>CM027125.1:27700627-28300627 GCA_015476505.1 Urochloa ruziziensis
TCAGATGGATGTACCAGCTTGTCAGGATTGTATCGACACCCATTTTTGTGCCATGTCATCTGTTTCGCGGATTCCTCACTCATGTACTGTCGTTGGATCCTCGGTATAAAAGGAAGGTACCGTATGATCTTCACAGGGATTGTGGTTTGCTTCTTAGTGCCATCCGCACAGTCTACCTCCACGAACCTGGACGACTTGCACTCTGGACATCTCTTTGCATTCTCATGTTCTTTCCTAAATAAGACGCATCCTTTCTCACAGGAATGTATCTGCTCATATGGCATCTTAAGTGCACGAAGGAGTTTCTTTGCCTCATACATGCTCTTCGGCAGAATGTGTCCCTCAGGCAGTAGTTTGCCAACAACTTGCAATATTACATCAAAGGCTTCTCGACTATGGCTAAACTGAGACTTTATGGCTAACAGGCGAGCAATGGCATCAAGTTGTGACACAGTGGTATGATCATGAAGGGGTTTTTGTGCCGCAGACAACATTTCATAATAAGCCTTCGCACTTGGCTCCGGCTCATCCTCCGTACGTGTTTCATCATAGTCATTCAACATGTCTGCAACCCTGGCATCATCATCAAACTCCTCGATGCGTTGCCTCACGACATCGTCTCTCACACGCTGGGTCTTGCCATGGCAGGTCCATCGGGTATAGTCTGGCGTAAATCCTAGCCTGATGAGATGTTTGCTCATGGTAGTCTTTGTTTGTCGTTTACGGTTTGCACAGTTCACACATGGACAGAATGCTCGTGTAGCCTTGGCAAATGCAAAAGCTTGGTTCACAAAATCTTGTGTCTTGCTAAACCATTCAGCTGTTTTGTCAGCAAAGCCCGTGTACATCCACTCACGACCGTCCATCCTCTAACAGAACACCAAGACGTGTCAAACTAACTTGCATCTACCAGAATGTGTATCATACTCTAATAGGTAAGGATAGGTCCTAATCCTACCCGAGGATGTGTAGATGGGGCTAGTTTCCATGCTCTACTCCTATCCAAGACAGAATTTCAGGCAGCACCTCGCCGCTGTTCTCCAAATACACGTCCTGGCAAGGAGATTGTGTATCGGAGAACAACGGGAGGTGATGCCGAAGCTCTGTCTCAGATAAGAGCAGAACATGAAAACTAATCTCATCTACACATCCTCCGGCTGCCCAAAAAACGTGGACAATTCAAAAGAGATACGGTCATACATATGCAAATATCTGCATATTTCAAACTGTATCTCTTTCGAACGGGAGACGCCTAACTAGGTTACGTGACCTACAAACACGAATGAACAGGAAGGAAAGATGCACTCACCAAGTACAAAGACGACGAAGCCGAGCTGAGGACGGCCTAGAAGGGTCGTCGCAGGCGTACACGGCCCCTCGGCGGAGCAACGGGTCGACGAAGGCGTACACGGGGCTGGCGGTGTCGCGGCAGGTCGAGCGGGTCGACGAAGACGTAGACGAGGTCAGCGGTGTAGCAGGAGGTCGAGGAAGCCGCTCCTGCAAAAAAAAGGCAAACAGGTAAATATGTAAAAATTTTGGCAGCATCTCCCCTGCACGAGGAGGTTACCAAAACCTGCAATAAAAACAGCTCGATAGCCGACAACATACACATCGGCACGATGTCCAACAACAACATACACACCGGCAATTCATCTCAATTTAAATTAATTTTGGAACTAAACAAGAAATTCATCTCAATTTAAATTAACTATGCAACTAGACAAGAAATTCATCTCAATTTAAATTAACTATTGAACTAAACAACAAATTCATCTAAATGAAAATTAATCATGCATCTCCAATCTAATATTACAGTAAGGACAGGGAAGGGAAGGGGAAGGGGGAAGCTCACCTCGCAGCCGGGGCGGTGGCGGCCTCTGCACGGGAGAGGAGGCGGCCGGGGACAGCGGAGGAGGCAGCGGCGGCACGGGCCGGGGGCGGGCAGCGGCGGCGGCGGCCGGCGGCAGGCCGGCCTCTGCACGGGGGCGGGATGCGGCGGCGGGCCGGGGACGGGCACGTGCGGCGGCCGGGGCAGCGGCGGCGTGCCGCGGGCGTGTCGGCGGCGGCGTGCTGCGGGCAGCGGCGGCGGCGGGCAGCCCGGGCGCGCGGGCAGCGGCGGCGGGCAGCGACGGCGCGGGCCGGGGCAGGCCGGCCGGAGCAGCAGCGGCGCGGAGCTGCCGGCGGCGGTGGCGGGCGTGGAGCTGCCGGCGGCGGTGAAGAAGAGGAGTTGAGTGTGTGTGTTTCTGTCTGAGCGCGGCGGGGAGGTATAACCCCCTTGTTTGCCGAGTGCCCGCGATCTGGCACTCGGCAAACGCCGCTCCTTTGCCGAGTGTCGCCGATCCGACACTCGGCAAAGACCCTATCCTTTGCCGAGTGTCGCCGATGCAACACTCGGCAAACCTCCTTCGTTATTTTATGCCCCAACCACCGGTTTTTAAATTGCAATGAATAGATAAAAAATATCAAACTGTTTCTAAAAATTACAAAAATTTAAGATTAACTAAACCATGTTGTATATTGCCTATACAAAAAATATGAATCTAAATTCTATTCCAATTTTCAATTTGGTTACAAATGTAATTGAATCCTTCTCAACAGTACGAATCTTATTCAGACATTCTCCGGTTTGTAAGGGTCATACATGAAATATTGTTCGAAACCTTCTCCGCTTTTTACCACAACCTTACACGGATGTAAATATAATATCCAGACAATTCTCATATTTTCCAGACATTTTTTGCATTTTATATAATTTTTAAACAACACGGTCACAGGTTAATGGTCATGTATCGGCAATAAAATGTTTAAAATTTCACTAACTTTCATGGATAAGGACTAACAATGGAGTAAGTAGCATGAATAATATTTTTTAACTCAATTTATTTCATTATTTAAGTCCCTTGCAGTTCAAATACGACTTATTTGAAAAAAATCCTAGAAATCAAATAAAGTATTTAAAAATAGCTAAAAGAGTAAAAAATTTACCAGCTTTCAGTGCGAAGTACTAAGAGACGTGTATGGAGAGAAGAAAAAGTTTGGAAGCGGTTTGGCGGTTTTTTTGTTTTTGTTTGCCGAGTGCATGAGGTCACACTCGGCAAAGATGTGACTGAAATCTTTTTTTTTTAAACTTCGCCGAGTGTTACAAGCAGACACTCGGCAAAGGGCCAGCACCGTCATCCCGCCGTCCCCCACCGTCCCTGCGCCGTCCACCCGCTGTTTGTTCGCCGAGTGTCTACTTGTAACACTCGGCGAAGAGCTTTACCTCGCCGAGTGTCTGAAGGTGACACTCGGTGAAGGGCGACCGCCGTCAACACCCCGCCGTTCGTGATGCCCTTTGCCGAGTGCCACAGAACGACACTCGGCGAAGGGCTTGTTCGCCGAGTGTCGTGTTGCAGACACTCGGCGAAGGGCTTGTTCGCCGAGTGTCGGATCTTTGCCGAGCGTCAGAGGCTGGACACTCGGCAAAAGGAATTGTTTGCCGAGTGCCCGCAGTTTGACACTCGGCGAAGATTTAACACTCGGCGACTACTGGGTTTCCCGTAGTGGATGCCTATGTAGGATAGAGGACAGTGAAGGTTACAATCTAGCATTTAATGAATCGGGTCACCTTGGCTACCACCTTTTCCTCCCTGCGCAGGAAGATCTTGACTCAAGTTGACTCCAAGAAGAGTGCATCACACGTATAATGACAAAAAGTGAAAGACATCTTCGTATTGCACCACAGATGCACCCATACAGTCAACATGTGCACCACATCTTGGCGACTACCCGGAAGGATAATAATATGGTGATCGCCAAGTATATATCCTTCGGTTTATGGAGTTCTTAGGAAACAATATGTCATCTAAAGTAAATCCAATCAAAGATTGGGAGATGGTTTTTTGCATCGCCATGGGTGTATCAACTTTAGTCCAATTATTTCTGCTCATATAAGACTGTAACACTATCTGCTGTTCATCTTTATTATTAACACCAGGGGAATACAGCTTTGCATAGTTGGTGCCTTATGTTAATTTAACTTTGTCAATACCAAGTATCATTGGCTTCGCAATATTTTATACTTGAACATATGTAGGAGAGAGTCTATCATTTCATCGATAGGAGAATGGAGTCTTATTATGAACACCCACAAACACACCCTAGAGGCAACTTACATATCTGCGTAGCAGTCTAAATGAACCAAACTAGGCAACCTGAAAGTCTATAGCTCCTTACTAGGGGCCATCATACAGTGAAAGCTCCTTAGTCCCAACCATATGCAGCGAGCATCCTCACACACTAGTATTCCCTCTATTTCAAATTACAATTTGGAATAGAGGGAGTAGCATGGGTGTCGACAAGCTCAGGAACCACCAATTGAAGCTAGTACTCCCTCCATTCCAAATTGCATGTGCCAACTATTTTTTAAGTAAATTAAAATAGATCAGTTTTTAGATGTGCCAACTAATGAGTATTGAACGTTATCAAACAGCCATATGTTTGTTGATTCTTGTTAGTGCTTATTTAGATGCAGATTGGCCAATATGTGACATAAGGTCTAATATAGGTTTTGCTATATTTTGTATCTAATCTTTGTATTTGGAGTGCTCTTGTAACTTTTTAGATGAAGGAAAAAAGTTCCGGCCTTAGCATTTAGTGAGTGAATGCATACAGCCCAAGAATACATCAGCAGCCATAGGCTGAACCCATCAAAAGACCACATGGCCTGAATAAAATCGCCTACAAGCGATCAACAGAGCAAATTTCTGAAAACTACAAACTGTTTTTCAGGTACAGCAAGACCGAATTAGGCCTCAATCCTTTTCCAAACACCCTAGCCAAACTTGTTGAAAACTTCTAGTGCTGCTCCCTCAATGCTTCTGCTGCCATTCTTCAAGATTACTGTCTCTTCCTCTTTGGACAACTGAGACCACATCCTACACCAGTGCGTCGCCCTGAAGATTACCTGCAAAGGAGAGTTAGTGTTTGTCCTTTGGAAGACAACATCATTTTGGTTTAACCAAAGTGCCCACCGCATGGCCGATGCACTGATCATTATTTGATATCTAAACTTGCAATGAAAATCACTCAGCCAGGTACCAAAAAGATCAATAACATCCACAGGTGGCCTCAAGCCAAAGCATATTTGAACAATTCTCCAAAAAAGCCGTGCCAAATTGCAGTCAAAAAATAAATGTTGGATAGTCTCCAAAGAGTCACAAAAACAGCATTTTACACTTCCATTCCATCTTCTTTTAAGGATATTGTCTTTTGTCAAAGTAACTCCTTGTCTCAAGTACCACAAGAAAAAGTTATTGCATGTGGATTCACATTTCATTTTAGGTGCATGAAATCCAATGTTCTCCAGTTATGCAGCTGTAGTGTGACAAATGTCTTTTGACAAGTACTCCCTCCGTCCCAAAATAAATGCAATTCTAGGCTTGGACACGTAAACCAATGTTATGTGTAAAATTACCAAATTACCCATTGTCTTTTGTAAGAAATATCTAGACATTGGTTTGTCTTTCGTACGAGAAGCTTCCGGAGACAATTGTCTTTTGTGGTTGGAAGATCAAAGTTGCATTTTTTGTGGGACAAATTTCAAATCCTAGAATTGCATTTATTTTGGGACGGAGGGAGTATCTTTCAGCTAATACCTTTCTTTTTTATGCAAGGACCAAGAACATATATAGAGGTTACAGATGGATTGAGTATATTCCTTCGAGAGATAAGATTATAGATGGGTTGTTAAGGAAGTTGCTAAGACTGAGTACATTCCTTCGAGAGATCAGATTACAGACGGATTTACAAAACCTCTTTTATATTGGTTAGGTTGTGATTGAGGGAGACTGTTAACAATTTTTATTGTAACTACTGTATATCTCATGACCAACTTATATATATTAGAGTAAAATGCACCAGAGGTCCATCAACTTGTAAGGAGGTGTCATTTAGGTCCATCAACTCTGAAAGTGCATTTTTGGGTCCATAAACTATTTAAGTGATTCACCGTAGGTCCATACCCCTTCGTTTATGTTTGTATTTTACAAAAATGTCCCTTCTATTTCTTTTTCTTTCACATGGACAACCTTTGCCACCGTTCAAGCACACCAGCGGCATAGCGCGTCTGCCACTTCACATCTTCCTCTGGTCGGCGAAGATGTCGGTGGCGGTGTGCCGTGGCTCTGGCCTGCCAACGTTCGAGGAGCCCGACAAGAAGCAGGGTGCGTCAAGGTTCTGTTTATCCGATTTGGAAGATGGTGCTTTTTTTGCTTGATTTATAGCTCTGAGGAGTGTGTTCATCGAGATAGACAGAAAACAGAACGCGATGTACTATGAATTTTGTCTTGGACCAGTCCATCATTTGGCCTGGAGGTAGCATGATACTGGTGTGATGTTCAAGTTTGAACCGAGATGGACTTGGGACTGAGCTCCATTTTGTTTCCGCCTTGCTTTGCTTGTATGCCTAGAGACGCTCGTTTCCAGTTTTTTTGTTTCGACTCTAAAGTCTACCTGTTTGCTCTCGGAGCGAGCAATACAGTTGTAAAATGACATGTATAGCTGTTCTGCTATGTTCGTTGGCACTTGGTAGTTGGGAACGCTTGCGCATCGGTGGCAGCTGTGGCACGGGGCGCTGCGATGGCGCACCACAGCCGGGGGGCAGGTGTCTGCTCTGCGAATCATGGATGCGTGTATGGAACTATGGAAGACAAGAGGCGCGCGGCAAGGCAGGCACGAGCTGACAAGCGGAGCAAGCGACAGCCGAGTGCTTAACCAGCTACGCCTTTACGAGCGCGCCATGGAGGACACGGAAGCGGTGGCGAGAGGCACGCCCGGAGCGAGAGCGGGAGCCTGGTTGATGAAGAGGCAGAGTCCAGCGATGATGAGATGGTGGCGGCGCATTCGCCGTGCTCCACGCTGCGCCGGGTGCAGTCGACCGTCGTCCACGGCATTGCTGGCGGCTGCGGTCGTCGCGGCGTTGGCGGGACCGACGTCCCGCAGGCTACGGAGGAGGAGGATGACGGCGACGGCTGGGTGCATGTGCACCACCTGCCCACCGCCGCCGAGATGAAGCAGCAGCTTCTGCTGTTCACGTCGCGGCTTGGGGGGGAGGGGTGCTGCAGAGCGTGCGGCGGTTGGCAGCTGGAGCAGAAGCCGCTCTTCATCGTGAAGCCCTACTGCATTACCACCTCCTGAATAGAAGCCGACGATCATTCGATCACACGCTGCGCGGGTGTCTGAAGGACGGCGAGCTGGTGGTGGTCTGTTTAAACAGCCGCACAGGGCTATCCATGTAAAAGAAGAAAAAATAGAGAGGAGTTTTTTGTAAAATACAAACATAAACGAAGGGGTATGGACCTAGGATGAATCACTTAGAAAGTTTATGGACCTAAAAATGCATTTTCATAGTTGATGTCTTGATGGACCCAAGTGACACCTCTTTACAAGTTGATGGACCTCTGGTGCATTTTACTCTATATATTACTAGCCTACATGTTTGATTAGAATAACTCTTCCTGCTCAAGTTTGTGCCCGAGACTCTTTAATCCTCGCATCATTTTCTGTTCCGCGTGGTGTGTTAAAGGCAAGAGTAACCACTATGATGGTGGAAAATGCTTTCTAGTTCTCTAATCTCTTTCAGGTCGGTCACGCATCCTTCAAGACTTTTGATCAGTGTGACCGACAGACTTTATTTTAATTCATTTTCATCAAACGGTATCTTCACTGTGCTATGTACGTAACAAAAAATAAGTTTACTTATATTTATCAGAATGAATAAACTCAAATATTCTAGGAGTTTATCCTCATATTAATTATTGGTAACTGTTTTAGCCAAGCTACTCTTTATTATCTTCTAGGAATTTTGTCTACCCATAAAACAGACTATGTTCCTAAAATAAAATTCATATCTGCACTATTCTGCATTTGGCATGACTCACGATAAACCTGGGCACAAACAAGGAGATAAGACTGACGATCGTACCCCAACCTTATTCTGCATCTCAACGTCTCGTGAAGGATTTTACAAATTCAAATCCCCAACTGCTCCCCTGTTAAGTTATATGAAACCATGGTCAAACTCTCTGTGCCGAAGTATTTACAGGGCGCTATACAATCACAAACTCAAATATCCCCCAACTGCAATCTCTTGACCTCTCTATTCCACTAGCCTCCATTAGAGCAAGACGCAAAACACATTCGTCTCAAGGTCATGGCCACCGGCGGGAGGCCGGGCCACCATGTGTTCCGTCCAGTACAGCGGCTATGGTGGCGGAAGTGCTGCCCTCAAGGTCACACTTGTTCATTATTTGCTTTTTACTTTTAGCTATTTGGATGATTCGTTTGGTTAGATTTTTTGGGCCAAATCGTGTGCAGTTCAAAATTCTTTATTCCTGAAACGCCCCATGCATTTGGTGTGGTTTGATTTGGAGTTGTGCCAGTTAGTATTGCAAATTTATCATTTTGTATTGTAGTTCGTGTGATGGGAATGAACCTTCAGCCAACACGTAATTTCATACAAAATATGAAAATAACTGGATTCATGAAAAGTTCCAAACCAAATTGAGAACCCTCTGCTCTGCACTTGTGATATACTCCGTAGGAACTGACGTCGCTGGGGAGATTGTTGTGGTGGGTTCTGCAGTACGCGAGTTCAAGCCTGGCGACAATGTTGTGTCCAAACTAAACTTTTGGGTAAAATAATGCCGAATAACGTTAAGAATTCAGATGTTTGTTATGAATCATCTCCTTTCAAGTTTCATCGTTCAGAACTTTGTAATGGCAGTGCTAAGTGCTGACAGGCTGTTTCTAATGGCAGAAAGCCGGCGGCCTTGCTGAATACGTAGCTGCATCGGAGGGCAACACGGTGGCCTGCTCCGCTGGAGTATCTGCTGCCGATGCCGCAGGCTTGCCCATGGCCGGCCTCACTCTCCAAGGTCCTCGACTACAGAACCACAGAAGGAGAAACACTGATGAACTCTTTGGGGACGAAGTATGACTATATTATCAACATATCTAAGGCCAACAGGTGGTCGGTGTTGAAGGCTGCCCTGAGTAGCCGGGGAAGGCTTGTCGACATTGCTCCAAATTTTGGCAACATGGTGGCCTCGGTAACGACATTGTTCGCCAGGAGGAAGCTGTCGCTGATGACCCTGTCCTTTGGGAAGGAGGACCTGAGGTTTTTGGTAGAGTTGATGAAGGAAGGCAAGCTCTGGACGGTCGTCGATTCGCGGCATACGTTCGTGAATGGGGCAGAGGCGTGGGAGAAGTGCATGAGCTTCCATGCGACAGGAAGATCATCATCGATATGTGAATTTTCAGGGTTGTGCTGTTGTCTTCCTTAAGTGGACACTACTGGAGAAACCCCTATCTGCACCGGTTGGGAAACCCCCTTCACCACCGGTTTTCCAACCGGTGCAGATCTTTCGGGGCTAAAGGGATACTCCTTACCCGGTGCTAAAGGCCCCTTTAGCACCGGGTCTAGCCCCTAACCCGTGCTAAAGGGGCCGCGCACGTGGCGCCTGCGCGAGCCCCTTTAGCACCGGTTTGTCTTACCAACCGATGCTGAATATCACGATTTATTTTTCCTTTTCCAGCTAGCCACATATTAGTTTGTATACGTATTTGTTCTAATACGGATGTCGTGCTACATTAGTATTCATATAAGGCTCGTATAAGCATAAAAAAGACATATATATATATATATATTACATCTTAGTGTCAAAAGAGTTACGTCTTAGTGCAAAAAGAGTTAGTTTATATTATAACTTAATATCCATGCATTACGATCTACCACTAGGACCGACAGAGGAACTAGGACGAGCGGAGGAGGAACGACGACTTGAGTTGTCTGAATGATCCCATGAATCTTCATAATGGAATTCTCCTTTGAGATTGACGATCTCGTCCCAAATAAATCCCACAAGTTGTTCTACAATTGCGTCGATCTTGTGCGGCTCGAGACTTTTATCCGAGATGGACATCATCTACAATTTAAAAACAATTAAAAATTAAATCAGCAAAATTTTGAAGATAATAATGGTGCACTTGAATTAGAACTGTGTAAATAATTATTGCGTACCATAATATCATGGTTAGTAAATGTTTTCTTAATCCAGCTGTGCATGTACTCGCAAATGTAGTATCCGCATAAATTATTGCTGACCCCTGTTGTGCACACTATTGGTGAAAACAAAGTTAAAGATAATTCTTTTAATTGATTAGCAAAGACGTATATGTACCAAATGCATGCGTACCGGGAATTCAGTATGCCATACAAGTTTTTCATATACAAATCCAGGGTGCACTGCACGAATGTCGTTCCACATCCTGCGATTACATAATCATGTTGTTAGTCTCAAATTTGAGTCCAAATAAGTCAATAATGTGAGTCTAAAGGCAATTTGAATTGGTGAAAAGTATATATACGATCTTGTAAACAAGTCAATGATTTCCTGATCCTCTTCTTGTGGTTTCCTCAACGAATCAAAGACGTTCACCACACCTCTATCAGGATTCAGTATTATGATGATTCAGTGGAAACTACAGGGATACATATAAGTGTCATAGTATAATAAGATAATAATGAGAAATGAAGAAAATAAAATGGAGTACATAGTTGGAACTCACCCGTAGTTGTATGGCAATAGTATGGATTCCATATAATTTTGTTTATCCACAAACTTGAATAAGTTCTGATATGTCCCCTCTGGAGCTGATAGAATCATGTCTCTGTTTATCTTTGACGGGTCCATGAAACGAACGTCAAAAAAGCACTCCCTCCGACATCTTTGAATCTCCATTCTGCATGATAAGCCAAAAAAAAGACCCGTCAGTCATAGATTTTGTTTACATGACAATAAAGAAATGATTAGAACAAATCACTTACAAAACCCAGGTTTGAATCAAAGACAAGTCCATGGCGTCTCGATGGTACAGTTCGTAGATATCTTTGAACTCCAACCAAACCGTCAGTTCGCCATTGAAAAAATCTTCGTCCTTTACGCGAACCCCGAACATATGCCGTCCTTTTGCCGCTTAAACCATGTACCATCCATGAAATAAATACATCTTTGTTTGAAGTTTTTTCACTTCATCTGGCTCGACGAAAGACTTGCCCAGCTCAAAATGCCACCTACTAGCTGCAGCTCGGGACGGGGATGCTTGCCCAGTGATTTACTCTCTAGTGAGACTGGTCTCTTTCATTTGACGTTGCACGTTCAGTTCGTGCTCATCTGGCAACTTAGGCAATGCACGCTGAGGTTGCTTGCCGAGCTGAGGAATAGTAGAATGCTTGGACTTCACCAACCGCTCAGCCCACTCAGCTTTTTTCAGTTCTGACTTGCTCAAATTATGTAAAAAAGCCGCCGCCTTGACTGGGTCAATATCAATCTTCTTCTCAGGCTCTTTCTTCTTCTGAAAATGCGCGTATAATTCTGCGGCGACCGTCGCGTCAAGTTCCTCTTCCGTCTTCTCGTAAGCTAATTTCTTCTTTGCCGGCACTTTCTTTGGGCGCGTCTTCTGTAGTGGAGGACTTCTTGGCGCAGTCTTCTTTTTGGGCGGAGGCCTTTTTGGCTTAGCCGGGGGAGACCAATCTTCAGCCGGCGGATCATCATCCGGCGGATCATCAGCCGACGGATCTTCAGCCGGTGGATCATCAGCCGGCGGATCAGATGGAGCTATCGAGGTTGTTGCTTGCATACCAGCTATAATGATGTCACGCTTGCTCCATAGAATGATGCTGTGACAACACTCTCCAAGTAGTGTTTTCCCGTCACCTCCGGGTATGTCAAGCTCCAAGCTATTGTATTCCAAGACAACTTGTTCCACCTCAACTGGTGCGTAGCCATATGGAATCTCCAAGGAGTGGGATGTTTGTCCTTCTTCCATTGGTCTAGCCATACCGTATGCAATCTAGTATATTGAAGGGGAAGAAAGTTAATAAAACAATAATATGTTATACGTATGCAAAATAACTTTAAGTCATTGTTAAACATACCACCACTGATATGTTCTTCATTGTTGCATGAAGCTCGCAAGCGGTGCGCTGAGTTATTTCATCCACAGGGTAACGGGCCGGTTCTGAATGACCTGCGGGAAGCTCTGTAGAAGCGTGACTGCTCCGTTGTTGTGAAGGGATAACCAAAGCATTAGGATCTTCTGTTCCTCTAGCTTGTGTCATCTGAATAAGTGCTAGCTTCATTCGCTGATCCATCTCTCCCTCCATTTCCTGTATCCTTGCGCCCTGGGTGGCTACAATTTCCTCTAGCTCCCGCATCCTGTTCTCTTGTTCAGTCTTCTTTCGCTTACGGCTCCTATAGGAGCAGCTGTCCTCCTTGAAAGCATACTTCCAAGAAACAGAAGTTCCTACGCCACACATTTTTTCAGGATGCTCCTTGTTTCCTAAGGCATAGGTTAGCTCATCTCTGTCTCTGTGAAGAATGAATTCTCCGGCCTCAGCTTTCTTTATGATTTCAAGGAGGCGGTGAGCTAGTTCTCGCAAGTCGTCGCCAAAAATCAAAGATCCGTCTACTGGACTCAGAGTGCCGCCATGACCATAATACCAATACTTGGATCATAAGGGCCAATCATGTGTCGCTGGACGAATGCCTCTAGTATACAGATCTTCTTCCATCCTGTCCCATTTGTCGACGCTGCCTTTATAACCGCCTGAACCCATTCGATGGGTGTACTTTTTTTCGGCATTGCCCGTGTTCCTTGCGGATATCTCTGATCCTTCTGTAGACTGTTTGTACTCCACGAACGCATCCCAATGATAATGTCTTATAGTAGGGTGATTCTCAAAATCCAGAATTTCTTCGTTATTGATATAATTCTTCCACAATTTTGTCTTGTAATCTTGAAATAGATTTGCCATCTTTTTCAGCGTTCAATCCTTCAATTTCTCTTCCTGATCTAAAGGAAATCTGAAAATTTCTTTTACATCAGACCAGAGCATATTTTTCTCCATATTATCCAGAACATATGGTTCTGTGGGGTCCGTAGATCTCCATTTCCTGATGCTAATGGGAACACGTTTGCAAACAATAACCCCATACTGAGAGACAAATTTCCTGGCAATATCTTTGGGCTCACTTGGCTCGCCATCATCCTCCACTCTGGTGAGGTGCAATTTCACTTCCTTCAGCCTCCTAAGCCAATTAAATATTCGCAAGTAAATATTGCAAGTCAAATAAATAAATGCAAGTCAAATAAATATTCTACGTCAAATACATATTCTACGTAAATTAAATGCAAGTCAGATAAATATTCTACGTCAAATACATATTCTAAGTCCATTAAATACTGTAAGTCAACTAAATATTCTAAGTAAAATATTCTAAGACAATTAAATATTCGCAAGTAAATATTGCAAGTCAAATAAATAAATGGAAGTCAAATAAATATTATAACTAAATATTCTAAGTCAACTAAATATTCTAAGTATCATTAACCCTAACAATGCAATTAATGCAGCCGGTGGGGTTCATGCACGTACGAAGGCTTACGTGCGGGCGGCTTGAGACGAGCTCGCGTTCGCGCGGCGGTCGGCGGCAGTGATCGGCATACGTCACAGGGTCGCACGCGGCCATCTTGAGACGAGCTCGCGTTCGCAAGCAGCCGGCTTGAGACGAGCTCGCGCTCGGCCGGCGAAAGAATGGGGCCGAGAGGGTCGGAGCTCGCGTTCGGCCGGCCGAGAATGGGGCCGGCGGCGACGGGCGCCTGGCGAAGCGTCGCGGCGGCGTTGAAGGGGCGTGCGGCGGGCGGCGGGGCGACGGGCGGCCGGGCGTCGGGGCGGCGACCGGGCGCGTTGGGGTAGAGGCCGGACGGCGGGCGGCGGTCGGGCGGCCGGGGGCGGCGGGGCGTCGCGCGCGGATGGAGTGCGTCGCTGGTGGGGCGAATGTCGTCGTGGTAGGCGGGGACGGCCGGGCGGGCTGCGGCGGCGTCAAGGGAGACGAAGCGGCGGCGGCGGCGGCCGGGCGCAGCACCTTGGAGAGGAAGACGAAAGGCGGCGGTTGGCAAAAATTTCTTATGTGTCCATTTATGTAGGTCACACCTTTAGCACCGGGTGTAGCTATGACCCGGTGCTAAAGGTCCTTTAGCACCGGGCCTAGCCAAGACCCGGTGCTAAAGGTATAGCTTTAGCACCGGGTGCTGTATACACCCGGTGCTAAAGGGTCCCTGGAGGCGCCAAACCAAAAACAGGGGCACCTTTAGCACCAGCCCCGGTGCTAAAGGTGCCCCTGTTTCGTTTGGCGCAATTTTCTATTTAGAACCGGGTTTTGCAAGTACCCGGTGCTAAATTCAATATATTTGTTATATATGAAATGAAACAGAAAAAATACTTAAAATATTAGGGCACTTCTGTAGGTTATAATAAAAATATTATTAGTCTTTTCTATTTAGGTTATAATTAAAACATAAAAATAAATTTAAAATACAATATATTTATTATATATGGTGTCACTTCCATTTAGGTTATAACAGAAATACTATTAGCCACTTCTATTTAGGTTAACAATAAAATATTAAGCCATAAAAGATTGCAAAAGAAACTAAAAATGTTTGAAAAATATATATACACAATTAACTTTAAGATAATATTACAAATTACATCATAGTGCAATTAAATTATAAATTATCATTGGTTACTTGAACACTAACAAACTTTCTCCTCGCAAATGTCCCTTGATTGTGATCGCGACGTAGATAGGGTGTCTCCTCTGCTGCTAACAGGATGCTTGGGTCAGCAGTCACCGAGAATGGAGGCCGACCGTCGAGCATATCATAATCTTCATCTGTCTTATCCTCAACTTCTACGATTTTTCTTTTTCCAGAAAGAACTATATGATGCTTTGGCTTGTCTTTTGATGGGTCCGATTGCTTGCTCATCCCTTTCTTTGGTTTGCTAGCCATGTCTTTTATATAAAAAACTTGTGTCACATCTTTGGCTAGGACGAACGGTTCGTCCAGAAACCCAATCTTGTTTAGATCCACTGTAGTCATCCCATACTCATCAATTGTAACTCCTCTTGCAGTCAGTTTCACCCATTGACACTTAAACAGTGGGATCTTCAAAGGTCCATATTCGAGTTCCCATATCTCCTCTATGACACCATAATATGAGTTATTATTGCCATTGGTGTCGATCGCATTGATCCGGACACCACTATTTTGGTTGGTGCTCTTCTTGTCTTGGGCTCTTGTGTAAAATGTATACCCATTTATGTCGTAGCCTTGGAACTTTAAGATCGTGGTTGATGGACCCCTAGATAGAAAGGCTAGTTGCGCATCAATACCCACAACACCCATCAAACGTTCTCGCAACCAATCTGCGAAAGTACTATTGTGCTGACGTTGAATAAAGGTCACTGTCTTTCCTGGATTTTCTTCGTAGAGAATCTTCATGTGCTCCTCGATATATGGAGCAACTAAGGCTGACTGCTGTAGAACTGTGAGATGTGCTTTACAAAATGTCAGCATGTCTCTGATTACCATCGTCTTTCTTTCTAGTGTGCCCTTTCCACCAAGTCTCCCCTCATGATGTGATTCAGGCACCCAATCGGCTTGAGGTCTTCGATAAAGTCAACACAGAATTCAATGACCTCCTCTGTTTCGTATCCCTTAGCAATGCATCCTTTTGGACGAGCACGGTTACGTACATACTTCTTCAGGACAGCAAAATATCTCTCAAAAGGGAACATGTTATGAAGAAATACCGGGCCCAGTATACGAATCTCTTTGACGACGTGAACCAATAGATGTGTCATAATGTTGAAGAAGGATGGTGGAAATATCATCTCAAAGCTGACAAGACACTGGACCACGTCGTTCTGTAGCATATCCAAATCGTCAGGATTGATCACCTTCTCAGAAATTGCATTAAGGAATGCACATAGCTTCACAATCGCTTTCCGCACATTAACTGGTAGCACACCCCTCAGTATGACGGGAAGCAGTTGGGTCATCAACACATGGCAGTCGTGTGATTTGAGGTTTGTGAACTTCTTATCTTTCATAATTATTATTCCCTTAATATTGGAGGAATAGCGTGATGGGACCTTGATATTGTTCAAGTATTCAAACATGCTTGTCTTCTCCTCTTTGCTAAGAGTGAAGCTGGCGGGACGTAGGTACTTGCGTCCTTTGTCTCTGTTTTCTAGATGTAGATCATTCCGTAGATTCAAACGTTTTAGCTCCTGCCGTGCTTGCAGTGTATCTTTTGGCTTCCCATAAGTACCCAGGAAGCTGATCAAGTTCACACAAAGATTCTTCGTCAGATGCATCACATCAATTGCGTTGCGGACCTCTAATAATTGCCAATAAGGAAGCTCCCAAAAGAGAGACCGCAGATCAGGGCGCAGAACTGAGCCCGTCACGGCCTTTGGGCCGTGACGGTGCGGAGATCGACCTAACAATCACCTTGAGTTTTCTTACCTTAAGCTCTTCGCTCGACATCCACTTCATAATAAATAAGCATATTGAGCATGAGTTATCATATTTGACATTTCAATCGGATTAATCAGCCACAACAAAATTATCCATTCTGAAGGACCATTACCTGGGCCCTTATCTAGTGATCATAAGGCTTTACTTTAAACCCATACCGGTAATGTATTCTCTAAACACACTGGGTGGTAAGCCTTTTGTGAGCGGATCCGCTAGCATATTCTTCGTACTTATATGCTCCAGACTTATAGTGTGATCCTGGATTTTATCTTTCACAACATAGAACTTTATCTCTATTGGTTTGGTAGCATTACTCGACTTGTTGTTGTGAGCGTAAAATACCGCGGGCTCATTATCGCAGTACATCTTAAATGGTCTATTAATACAATCTACCACTTTCAAGTCGGGTATAAATTTCTTTAGCCACTTGGCCTGCAATGTTGCCTCATAGCACGCTATGAACTCTGCATACATCGTGGATGAGGCAACTAGCGTTTGTTTAGAGCTTCTCCATGAAATAGCTCCTCCTGCGAGAGTGAATACATAACCTGACGTGGACTTTCTATCATCCTTGTCTCCCATAAAGTCTGCATCTGAATACCCTCTTTTCTCTAGGGAATCAGATCTTCTATATGTTCGCATGAGGTCTTTTGTGCCTTGCGCATACCGTAATGCTTTCTTTGCCATCTTCCAGTGCTCTATGCCTGGGTTATCTTGATATCTACTGAGTACTCCAGTGATATATGCTAAATCAGGGCGAGTGCACACTTGTGCGTACTGCAAGCTACCAACTGCTGAAGCATATGGAACCGCTTTCATTTGATGGATCTCATATTGGTTCCTAGGGCGTTGGAAATCCCCGAACTTATCGCCCTTCACTATCGGTGCAGGTGTGGCTTTACTCGTATGCATATTATATTTCTTTAGGATCTTCTCTAAATATGTCTTTTGCGATAGTCATAAAACCCCGTTTCTTCTGTCTCGGTGAATTTCAATGCCTAGAACATATGAAGCCCCACCAAGGTCTTTCATATCAAAATTAGAGGACAGAAACATCTTTGTTTCTTGTAACATTCTTATATCACTGCTAGCAAGCAGGATATCATCCACATATAGGATTAGAAAAATGTATTTCTCATTCTTAAACTTTGCATATACACAATTGTCCTCTATATTTGCTTTAAACCCAAATTTCTTAGTTGTCTCATCAAACTTCAAGTACCATTGTCTAGAAGCTTGCTTCAATACATAAATGGATTTCTTTAGGCGACATCCCATATTTTCTTTGCCTTCCACAACAAAACCTTTGGGTTTAGTCATGTAAACGTTTTCAAACAGATCCCCGTTTAAGAATGCTGTCTTTACATCCATCTGATGTAATTCTAAATTATAGTGTGCCACCAATGCCATTATGATTCTAAAAGCATCTTTACATGAGACTGGAGAAAACGTCTCATTGTAATCTATACCTTCTCTTTGTGTGAACCCCTTGGCCACAAGTCGCGCTTTATATCTCTCAATGTTCCCTTTGGAGTCACATTTTGTTTTGTAGACCCATTTACAGCCTACTAATTTGGCCCCTTTAGGAATTTTTTCTAAGTCCCAAACTCTGTTGGCACTCATTGATTTCATTTCTTCTTGCATGGCTTCAATCCATTTACCAGATTGAGCGCTTCTCATGGCTTCTTCAAATGTGATGGGATCACCCCCCCCCCCCCCATTTGAAATTCTTCTATGTTGCCTATTTCATAGCAATCAGGGATAGCTGGTCGTCTCACTCTTTGAGACCTTCTCAGTCCCTCTCCAGCTGGTTCAGCAGCTGGCTCAACAACTGGTTCCTCTGGAACCACGGACTGTTGATGTTCTATTTCTTGCGCAACAATTGGTTCTACTTCTTGTGCAACAATTGGTTCTTCTAGTGGAACAGGTTCCACATTCTCATTCATTGTTTCCACTGTAGGGCTAGGAACTGGTACCGGTGTCACAGTGGCTTGCACTGTTGGAATCGACACGGGCAATTCGAAAAAAGGCTCTTGAATCATCGGGCAAGGTGCAAAGACCCGCTTCTCCTCAAGATCAATCTCTCGAGTAGCCATGCTCCCCTGATCATTTCATTCTCTAGAAATACTGCATGTCTCATTTCCACAAACTTTGTGTGTCTGTCATGACAATAGAATCGATAACATTTTGTCTTTTCTGTGTAGCCAATGAAATAGCAACTAACTGTTTTGGGATCTAGCTTCCCAATGTTTGGGTTAAATATCTTAGCCTCAGCGAGACAGCCCCACACACGCATATATCTGAGAGAGGGTTTTCTACCCGTCCACCACTCATAAGGCGTTGTAGGAACTGCTTTGCTAGGTACTTTGTTTAGAATGTGAATGGCGGTCTTCAAGGCCTCCATCCACAAACTAACTGGTAAAGTGGAATAGCTTATCATGCTTCTGACCATATCCATCAAGGTACGGTTTCTCCTTTCAGCTACTCCATTTTGTTGAGGGTCACCCGGTGCACTGTACTGGGCAACTATGCCATTTTCCTGTAGGTACCTTGCAAAAGGACCTGGAATTTGGCCATAGGGGGTGTGTCAACCGTAGTACTCCCCCCACAGTCTGATCTTACTAATTTTATTTTCTTATTCTACTGATTCTCAACCTCAGCCTTGAATATCTTAAATTTATCCAACGCTTCTGACTTGTGTTTGATTGGATAAATGTAGCCATAACGAGAATAATCATCCGTGAATGTAATGAAAGAATCAAAACCATCCACGGATGCTATGGGAAAAGGTCCACAGATGTCTGTGTGTATGATGTCTAAGGTTCATGTGCTTCATTTGGCTACTTTGTTTACTAGCTTAACATATTTGCCTTTGATGCAATCAATACATTGTTCTAAATCTGAAAATTCTAGCGGTAGAAGAATTGATCCTTTAACTAAACGTTCCATTCTCTCCCTCGAAATATGGCCTAAACGACAGTGCCATAATTTCGAAGAGTCGCTATCAATTCTTTTCCGCTTTTTGCTTACTTTTGTAGACGAGGGAACCTTTTCAATTTCATGCACAATCTCAGTACTTGCATACACATCCTCACATGCATACACATCATCATGAATAGATAACATATAAAGTTTGTCTTGTCGGAAGACAAGACCCACACAAACTTTATTTAACATAATCAAACATCATTTACTGTCGAATAGACACTCATAACCATAGTCTGCTAAACATGAAAGTGAAATTAAATTCCTGCTTAAGGAGGGAACATAGAGGACGTCGTGTAGCTGAAGTATGAAGCCATCTTTTAGCTTGATTGGGAGTTCTCCTGTTGCTTTCACTTCAGCTTCAACGTCGTTCGCTACTTTAATTCCTCTTTCTCCTCTTCGCAGCATCCGGCTCATATTTAATCCCTGCATAGAATTAGCAATGTGAGTAGTTGCACCTGAATCAATCCACCAAGTAGGTTTATCATAACTTAAAAACAGGGATTCATCTACAAAAGTAATAATATCCTCACCCTTTTTCCACATCATTTCAAGCCACTCAAGACACTTGTTCTGCCTGTGGCCTCTCTTCCCACAATGCAGACACTCGTCCTTAGCAACTTTCTTCTTGTCTTGTGGCTTGTTTGAGTGATCAAACTGCAATGGCGCCTTGCCCTTGTCCTTGTTCTTGTTGGGTGCATTAGAAGGACCACTCTCCCACTAGTTCTTGGCTTTGAAATTCTTGTTGGGAAAGTTCTTCTTTTTCTGCTGATGCTGCACATAGTTGATGTGTCCACCATTCTGTGCAGCAAGCATGTCCTCCTCTTGCACACAACATGCAATGAGCTTCTGCAAATCCCATTTCTCCTCTTTGGAGTTGTAGTTGATCTCAAAACTGGAGAATGTAGGTGGAAGCGAAGCAAAAACTGTATGGACTAAGAATTCCTCTGGCAGCTTCATGTCCAAAGCAGCAAGCTTTCCATGGATGTTACTTAGCTTCAAAATGTGCTCTCTTACACCACCACCTTGATACTCTGTGTTCATGAACTGATCAATCAGTGTTCTAGCATATGTCTTGGACGACCCAGTGAACTGAGTCTCCATAAGTGCCAGATACTCAGAGGCAGTGTGAGCAACACCATCTGCATTCTTCTCAGGAATAGAGCTCCTTATGGCCTCTTCCATCTTTGTCCGTATGATCAGCAGACACTTCTTGTTGGAGTTATCCCATTTTCTCTTTTCGAGATCATAATATGCTCTAATGGGCGCGTGGTCATGCTCTCGTGCCGCGAACGCCTCATCAGACTCATTCTCTTCATGCACCGGTGCCGCAGGCTCTACTGGGCACGGGTTGTTCATAGCAGTGTCAATGTCTGTCATGACAACCGCCATGTTCAACTGGGTACGCCAGTCTGCATAGTTGTTGCCAACCAAGATGGGGATAGCAGCGATGTAGCTCATAGCATTCGGGCCTGAAATTAAAATTCAAAATTGGTGAGAACATTAACAAAATAAATATTGCATGTATTAATTTAACTTTGGTCAAAATCAACACATACAACATGCTTCTACATCAATTCTATATCACCTTTGGGCAGAAAATAGAACTAATGCATAATTACTTGAACATGAACATTTATAATATTGCAATTATCAGATTTGGCCAGAAAATTACAATATCATAAAACTGAATATAAAACATTTCTACTTCTCTAATTAATTATCCCTTTGATTCAATTTAACTAGAGAATAATTACGCAGCGGAAAAACATCAAATAGCATAAGAAAACTAATTTTCAGAAGCATTCTACTCTCTATAAAAAAATTTATCACTAAGTTCAAAATTTAAACAGAGATATTTACTTGAAGACATGCAAATAAACACAAAAAAGAACCAAATATAGCTTCTGAAAATAATAAACTTAAATGAAAAACGTTACTGTTCACGGCGTCACTTTAGGCCCGCGAACGAAAACAGCCCAGCGGCCCGCTAAAAAATGCGCACGCGCGCGCCGGCGCCTCCGTGCGATTCGGCCCAGTGGCGGCCTTGCCGTACGCGAGGCCCAGCCGCGCTCCCGCGGCAGAAGTCTAATTTTGCCCCTTGGACTATTCGTAATGTGCGCGTTTAGCCCTTGAACTTGCGGCCCACTAGAGTTTTCGCGGCCCAGCGCGCTCGTGCTCGCCCGCTTGGGCTCTCAGCCCAGCAGCCAATGGCTGGGCCGCCAAACCAGCCTAGCGCAGCGCCCCTCTTGGGCTCCTTTCGGCCCGACCGCCGCCAGCCGCTCTAGGCCGTCGGATCCGCCGATCTGAGATCAACGGCCGCCCGCACGTTTCGCCCGGATAAAAACCCGGTGCGGCCGCTCTTCCCCCGAAACCCTAATCATTTCTCATCCTCACCTCGCGCCTCCTCTTGCTCCGCTTCTTGTGTCGCTCTGGCGGCGTCGGGTGCCATGGCCGGCATCTCGCTGGCGACGGCGGGGACGAGAGCTGCCGGCCGGAGCCCAGCGTACTCTCCCCTTCTCTGCTCCCCTTCCCCAGAGCTCGAGCCCGTGAGAGCCAAGATCCAGAGAGAGAGATGAGAGGTGGCCAGCGGCCCGCCATGGCCGGCCTCTCGCCGGCACATGGCGAGGACGAGCGCCGCTGGCCCATGGCCGCCGTGCTCTCCTCCCTCTGCTTCGTGACGCCGGGTGATGCCCCTCGCCGGCGCGCGCGTTCCCCTTCACGGGCGAGCACGCCGCCGTCGAGCGGCGTCGCTCCGGTGTTCTTTCCCCCGTGTGGCGGTGGCGGCCGGCGGCAAGAGAGGCCCAAAAGGTAGGTCCTCCACCCCACCCGAGCCGTCTTCTTGTGGATCTAGGGTTAGGTTAGGGTTAGGGTTAGGATTTTGCTTCGGTTTTTCTTTTGATTTTGGATCTGAGATCCACTTTTTCTTTCTTCCCTCGATTTTCTTCGAGTTTTTACTTTCTTTCCTCGATTTGCATCGAGTTCCTCCTATTTCTTTCGATTTTTCTCTTCTTTCCCCTCTGTCACAACTAACAGCGGGTGTTTCTTTTCTTTTTCGAGTGCTAACTACCCCGGATTACTAATCTACTACTAGATTAGGCTAACTGATACCATTGATAGAAACATAGGATCAACTAGCAGTAGATTACTCACGGGTACAAGTTAATAAACAGGATAAACACTTGCACATGCATGTATTACATCTAGATCTAGAACATCTACACCTAGAAAAGGAGAGAGGATGCACAGACCATCAGTGGTGGCGATGGGGTCGATGGCCATGGCGTCAGTGGTGGTCGCAGGGGCGGCCGCGGCTTGACGCAGGGGTTGTAGGGGTGACGCCGGCTTCGGGATGGCGGAGCTCGGGCGTCGGCTGAGGTCGGGGCGATGGCAACGTGTCCGCCTGACCCAGGAGGACGGCGGCGGCGGTGGAGCTTCCCGTCGCTCCAGTGCACCCTTGGATCGGTAGGGTTGTAGGTGGGTGGACTGGCGGCGCAGGTCAACCTCGTGCTCAGCGCCCTAGCCCCCACCCTCCTTTATATAGCACTGTGCGACGGGGGCCCACCAACCATTGATTGGTTGGGCGCCCCCGATCAGGGCGCAGGCCGTGACGGTGTGGAGATCGACCTAATACGACTTGCTGCTCTACGTGATTGCATGATTGAAGCTCCATATGTTATGATGGTACGTCTAAACAATGTCTGGCACTTATTCTGCATACGCAATCCGATTTCTATTTTCCCTTTACTTATGTGTTAATGTTCATGCATACCAGCTGTTCGATAGAATAACTAAAGGCATTCAACTCGTATTTCTTAATTAACTCACTTTGATTGAATTCCAATTTACCATCAGTTTGGCTATACTTTCTTGCAAATCATATTTTCTACAATAGATGCTCTATAATTTACACAATTTGTTGAGATGGTAGTTATTTCTATGCAAATAAACCAAATATTATGTCTCAGCTGATTTTTGCCGTTGATCTCTATTTTTATTTTAATAAAGAGAATGGCTGAGGTAAGAGTTTCAGCAATATATGTTCAGGAATCGGGATGAGCCTGCCTCTTTCATCCTGTGAACTGAGCCAATTGGGTGATAAGGTGGGGGCAAGCCTGTCGCATGAGTGCTACTAGAGCATGCAATATTTTTTTTTTGGTAGACTAACATAAGCCAAAAGAAAAATTCAGAGTAGAATTCTGCAATACATGTTGCAGTGTTTTATTCAGATGTAAAGCTTTTGAGCCATAAGGAAAATTTCAGATTGTTGTCACTGGATATTACACTTTCCAAATGCCATGGTTTTTCCGGAGTTTACTCTTTTATACTCTTATATATACAATGTTTGATATGCCACTACAATATAAGATTTTGCTCTGCATCTGCTACGGCTACAGTGATGCATGAACAAGAGAAAGCAAGGCAATACTCTTCTGTAATAAAAAAAATATGATCCTTTGTTTCAAATTGTTATATGCCCAATTCAATGAGGCTAATAGGAGTGTGGCATCACACAAGTGCAGGATCTAATTTTCTCTTCCTTTGATGTGCTTGCCCCCAATAATCACTGCACACCAAGTGCAGGTATGGCATGTTCTTTCTCTGAACATAGCTTCAGCTATTGCCAAACATATGCACAATATTTTTGGTAATATGTTTTCAGCACTCAGAATCTTTTTAGCATTGGAGCAATATATGTGTTATATTCAAATAAAAATATTGAGCATGTTGACATTTGCAGTTTGGCAAATCTGTTCTGATGCATCAGCTGAAACTGCTCGGTACGGCTTCACTGCAGTTGATCGTCCAGAAGGGTACTTGGTCCTGGCTGTACCCTCTCTGGGGAACGAGATCAAAGAAGTAACTGGCACCCCAGGGGCAGAGGTCCTCGACATACACTGCCTCTCCTCCAGTTGGCCGAGCCTGCTACTCCTGATTGTGAGCGAACGCTGATGCTCTTTATTTGTTTCGGCAACAGGATGCCCAGAGCTTTGAAGAAAAGAAGATGGGCGTGAAAGGCGTTGGAATTAAGAATCCATGTATAGGTCCCGCAATAAGCTTTCCAAATATAATACTTCCATCATAAGGCTTCCCGTAAATAATGAGCTAATGTAAATCCGCATTAAATCAGTACAAGATCATTTTATTATCATCTCTTATGAGACAAGTAATATGAGTGAAAAAAAACTTCAAATGGACATTTTGCAGAAGTACAGTTTCATTACCGGTTAACCACTATATAGGTGCTTATTTTCACAAGGAGTGTTACATTAAATAATTCATTCATATGTACTGTTTAAAACAATAGACACAAATGACACCACTTTGGTTTATCTATGTAGAGTTCAAACTGTCAAGTTGTAAGTGGACAATTTGCCATTGTGCACGGAAGTGCTGACTACAGCAGCAAGATCACACTACCATTATCCGTTCGATTTAGTGTATTGACATCATCCTTAAATAATTGAAGCTCAAGAGATTTAAATTCTCACAAGAATCTTTCAACAATTCCATTTAACATATCTCATTTCTACCAGATTGTGGATCGAAAGAAGCAAATCCAACTGAGACATCCAATGCATTTGTGTTTGGAGACGTGTATCGTCAAAGCCTGTTTTCTGTACCATCTTTCATAACTATTGTTTTTAATTTATCAATACATTTTCGCTGTCCTAAGGATATTTATTGCCGAATCTGCAGAGTGTGGATTTTAGAGGAACAATGAAAATGCACCTCAAGAATATATGCTTATTTCTCTATCTAGCATATGAAAATGTGCCGAGTTACCTGTTCTTTTTCTATAGCCATCACCTCCGTTATAGTATTTCTTAATAGCACCTGGTGTTCTAATTACAAATTTTCATAATTAGTATGCCAATTATTGTTATCTTCGATTAACACATTATATATATTATAACATTGCATAAAGTATTGGATAATAAATGATCTAGACAAAAGAGAAGGAGCGTATATTGTCGAACGGAAAACACCACCCTATTTATTCTGATGACATGAAAAAAAAAACTTAAGTTGTATTTCTCCATCAAAATTCTTAAGCTGGAGTCCACAAAAACATTCCATGCTGGCTCTCAAAGGTGTGGCGCGGCAACGCCGCGACCTGTGATTTCTAGTGCATCTCGAAACAGCGGCCAATAATAGGTCCATTCTGGAACTCAATCATTCACCGGGTAAAGACGAAATATGAAGACCGCAGGCAAGTCGTTGGATGTTTGGTATAGTATTTGGTCTGACCATCTTGCGGGGGTGTTTAGTTCCCCACTTTGAAAAACTTTTCACTCATCACATCAAAGAGAATCTTACATGCATAGAGTACTAAATGTTGACAAAAAAATAACCCATTACATAGATGGAGTTTATTCCACGACACGAATTTAATGAGCCTACTTAATCCATAATTTGCAACAGTGATGCTACAATAATCATCCGCTAATCATGGATTAATTACCCTCTAATTATCCTCATTAAATTCATCTCGAGATTTTTAGGCAAGATCTATAATTAGTTTTATTATTAGTCTATGTTTACTACTCATAAATGGTAATTTTCTCTTCGTAAATGTTTCCACGAAAAACTTTCCACGGGAACTGAACACCATTCAAAGACACACAAGTTGGCACTTGGTAGAGGGAGCACTCAGCTCCTAACACATCATGCTCAGGGAACATGTATGGTATTCCAATAGCATCTTTCAAGCTTTATTTTTTACATATAACTAATATACACATTATAGTTACATGGTACAACATTATTTTGTTCAATACAACCTGAAGTGCAAATTTACAACATAGACGTGTGTTAATTACATAAAAACAATTAAAACATTTTCACATATCAAAATTATAAAAATCAGTACTGCTTATGCAACATAAACGTGTGTCACTGTTGCAGCATAACATATATCATGAAAATTTATCTTGCAAATTCTATGCTCATTGCAGCTTTCTTCTTCAGGCTGTAGTAATCAGAGGTTTCATCACCAGTATACTCAGATGCTGCATTATTGGTAGATGACCACTCCTGCACAGTGAATGGGCTCCCAGCATGATGCTCCCCAGTTCCATGAAGCATTGGACGGATCAGTCCCCGTAGGTCCTCTGCCACTTGGCTCATTTTTGGCCTACTAGCACCAGCCATAGCCAAGCATTGGTCTGCCAACTCAGCCACTTGACATATTACCTCGATGTTGTCATGGTCGGCTATCTCTGGATCCAGCAGCTCCATAAGCTTGTCTTCTTTCACTGCATCCTTGAACACTGACACAAGGCTCTCCTTATCTTTGGATAGGGCCCTCCTCCTTGTTATGAGTTCCAAAAGAACAACGCCAAAGCTGTACACATCACTCTTATCAGTGAGATTAAAGTTTAATAGGTACTCTGGATCTAAGTAACCCATTGTTCCTTTAACTCCATGAAGGTTTTCTTCAGTCGATCTTATCATTGAGCACCCAAAATCAGAGACCTTAGCAGAAAGATCGTGTGCTAGAAGAATGTTGGCTGACTTGACATCTCCATGAAAAATTGGGTGCTTATGTGTATGTAAGTAGGCAAGTGCAGTAGCAGATTCGGACGCTATTTTCAGACGGATTTCAAGGGTTCTCATGGATGGCTCATCATGAACATGGATGAGGTAGTGCAGAGTTTTATTTGGCACAAATTCATATACTAGAACTGGAGCTTCAAAGTGCAAACTGCAACCAAGAAGTTTGACAATGTTTTTGTGTGTTACTCGAGAAAGTATGAGCAGCTCCTGTCCGAATTCTGTCATCCGGTTCTCATCAATTCGCTTACATTTCTTTATTGCGGCTAGGTTGTTGTCTGGATCAAGGTCATAACCTTTGTAAACAGTCCCCTGACCTCCTCTGCCGATAATTTCTTTGTCATCAAAATTGTTTGTTGCCAACTCAATTTCTTCAAGGCAATATAACTTAAAATTAATGTTGTTTTCTATTTTCATCATATCAACTAAAAGTTGTCCTCCATGTTGACGAAAATATGCATCCTTCTTACTGATGAGGTTCTGCCTCATGATCCTCTGGTTATGCTTAACCCATTGTAATCCAAGCAAAATAATAAGGACAAAAAATACAATGGTGCAAATTCCTAGTAAATGGAGAACATAGAACGTATAAGGCGAAAACATTTCAATAAAAACATGCAGAAAATATGCATGTAAACATAGAACGTATAAGGCTATTATAAAGTAGCTGGTTATTATTCGAGAAATATGCATGTAATCATGAAGTCATGTAGAAACAGAGTTGGTATGTGTACATATACCTATAGCAATCTGTACTTGTTTGGCCACCACTTTACTGCATGGTCCAATTGTGGCATTGCCTCGCGTACCAGGAGGGCAGAAACAATCAAATCCGCCTTCTTTATTGCGACACCTTCCGTGGCATGGGTAATTATTCGGATCCTTGCACTCATCGATATCTACAATCAAAATACAAGTTCTATTAAAATATCATGCTGCGAAAGACAACTAAATTAAGTAGCAACAACAATTCTTAAAAATTGAACTCAAAACTGTAAAATTTATAGTTCTTTTACCTATGCATCCCTGTGCTGGATCCTGCAGGTACGGATTGCCATAATATCCTACGGAACAGTGGCAGATGTATCCTGGTCCATTGGATGAGTCTACACACTCGCTATTTTTGCTGACACAGGCGTAAGAGTCTAGCTTTTTGCCGGCTACCTCGCATGTCTCTTTTCCAATTGCCCAATCGACAGATAGCGGTAGCCGTCCGTTGTTGCTAGTATTGAAATCCTTTGAAGTCGCATAGCTCATTTGGAAGTGAAAGTCTGATGAGTCCGTCAGGACAGCATAGGTGCAGGCGCTGAAGTTGTAGATTTGTGTGGTGTTGAAGTTCTCGTCGAACCAAACCCTGTAGTATTGTAGCCCCTTCGGAATGGCTGTCTGGCAGCAGCCTATTCCGGAGCAGGAGTCATTGGTGAAGGTCGTTACATCACTTTTCTGGCACATGGCCACGCACCCGCTCATGTACTTCCCATTGTTGTCGTAGTCTCGGATGTAAGCCAGTGATTGGCATCCGATGACCGTGAACGTATTCTCAGTGCTAGAGAATCTGTAGGGCGTATTGGTGAAGTTCAAGGACCAATCGAAGTAGTCCATGAGCTTTGAGGTGGTGTTGTAGCAAGAAGATGAGATAGCGCTCAGCATCCGTGCCTGACCTTGCAGCAGCGAGATGTTCAGCACGTCCACATGGTTAACATATGGCTTGAAGGAAACAAATGGCACTCCTGAAGTGTTGTCGCATCTCAGGATGAATCCAGGCATAGCGCAGTCGTCAGGGCCGATGCCGAACGGGTAAGGGATATCCACTTCGCCGCATTTTCTCTGGCAATTGCTACTTGGCTGCCTCACTGCTCCGGCAGCAAGGAGCACTGCCGTTGCGGCAAGCCATAGCACGGCTGGCAATAGGTGTGGCTGCATGGGTGCACAGGTAGTATGAGCTCAGTTGAGATGGGGTGCTTGGAGAGGTTGGAATCTGCCTAGTTGGGTGCTCGATATATGGGCAAGAGACTGCCAGTGCCCCAATAATTGAAGGCATTGAAGTTGATGGTGTCGAGACGACTAAGACTCCAGACCAGGTCAACACACGCCAGTAGGCAACGACCTGGACATTGAAGGTATTGAAAGTCCTTTCCTGAGCGCCCGTGCATGCGGCTACTCCCTCTAAATTTAAATATCTTAATTTTAAACTGAAATATGCAAGTTACAAAAATTTTGGTCGCTTCTCTATACTGAATTACAATGTATCTCATAACAGTTTAGATAAATATGACACGTGTAGCAAGAAATCGATGCTGGCCATACTTTACCTACACTAAGTTGTCCAAATAGAATGTTCGCTCAATATGATATATATAGCCATGCAAATACTTGTAGAGCCACATGAAACTCCAATCGCCATGACTCTACCGGACACGACATCATAGGCAGTTCGGAAGGCACATCAGAACCGATTTTGAGCGCGGCTGTGATGCAGTGCCTGTGTTGACTCCCTTCATCACAGTCGGCTATAGCCACGAACCACCTGTGATGAGGGCGCCATCACAAGCGATTTTAGTCACAAACCGGTTGTGATGTGCAAGCCATCACCACCGGTTCTAGACCCAAACCGGCGGTGAAAATTATTTTTTTACCACTGGTTCAAACCGGCTATAATGACAATTCCAACATATTTTTTATATATCAACTATAACACAAATTTCCTAGCACAATGTTTAATATTAATATGAATAGAAACACGTATTCGTGATTGACGGGTTGATGCAAATCATTCATTTAGAAAGCAGCAGTTAATAATACATAGGTCCCAACTGCGATAATTGTAACTGTCCTGACCCTTCCGGCCTGTCGTTATTCGAGTTGTTTGTCTGTCTACTCTCACGCGTCACTATCAAGGAGCATTCAGTTTCACTTCAATTTATCTTGCCAATTCTATTCTCATTGGGGCTTTCTTCTTCTTGCTGTACTAATCGGAGGTTGCTTCACCGGTATACTGCAGTGGTAGACGACTATGCCTGCACTGGAAATTGGCTACCGGAATTGAGTTCTCCAGTTCCATGAAGCATTATTGGATGGAACAGTCGGCCTAGTTCCTCTGCCACTTGACTCATTATTGGCCTGCTTTCACCAGTCATAGCCAAGCCAGCTCAGTCACACTACTGCAGAGACCACTAACCTAAGCGGCGTGAAAACCTCATCCGCGCCGGCACCAGCGCCGCTTCCCTTTTGCCGATGCCAATAAGGGGGTCATCCTAAGCGGTTATTTACCTGCTTCCAATGACTGATTAAACGTGCCGGTCTGCTGTGCACCGCTTAGAATGGCTTCTTATTCGAATCGGTTTGTTTAGCACTGCAGCGTTTGACTACGTATACTAATCGGTTCGTTAAGCGCCCATAGTTTTATTAACCTATTGCTACCGGTTTAATTAACGCCGGTTAGGATGATGGCATGCACGTTTAAAAAAATCGCGTTCATTTCGGTCATTTAATCTCGAATGAATACTAGTTAGTTATATATGGATCGTCATGAACAAATTACACATACAACAGATTCACATTCAATAGAATGTGAACGTGTACGTGCTAGACGTTCACAACAAACACAGAATCCAGCTCGGTACCCATTCAAGATCAATATAATCCAGTTCATCACTTAACAGTTCATAACTAGATCGACAGTTCATCAAGACCAAGTTCACTAGATAGCACTTTGACTTCATCACTAGATAGTCTAATTAACATATACATAGTAGTGTAGATATAACACAAATTAATCACAAATTGAGGAACTACAATGCCTAGCTAAACGGACCAAAATGGCAATTCGTTCATAACGACAAAAGAATGTAATCCCACATTGCTTACATCGCCGGATTACACTGCTATTGCAGTGGTGGAGCTCATCCCGGCGCCACCATCGCCACTAGCATCCCGGCGGGAGGTCATGGTCGAAGGGGAGGCAGCGGCGCCTGGTGGAGAAGTTGTGGACCAGATCCGCAGCCAAGGCCGCCTCTGCGGCTGCGGATCTTGCCCGTGCCTCCAGCACGGCTTGCCGTTGCACGACGGAGTCGAGCCGATCCACGGTGGCGAGGGCGGCGGAGGCCACCACCTTCCGTGACTCCGCCGCGGATCCGGTGGCGGTAGCGGCGAATGAGTGGAGGAAGGCCTCTCGTGCCGCCGAGGCCACCGCAGCGCGAGCGACAAAGTCGACGACGCGGCTAACTGCGGCCGCCTGAGTTGCCGCAGTCTTGGCCCTTGTGTCGAGGGTGGACGCCATGCGGAGGACGAGGAGGACGTGGCGGAGCTACACTACCACAGCAGTGGACGCAGTGGCTCGGCTACTGTGGACACAGCGGGCGGCCGGAGTGGATAGTGATAGGGATAGGGTTTGGACGCTGTCGGAACGGTGTGGCTTATTTATACCCACACCTCATTCTAAGCGGTGTGTAATGGGCCTCTTAGAATGAGGGCCTTATTCTAAGTGGTCTAGTTTACGACGACGCGAATCTGATCTCCGGGGATGACCCGAAGCTGTTCGATCACCCGTTGCGAGACTAGCTCGCGACGAATAGGAGGTGGCCATGGCCACAATCCAGGGAAGCACCTCCATATCCGCACCTCTGTGGCCCTCTTGGTTTCCTTGCAAATAAAATGGACAAAAAAAGGGGAACAGAGGCAGGAGATGAAGCAGAGTGCAAATAAATGGAGCCACACCTATCAACTTCTCGTATAAGATGAAGCGGTTGGAGAGCAAGTGTGCCTGGTGTGATTATTCTAAGCAGCTGATAGCATGCCGCTTAGAATGAGTCCATAAAAATTGTAAAAAAAATAAAAAACATGATATATCTAACTCTTTATTGATCAAAGATGGCTCATTACATAAGGATTGTTACAAAATTCTAAAAGAAAAGGTACAAGGCTGATTTTGTTCATCGTTGCCGATCAAATGATGTTTGTTCATCGTTGCCAGATTTGATAAATCCACCTAAGGGGGGAAGAGGATGGCAATCAAGACGGAGGAACATTAGCAAATCTGTCGGAGCTTTCCTTGCTACGCGCCAGACTTGCAATACGCTTCAACTCCTCCATCTTGGCCGACGGGCAAAAGGCATCCTATTAACCTCCCCTTGATCAGTTGCCTCCCGGGAGAGCGCGGTGAAGGTCATCACGAGGATTCTCCTAGCGATTATACCTCCTGGCTTCACAAAAGGCAAACTGAAGAAGGGGTAGGAACCCAACCCTATCACGAGAATTCTCTTAGCAATCAGAAAAGGAAGGTGTGGCTGTGGAGTCAAGAAGCAAGAGCTTTCTGCCTATGAGATCTATTCTTTGCGCCATGGCTGGGTATGGTGTGAGGAAGATAGACCCTTGGGGGCTTTATTTATAGGCAAAGGAGAAGAGAGATATTGCAAAGAAAACGGATCGGTTGCGCTCAACTTGTATCGCAAGATGAAGAAGTCCTCGATTTCACAAGCGCACATACGCGCTTCAACTTCCAATAAGCGTTTTAAATTTCCAAAGCAATCGGGTCAAATTAAAACTGCTTCGGTAAACGAATATTCTAGCCGGAATATAATGCGTCGTTTAAGATGAACAATCATTCTAACTGGTTTATTTTTGCACCGCTTCATTTACATATCCGAGCCGGCACATGAATTGCACCGCTTTGTATGATGGCCTTATTCTAAGCGGCACAGGTCACGCCACTTACAATGACATAAACTAAGCGGGCCAAAGCGCGACCCGCTTCGTATGGGCCGACGAGGTTAACGGTTTATGCAGTAGTGTCACTTGACACATGACCTCCATGTTGTCATTGTCAGCTATCGATCCACCAGCTTCACAAGCTAGCCCTCCTTCACTGCATCCTTGAAGACTAACACGAGGATCTCCTTGTCCTTGGATAGCGTTATATATGAGTTCCAAAAGAACAATGCTAAAGCTTTACATATTATCACTATTATCAGTGAGATTAAAGTTTGACAGGTACTCTAGATCTAAGTAGACCCATTCTCCACTACGCCATAAACGATTTGTGCTGGCAGGGGTGTTTTTGTACCCTGGCGGGCCCAGTTGGCGCCCTCCAACACAAAGGCAGCAGGGCCTATCGGGCTGGCGCCCGCCAGCACAGACTACGATGCGCGGATACTTGCGAACGCTCTCGTATCAGATACTTGATACTCGTCCGATACTGTCCGGACGCTAATACTCGTCCGATTCTTGTCGGATAAGTATCAGTCATTTTAATTAATTTTAAATAAATAAAATAATTCTGATAATTAGTTCACGCTTCTTCGATTCTTTACCGACACTAAAAATTCTAACCTCTCATTCTGCCATAAATACATCTTCTATGGGGGGTGTTGGAGGAGATACCTTTAAGTTCGACCTTGATGGTAGGTGCTGATTTTCAAATCTAAAGAGGATACTAGATGATATAGGGGCTTTGGATCTATCTGGGGGTTGATGTCGTAGGACCTTCACCAAACAACAATTAGACTTATCATTTACCTACCTATTTTTATATCATTAAGTTATGTAATAATGGTCTTTCGCACTAGACTAAAATGTTTCACTTAGTGTTGTAGTATTATCAAGAAAATGGTATGCAATTTTATTTTTATTATATATATTTATATATATATATTCACGTATCCCCGTATCTGTATTTTTGAAAAAACGGCGTATCAGCGTATCGAAGTATCGCATTACCGTATCCGTATCCGAGAATCTGTGCAACATAGAGCACAGATTGTCGCCTCTGTGTTGGCGGGCGACATAACTGCCCGCCAGCACAGAATCCATCTGTGCTGGCATCCATCTTTGTGGCCTGCCAGCACAGAGAACAGCACTCCCGTGACCGCAGAAACAACACTGGCCCGTAACGTAACTGGCTGGCTTGCTCGCTTGCTGCTGATCATTTTGCTCAGTCTCTCTCATTTTCCTTGCGTCATTGGTGCTCAGTCTCTTTCGTTCACTTGTTCCTCGCTCGAAAGTTGGCATCGCCGGCCGGTCGCTTGCTTCAATCCGGCACCGCGCACGTTCAAGCCTTGGCACGAACAACACCTATACGGACAGGAGGTATACATGGTTATCTCCTACTCTTTTTTTCATTTGACTATTAGTTTCGTCATTAGTTGTTCATCTTTAGTTCATAGAGTTACTGATTGTATTTTATTATATAGTTAATAATATAGTTCATGTCATCTTTAATTAGATTACAATATTATTGTGGATCTGTTGGTGTTTCTCGATACAATGATATTTTTAAATTATTAGACAAATATAATGCCAAGACGATGCGGGAGAGCTATACATGGTGCACGGAATCCGCACTTGGTTGTGTTGGGGGTTTAACCCCACCACCACCACCAGACATTCCTGGGCCTGTATTCAAAGATGGCATCGTTCCTGTACCGCCAAACGTCCGCTACGAATTGGTAAGACATGGTAAAGTAATTTGTGCTAGTTGTACATTTATTCATTATATTAGGTCATATTGCCTATTCCTAATTAATCTCCAAAATAGGGGATTGATGCAATTCAATGGTTCAAAGATGTAATAACTCACATCAGTGGCTCTTGTCTTATGGTGGTAAGAGAGAACACAGGAATATACCGTGGGAGATATGTGGTTTCTCTTGCAATTGAAGGAGCTGTGCACGACCAAAATCCTAGTGATACAATTGTTATCCACGTCCAATCCTAGTGGTTTCTCTTGCAATTGATCGATTTGAGCAGGAATTTGTTGCTACACATGACGCTGTGAGGAAAGCACTGAGAGAGGTTGAAATGCATACGAGGCTTGTTTTCCCAGATTATAGTTTCTTCAAGCTGAAAGCCCTTGAGCATAATGAGCCAGACATCAGACAAATGCCTAAAAAGGTTTCTCCTGCTTACGAATCGACTACTCTAAGTTAACTTTGAATTTTTCCAAATTATATTTTTATTTAAAATGTCAGTAACTCTACGTTGTGTTGAATATCATATACTGGACGCCCTATATTGTGGATACTTACACGCGGAGCGTGGTCTGATAGATGTGTTGCGACAGATCACTCAGCAGTTGCAGTACTCATTCGTACGACCACATTCAAGCTGAGTAAATGGTGGGTTTCAATCTTGTGTATACTTGACTTCAGCGCAAGCCGGTTCGGTGAGAATATATGGTGAGACTTTGGACGCACCGTACTAGATTACGTGGATCGATATCTAGAGATAAATATTTTGGATATAAATTATTCTATCCACCTTATGAGGTATCACGGCGTACCCCCGGACCAATAGTATGTACACATTTGATGTGATGTTGTAAGACCTTCAATGCTGTTGTAAGACTTTTAATTATGCTGTAAGACCTTCAACTATATATGTTGTAAGACTTTTAGTTATGTTGTAAGACCTTGCATGATGTTGTAAGACTTTTAGTTATGTTGTAAGACTTTTAATTATGTTGTAAGACCTTTTAGTTCTATTTAATTTTTTATAAAAGTATTTAACTTATGGTGATTATTTTGTGCTGGTGGATTACATAATTACCCGCCAGCACATATGGCATTTGTGCTGGCGGGCCACATAGCCGCCCGCCAGCACTAATTTTTCCCTAAAAGCCGCGAGCTTCTTCTTCTCCAGTAAGCCTTCTCTTCGGAGTGTGCCCGAGAGGAGCTCAGGTACAACTCCAAAATCATACAAGGTGGAAGGTTTTGATCTTGAATTCCTTGGAGGAGGTGACTCTAAAAGGTAAGTTTGTGACATTTCTAGCTTCTTTTTCAAAATTAATCCATACTTTAGAGCTTAATTTGTGTTTCTTCAGAAGAGGGCATCCATGGTGTTTTCCTCATTTATAGAGTCAGTTGAGCTGGAATTTGTTTCCATCCTTTACTTGAATGGTTAGGTAGACATGATTCAACAATTAGCTAGAAGTTTCATTATGTTTGTCTCTAAATTGGAGCTTAAAAATGATCTAGATCTAGATCTAAAAAAGTAGGAGAGAGAGTATGAGCTTGGTTTTTTAGTTAGAGCTTGTTTTTTCATCCACAACTAGTAGATCTAGTATTATCTACAACTAGGAGCATATATTTCAATCTTATAAAATTTTAAGAGCTCAGGATGAATTTAGTATGAGCTTGATTAATTTAGCAGATCTAGTATGAGCTTGATTAATTTAGTAGATCTAGTATGAGCTTAATTAATTTAGTAGATCTAGTATTAGCTTGATTAATTTTGTTATTTTTAATGTTGCATTTATTGTCATTTTAGAAGCTCCAGATGAACAGGGCATTGATGTATGGCATAAAAAGACATTCAGATTCTTTTAGGTTGGAATTATCAAAGTTTATTGATGCCACGAAAAAGCACGCTCGGAGTAACCAGACAAAGCAAATCCATTGTCCGTGCTTTGACTGCAAAAACACTGTAGTATGGGAGAACACAAGTGTCATCAAGACGCATTTGATCCAGCAGGGTTTTATGGTTAATTACAAGGTTTGGACACACCATGGTGAGGCACAATTTACTTCTATCACATGCGTCGACAATATGCACAGATAACCGTCGATGTCTAAAGTGTCGGTATGGTGCACATAACTGTCGGTAATAAAAGAACTACCATTGGTTAGAATTGCCCAATGTTTGTACGAATTGTAATTCGTAGTTACGGTTCATGTGCGCGGCAGTGATTAAATTTTCTACCTTCGGTTCCATAACCGAGAGTGAAAATACCAATTTCTATTGTCAATTTATTTCCAGCGGTTGCTATCGCGACGGTATAAACTAAATTGAACCGTCGGCACAATCGCTTAATGGAGTACGTAGTGTGTATAATTCTTCCGCATTTAAGTTGAAAGCTGCCCCATGAGAAGGATCGAACAGCAACCAGAGCCACGCTTGACCTAGCTCTACTTATCGCAAGTCGAAATGAGGGTGATAGATAGGAACTTTTTTTTTTTTGTGAAATGATAGATAGGAACTTTTAATCACGTATATAGTGATAGTTGTTTACTTCTTATAACAGTATTAAACCATAGTTGTACAGGTAGCGATCAGATATAGACATATTGATGCTATTGCTCCATATTTTCAGTTGAATAGTCTAGCAAAACCTTTGATGCTCGATCTGCGGGTCAACATGATTGTCTGGAAAGACTCGGCAAGCACTGGTGAAGTCAGTCAGTAAGTGATTAGTTGCTTGCAGATAGGTACAGACTTCTTATATTTTGTCCAGTGCTGCGTCAACATTAATTGCTGGACTACTTGCCTGCTTGTCGTCCACTGGGCAGGAAAAGATAGGGAGATTACAGGCAAGTCCTTAGGTACTTGGAATGCTGACCGTGTCATGACCCTCCCTACTTGTGTCACGGACTCAGGATACATGTCTTTTGCCCAAATACTTCCTCATCGCCCTCAGGCGAGCTTGCAGCAGCCCGACGCTCTTTCCTCAAAGGAACATGCATGTTTGGTATTGGAGTAACAACTTGTATATGTTCTCACAAACAACACGTGAATTATTTTCCTTGTTTTGGTCCAGAATGACCATCCTCCGTTTGCAGCCACTGCACTTTGTCCTAGTTATTTTTGCTTGGCTACAGTACAGTGCAATAGAGGCATATGTTTCACAAATGAAATGGAAACATGCATGATGCATCTCCATATATCTATCGAAGACATACAGCACTAGAAGAGAATGAGGCATCCGCACCGGTTGGGAAACCCCCTTCAGCACCGGTTTCCCAACCGGTGCTAATCTTTCGGTGCTAAAGGGGTACCCCTTTAGCACCGGGTCATTTACCCGGTGCTGAAGGGGCCCTTTAGCACCGGTTCTATCCACAAACCGGTGCTAAATGGGGCCGCGCATATGGCCCCTGCGCGAGTCCCTTTAGCACCGGTTTGTGGATAGAACCGGTGCTAAAGGGGACCATATAATTTTCCCTTTTCCAGACTTCATATTTATTTGTTTGTATACGTATTTTGTCAACGTTTTTCGCCTACATATTTGTTCTAATACGGATGTCGTACTACACTGCACTAGTATTTGTATAAGGCTCGTATAAACATAAAAAAGACATATATTACATATCTTAGTGCCAAAAGAGTTACATCATCTCATATTGCTAAAAGAGTTAAGTTTTCTAACTTAGTATCCATAAATTACAATCCTGCGCTTGGACGAGCTGATGATGAACTAGGACGAGCAGAGGATCTAGGACCAGCGATGGAGGAACGAAGACTTGAGGTGTCCGTATTGTCCCATGCATCATCATAATGAAATTCTCCATTCACATTGTTGATCTCGTCCCAAATAAATCCAACGAGTTGTTCTGCAACTGCGTCGATCTTATGCTGCTCTAGGCTTTTACTAGAGATGGACATCATCTACAAATTGCAAACAATTAAAATTAAAGTATAATAATGGTGAAGTTGAATTAGAAACTTGTAAATAGATATTGCGTACCATAATATCATGGTTAGTATATATTTTTTTAATCCAGCTATGCATGTACTCACAAACGTAGTATCCGCATAAATTATTGCCCGGCCCCTGTTGATAACACTGTTGGCGAAAACAAAGTTAAAGATAATTTTTTAAGTTGATTAGCAAAGACGTATATGTACAAATTGCATGCGTACCGGGAATTCAGTATTCCATACGAGCTTTTCATATCCAATACCGGGGTGCTTTTCACGAATCTCGTTCCACATCCTACAATTACATAATCATGTTGTTAGTCTCAAATTTGAGTTCAAATAAAATAAGTCAATAATGTAATTAAGTATATAGAAAAATTTGAATTGTTGAAATTTACTTATATATACGACCTTGTAAACATGTCAATGATTTCCTGATACTCTTCTTGTGGTTCCTCAACGAATCGAAGACGTTCACCACACCTCTATCAGGATTCAGTACTATGAGCACCCAGTGGTAACTACATACATATGTATAAGTGTTTTAGCATAATGAGATAATTTAAAGAAATTAAGAAATTAAGAAAATAAAATGAGATAATATAAGTGTTAGCACTCACCCGTAGTGGTATGGCAATAGTATGGAGTCCATAAAATTTTGCTTATCCACATACTTGAATAAGTTCTGATATGTCGCCTCTGGATCTTTATAAATCATGTCTTGGTTTACCTTTGACGGGTCCATGAAACCAATGTCAAAAATACGCTCCATCCGACATCTTTGAATCTCCATTCTACATAATAAGCAATAAAGTAGCGCCGTCACTCATAGAGTTTTTTAAATGACAATAAAGAAATTGTTAGAAGAAATCACTTACAAAACCCAGGTTTGAATCAAAGACATGTCCAGGGTGTCTCGTTGGTAGATTTCGTAGATATCTTTGAAGTCCAACCAAATTGTTTCTTCTCCATTGAAAAAATCCTCATCCTTCACGCGACACCCGAACATGTCTCGTCCTTTCGACGCTTGAACCATGTACCATCCATGGAATAAATACATCTTTGTTTGTAGCTTTTTCACATCATCTGGCGGGACGAAAGACTTGCCAATCTCAAAATGCCACTTAGTCACTTTAGCTTTGGGCAGGGATTCTTGGCCAGTGAGGACCGCTCTACTGAGACCTGTCTCTTCCATTTGACGTTGGATCATCAGTTCGTGCGCATCTGGCAACTGAGTCAATCCTTGCTGAGGTTGTTCGCTGAGCTGAGGAATAGTAGAACGTTTCGACTTATGCGTTACCGGCTTCACTTTAGACTTAGGCGATGCCGGCTTCACTTTTGACTTAGGCGATGCCGGCTTCACTTTTGACTTAGGCGATGCCGGCTTCACTTTAGACTTAGGCGATGCTAACCGCTCAGCCTGCTCAGCTCTCTTCCTTTTCTGAAAAGATTTTATTAATGAGCGGTCGTAGTCAGATATTTCAGCTTTTTTCTGTTCTGCCCTGGTCAAATTTTGTAAGAACCTCGCCGCCTTGACCGGGTCAACCACGAACTCTTTCTCAGGCTCTTTCTTCTTGTGAAAATGCGCGTGTACTTCGGCGGCGACTACCTCGTCAAGTTCCTCTTCCGTCAGCTCGTAAGCTAATTTCTTCTTTGCTGGCACTTTCTCTTGCTTAGTTGGGCGCTTTGTTGGTGGTGGAGGACTTGTTGGTGCAGTTTTCTTTCTGGGCGGATTCCTTTTTGGCCTCGCCGGTGGAGACCAATCTTCTTCTGCCGAAGGATCATCAGCCGGAGGATCATCTGTCGGGGGATCATTTGCCGGAGGATCTTCGTCATGCGGAGACGGTGGACCTGGCGGACATGTCGAGGTTGTTGCTTCCACACCACGTATGATGATGTCACGCTTGCTCCATAGAATGATGCCGTGACAACACTCTCCAAGAAGTGTTTCCCCATCACCTCTGGGGATGTCAAGCTGCAAGCCGTTGTAATACGAGACAACTTGTTCAATCTCGACTGGTGCGTAGCCATATGGAATCTATTTGGAGTGTATTGTTTGTCCTTCTTCCAATGGTCTAGCCGTACCGTATGCAACCTAATATATTCGGAAAAGTTAATAACACAATAATATGTTCAACATATGTAAACTAACTTTAAGTCATTGTTATTATACGTACCACCATTGATATGTTCTTCAATGTTGAATGAAGCTCGCAAGCGGTGCGCTGAGATATTTCATCCACAGGGTAACGAGCCGGTTCTGATTGAGCTGGCGGAAGCTCTGTGGAAGCGTGACTACTACGTTGTTGTGGAGGGGTAACCAAAGCAACATGATCTTCTGTTCCTCTAGCTTGTGTCATCTGAATAAGTGCTAGCTTCATTCGCTGTTACATCTCTCCCTCCATATCCTGTATCCGTGCGCCCTGGGCGGCTACGATTTCCTCTAGCTCCCTCATCCTGTTCTCTGTTTCGGTCTTCTTCCGCTTACGGCTCCTGTAGGAGGAGCAGTCCTCCTTGAAAGCATACTTCCAAGAAACAGAAGTTCCTACTCCGCGCGTTCTTCCAGGATGCTCCTTGTTTCCTAAGGCATAGGTTAGCTCATCTCTTTCTCTATCAGGGATGAATTCTCCGGCCTCAGCTTTCCTTATGATTTCAAGGAGGCGGTGAGCTAGGTCTTGCAAGTCCTCGCCAAAAATCAAAGATCCGTCTATTGGACTGAGAGTGCCTCCATGACCATAATACCAATGCTTGGATCGTAAGGGCCAATCATGTGTCGCTGGACGAATGCCTTTAGCATAGAGATCTTCTTCCATCTTGTCCCATTTGTCGACGCTACCTTTATAACCGCCTGAACCCATTCGATGGGTGTACTTCTTTTTTTCCGCATTGCCGATGTTCCTTGCGGATATCTCAGATCCTTCTGTGGACTGTTTGTACTCCACGAACGCGTCCCAATGATGAGGTCTTATGGTAGGGTGATTGTCAAAATCCGGAATTTCTTCTGTTTTGAGATATTTCTTCCACAATTTTGTCTTATAATTTTGAAATTGAGTTGCCATCTTTTTCAGCGTCCAATCCTTCAATTTCTCTTCACGATCTGAAGGAAATCCGAATATTTCTTTCACATCAGACCATATCATTTCTTTCTCCGTATTAGCCAGAACATACGGTTCATTGGGGTCCGTAGATCTCCATTTCCTGATGCTAATGGGATCGCGTTCACGAACAATAACACCACATTGAGAGACATATTTTCTGGCAATTTCTTTGGGCTCATTTGGCTCCCCATCATCCTCCACTTTGGTGATGTGCAATTTGACCTCCTTCAGCCTCTTAGTGGTACTTCTTTTTCCAGGGCGTTTCGTAGCGCCAGTTGTTGCCGTAGATGGCTAGAATAATTAGACGGTATAAATTAGTCACAACATTGGGATAAGATAATGTATCTAATGTTAATGAGAAATATTAGCACCTGACTAGACGTGGGCTCATCGCTATTACGTTGACCCACATTAGGTTGCATCTGGTCCAAATTATCGCCACCAGAAATACCTTGCATTATTTCTTCCATGCTCGGTGGCCGATCAGTATTTCCACCCAAATGAAACTGAGCTGCTAAGAATTCATCATTATCCTCCTCGTGGATCGTCATCTTCAAAAATAAATATTCTACGTCAAATAATTTATAATTATTGTACGTTAAAGAAATATTGTACGTTAAATAAATAATTATTGTATCTTAAATAAATATTCTACGTCAAGTAAATAATTATTGTATGTTAAATAAATATTTTACGTCAAATAAATAAGTAATGTACGCAAAAGAAATATTCTACATCAAATAAATAATTATTGTATGTTAAATAAATATTCTACATCAAATAAATAATTATTGTATATTAAATAAATATTCTACGTCAAATAAATAATTATTGAATGTTAAATAAATATTCTACGTCAAATAAATAATTATTGTATGTTAAAGAAGTATTCTACGTCAAATAATTAGTGTACGTTAAATAAATATTCTACGTCAAATAAATAATCACTGTACGGTAAAGAAATATTCTACGCCAAATAAATAATCACTGTACGTTAAAGAAATAATTCTAAGTCAAATAAATAAATTCTAGTCAAATTTATCGTTAACCCTAATCATTAACACTAACTATAAAATTAATACACATGCAGCTGTCGGGTTCTCCATGCACGTCGGAAAGGGTTTACGTGTGGCCGGCTTCAAACGAGCTCGTGTTCGCGCAGCGGTCGGCGGCGGTTCTCGGCAGTCGCAGGGTCGCACTCGGCCGGCTTCAGACGAACAGCCGCTCGCGCAATGGAACGCTTGAGACAATCGAGCTCGCGGATCGCTTGAGACGAGCTCGCGTTCGTTGGGTCGGTATGCGCGTGGAGGGCGACGGGCGTCGAGCTAGGCGGCAACGGCGCGCTGGCGGCGCGACGGCGGGGGCGGCCGAGCGGTGCGACGGCGGGGCGGGGCGGCCAGCGACGGCGGGGCGGCGGGAGGCCGCGGGACGGCGGCGGCCGCTGCTGATGGAGGGCGGCGGCGCGTCCGGGGCGGCCGAACGGCGCGCGGGTGGCGGCCGGGCGCGTCGGGGGCGACGGCGCGTCCGGCGGCGGTGGCGAGCGGGGGCGTCATCGGGGTGGAGGCCGGGCGTCGGTGGAGGGGCGGCGCCGGGGGTGGCGACGGTGCCGGCAACAGTGGAGGGGCGGCGCCGGGGGTGGAGACGGTGGCGGCGCTTGGGGAGATGCGGCGGCGATGGGGGCGATGACGGCGGCGCTTGGGAAGACGCGGCGGCGATGGGGGGCGACGACGGCGTGGCGACGCAGTGGCGCTTGGGGACGACGGCGGCGCTTAGGGACCACGGCGGCGCTTGGAGACGACGGCGGCGGCGCGGTGGCGCTTGGGGACGACGGCGGCGGGGTCCGCGAGGGCCGGGGGGAGACGAAGTGGGTAGTGGAGAAGACGAAGACGGCGAGATGCGAAAATTTTCTAAGTGTTGACTATATATAGTGCGGACCTTTAGCACCGGGCGCAGCCAAGGCCCAGTGCTAAAGGTCCTTTAGCACCGGGTGCAGCCATGACCCGGTGCTAAAGGTTTAGGATTAGCACCGGGCACAGCCAAGGCCCGGTGCTAAAGATCAGCCGCCGGGGCGCCAAACGAAATTGGGGACCTTTAGCACCAGGTCTTAGATCCGCCCGGTGCTAAAGGTGCCCCAATTCCGTTTGGCGCCACTTTTTTGGCGCAATTTTATATTTAGCACCGGGTATTGCAAATACCCGGTGCTAAATAATATTACATCTAAATGTTTAGTCTTATTTATTTAATTTATACTTAGTCTTATTGTCGGTGCCGGAACCCAGCGGGGGTCCAATCACCTGCAGAAAAAGTGCGCTGTGTCCCGTCTCTCGATGGTCGATGCAAGGGCAACACGGTGACACAAGGTTTATCCTGGTTCCGATCTTCCGATCGTACGTCCAGCAGGGTGTGCTTGAGCACTTGTATTGCCTCGCACCGGGGGGGTGCTCGTAGTAGGGGGCTACAAGCTTGGCGGGAGAGGAGGATGAGCCCCCAGGTCCCTTAGAGCGAGTGAGAGTTGAGTTTCGTGCAAACTGAGTGGAGTGTGTGGATGAGTGTCTTTGATGGCCCCCCTCCTATGGGGCTGCCTCCTCCTTTTATAGTTCAAAGAGGGGCAGTTACAAACAGTAGAAGTACAGTGCTTGGTACAGTGATGGCGTACGACGAGGTGTGACCGCAGGCGTGACTCTTGTCTTGGCTCGCGTTGTCGGACTAGGCGACTTCCTGGCGTACGGTGCTCTGGCGCATGGCGTGGCGTCCCCTGTTCATGACGCACGCTTCCTGTGCTCCTGACTTTACGGGCTGGCGTGGGTCGTCATCATCGAGTACAACGGGCCGTGGGCCCGTTCGAGGGCTCCCCATGTCCGTTCGAGGGGTCCCCGTACCGGAGTTGGTAGAACAGGGAAGCGTGACAGTACAGGGCTGTCACATCGCTCGGGCTCGTGACGCCGCATAGGTCTGTCACGCCGCACAGTGTAGAGGATGACCGCACGGCGTCAAGAATGACCGCACGGTGTCAGGAGTGACCGCACGGTGTCAGGGGTTGGCGGAGATGACCGGGGATGGGCTAGTGATCCGTCGCTTGACTTCCTCACCCAAGGCCGTGCGGAGCCATTAAATGCTTTTGTCCAAGGGGCAGGTGAGCCGTCAGCGGGCCCCACGAGCGAGGGATCTCGAGCGAGGCGGAGATAGGCGTCGAGAGCGGCCTTCGGGCCTCGAGCGAGGGGCCTCGAGCGAGGCGGAGTTCCGCTTCGCTCGAGGGGTGCTGGACACCCTCGAGCCTGACAGCGGATCAAGACCTCTGCGCTTATTTTTTTGCTGGGTTAATTGGTTCCGGCGGTTTAATTGGTGATTTATCGTCGTCTTAGGGTCTCTCCCAGGATTGGCACCGACAGTAGCCCCCGAGGCCATGCAGTGATGAGTGTCAGACCTGCATGGGTTAGTATTCTTTCTGAAGTTTTGGTGCTTCGAGGTCCTCTCGCAGAGCTTTCCGTGGGGGCGCGCTAGCGCACCCGCGGGTGTAGCCCCCGAGGCCTTGGAGGAGTGAATTGCATCGTCCAAGGTCTTGTTCTTGTTGGTTCTAGTGAACTTCGAGAGGCCACCGCGATCGGATCTTACCTTGTTCTTGCCCTTAGACTCCAGGCCGTCCTGTTTTGGGCTGGCGTGGGTTGTCCCTCATGGATCGAACCCTGATTCGGCCGATTTCAAGAGGCTTTTGACTATGAGTTTCGACCCTCGTCGCCCCGTCACGGGAGGAGGGGGGACACAGTTCCATGCTACCCATGAGCGGGCCGCGAGTCATGGATGTGTCGGTGAGCTGTTAGCGGGTAGTTCAAGTGGACGTCCGTGCCCTGCTCGTTTAGGGTCGGCTCGTGGTCCGGAGACACGTCTCATACAGTACAAGCTTACAAAGGCACGCCAGGCAAGGATCGATCCCATTCGTTAGGATCGAGGGCTCGATGCGCTCCCTCGTTGGGATCCTTCAACCGGCCTCCTCTGTTCAGCCTTGAACGCGGATCAGGGCATCCTCGAGGCCTCGAGGCCTTTGTTCGAGGTTGAGCGTGTTCGTGCATGCCCCGTTCGCCCCTGACTCTATTTAATCTGGAGAGCCTGTCGGAACTCTCGACGAGAGCCAGGCTTCGACCCCCTGATTAGTAAGGCTCGAGCGGTATATGCCTTACCTGTGCAGGCGTGGAGCAAGGGAATATTCGCTTGGCAGTTTGGACGGGGCGGGGACCGAGGCGTCCAGTCAGGCAGTTATGGCCAACGTGGCGCGGCCAGGGCGCAGTGGCGCGCCTTTTCAGGCGAGTGCGGCGCTGGCGGGGCGGTTGGATTAGACGTGCCACAAGACTTCGCGACGCCTCGGGCGGCCACAGTCATAATTGTGCCTTTATGTTGGCCCACCACGCTTGCGGGGTCCACTTGTCGGTGACAGGGTTAAGTGTAGAGTTAACGCGTGCCCGCAGCCGCACTTACCCGCGGCCCGGTAAAATTTATCGATAAATACGGGGAGAGGAGGGGTCAGTTTCCCTTACCTTAGCCCAGACCTTTGTTCCCTCCGTCTCTTCATACTCGCCAGCCCTCGAGAGCTCAGATCCAATCCATCTTCACCCCCCATCTTTCGCCATGGTGACTCTGAGGGAAGCTGCCCCATGGAGCCCGTCCACCGCTGACAAGAATTACCTGGAGTCGCTCGTTGCGAGAGGCCTGCTCCCCAAGATCTCCTCCGCCAGCCAGCCGGAGTGGATGGCGCCACCATCTTCGCACAGGGTGCCGGCTCCACCCCAGGGCTACATCATGAGCCTGGCTCGCCTGCACGAGCGCGGGTTCGGATCTCCTCCGGGGATTTCATCCGCGCTCTGTGCGCGTACTACGGGGTGGAGCTTCACAACTTTGCCCCGAACGCCATCTCTCAGGCGGCGGTGTTCGTCGCGGTGTGCGAGGGATACCTGGGGGTTCCGGTGCACTGAGACTTGTGGATTCACCTGTTCCGGGCCGAACTCCACACCACCGCCACTGGGACCTCTGGGTGCGGAGACCCGTCCGTGCCGGCAGCGTCATGTTCCAGGTGCGGGAGGGGAGAAAGGATCTCTACATTCCCACCACCATGACGTCCAACAACGCGGACTGGGACAAGGGGTGGTTCTACCTGCGGAACGACGGCAACCTCCTCCCCCCTTATACTGACAAGATCGTGGCGGAGAAGCCACTCGCATGGAGCTGGGGGGTATCCCCCAAAACTCGTCAAGACAAGCTGGCGATCTTCACCGCGGCGCTTCGATCCCTGGCGAAGAAGGGGCTGAACGCCGCCGCCGTCATCGCCAACTTCCACCAGCAGCGGGTGGTCCCTCTTATGCAGAGGAGTTTGCTCATCTACGAGCTGACGCCGAAGGCCCCTTTCGAGGGTTCGAGGATGGCGCAGGAGTCGCTCTCACCTGGGGAGGCGGCCCAGCGGGCGCGGCGCGCCGTGGACAACACCAAGATGGCGGTTGAGGACGACGTCCTCTGGGCGATCAAGATGCGCCCCGATGAGGGCTACCTCACCTTCATGAGTATTTCTCTTCTTCTTTCGACCCGTTTCGTGCTCGTATCGAGTTTATTAAGCGAATAGCGTCGTATCTCCAGGGGCTGACCCACAAAGGGCACCGATCGGCTCCCCCTCTTCCTGACGTTCGCGAGGCCAACCGCCTGAACGCCGAGCGGCAGAAGGCGCGCAAGGACGCGGAGAAAGAGACGCGCCTCCGGAAGCAGCGGCGGAGGGACGAGCACCAGAAGGAGAACCGGAGGCGGGAGAGGGATGGTCTTTCCCCGCTGCCGACCCCTGACAGTACGCCCGAGCCGGAGGAGGACGACTCGTCAGACGACGAGGTTTTCTTCGAGTCAGCGACGGTGGCGCGCGCCGCTGACGCGTCCCTGCTCGTGGCCGCGACGCCAGGCGCGTCGAGCGCTTCTTACCCAGCGCCCGCCCCGCCGGCGAGGGCCGGGGTCGCCGGCGAGCGAGCCCCCGCGCCTGCGGTGCAGCCGCCCTCGCGCCGCTCCCAGAAGCGGAAGCTCAAGGGCGTCAACCGGTAAGTGTCGCATCTCCCTTCGATGGCTCGTTTTGGTTGATGTTTGCGCTGACAGCCCTGGTTTGCTTGCTTAGCGGAACATCCACTCCCGCCGCCCCCACGCTTGCTCCCAACAAAGCACTCAAAACGAGGGTTCACTCGACACCCCACACCGAGGCCGCGCCCTCACGCACGACGCTCGAGGCTGAGGCCTCGCTTGTGGCCAGCTACGAGGCGGCCATGGCTAGGGGGGTCGAGCGAGCACGGCGGGAGCTTGGCCTCGAAGGGGCCGCGGAGGGGCGGGGCTCGGCCCCCGTTGAAGTCGCCGGGCAGGGTCGCCCGGGAGAGCCTGTGGGCCCAGGCACGGAGGAGGAAGGAAGGCGCGCGGGGAATGAGGTGGTCTATGTCCTCGCCGACGATGAAGATGCGGTGCCGGGGTTCGAGCCCCCGTGCGAGGTGCAGGCGCTCCCCCCTTCCAGTGCGGCGCCCCTGCTCGAGAGTGGGGGTGCCGTCGCAGAGGAAACTCCCGCGCCGGCCGAGGCCGCTGCGGCGGTCAGTTCTGTGGGGGCCGCAACTTTTGATTCTTCGCTTTGCGCCTTAACTTCGTGTTATCCTTTTTGACAGCAACTTCGAGACCTGGCGGCGTCCAAGGTCTCGTACATCACCGACCAAGACGCCCACGTCCACGAGCTGATGCAGAGGAATGCTGAGCTGAGCTCTGATGTGGATCAGGCTCGTGCTGCGATGAACGAGGTGTGGGCTGATGCCCGCGCGCGTGGCGAATCCCTGAGCCGCGCAGAGAAGGAGCGCGACGCTCTGCGTGCTGCGGCCGCAGAGAGGGCCCTCGAGGTGGAGCGCCTGAACGCTCTCCTGCAGGAGAGGGATGCCTCCCTTGCCGCGGCGCAGGCCTCGCTCCGTCAGCAACATGAGGCGGCCGCTGCGACTGAGGCCCAAGTCCTTGAGTACAGCATGGCTCTCGAGGCGCTGCGGTCCACAGCCTAAGAACATGGGGCCTCGTTGGCGGTGCTGCGGGAAGAGTCGTGCGCGGTCCGCGCGCAGTTGTCCGCGGAGAAGGAGCGGGCAGACGGTAAGCTTCGAGCCTCTGCATAACCTTTCCGTTCTTCCAGAACCCACGTTGGCTCTGTTGCTGAAGACTCCTTCGCCTTTTTAATCTTGCCAGGCTTGCAAGCGGCCGCAGCGGACTCGCAGGCCAGGGCGGAAGCGGTGGAGGTCGCTTACGCGTCCTCGCAGCAAGAGCTCGAGGAGCTTCGAGAGGCCGCCGCCGCGGTGTGCTTGGAGTTCGAGGAGGACGGCGCCCAGTCTGGCAGTTCGCTGGCCAGCCGCCTGAGGTCACTGGGCGATCGCGTCGTGGGGCGGGTGAAGAACGCGTTCCTCCTCGGCCTCCGCAAAGCTCTGGGGGTGGTGTCGACGCACTACCTTGTCCAGCTCGACGCGCTGGCGACGGGCTACGTCGTCGCCGAGGGCCTCGACGACGATGCTGCGGTGGCTGCGGTTGAGCAGGCTGATGCCAACGTGGCGGAGACGGCCGCCGCGCTCGCCACGCTCTTCGCAAACGAGGTCCTCCCCGGCTCCGGCGAGGGTGACGGCGATACCTCCCCAGAGGGTACCGTCGGCGGGGACGGCGCTTGAAGACCTCTGCCATGAATGGTGCCTGCCAGGCATATTTGTAATAAGTTTAGGAACATATTGTTTTAGATTTGTGACTTGTTCGAGAACTTGGGCATCGCGTTCGATTATATTTAAATACGTTACGTTTGTTGTTATGTCTCGATTGTGTGCCTCGAAAAAGATTCGACCGAGTTAGATTATCTCCCTGCGCACGGGGGAGCTTGGACTGCTCGAGCCCAAGGGTGTCGATGGGGGATGCCGTATCCCGGAGGCGTAGGCTTTCCCTCAACCCCAACACTCTTGGGCCTCAAGCGGCCGCGCCCCGCCCCTTTGTGAGTAACTTAGGTTCGAGGGTGACGTAGGAGGACGCCGTATCCCGGAGGCGTAAGCTATCCCACGACATCGCCGCCCCCTTGCCTTAGCCGTCGACGCCCAATCTCTATCGCTTCTTCGTACACACAACCGAGACATGACAAAGCGACGAAAATTTGTAGAAAATTGCGAGAAGAAACGAGTAGCGAGAGGTGGAGCGTTTATTTCCCAGGGTAGTGTGCCCTGTGATAGCCCCCGAGGGAGTTTTTTGTCTTCGCGCGGGGCGAAGAAAAAATCTCCCTGCCTCGTGCATGGAAAAGTCGTGACCGAAATGATGGAATGGTGAAGAAATCGTAGGGTGGAAGAGTAGCTTAGCTTTTTTTTTTGTCGGGGCGGCGCAGGTGACGCGACGGGTGCCTGGCTCCGCTGCCTCAGCGCTGGCGACGCGACGGATGCATGGCTCCACTGCCCCAGCGCTGGTGACGCGACAGGTGCATGGCTCCGCTGCCTCGTCCCGTCGCGGGTGTCCTGTTACTCTGTCAGCGTGCAGAGCATTCAGCGAGGGCTGCAGCCTTGGCTTGCGTGCCGCTTCACTGAGCGATGGCGTGCTGCGAGAGCTGCGGCCTCGACTTGCGTGCCGCTCGCTGAGCGATGGCGTGCTGCGAGGGCTGCGGCCTCGACTTGCGTGCCGCTCGCTGGGCGATGGCGTGCTGCAAGGGCTGCGGCCCTCGACTCCCGGGCCGCTCGCTGGGTGATGGCGTGCTGCTGTCTTTGATGCCGTCCGCCCCACCTTTTTGACGAAAATAGTAGCCTCGTGACCTTGGCCGTAGTGCGCGTCCCTGTCAGACCGCCACGCGTCGAACGCGTTTCTTTTCCGAGGGGTGCCCGCCTCTGCCGTGCTGTCACGCGCCGTCCTCTCGCCAGGAGGCCCCATGGGGGGTCTGTCCCCTGAGTAAGGCACGTGGGACAGCTCTGCGCAGAGGGTCAGGCGCATGCCGCGGAGTGGGCCAAGGCGTGGGTGCTATAAATAGGCTTGACCATGGTAGTAGGGATCACAAGTGCTGTGAGCTTTTCTCGAGTACCGTGGGCTTAGAGTTAGGAATGGTGGGATGGGGTGGAGCTCGCCCTCCTGACTTAGTTCGAGGGTGGGCGGAGTTTTGGTGTTAGAAGAATGCTAGCGAAGGGGAAGGCAAATGAAGGAGAAAAGGTGCCGGCCGCATCTGCCTCGTTGGCAACCGCTGCATCATCTTCCAGCTCAGGCTGGTCGACGCTCGGACAGCGGTTGTCCCCGTCGGTAACCGGTGCCTCGTTTTCCAGCTCGAGCTGGACGACGTTCAGGCGATGGTTGAACGAGGCAGGTGCTCCGGTCATCCGTCCACGGCGTCCGGTGGCGGCGCGCATCGGTGGCAGAGTGGTCTTGCTTCCGGGTGCGTGCCACGCCTTGATACGTGGGTGTCGCAGCCGGCGTTGCACCGCTCACGCCCTCGCCCTGTTGGTGAAGGTCGTTTCACCAACCGGGGCGTGCGCGACGACCTGGAGGTCGACGAGGTTCTTTGAACCTTTGCCGCGCCAGCCGTGGAGAACTCTCGTTTGCCTTGGCGTACGTGGCCATGCCGGTGTTAGAAGAAAACTAGCGACGTTCCTAGCCGGTCTAGGGTCGCCAGTGTTGAGAAATGGGCATGGCCGCATATGTCTCTCGGCCGCGTAGGAGCGGCTTTGTATCTTGTTTATTGTACACGACCGTTCGCCGGTCATGCGTTTTATGGCAATAAAGAGCTTCCTTCATCCATTCGAGGGGCGTTACGCCTTTCTCTCCGCGAGACAAGAGATGATCCCAATGTTTTAAACTGTACACAAACTTTATTATTATGGAGTCGCATGAGCTGTTACATGGGCAAGCATGAAGAGCTTAAGGCTAGAAACGACGTAGTTGCTGGATGTTCCAGGCGTTAGCGAAGACTTCGCACTTCTCGTTGGCTAGCTTGTACGTGCCCGGCTTCAGGACTTCGGCGATGATGTAGGGGCCTTCCCACGGAGGGGTGAACTTGTGGCGCCCTCGAGTATCTTGTCGCAGCCTGAGGACCAGATCCCCCTCGCTGAAGCCTCGGCGTCGCACCTTCCGCGCTTGGTACTGGCGGAGCGTCTGTTGATATCTTGCCGAGTTCAACAGCGCAACGTCGCGCGCCTCGTCCACGCAGTCGAGGGAGTCTCGTCGAGCTTGTTGATTCGCTTCCTCTTGATACGCCCTGAGCCTCGGGGACCCGTACTCTAGATCCGTGGGCAAGATTGCCTCGGCGCCGTGCACCAGGAAGAACGGGGTGAAACCCGTGGCTCTGCTTGGGGTCGTTCTAAGGCTCCAGACGACCGAGGGTACTTCGCCGATCCACTTGCGGCCAAACTTGTTCAGCTTGTTGAAGATCCTCGACTTCAATCCTTGCAATATCATGCCGTTGGCCCGTTCCACCTGGCCATTTGTTTGGGGATGCGCGACGGCCGACCAGTCCACGCGGATGTGGTTGCGGTCGCAGAATTCCAGGAACTTCTTGCCAGTGAATTGGGTGCCATTGTCAGTGATTATTGAGTTTGGCACCCCGAACCTATGGATTATGTCGTCGAAGAACAGTACCGCTTGCTCAGATCGGATGTTCGTGATGGGCCGGACCGCGATCCACTTCGAGAACTTGTCGATGGCAACCAGCAGGTGAGTTAAGCCCTCGGGCGCTTTTGGCAGCGGACCCACAAGATCCAATCCCCATACGGCGAAGGGCCATGTGATTGGGATGGTTTGTAGCTCGTGCGCCGGGAGGTGTGTCTTGCGGGCGTAGAACTGGCACCCTTCACAGGTACGCACGACCTCTATCGCGTTGGCAACCGCCGTGGGCCAATAGAAACCTTGTCGGAAGGCGTTGCCCACGAGGGTTCGGGCCGCCGCGTGATGCCCACATGTTCCTGCATGGATGTCTCGTATCAACTGCCGCCCTGCGGGAATGGGGAGGCAGCGTAGCATCACCCCAGAAGGGCTGCGTTTGTACAGCTCGCCGTCGATCATGGCGAACGACTTAGCTCGTCTGGCGATGCGTCGCGCCTCGGTTCGTTCCGAGGGTAGCGTGCCGTGGTCGATCCAGTCTATGTACTGATGTCGCCAGTCTCGTGGGGCCGGGGGTCCGTCGATTTCCATCGCCTCCTGCTCGTCAGGCGGTGGCGTCCCTGGTTGGGGGGTCTCGATGCCTTCTGTTGAGGGATCCTCGTCCATGGGCTCGATACGGGCCTCCCTCGAGGGTGCTTCTGACGTCGTATCCGGACGCTGGGGCTCGATGGAGGGTCTCGAGCAATCGCGGGCGAAGACGTTCGGGGGGGACTGTGATTCGCCCCGACGCAATCTTGGCCAACTCGTCCGCTTCTTCGTTGTACTTGCGCGCGATGTGGTTGAGTTCGAGGCCGAGGAATTTGTCTTCGAGGCGTCGTACTGCGTGGCAGTATGCTTCCATCTTCTCGTCGTGGCAGTTCGAGTTCTTCATCACTTGATCCACGACTAGCTGCGAATCCCCCCTAACATCGAGGCGTTTGATGCCCAGCTCGAGGGCAATACGGAGCCCACTGAGGAGGGCTTCGTATTCCGCCATGTTGTTGGAAGCGGGGAAATGCAGCCGCACCACATAGCGCATGTGTTCTCCATGAGGCGAGATGAAGAGAAGCCCTGCCCCCGCTCCAGTCTTCATCACAGATCCGTCGAAGTACATAGTCCAACACTCTGCCTGTATCTGGGGCGGGGGTAGTTGAACGTCTGTCCACTCGGCGATGAAATCCGCGAGAACCTGGGACTTGATGGCTTTGCGCGGTGCGTACGTGAGCGTTTCGCCCATCAGTTCCACCGACCATTTGATAATCCTCCCAGACGCGTCCTGGTTGCGGACTATCTCCCCCAAGGGGAACGACGAGACCACGGTCACCGGGTGCGCCTCGAAGTAGTGCCTCAGCTTCCTTCGAGCCAGCACAATCGCGTACAAGAGCTTTTGGATCTGCGGGTATCGCGTCTTGGTTTCTGATAATACTTCGCTGATGTAGTACACGGGTCGTTGTACCGGCAGCGCATGGCCTTCTTCTTCTCTCTCTACTACGATGACCGCGCTAACCACTTGGGTCGTCGCAGCTACGTATAGGTAGAGCGTTTCCCCATCCCTTGGTGGCGTGAGGATGGGTGAACTTGAGAGCGACGCGACAAGCCTGTCGAGGGCTTCCTGTGCCTCTGGGGTCCAGGAAAAGCGTTCGTGCTTTCTCAGGAGCCGGTACAGGGGTAAACCCTTTTCCCCTAGCCGAGATATAAAGCGACTTAGCGACGCTAAGCACCCCAGGACTCGTTGGACTCCTTTCAAGTCTCGGATCAGGCCCATCCGTTCGAGAGCAGCAACCTTCTCAGGGTTGGGTTCAATGCCTCGCTGGGAGACTATGAAACCCAACAGCATGCCTCACGGCACCCCAAAAACGCACTTCTCCGGATTGAGCTTCACACCGGCGGCCCGGAGAGCCTCGAAGGCGGCCCGCAAATCGTCGATCAAGTTGTTTGCCTTCTTGGATTTAATGACGATGTCATCGACATATGCTTCCACGGTGCGCCCGATTTGGTCTCCGAAGACCCGAAGCATACATCGCTGATATGTGGCTCCCGCGTTTCGAAGACCAAACGGCATCGTAGTGTAGCAGTATATGCTGAAGGGGGTGATGAAAGAAGTCGCGAGTTGGTCGGATTCTTTCATCTTTATTTGGTGATAACCGGAATACGCATCAAGGAAGCAGAGGAGTTCACACCCCGCGGTGGAATCTACGATCTGATCGATTCGTGGCAAAGGAAAAGGAACTTTGGGACATGCTTTATTTAAACCGGTATAGTCTACGCACATCCGCCATTTCCCATTCTTTTTCATAACTAATACAGGGTTAGCTAGCCATACGGGATGAAAAACTTCCTTGATGAATCCGGCCTCCAAGAGCTTGCGCAGCTCCTCTCCAATCGCTCGACGCTTCTGTTCGTCAAAGCGCCGAAGGCGTTGGCATACCGGCCTGGAGTTGGGCTGGATATCAAGGGAGTGCTCGGCGACCTCCCTCGGTATGCCGGGCATATCCGAGGGGCTCCACGCGAAGATGTCGGCGTTGGCGCGGAGGAAGTCGACGAGCACCACTTCCTATTTGCGATCGAGGGTGGAGCTGACCTTCAACGTCTTGCCGTCAAGGTTGCTGGGGTCGAGGGGTACGTCCTTGGTCTGCTCGGCTGGCTCGAAGCTGCCAACGTGCTTTGGCGCGGGGTTGTCGATCTCGTGAACCATCTCTTCCAGACGGGCTACACAAGCCTCATCTTCAGCGAGTGCCTCAGCGTGTTCGACGCACTCGACGTCGCACTCGTAGGCGTGCTCGAACGAGGGCCCCACGGTGATGACTCCCTTTGGGCCCGGCATCTTCAGCTTGAGGTAGGTGTAGTTCGGGATGGCCATGAACTTGGCGTAGCACGGTCGCCCGAGAATTGCGTGATAGGCTCCCCGAAATCCCACCACCTCGAAGGTGAGGACTTCCTTGCGGAAGTTGTCCGGCGTCCCGATGTAGACCGGCAGGTCGATCTGCCCGAGGGGCTGAACCCGCTTACCCGGAGCGACGCCGTGAAATGGCGCCTTGCTCGGGCGCAGCTGGTCCCTGCCGATCCCCAGGAGCTCCAGGGTGGGAGCATACATGATGTTGAGGCTGCTGCCTCCGTCCATGAGCACCTTGGAGAAGCGTGTGTTGCCGATGACGGGGTCGACGACGAGCGGGTATTGCCCCGGATTCGGAATGAAATCGGGGTGATCTTCTCTGCTGAAGGAGATGGTCTCCTCCGACCAATCGAGGTACTTTGGGGTTGCCCGGTGCACCGCCAGGACCTCTCGACGCTCGCGCTTGCGCTGTCGAGACGTCATGTTGGTCGTGGGCCCCCCGAAGATGAAGAACACATTCTCCACCTGGGGGAATCCACCCTTGTCCTTGCCGTCGGCGTCTCCCTTCTCGTTGTCGTTCTTCGCGGCCACGCGGTTGTAGTATTTCTCCAACATCTCACACTGCTCGAGGGTGTGAGTGACCGGGCCCCTATGGTACGGGCACGGTTTCTTGAGCATGTCGTCGAAGACCCCCGGGCCTCGAGGCTGACCTCCTGGGCCCTTGCGGGTGGGGTCCGCCGCGAGGGCTTCGTCGGAGTCGTCGTCTGGCTCTGGTACTCGTGGCGCCTGCTGCGCCTTCTTCCCTTTCTTCCCCTGCTTCATCTTTTTGGCGGGGGCCTTGGGCTTGCTTCGCTCCATGGGCGCTCCTTCCACGTGCTTCCCCTTCTTGTCGACGAAGTTGGCGCCCTCTGCATCTTCGCCGGAGGCGTAGCGCGTGGCGATGTCGAACAACCCACTAACGGTAGTGGGGGGCTTTCGCCCGAGTTTGCGCACTAAGCCTCGATTCGTCGTGCCCAGGAGGAAGGCATGAAGCACCTCCGAGTCTCCGACGTTCGGAAGGTCCGTGCAGCATTTGGAGAAGCGGCGAACGTAATCCCGCAGGGACTCGCCGGGCTTCTGGCAACATTGCCGAAGGTCCCAGGGGTTCCCTGGGCGTACGTACGTGCCCTAGAAATTGCCCACGAAGGTGTCGACAAGATCGTTCCAGTCATGGATCTGGTTCGAGGGCAGCTGCTCCAGCCATGCTCGCGCTGAGTCCGCGAGATGGAGGGGCAGGTTGCGGATGATGACTTCATCGCTGGACGCACCACCCAGCGTGCATGCCAGGCGATAATCGTTGAGCCAGACTCGAGGGTCGGTCTCTCCGGAGTACTTGACGATGGTGGTCGGTTGTCGGAATCGTGGAGGTATCGGTGCCGTCCAGATCTCGCGGCTGAACACCCGAGGTTCCGGCGATGGGCTCTTGTCCTCACGGCTATCGTAGCGGCCTCCACGTCGAGTGTGGTACCCGTGGCCGGTGGTGGCGTCGAGCTTCCTTTTGTTGAGGATGTGGCGGGCATCATCTTTGCCGGCGCGTGTGTCCAGCATGCGTTCCTTCACAGGAGCCTTCATCCGGCTCTAGAGAGGAGTACGTATTGACTCCGCCCAGTCTTGCGCTCCGCCTACGACTCCCGTGCTGCCAGAGCATCTCATACGCGACGCAGAGCTCTCAGCCTGTTGTACCGCGGCCTGTTCGATCAGGGCATGCGCCTCGCGGCGCAGGTTGCAGCCCTGCGGCGTTGATGGCTCCGGCATCGCTCGTATCAGCGTAGCCACAGCGATTAACTTCTGGCTGGTCCTTGCCAGGGCCAGGGGGTCATCCCCATGGTCGTCGGCCATGATTCGCGCCTGTGCGGTGCGTGCCACCTCCTGCGCGAAGTTGCTGGGCCCGGGTCGCCCCGTTTCGAGGGCTGCGCGCAGCCGTCGAACCTGGCGTCTCTCGTCTTCGAGGCTGGCCTCGAGTTCCCGCACTTGGATCAGCTGGGCTTGAACCAGTGCGGCGTCTCCGGTCGCGGGAGTTGCCGCCTGCCGGGGTGCCATGCTTCCCACGGGATCTCGTGGCGCGACGGGGCTGTTGTCCTCTGTGTCCGGCTCGAATACTGCCGCGACAAAGCACTCCCGCGCAGGGTCATGATCCCCCGTGCTCGAGTCATCAGAGTAGTCGAAGCAGTAGTCCGCCGCGGCTTGGAACGCCACGAAAGCTTCGTAGTCACGAAGTTCGAGGTAGTCCCACTCCGGGTCCTCCTGTGAGGCTTCCTCCGCGCTCGTGCTGAGGTATGAGTCGCCCGGCGAGGTCGCGATGAGGTTCCGGATGGAGAGCAGGTGATGTCCAGCGAGGTCGTCGTAGGCGTCCATCGCCGTGCTGATGGATGACGAGTACGCCATGCCCGCTCCACGCATCCCATACGGGAAACGTGTCGGCTCGGCCTCACTCTCCTTGTTCGGGCGTGTGGTCAGAGGCACGGGTGCTGGCGTGGCCTTCGTCCCCTCGGCAATGGTGCTTTCGCTAAGGTCGACGTCGTCCAGGCGGCGCGCGCGCAGCCCGGCGCCGCTCCATGCGTGCCCGTCGCGAGCGTTGCCCTGAGCGCCTCTTGCGCCTGGGCGTTGGTGGCGGTGGTGGGCTTGTTGCGGCGGTCGCGGCAGTGGCAGCCGCATCCCTTGGGAGGAGCCGCATGAGATAACCGTTGCCGGTTGCCTCAAACCCCAGGCTCCCGAACCAGATGGTGAATCCGGCCGGGAGCGGGTCGGATGAACCGTAGGAGCAGCGGTCAACGAGGCGCTCTGTACGGATCACCATCGAGAGAACTGGTGGGTCAAGAAGTCGATCACAGCGCGAGTCCCCTACCTGGCGCGCCACTGTCGGTGCCGGAACCCAGCGGGGGTCCAATCACCTGCAGAAAAGTGCGCTGTGTCCCGTCTCTCGATGGTCGATGCAAGGGCAACACGGTGACACAAGGTTTATCCTGGTTCCGATCTTCCGATCGTACGTCCAGCAGGGTGTGCTTGAGCACTTGTATTGCCTCGCACCGGGGGGTGCTCGTAGTAGGGGGACTACAAGCTTGGCGGGAGAGGAGGATGAGCCCCTAGGTCCCTTAGAGCGAGTGAGAGTTGAGTTTCGTGCAAACTGAGTGGAGTGTGTGGATGAGTTTCTTTGATGGCCCCCCTCCTATGGGGCTGCCTCCTCCTTTTATAGTTCAAAGAGGGGCAGTTACAAATAGTAGAAGTACAGTGCCTGGTACAGTGATGGCGTACGACGAGGTGTGACCGCAGGCGTGACTCTTGTCTTGGCTCGCGTTGTCGGACTAGGCGACTTCCCGGCGTACGGTGCTCTGGCGCATGGCGTGGCGTCCCCTGTTCATGACGCACGCTTCCTGTGCTCCTGACTTTACGGGCTGGCGTGGGTCGTCATCATCGAGTACAACGGGCCGTGGGCCCGTTCGAGGGCTCCCCATGTCCGTTCGAGGGGTCCCCGTACCGGAGTTGGTAGAACAGGGAAGCGTGACAGTACAGGGCTGTCACATCGCTCGGGCTCGTGACGCCGCATAGGTCTGTCACGCCGCACAGTGTAGAGGATGACCGCACGGCGTCAAGAATGACCGCACGGTGTCAGGAGTGACCGCACGGTGTCAGGGGTTGGCGGAGATGACCGGGGATGGGCTAGTGATCCGTCGCTTGACTTCCTCGCCCAAGGCCGTGCAGAGCCATTTAATGCTTTTGTCCAAGGGGCAGGTGAGCCGTCAGCGGGCCCCACGAGCGAGGGATCTCGAGCGAGGCGGAGATAGGCGTCGAGAGCGGCCTCCGGGCCTCTAGCGAGGGGCCTCGAGCGAGGCGGAGTTCCGCTTCGCTCGAGGGTGCTGGACACCCTCGAGCCTGACAGCGGATCAAGACCTCTGCGCTTATTTTTTTGCTGGGTTAATTGGTTCCGGCGGTTTAATTGGTGATTTATCGTCGTCTTAGGGCCTCTCCCAGGATTGGCACCGACACTTAGGTTATACTTGGTCTTATTTGTTTAGGTTATAGTTAGTCTTATTTATTTAGATTATAACTAAAACATTATTAGCCACGTTGCAATTAATATATAAAAAATTAATATATTTGTTATATATGAAATGAAAGAGAAAAAATAGTTAAAATAATATTACATCTAAATGTTTTGTGTTATTTATTTAATTTATACTTAGTCTTATATATTTAAGTTATACTTGGTCTTATTTATTTAGGTTATAGTTAGTCTTATTTACTTAGATTATAACTAAAACATTATTAGCCACGTCATAGTGCAATTAATATGTAAAAAATTAATATATTTGTTATATATGAAATGAAAGAGAAAAAATAGTTAAAATATTACAGTTTTCATCCTAGTGCAATTAACTTATACAGCATCATTGTTTACTTAAACACTAACAAACTTTCTCCTCACAAATGTTCCTTGATTGTGATCGCGACGTAGATAGGGTGTCTCCTCTGCTGCTAACAGGACGGTTGGGTCAGCAGCCACCGAGAATGGAGGTCGACCGTCGAGCATATCATAATCTTCATCTGTCTTATCCTCAACTCCTACGATTTTCTTTTTCCAGGAAGAACTATATCACGCTTTGGCTCGTCTTTTGATGGGTCCGATTGCTTGCTCGTCCCTTTCTTTGGCTTGCTAGCCATGTCTTTTATATAAAAAACTTGTGTCACATCTTTGGCTAGGACGAACGGTTCGTCTAGAAACCCAATCTTGTTTAGGTCCACTATAGTCATCCCATACTCATCAGTTGTAACTCATCCTGCAGTCAGTTTCACCCATTGACACTTAAACAGTGGGATCTTTAAAGGTCCATATTCCAGTTCCCATATCTCCTCTATGACACCATAGTATGAGTTCTTATTGCCATTGCTGTTGGTCGCATCGATCCGGACACCACTACTTTGGTTGGTGCTCTTCTTGTCTTGGGCCCTAAGGTTAAAACTTTCCTGTTTGTACTCATCCCACATAGTAACACCTTCTTCCTTCCACAGCTGTTTAAGTTCGTCAAGCAATTGTCTTAGATAAACATCGATGTCGTTGCCAGGTTGCTTTGGACCTTGGATAAGCACCGGCATCATAATGAACTTCTGCTTCATGCATAGCCAAGGAGGTAAGTTATAGATACATACAGTCACTGGCCAAGTGCTATGACTACTGCTCATTTCACCAAATGGATTCATGCCATCGGTACTTAAACCAAGCCTTAAATTTCTTGCGTCAGCATCGAACGTTGGTCATGCTCGGTCAATGTTTCTCCACTGGGATCCATCGGCGGGGTGCCTCAACATACCATCGTTCTTACGTTCTTTCTTGTGCCATCGCATCAACTTGGCATGCTCTTTGTTCCTGAACAAACGCTTCAGACGTGGTATTAAAGGAAAATACCACACCAGCTTCGCAGGAATCTTGTTCTTAATAGTCTCCCCATCAACCTCACCAGGGTCATCCCGCCTGATCTTGTAGCGTGTGCATTTGCAAACCAGACAACAATCCAAATTTTCGTATTCAGCACCACGATATAGGATACAGTCATTAGGACACGCATGTATCTTCTGCACCTCTAAACCAAGAGGGCAAACAACACATTTTGCTTCCCATGTTGTTGATGGCAATTTGTCACCCTCGGGAAGAATCTTCTACACGAGTTTCAATAATTCCTCAAAACCCTTGTCAGTAACACCATTACATGCCTTCCACTGCAAAAAATCAAGCGTGATACCCAACCTTTTCCGCCCCTCTTTGCAATTTGGGTACAAATAAGTTCTGTGGTCCTGTAACATACGATCTATCTTTTTCCTTTCCTTGTCATTGTCGCAGCCTTGCTCGGCATCACGTAACATTTGACCAAGTGCATCATTAGGGTCATTTTGTGGAGCAACATCTTCTTGGTCAGCACCATCCTGATCTGCATAATCCATTGCAACATTCGCATAGGCACCATATTGAATGTCGTTATCCTCCTCCTCTTCTTCATTGTCACCCATTATGACTCCTCTTTCACCGTGTTTCGACCAAACCACATAGTTTTGCATGAAACCATGGGTCATCAGATGAAAGTGAAGAACCCCTCTTGATTTGTACGATTTCTGATTTTTACATTCCCCACACGGACAAAACATGTCACCTGACGGCGACTTATTGTCCTCCGCCACATCGAGAAAAGCATGCATGCCATCAACCCACTCCTGACTGCGTCGGTCCGCCAGGTGCATCCATTGCCTATTCATCTACATTTATCAAAGTGATCTAATTAATTCACACACATTTCAAAATTATCGAAATATCCAACACGACCAAGGTTCATAATTTATTAATACATTACAAAGTGATCTAATTGAAAATAAAATTGTATTTCTCAAAGTCATAATGAAACACGACCAATGTTCATAATTTATTCAAGATGTCGTACATAAATTTCTCCACATCCAACATGCAACATGACCTATATCTTTAACCATCCTTCGGTGGGAAAGTAGGATGCTCTGATATATTTTTTTCCTTGTGCAGAAGATGGTGGAGCTAGACCGTAGCGCCGCAACAGATCTTCAAGATCAAAACCAGGTTCCTCACCCCTTGCAACACATTCTTCATTTGTTTTAATCAAAAAATTAAGTTGTGCTTTCACCCAAGGTCCTGGTTTTTTCGACTTATCATGAGGTGGTACTGTAGTTTTGCCCTTCCCGCGAGACAAACCACGATCACTATCACCGGTCCCACTTCCTCCATCAGTAGCCATATCGATATATCCACAATGCTTTTATTTCTCAAAATACAATAAATGTTATTGAAAAAATACTCATTACAACATACGAACTTCTGTCAAAATAAACTAACAAATTCACATATCTCCAATTAATATAAAAAATTACATAACACATTTTTAAAAATCATTATATTCCATTTATAAATAAAATACTCAAAAGCATACTCAAAAAACATTTCTAACAAAATTTCTCCAATACATACCTAACATTAAATTTAAAACACTATGAACACACATATATAAACCTTTCTCTCTCTTCTCTTTTTTTCTTCACAAATTTCATATTTATAAAGTATAATAACAATAGAAACTAAACAAGAACATGAGAGGATGAAATTGTGTACCTCGTAGAATGCTTCAAAAGAAGGAAAGATTCACAATTTTTGGAAAAAAATGGCAAAATCTCCCCTCAACCCGAGCACACCATGAACACAGCTCGGAGTGTTCATGCTGGCTCTGGCGTGGGGAGGAAGGAGAAAATATATAGGTAGATAATCAGCACCGGTTGCTGGCTGCAACCGGTGCTAACATCGGGGATTTAGCACCGGTCCCTAAATAGAACCGGTGCTAAATGTTGCTCTGGAAATAGCACCGGTTGCAGGCAGCAACCGGTGCTAAAGGTCCTCCCCCCACCGACGCGCGCCGCGCGCGCCTGCGCGCGACTGCTAGCCGTTGGACCCAGTGCTAATACTCCATTAGCACCGGCCAAAAATGGCCGTTGTTTATGTCGTCCGCGGATGCCTCGTTCTCTTCTAGTGCAGCTACATGATTGTTTGTGGTTTTCTGTAGTTGTGGATTACACCTTCCTGACGCGTAGCACAGCGAAGATGACATTGATGGAGCGCGTGCAGTCGAGGAAGTAATTACATAGTTGTGTCTAACGGTGTGCATAAACAATCTACGCCGCACTGGTAAGTGTGGCAGATAGCATGCGCGGCGCTGGTGTCCTAATTAAAGAGGACAGAAAAGACATGGAACTCATCCTCACACCGCACGTGATTTTTCACAGCATTTTCACGTTGTTCCCGCTTCCTTTAATTTCCTACTGTAGAAGCCCGAAGTTGCTTTGAAGTTCTTGCGTATCCGGATTTGTTTGTTGACAAGTGGGCCTCAAGGCCCGCAGGCCCGCATTTACAACAGAGGATCTGTAAGTCTAGTTAACATCAGGCTGCTCGATTAGTATATAAACTTGGTATGCTTACATGCATCATCTCTCAAATTGCTCATTTGAGCGCAATAATTTGGCCGGTAGGTATGCTTACATGCATAATCTCTCTAATTGTTTATTTGGACACTATAATTTGGCAGGTGGGTGCGCTTAGGTACATCATCTTCTTTTCAAATTTTCAAATTCTATAAGTCATGTAAATTCTCGAATTGTCTCTATTCAAATAATGGAACAACTGACAAAATAAAGACATGTGCACGCCTCCACACCCCATGCACAACATCATTTTTTTTAAGATGGAGTGCCAATACACGTGTCTGGCACATGGCTTCGATCTAGTATGCATGCGTGCCTGGAGCTGAAGAAACGGGACGTGCCTATGCTCGTGTCAGGCGCAGCAGGTGCTCAAGAGCAGGGTATGCCACGAGGCAACGACGAGGTCACGGACGGGTGGCGTCGACCTTGATTGCGGCCTTTCACGATCATTGACAGCCAGCAGAAAATCTGGCTGCCGGCCTTCGTTGTCACTCGACACAGTTGAGCGTGACAACCACCAGCTCAGAATTCTGACCCAAAGCTGGAACCCACGTACCATTGCGCCGGCATGCCAGCCCGGGTTTGCCATTTCAATCTTGTTCAGATAAATTTTTTGGTGCCGTCTAAGGATGGAGATGGATGTCTGGACATCCGAAACATCCATATTCGTATTCGATAAAAACGTAAATATGGATATCCGTATTCGTATTCGATTTTAATATGAATGTCAAATGGATGTATCCGAATTCGATTTCCAACAGTTTTCTCTATCCGATTCCACATTCGTATTCGAGAAAAATCCGAAACATTCGGCATTCGACATTCGTATTCGAGAAAAATCCAAAACATTCGACATAAATTAACTTCTCTTTTTAACTAACTATTAATTATAAATGATATAAACTGTTTAATCAATTTAAAAATTATCTACATGATAATTACTAATTATACTGATTATAATATTTCTAATGGTATATAAAATAAATTTTAATTAACTTTAAGATGGACAATCATATCAATTTTAACTACTTTAATTTATTTATCTAAATAATAAATTATATTTTACTTACTAATGTACTATTTTCTTATTAAAATATTTTATATATTATAAATATTATTTATATTTATATTTGTATATTTAATTATTTAAATATATATAACATACATGAGATATATACACATAATTTACTCTTAAAACAATCCATAAAGCGAATTAATACACACTAAGACATTTTCTGTCAAAATCAACTAAACATCCGAATGCGAAGCCGAATTCGAACTATTCGTTTTGTATTCGTATTCGATAAGATTCGTATTCGTATCCGAATTCGAATTAAAATGTGGTAAATAGTGGTATCCGAATTCGAATCCATTTGTATTCGATCCGAATCCATCCTCAGTGCCGCCCATTCCCACTCACACAAGCTCTTAACCTGTCCCTTTTTCATAGGGTTTGTTTTTAATTTTGTCTAGTGAGAGTAGCTACATAATGTTCCTTTGTTTATCCTGATCTCGCGGTGTGGTGTTATATAATCTATCGGTGCATGCGAACATTTACTGTCCTCGCCCTGTTATCTTATATACCCAGTATTAACGTTGTATTATGTGAGCAATAGTTACGGCAGTCGCTACCAACCTAAAATACACCTATCAAATGAAACTTCAACTAAGAAATTGCAATAAAAATATTTGTAGGCAAGTAATGACATGACTCATTGTATCGACTAATTTACTGTCCATTATTTGCAAAGTAAGTGTAGCTCGCCTATGTTTCTTGTGGAACCTGCCAACTCAACTTTGAGTCTTTGAATAAGTATGACTACTTACATTTACAGCGCTGTTGATAACGAGATGGGCATGCAGGCGTGTACTTGAGCATTTATGTATAATATGTCAATTTTAAACAACGCCATCAGCGCGTGACCTACAGTGCTGTATGTACATAAAATGAAATCTCTATAAGGTGACACAAGCTTTGTTTGCTACGTAGAATGAAATGTGAGACTAATCTTCTAATGATGCATACTGAAACTATGCCTGACCAATTACCGCAAACTAATCTTCTACACAAGGCCGGCATTACAGAAACAATGTGATCAAGGATCGCCTATTGATGCATACAGCTGCTCAGCATCCCCTATATCTTTTCCAGTTTATTTCTATTAAAAGCAAAACAACATATATTCATGCATTAGTGGTATCATCGCGTTGCTGCGATCGTGCTTCTATCCAGACGTACCACGGAGGTAGACACCAAGGGCAGCTCGGCTCAGGCTCAGCTTTGGGAATGGCCATAGTTAGATGGCAGCGAGGCGAGACGGCAAGCGGGCGGGGAAGCGGCGAGGCGACACGGCGGGGAGGCGGCGTCAGTGCTGGGTGGTGTGCGCGCGAGTGGTGTCTGTGGTGTGGCCGAGTGGATAAGGGTCAGCTGACGGGCGTTAGGGGGGACACGTAACCTTTGCCGTGTGCTCGACGCCGGGCACACGGCAAACAACCAGCTTTGCCGTGCGCTTCGAGTTTGCCATGTGTCTGGTTAAGGGCACACGGCAACATGTACACGTTGCCGTGTGGTTTTAGTTTGCCGTGTGCCCACACGGCAAACGTACAGCTTTGCCGTGTGCCTGCGTTTTGGCGCACGGCAAACGTCGGAGCACACGGCAAACGGACGTTTTCCCGTAGTGGTGCTTCTATCCAGACGTACCACGGAGGTAGACACCAAGGGCCCTGTTTAGATCAAACGCGAAATTTTTTTCGAGTATGTCGGGCACACATTTGAAGTGTTAAATATAGACTAATTACAAAACTAATTACAGACTCTGTCAGTAAATCGCAAGACGAACCTAATGAGTCTAATTAATCCGTCATTAGCACATGTTTACTGTAGCAATTTATTGTCTAATCATGACCTAACTAGGCTCATTAGATTCGTCTCGCGAAGTACACTCCATCCATATAATGGGTTATTTTTCGACTACATTTAATATGACATGCATGTGAGGGAACATACTTGAAAAAAAATTTCGCGAAAGGCCAAGGGCAGCTCGGCTCAGGCTCAGCTTTGGGAATGGCCATAGTTAGATGGCAGCGACAAAACTATCATAACAGCTGCTGTACCGCTGTCGGTTCCCGAGACCTCCTAATCCCATGCTCAACATAATAGGCTTTCAGAGAGCGATACATTCTTCTCGGTTTCTGGTATCTATAACTAAATGGGTATGTGTGACAGTTTCTTCGATCCATGGGCAACTGTGTGAAGCATGGAGTGCTGCAGTATATATTGTCCCCTCGTGCATGAACAGTCTTAAGCTGAGTTACATGTGACGACAACTCCCTGCTAGCTTACGCGTCAGGTGGTGCAATAATTGGCAATCGACTTTACTCAATTCAACATAAACGCAGCAAACCAGAGCATGGGGGTGCTTAATTGGTTTGTGTGTCCTGGGGCGTGTACAAGTTCGAGAGTTTCGCAAATTCCACGATCAGGTTCACCAACTTCTCACTGTCATACTCATCAGATCGAACTAAATGAATCCTATGACAGGCTCGAATGACCAAAGGCACAAATCAACTTTATTTATTTGCTGCAATAAAGTTCTCCATTTGCCAAATGCTTATGAAGTTCACTCCAAGCATGAACCAATCGATCAGTCACTACAAAATCGAGTTCTATTCCAGAGCAGTGGCACGGGCAATGTGTCGGCCGCGATGGGGGATCGGGAGCAGGGAGGCAACGTGAAGGCAAGGGATGTGCGACATACGTCGACCATGGTTGTGATTGTCAGCGATGGATGGCGGCAGAAAATGTGGAAACGGAGCTCGTTATCGCACGACACACCTCAACTTGGCGATCACAAGCTTGGGGCTCACAGAACCTTCACATGATGGCGTTGGCATTGCCGGCCAGCATACCACTTCCTCCAGTATAGTTTAGCTAAATTCCATAATGCCTCCTAGTCACACACACCTAAGCTGTCGAACTGTCCGTTTTTCTTGGGATTACTTGTTTACATTGTCTACTAGTGAGAGTCCCTACACGTTTCTTTATATATTCCTATATTTTCTCATTTTTTTGGAAGATGATATGTAAACGGTGACTAAGACCATTACTTAAAATTAAACTAAATAACAAATCTGCCACTGCAAGTAATAATAAGATGCCTGATTTGTCTTATTAACTAATTTAATCACTACAAGATTAACAGGGCATTGCGGATAGTTTTTATTGTACGTTAGACTATTTGTGTATATTAATCCTTTAGCGTATATAGTCAGTCATTCTTTGTTGGTAAATTTTTGTTGTTGATGCTCATTTAATTTAATAAATGTTTATATATTCATGAAAAAAGTACTAAAGACATTAATTTTTCACTTGAGGTTGGCTTCCTTGGTAAAACTCTCCAGGATAGGTGTAAATGTGCATTTGATGGGTACTCAGTTTGTGGTTAATTGTTCTTTCATCGCCTACCATGCTCTGTGTGTGTCATGGTTGCATTTAAGATAGCAAATAGAGCCATGCCCCATGAGACTCTAACGAATGAAATCTATTGTAGAGAACAAAAACACACTCCGAAACCAAAGTGTCTTAATTTTCCTAAAGTACATTGCTTTGTTTTCATGACTTCTCTAACAGAACTGCTGCACTTGACGATGGCGATCTCAGATGTTCATGAACTTGGGGCACATGGAACCCACATTAGAAGGCGTCGACAAACTAGCCATGCTGCCATTTCATGGTGTTCAGGGAATCTCACAAGACAAACTAGTACATTTGGTTCTTGTTGTCTTGTGAGATTCCCTGATACCGTGGTGTTGATACCGTGGTGTAATGTTGTAAGCACGGATACCTATGTAGCAACTTCAGTTTGGAAGAGATGACGTGTTGTGATTGCGGCCTCTATACATGCAAATTATATGTAACAAGAACTACATATTAATATGTATATTCTCACCCTGTTATCCCATTTGCGTCACTCTGCTAGCAACCTAAAATATGCCATCTGTATCAACTAGCTTAATGTCCATTTCACGGGCTGATCACATAGTTAGGTTCCTTGTGGAACCTTTAAGTCTCTAAGTTAGTATGGGTGCTCCCATTTATAGCTTTCAAGAATGAAGGATGGGTGTACGTTCGTGCATATGAGGAACTACATGTGTATTGCATTTGGAGAAAAAGTAATATACATTTAAACAAAAAAATCGTCACTCCCTAAAATGCTCTATGTGTGTGTTTGTCATGTGGCTGGCATCCAAGATAGTAAATAGAGCTGGGTCCAATGAGCTCTTACTTCAATAAAACTCTCATGAATAGTTGTGAATGTCCATTCCATAGGTGTTCGCATTTATGATTCATTATTCATTTATTCTTACCATGCTCTATGTGTGTCATAGTTGCGTTCAAGATACAACAAACAGAGCCATGCCCCATGAGCCCCTAGTGAAGAAAAATCTATAGTAGAGAACAAATGCATGCTCTATTCCACAGGCGATAAAATTATAATCTAAATCCAAAATAGTTTAATTCTCTCAAAGTGTATCACTTCATTTTCATACCATCAATATCAGAACAACTGGACTTTGATGCCCGTGATCTTGGACATCCACAGGCTTGGGCTCATGGAACCCACATACCATGGCACCCACAAACCAGCCAGGGTGCCCATTTTACAATGCTCAGCTCGTAATACCTCCCAATCCCACTCAGCCAAGAACTTTACTGATCTATTTTAGTAGCCTAAAGGCCTCACTTTAAGTTCCGTACAGGGCGTAAATTTATGCTGGCCCGGCCCTGCATGGCACATGGTGCGTGTGGGCCTAGACGAGGCACACCACTACAAGAAAAATGACCTTTGGTCTCTTGTCATTTAGTACTGGTTGTCTAAAATCCGGTACTAAAATGGTCACCGACCCATTTAATACCGGTTTGAGACAATAGAAGCCTCGGAGACCCATTTAATCCCGGTTTGTAACACAAACCGGAACTAAATGACGCGTTTTAGTACTGGCTAGTGTTACAATCCGGTACTTAAATGGCGCGTTTTAGTACCGGTTTGTGTTACAAACCGGGACTAAATGGGCCTCCACGGGTTACTTTAAAAGGAATGCATTTCCCACTCAATCACAAGTGATGCATAGGTGGGATGGTAAGGAAGCTACACGCGAGGACGGAGGTCGTGGGTTCGAATCCTCGCGGCCGCATTCACGTATTTACACGTTAAAAATTCGCGAGCCTCCTAGCACTTTCAAATATTTTTTTTCCTTTTTTTTGTTCGTAAAGTCGTTTAGCCAGGCGGTACTAACGTGCACCGTTTAGTACTGGTTGTGAAACCGGTACTCAACGACGAGACACTTTAGTCTCGAAAGTTTAGTACCGGTTCCAGAACCGGTACTAAACACGCCTTCCGGCCCGGTACTAAAGCCCCTTTCTCTACTAGTGCACGGCATGGCATATGTGCCCACACACGCATATGCCATATGCCATGCCGTTTATCTCATCCGAGCCCACACGCGCCATGCGCTCTATGCCCGCACACTAACCCATAGACATAACCATAAGGGTTGGCTCTAATACTACTTGTAACACCTCCATCCTCCAAAGCTACAGAGCATAGCCCTTCCAAGGGACGAGCACTCATACCAGAGAATATGATGACCAAGCGCTGGAGCACAACGATCTTCGTGCTTGTCAGCAGCCATGACCAAGACCGCGGAAAGAGAGTCCCCTCGCTTCCATCTGAATATGTAAAAACGCGCCCTTACCTTCGACTGGTGCCCTACCATTGAGTCCTCCATCGCCGTCGAAGGCTTTGAGGCAAGTCAGTCATCGTCGCCGGCAGTAATCCCGCTAGGCGTCTCAGTTGTGGTCATGCACTCTGCTTCGCTTGGTCGCTCCGCATCCTCTTCTCCAAGGCTCAAATTAGGCATATGGAAGTAAATCATTGTGCTTAAAAGATGATTTTTCTATCCGGGTTACTGAGAGGGTTATAGATTCTATAACATGATATGAAGCGCTTGCCTTTATTGATGGGTTCTCCGGCTATAACCAAATTAAGATGCACAAAGCGGGCATTGTTGACAGTATTTTTAGGACGCCGAGAGGTGAATTTCATTACATAGTTATGCTGTTTGGGTTAAAAAATATTGGCTGCTTCCCATCTCCTCATAATCCCACCGAGGACCGGCCTGACCACATTTCCGGCGCGCATCATTTGTGGTCGTGGCCTCTTGGGGAGGTCATGTACCTGTATCACTGCTCATGGTCTACTCCTATGTACATAGCCTTCTCGTCCTGGTAACAAGAAGCAACATACTGGACATCAATGACACATCTTTAAAAAGAAACAGACAAACAGCAATGACATGCTATATATACTGTTCTCCCCTACTTCACCCACGAACCCAAGACACGCCAATTAAATTAAGCCCCAATGGATATGTGCATTATAACATGGTATGAGGTGTTTTGGAAATCTGCTACAGCATTCGAAAACGCAAAAAAGAACTATTGATGGGGGAGAGAGAAGATATATTGATGATGGAGGATAAGTAATTTGCTGGAGAAGCTGTTAGCTGGATGTAACATGAGGGGTGTGAGCCCCTACTGGTTATGTATTATATATAAAAAGAGGTTACAAGTACAAAAGTAAATACAAATACATAATATTGTGAAGCCGTTCTTGAAATTTATGAAAGTATTTTTTTCTTTGCCCTATGAATAATCAGGGAAATTCCTTGACTAAGCAAGCCTCCACTGACTCCAGGGAATGTTGCTGGTTGTCGATGATGTCTTTGTTCCGAACCTTCCAGATACTTCAAGACATTAGCACGATGATTTCCATAAAGAATGGAGCTGTAGTTACATATGGACGCAACAAATTAGATAATTTATACTTCATCCTCTCCCCAACCGATAGCTGACAAACATATACAAGGGTGCAAGAAAAAACTAGTTTGATACTTAAAAAGAAGGAGCACATCATGGGCTTCGACCCTGTATGCGTGCCGCAGGCGGTGAGCGGCCTTATATACATATCGGGTGCAGCTAGCACTCTAGAGCAGGGATGCCACAAGGCAACAGCAAGGTCACGGAAGAAAATGAGGCTGAAAGGAGATCCGAGCGGTTCATTAACGGAGGCGGTTGCGTTAAAAAAACCATCTTCGTTAATGTAGTATTAAGTATTAACGGAGGCGGCTGTGTTACAAAAACCGCCTCCGTTAATCCATTAACGGAGACGGTGGCTTTGCTCCGCATCCGTTAATCGATCGTCATCGCCTCCGAAAATGATGGGCATTAACAGAGTCTCCTAAAATGTTTTTGCAAGTGTCTCAGAAAATGTTTTGGCAGTGTCTCCTAAAATGTTTTTTGTAGTAGCGCCTCATGCATGCACAATGTCAAGGTGAGTTACATGTCACGACAACTCCCTGTTATCTGTCATGTGAGGACGTATATATGCTGATCGAACGAAATGGTGCAATTGGCGATAGACTTCACTCAACGCAAGAACCCAAAGCACTAGTGAGAAGTTTCGCATGAAGGAGCATCTAGGCCCCTAATTCGATTTTGGCGATTAATGACAACATGATCATTGCGACTAATGTGTGTTTTGCAGCGGCAATTAATAGGTTAGTGCAATGATGGGCTTTCATATACTCTTGGCCCGCATCGTTTGGTTTTCTTTGTATGAGTGCAAAGAATATGCGCGAAGACTAAGGATAAGCTAGTTCCAAGTGTCGATTGGAGTTGAGAGACACTTGAATTAGTTTAGGTCTTTATTTTCCTTTGGCCGTACTATTAAGGGTGGTAAAGAGTACTGGCTTCACCTAGGTGAGCCATAGAGTTTAGGTGCAGTGCACACTTGTGAAAATAGCACTAGGTAGCACAGATGAAGGCTAGAAGTACAATAGAGAAGACCCAAAACTTAAAGAAATTAAATTGGACAAGTTTTGGCAAGACAGAGAGCACCAGAGCATCTCTGGTGGAGCACCGGAGCAATTCCAGCCGAGCACCGGACAATACTGTGCTCCGTTCACGGCAGTCTCTGTTTGAAGAAAAAATGGAGCACCGATCGATCCGACACTAAGGCAAGGAATAGCACCGGATCAATCGTGGAATGTGATAGGTTTTAGGTGCACTTAGGTGCACAAATAGCATCGACTGATTTGATGCTGACTTAGAGCAGCAGCGAATGAGTCGGTGTTCGTCGGCTCGGCTCGCCATCGGCTCAGATTCGGCTCTGGATGAAAATGTTATTACCACTGATTGATAAGGTGGTCAGGGTGTGTAAGCATCGAATTAGTCGATGCTCCATGTCAGTTACCGTTGGAATTCAAACTCAAGCGAGCACCGATTGATTCGATGCTCCGATCAAGACACCACGGAATGAGTCGGTGGTCACGATTTCAGAAGCCCATGGGGGCAACGGCTAGTTCTTCATCTTGGGCTATAAATACCCCATGGGCTGGTTTATTTGAGCACTCTTGCCACTCAGGTTCATTGCTAGACTCATTTGGTGTTCAAGGGCAAGAGAAGCACTTGGAGTGATTTGAAAAGTTCTTAAGTGAAGATAAAGGGCATCATTAGTGCTTTGAGAGTAGCAAGTGTGCATCCACCCATCTCTTTGGCTTGTGTAGGTCAAGTGAGGTTCTTTGCTTGTTACTCTTGGTGATTGGCATCACCTAGACGGCTTGGTGTTTGTTGCTTCTTGGTGACCCCTTAAGGAGGTGATTGCGAGAGACCCAAGAAGGTTGTGCTCGGTTGGAATCCACTGATCCGGAGATGGAGAAGGATTACCACTAGAGAGACTTGATCCTTACGCGGATCAAGGGGGGCTAGACCCTTGCGCGGGTGCTCCAACGAGGATTAGTAAAGAGTGCCGACTCTTTGATACCTCGGGCTAAAAATCGGATTTCTAACCCTCTCTTTACTCTTGTCAATTTACTTTCCACAATTTCAATTCTTAGAATTTCCATGGTAGTTTAGGGTTGGAACTAGGTTGCTAAACTTTTGAACGACTGGGATAGCCACACTTTCTAAGGTTTAAGCACATGGGGTGATTAGGCTTGATCATAGGTTTTAATTTCTGCAAGAAAAATTTGTAGAAGCCTAATTCACCCTCCCCCCTCTTAGGCATCTTGATCCTTTCAATTTGTGTCAGAGCCTCGTGCTCACTGGGATAGGCTTAACCGCCTAGAGAAAGATGTCTAGTGGGGATGGACCCCTCCCTTGTTCGATGGCACCGATTTTTCCTGTTGGAAAATTTGTATGGAGGCTTATCTAGATGCCATCGACGTGGGAGTGCTTAGAGCCGCATTGCATGGTTTTTTCCCCGTTGCCGACGCTAGTAAGCTCACGTCCAATGAAGCCAACTATGATAAATGGAATGCCAAAGATCGTAACATTCTTATGCATGGCATTAGCAAAGAAGTGTTCAATAGTGTGCGTAGTCACAACAATGCACATGAGCTATGGGCTAAGTTGGTGGAAATGCAAGAGGGAACAAAAGAGGAGAGAGAGGAGCACTATAAAGTTATTATGGATAAAATCAATGCTTTTAAAATGGTCCCTCATGAGAATGCTAATCAAATGTTTTCTCATTTCAATTTTCTTGTAGAGGAGCTTCATGATCTTGATATTGCCAAGATGAGTAACCCTGATATTATTAGAATAATTCTTGGCATTCTTCCCAAGGACAAGTATGCAAACATTGTCACATGCCTTCACCAAACGGATCTCAGGAAGTACACCATCACTAAGGTTCTTGGGAAGATTAGTGGTCATGAATTGTACTTGGGCATTGCAAGTGAACAAGGTGCTACCTCATCATCCAAGAAAAAATGACATTGCTCTCAAGGCAACTAAAGAGAAAAAGTATCATGTCAAGAAAGATTCAAGTGATGGAGAATATAGTGGTGATGAGATAGATGTTACCCTTCTCATGAAGATGACGGGCAAGATGCTCAAGAAGCTTGATAAGAAAGGTGTGAACTTTGACAACAAGAAGAAAAGATTCTACACCACCAAGAAATCTATCAAGGATATGGATTGCTTCAATTGTGGCAAACTTGGTCACTTGGCTCATCAATGCCCTCTTCCCGGCAAAAGAAAGAAGAACAAGAACAAAGATGAATCTAGTGATGATGAGAAAGAAAAAAGCACAACAAGAAGCACTCTCACAAGAGCAAGAAACGTGAGAAGAGAAAACCCTCTAAGAAGAACAAGAAGATGGAAGGCAAGGCCTATATTGGAGAATGGGTTACCGATGAAGAAACATCCGCCGATTCCTCTTCTTCAAGTGATAGTGACGATGAAGGCATTGCCGGGCTAGCTATCAATGCTTCTACACCTCCCCCACCTTCACTATTCTCTTCACCGAATGATCACACATGCCTCATGGCCAAGGGTGGTCACAAGGTGAGCAATGAATCACAACAAGGAATCACAACAAGAGCCAAGCAACGATCAAATTATTGTGAGCATAGTTCCTTTGTCTCAATCATAGAGCCAACCAAAATTGAAGAAGCTCTCAATAATCTGGATTGGGTGAATGCAATGCATGAAGAACTAAACAACTTCACCCGCAATGAAGTGTGGACATTGGAAGAAAGACCAAAAGGTGCAAGAGTGATTGGAACTAATGGATATTCCGCAACAAGCAAAATGACCAATGCAATGTAGTGAGGAACAAGACAAGGCTAGTGACAAAAGGGTTCTCTCAAGTTGAAGGACTAGATTTTGGAGAGACTTTTGCACCAGTGGCAAGACTAGAAGCTATTCGCATCCTTCTAGCTTATGCATCATATCACAACTTGTAGCTATATCAAATGGATGTGAAGAGTGCCTTTCTAAATGGATATATCAATGAACTAGTCTATGTTGAGCAACCATCGGGCTTTGAAGATCCATTCAACCGCAATCATGTGTATAGGTTGTCCAAGGCTCTCTATGGTATCAAGCAAGCACCTAGAGCATTGTATGAGCGCCTTAGGGACTTCCTCATTGCAAAAGGTTTCAAGATTGGGAAGGTGGACACCACACAATTCACCAAGAAAATAAATTATGATCTCTTCATTTGTCAAGTGTATGTTGATGATATTATCCTTGGCTCAACAAATGAAGACTTTTGCTAAGAGTTTGGTGATATGATGTCAAAGGAGTTTGAGATGTCCATGATTGGAGAGCTTACAATCTTCCTCGGTTTTCAAATCAAGCAACTTGATGAAGGGACTTTCATTTGTCAAGAAAAATATACCAAAGACCTTCTCAAGCGCTTCAAGATGGATGATTGTAAGACCATCAAGACCCCAATGGCAACAAATGGACATCTCGACATGGACGAGGGAGGTAAACAGTTGACCAAACTCTCTACCGCTCTATGATTGGTAGCTTGTTGTACCTCACTGTATCTAGGCCCGACATCATGTTTAGTGTGTGTGTGTGTGCTAGATTCCAAGCCAAACCTAAGGAAGCTCACTTAGTAGCCGTGAAAAGAATCCTTAGGTACCTCAAGTTCACACCAATCATTGGCCTTTGGTATCCCAAAGGAGATAGTTTTCAACTCGTGGGCTATTCCGATTCGGATTATGCGGGTTGCAAGGTTGATAGGAAAAGCACCTCCGGAGGGTGCCAATTGCTTGGTAGATCACTAGTTTCCTGGTCATCCAAAAAGCAAAATAGTGTTGCTCTTTCAACCGCCGAAGCTGAGTACAAAGCCGTCGGTTCTTGTTGTGCTCAAATCCTTTACATGATGCAAACCCTTCTATACTACAATGTGATTCTAAGAAGGGTACCTTTGTTGTGTGACAATGAGAGCGCGGTTAAACTTGCTAACAACCCGGTTCAACACTCACGCACCTCGCCTGCACATTGATGTTCGCCATCGCTTCATTAGAGATCATGTTGCTAAGGAAGATATCTTGCTAGAGGGTGTAAGGACGGAAGATCAATTTGCGGACATCTTCACAAAACCACTAGAAGAGGCGAGGTTTTGTATGTTGAGGAATGAGCTTAATGTGCTTGACTTTACTAACTTCAACTAACAAGTAATCTAGTGTCGTTGTCGTCGCATTGCATTTGTATTATATGCCATATGCATTAGGTGCTTGTCTAACCCTTGCAAGATAGAGATGAGATTGGATAGGTTAGAGCTGTGGGTTTTGGGTTGCTCCAGACACGGGAGAGGCTCATCATGAATAAGCTTGCAAGGGGCTCAAACTTGACAAGATAGATTTAAATTCCATATTTAATTTCTTGTCTTGCATTTCCATGCATATGCATGGTTGTTGTTTTAGTTGTTTTGTTTGACATTTGGTTGTGGTAGGCATTTAGAGGGAGCTTTACTTGTCTTCGACAATTGTTGAAACCCCTAGGTGTGTGCTACCCTCCTATGTCTTTGCATTTGGTTTTCTATTGCAAAATGACTACTAGCCTATGGCAAATATTGAAAATATTTTAAAAATGAGGGTTTGAGAGAGGTTCACTTGATTCTATCCGAGATGTGTTTGTTTGCCTCTTATTTGAACCCTTGGACACGAAGGAAGAAAATTCCGCAAAAATCCAAATCAAAATCAGCAAAAATGGAGCACCGAAGCTTTGAAGATAGCACCGACACATTAACAGCGGAGATATTGATCTACCAGCGGACAAATCGGTGCTCCATCTCTCAGTTCTGTCCTGTTTCGATCACAGTATCGTCCGGTGGTTCCCAAGGCTTAGTATCGAATCAATCGGTGGTCTATTTCCTCTTTACTCTGATTGTTACCACAGTATCATCCGGTGCTAACATAAAGCTACCACCGAATCAGTCGATGCTCTGAGTCTCTTTTAGATCTGGATCGTTCTTTTCAAATCCGCTCAATCTCGGTCGTTCGCTCTTTGACCAACTCCTTTACTGTCACGCGGGCCCCGCTCGTCAGCTGTCATCCACGCGTGCCGCCGTTCTTACTCCTCTCGCACCCGAGCGTCGCCGCCTGCCCCACGCCGGCGATTCGCCGCCAAACCGTGCGCTCACCCACCTCCAGCAGCCACCGCTCGCCCCTAGTGACGCCGCACACCTCCCAGTGCAGCGCCACCGCCTCTCCACAGCTGCGCCGCCCACTTCACGCGGGCCCCCGCCTAGGGTTAGGTCGCCGCTGCCGCGCCGCCATTACCAGTCACATCAAGCTCCACTGCACCGGGGCAAGCCTCTCCACTCCGTGTTGTGTCTTCTTCGTGCCTCCTCGGCCCCTCCTCGCGAAGCGCCGCCACAGCTTCCCCCCTTCAGTACCGCTGCCTGGCTTCACCGCCACCTTTGGGCCCCTCGCCGTTGGCCATTCATTCTTCGCCGAGTGGGGAGGATGTATCTGCTGTGGTCGTGAAGGAGTTGTATGGAGTGTGGGCGATCTTGCTTGCTTCTTATCTAGGTATGGATCATGTAATTCTAGCCTTGATAGTATCTTCCACCACTCGATTATGGCTAGCACTAAAATCCTAAATGACAATTCACGATGGTCTTAGAGTATCTAAATTTTCTAGACATCTTCATGTCATACTCGATCATGATCTTGCTATCCACTCTTTCGACAAATTATCATGTTCCACTCTTCCTGTCAAACATTACATAGATCATGATCTCACAAAAATTCAAATCAAAATCTATCATAGAAAAGTAGTCGTTTTTCGAGCTCTTACCTATTTGATGCTATTCCATATGATTTTTCTCCCACTAGTTAATGGTTATAAACTGTTATTCTCCCAATTCCCTTTTTGCGTGCAGGTGTGTTCTCTTGGGAGTGCTAGCTTTGACAATGACAGATATGGGCACTTGAATTTTTTCAGTGGCAGTTACTAGAGGCCAAGCCTCGACGAGTGTCAGTGTGGGACGGTTGGCAGTGTTAGGGGGAGTGATTGCTTATTCTCAGTGGCTTTCTTTGTTCTGATCAGCTATGGCAGATGTTCAGGGCACGAGTGGTAGTGGTCCAGGAGATGGTGCTGACGAGCAGCGTCACCCTCCTCCATCTCAGAAGGATACGGGGAAGGCCAAGAAGCTGATCAGTATCCGGAAGAAGAAGAGCAATGGTGTTTCACTTGACTGGGACAGGGCACTAGCAGCAGCAGCAGCCGCAGAGCGTGCCGAGAGAGGTGGACCTACAGCCGGATTCCGTATTGTTGACAGGACATGGTCACCGGCAGCACCAGAGGCCAGCTCAGCTCCAGCTTCAGGGACAGTGACAGTGACAGTGACACCCCAGCTGCTCCATTCTATGCGCACTTGTACACAGGCTGCTTCCGCTACACACCAGCAGCCACCGCTTCTACCGGTCCCAGTGGTAGGAAGCGTACACGAGAGTGTCCTGCTCAGGGTACTCAGTCCAGACGTCAGCATTGATAGCAGCAGAGGCTAATATAGCTGCGTGAGCAGGGATAGGTGTCCCAAGACGAGTCCTCAGGGTCCGAGGAGGACGAACAGCAGCAGGACCCTGCAGGAGCGCAGCTTCTGACAGTGGCAGATCTTGTCCGGGCCTAGGGCTGAGTCATTCAGAGATACAGATTTGCCCAGGATGTGATTGAGTGGTTTCCCATTGGCAGACAGACTGGGGGCAGAACTTTCTGGACAGATCTCAGTGCATCTTCCACATGGCCTATTATCACATCAGGGTCAGGCATTTCGAGCATAGACAGATATGTCTTGAGCGACTTGCTAGCGTGCTTGGGATGCCAGAGACAGAGTTCAGTCAGTACTTTATTTACCTGCCCAGTCTACATAACTTGATCACCTTGCCAGGGTGCTACGTATATGACTAGATTCACATCTTCTATGCCAGTGTTTGGATGGACTCCCAGCGCCGACGGATTGCTTACATGATTGAGGGAGAGCCACAGCAGTTGAGTAGAGAGGAGATGGCAGAGGCACTCCGAGTTGAGCTACGAGACGACCATCTACATGAGTTGTGTCACCCTAATGTCGGTCCTCCTCGTCAGCGTCACGGAGTGTACGGGACAGTGTTCCCACCCTACGACCTCGTTAGGATTTGCTTCAGAGAGCCCTTCGGTTCAGCTTCGCCTCGGCACCCCTCAGACTTGACCCCTCTAGCGACTATCATTCTTGAGGTGCTCAGGTGGACTATCTTGCCTCAGACAGGGTACAGAGATGCGATCACAACCCTTCACTAGTGGACTCTTGCTTATATCCTTCACAAGAAGGATTTTGATATCGTGGACTTCCTGTTGTGTGAGACTGAGGACATCATAGCAGATGGACTGAGAGTCGAACGTCGGTTTCCCTTTGGGCACTACTTGAGCTACATGATTTGTCGCGCCCGTCCTCCGATGGGTCCCTTGTACGGGAAGTGGCAGAGTTCCAGGGATGCATTCAAGGTTTACAGGGCTGCCAAGCGCACAGACAAGAGACGCGGCCACAGAGCCACAGTTGCAGTTCAGCAGAGTTGGACTGAGGAGCAGCGTGCACAGATCGAGGCCGAGAACGAAGAGCTCTGAGCTGGTGAGGTCTAGGCTGGTCTTGAGGGCTTCATGGATGTTGAGCTCGAGGACAAGGACGAGGACTTTGCCCCTATTCCACCTGTTCGTATGGCACATGACCACGAGGCTGGCGACTCAGGTTCACAGGTTGACCCACTGGTTGATACTCCAGCAACTCAGACTCAGGCTACTCCAGCAGCTACACCATCGACTGAGTCTATCCCTGCCGTATCTCTAGAGTTTGCTACCATTTCGGCTAATCTCGACAGACTCACACAGGCTGTAGTTGCCTTAGCTGAGGGATAGGAGTGTCATCAGCAGGCCACATTCATTGAGACCATTCGGTATATTCATCATTAGCAGCAGCGCACGCTTGATATGATCCAGCAGCAGCAGCAGCAGACAGACTACAGGTTCGAGTACATGTTCCGACAGATGGGGATTCCTCCACCTCCACCTCTTACGCCACTTGAATCCCCACTTGCTCAGGCTGCTCCCGGCACAGTGCTACCACCACCGTCCTCACAGCAGGTGCCTACTGGACTCCTTCCGTTCTCGCCGATTCGGCCGTTCACTCTTCTTGGGAGTCACCCAGCTACGACAGGGGTACAGATCTCGTCCATTGATACTTCACCGTTACCAGAGATTCAGATGACGTTTAGTACGCCCCTCTCTGCTCTTCTTGGTCACTTTGCACAGTCGGCTCCGCATGCTACAACTTCAGCTTTTGAGTCCGCCACTGTGCCAGCTATGATCTCGACAGTTGCGTCATTCCAGCAGACCCTCGACGCTCAGCCTTCCACCACAGCTGCTTCGACTTGTGTTACTCCTGCACAAATTGCAGTCACTACAGAGTCGACAGTGGTCACTACAGAGGCTTCTGGTTCTGTAGATACTTCCGAGGACGCTCCCGCGCCTCCTCCAGACCCTACTGCTTAGTTCTTTTGGTGCTTGACGCCAAAGGGGGGGGGGAGAGAGTAGTTTTGTGAGATAGGGGGAGCTTTTGGTAGCTTATGCTTTTGGATCTTCCATGTGTGCTACTCTCATGCATCATATTTACTGTTGTGCACATGCATATGATGCTTTGCTACCGTGGTTGACATGTGTTTGCGTTATTTCATATCTTATGCCATGTCAATCGTTTCTTGCGTATGTGTTGTTCGCTTATATCCTTTACCATACGCGTTATTGGACTTGATTTGCATGAACTTGTTTAACCCCGTTGTTCTTATTGAAATCAAGTTCTTGCACTTCAAGTATGTTTGCCTCAAAATTTCTCTAAAAAATCTTATTTGAGGAAGTGTTGTCATCAATCACCAAAAAGGGGGAGATTGAAGGAGCATCTAGGCCCCTAATTCGATTTTGGCGATTAATGCCAACATGATCATTGCGACTAACGTGTGTTTTGCACTGGAAATTAATAAGTTAGTGTAATGATGGGCTTTCATGGTACTCTTGGCCCCCATCGTTTGGTTTTCTTTGTATGAGTGCAAAGGTTATGCGCGAAGACTAAGGATAAGCTAGTTTCAAGTGTCGATTGGAGTTGAGAGACACTTGAATTAGTTTAGGTCTTTATTTTCCTTTGGCCGTACTATTAAGGGGGGTAAAGAGTAGTAGCTTGACCTAGGTGAGCCATAGAGTTTAGGTGCGATGCACGCATGTGAAGTTGGCACTAGGTAGCTCACATGAAGCCTAGAAGAACAATAGAGAAGACCCAAAACTTAAAGAAATTGAATTGGACAAGTTTTGGCAAGACAGAGAGCACCGGAGCATCTCTGGCGAAGCACTAGAGCAAGTCCGGTCAAGCACCGGACAATACTGTGCTCCGTTCATGACAGTCTCTGTTTGAGGAAAAAATGGAGCACCAATCGATCCGACGCTAAGGCAAGGAATAGCACCGGATCAATCGTGGAACGTGATAGATTTTAGGTGCACTTAGGTGCACAAATAGCATCGACTGATTCGATGCTGGCTCTGAGGAGCAGCGAATGAGTCAGTGCTCGTCGGCCTGGCTCGCCATCGGCTCAAATTCGGCTCTGGTTGAAAATGTTATTACCACCGATTGATAAGGTGGTCAGGGTGTGTAAGCATCGAATGAGTCGATGCTCCATGTCAGCTACCGTTGGAATTCAAACTCAAGCGAGCACCGATTGATTCGATGCTCCGATCAAGACACCACCGAATGAGTCAGTGGTCACGATTTCAGGAGCTCGTGGGGGAAATGACTAGTTCTTCACCTTGGGATATAAATACCCCATGGGCTGGTTCATTTGAGCACTCTTGCCACTCAGGTTCATTGCTAGGCTCATTTGGTGTTCAAGGGCAAGAGAAGCACTTGGAGTGATTTGAAAAGTTCTTAAGTGAAGGTTAAGGACATCATTAGTGCTTTGAGAGTAGCAAGTGTGCATCCACCCATCTCTTTGGCTTGTGTAGGTCAAGTGAGATTCTTTGCTTGTTACTCTTGGTGATCGTTATCACCCAGACAACTTGGTGTTGGTTGGTTCTTGGTGACCTCTCAAGGAGATGATGTGAGAGACCCAAGAAGGTTGTGCTCGGTTGGAATCCACCGATCCGGAGATGGAGAAGGATTACCACTAGAGAGCACTTGATCCTTGCGCAGATCAAGGGGGAGCTAGATCCCTGCGCGGGTGCTCCAACGAGGATTAGTAAAGAGTGCCGACACTTTGATACCTCGGGCTAAAAATCAGATTTCTAACCATCTCTTTAATTTTGGCAATTTATTTTCTGCAGTTTCGTTTCTTAGAATTGCCATGCTAGTTTAGGGTTGGAACTAGGTTGCTAAACTCTTGAACGACTAGGATAGCCACACGTTTCTAAGGTTTAAGCACATGGGGTGATTAGGCTTGATCATAGGTTTTAATTTTCGCAAGAAAAATTTGTAGAAGCCTAATTCACACCCCCCTCTTAGGCATCTTGATGCTTTCATCGCAAATTCCACTATCTGGTTCACCGACTTCTTGCGGCCATACACTCATCATCGGATCAAACTAAATGAATCCTTTGACAGGATGGAATAACTAGGCACAAATTAAGTTTATTTATTTGCTGGAACAAAGTTCTCCATTTGCCAGATGCTGATGAAGTTCACTCCAATCATGCATGAACAAACTCAGTCACTACAAATCGAGTTCTATCACTACTACAGAAACGATTTGTAGGTGCTGGCCATTTTCTTTCCAGGCGCGGACGGAAAGTCACACCGCACCTACAAATATGGGAACGCACTGTAGCGAATGGTCCGTTGCTAGAGATAAATATGTAGGTGCGGACCATGAGGAGGGACGTTCCTACAAATGCTTCTTATTTTCAGGTGCGGGTGTTACTACCGAACGTTGCTGAAAATTACCATTTCCAAGCGCTGCCGATGCTGACGCCCGGTGCTGTTGATGTCCACATTTATAGGTGCGGACGGCACAACCATCCGGTGCTAGAAATACACATTTTCAAGCGCTGGCCTTCGGTTCGTCCGTGCCTGCTAATGGTAACATTTGCAAGAACGGATCAAAAGAGCACCTGAACTCATAGAAAACATTCTAGCAACGGCTGATGTAACCAGTCGCGCCTGCAAATAGTTCCTACAAATGGCGCGAACGCCTCTTTTGCAACAGACAGGCAAGCTGCAGCGCGCGCGAAACGGGGGAGGTGCTGCCGGTTTTCCAAAAAAAAAGTTTTCCCAAAAATAAAAGTAGATGAGAGGAGAAGGATTTCTGGAGTCATTGGGTATAAAGAGGTATATGTGAATCTACAGTTGTGGTGTGGAATTTGCTCAAGGATCTCTCAATTACGTTTTTGTTGCGCATAGCAAATCCATGGTGGTTTAGCTTTTCAGAACATAATTTAGTTCTTTTTTATGGATGGAGTTACCCTAGAGAACAAGATTCACCCTTAATTTTACGTCAATTTCAATGTCTAGTCTCATTCATCAACAGAGGATGAGAACTTTGTTACTATACATGATGTTTCTGTGCACACGTGCCTTTGACATTAATGAATTTATTTTGTTTAGGTGAAGTGATGGATAGGTCATGGATGTACCATTCACCAAGGACGGGGGACTATTTCCGCAAAGAACTGGACAAATTTATTGAAGCTGTAGAGAACAACGCCTTAATAGAGAAGACAAAGGACTACACAATGAGAGTATTCAATGAGACAACTTCAATCAGATCCCATGTAATGGTTTATGGTTTCGTTGCCGACTACACAATCTGGCGATTCCATGGAGACAAAGCACCCCCATCCGTCGAGACCAGTGTGGATCCTCTTCAATCGATTATGCAAGACCAGAATTTCATTGCAATGAACGATGCTTATGATGAGTATGTTGATAGCGGAGATGATGGTGGTGGTGGTGGTGGTGATTTTGATGTTGGTGGTGGCAGTGATGCCATTGCTGGTGGTAGCGGTGATGGTAGAAGTGATGATGAATTAGATGATAGTGATTTTTTGGGCCAGTTATTGCAACAAACAAAAGCAGAAATATTAATTGGTAGTGCAAAACACTCTGGAAACTTTGAGATGGTTAAAAAGGCTGCGTCAGAAAATGTGTACGACTGTTCAAAGGGGTGTCCGAAACACTGGACCGTACTTCGATTCATACTTGAGTTGTTGATTGTAAAGGCTAAATATGGCTGGTCTGACACTAGTTTCAATGATCTTCTACGAATCTTGGCTTGGTTGCTTCCAAAGCCTAACAGAGTGCCCACCGACACATATCGTGCAAAGAAGGTCATTAGTCCATTCACAATGGGTGTAGAAAGAATTCATGCATGTCGAAACCATTGTATCTTGTATCGTGGAGATGCATTCAAAGACTTGGTCAAATGCCCGGTATGTCAAGCTAATCGGTACAAAAACAATATGAGTTATTGTGGGGAGGACGAGCATGGTCCAGGCGACAGGAATAAAAGGCTAAGGAAGGGTGCAAGGAAAGGTGTGGCCCCTAATGAGCATGCAAAAGCTCCTTTAGGCGGTGATGATCCTAAACAAAGAAAAATTCCAGCCTTGGTCATGTGGTACCTCCCAGTTGTTGATCGCCTTAGGCATTTCTTCTCAAACCCTAAGGACGCTAAACTCATGCGCTAGTGGGATTCGGATAAGCGCAAGAAGGGGGACGGAAAGCTTCGCCATACATCTGATGCTCGCCAATGGAAAAAGTTCGATGAAAAGCATAAAGATTTTGCACAAGATCCAAGAAATGTTCAGTTTGTATTGAGTACAGATGGAATGAATCCATTTGGTGAAAGAAAAAGTGTACACAGCACATGGCCAGTGATGTTGACAATGTATAACTTGCCTACATGGTTGTGCCAAAAGCGAAAGTACATTTTGCTATGTATCCTAATACAAGGTCCAAAGCATCCTGGCATAGATATAGATGTGTTTCTTGGAAACTTTATGGAAGGTGGGTATCGACATGATTGATGGCTTTACAAAGTTGCCCTTCAAGCTAAGAGCCATGATATTCGTAACCATCAATGATTACCAGGCGTTGTTTGTCTTGTCTGGACAGGTAAAAGGTAAGGCGGGATGTGTAGTATGCATGGATAATGACGACGGATGGTATTTCCTAGAAGGGTTTAGAAAGGGAATTCACCTTAGGTACAGACGGTTCTTAGTGGAAGGACACAAGTATCGAAGCAAGGAAGATGGTTGAAAATGGTCAAGTTAAATTCTCACAGCCAGAGACTCAGGCAGTGGCAACCAGGATGGCAGAAATTGTTGAATTCCAGAGACAAGGCAAGTTCACAGTAAGTAGGATAGAGATGTGTTGAGTGCTGCTCTTGGCTCGAGGGAGCATGGAGGCCGCGTTAGAGGCTTGTGCTCAAAGATGAGCATCAAGGAAGGCTTCCCAAATGATAGACATTGCTACAAGCGTCATGATCGCTACAAGGAGGAAATAAAAGAACTAGCTGAGAAAGCATTGCAAGAGAAGTTCAAGGATTATTTCATAGCTACACTTGCAGAGCAGCAGCAGCAAGGACTAATATTGAACCACCAACAACCAACGATTCCGATAGAGCAAAATCAACTAGTGCTCGTCCCTCAAGTTTGTCCAGTAGTAAGGACACAAGAAAATACACTGCAGGCTCGAAGCAGTGTTGGCTCTACCACAATGTCATCATATCCAGTAGATGATATAACCCTCAGTACTCCTTGCTCGTTGCATATTCCAATCGGCAGAGCCGGAAAGACAAAGGAGGTTGCAAAGGGGATGGCCAACCCATGCGAGAACAATTTGTTCGAAGGACGGCCCATTGAACCCCTATATGCATGCGTGCAAGTGGTTTCAATTGAACCGGATCAAGCTGAATTTGAGATAGACTTCTCCACTGCAGATGGGATCCAACTCCTTGGGCAAGCCGTCGGAAAAGAGATATTATGGCATAAACGAGAGATCATATTGGATCAAACACCACCATCTCCTCAGGATCCTACCTCAGCCACACCTTGTTCCAATGAAACAATTCATGATGATCAACATGCACATGAGGAACCAGAGTCCTTACAACCAACAGTCGAGGAGCACCATCAAGTAGAGGATCGTCCTTTCCCACAAGAAAATGAGGCCACACCTGAACCTACACTTGCGGCTCCAACTGTACAGCCCTCGCCGGCACAACTAAAGGTGACCATGTCTGAGGCTACACTAGCGGCTCCAACTCTACAACCCTCGCCACCACAAGTAAAGGAGACCACACGTAAGCTTCCACTAGCTCCTAGAACGCTACAGTTTGACGCAAGCCTAGTGGCCCCGACAACTCAATGTGACACTGCACCATGTGCTAAGGTGGTGGAAATGGAGGACAAGCATAGCAAAAAGAAGCAAAAAATCATTCCAGATCGTTCAAGCGAGGGTGATAAGGATAGGGTCCTCAAAACCAGCATTCGGGTTGGTGATATAATGGATTTGCCTGATTGTTCGGTTGACTTTGAGTATGGTAAACAGTTCCTGCCTGATTGGGCACTTGCAGTTATTCCATATGAGATGAGGAAGTTCCATAGTTGGTACCTTAAGGCACACAGATTAGGGCTACAATCAATATGGGCACGATACCTGCCACATATTTTTGGTCCCAAAGTTGAGAAACATGCTGGCATCATCTTTGATTTCAAGTCCATCCATGCTATGTACCGCCTGAGGTCATTGGAGATAGACCTCATGAGGCTATGGTGCATGTAAGTGTTGCATTTCCATACTAACCCATATGCAATTTTTCGATACTCACCATATACCTCATGACTTGTGTATTCATTATGCATAGGATGCAAAGCCAATTATCAGATGTGTATAATGCAAAGGTGGGGTTCCTTGATCCTTATGCTATTTGCCAAGCAAGGCATTCTGAACCCACCAAGTGGAAAGATGATGACGACTATCTAGCTAAGTGTAAGACGCCTGAGGAGAGACAAATTGTTCGAGACAAAGCTCACAAAGAGGCAAGGTTTGTTGTATCGGCCTACATAACACATATGATGCAGCAATGACAAGACAAGGACATCATCTGGGCCCCATACAACTTTGAGTATGTCAATTTGCATATCTTCTATTTTTATATATGTGTTTGTGTGCATATTTTGCTACTTATTAATAACTAGATATTACAATCATGCAGCAATCACTGGATCGCTTTAATGATTGCTCCAAAGGATGGTACAATTGTGGTCTTTGACTCATTGGATTACTCAAGAAGATCATACCATGAGTTCATATCCATCATACAAAAGTAAGATAATCCTTAACTTATTCATATATCATGATTAGATGATAATTTTTCCCTTGCTTTCAATAGTGCTTACAGGTTCTATGTAGCAAATGGAGGGATACATAATCCTGAAAAGAAAGAATTAATGACTGTACGCACAAACTTCCCGTGCCACAAGCAAAGATTTGGGACCCTACACTGTGGGTATTATGTTTGCAAGTACCTTAGGGTCAGCGGGGTCTATAGAACAAATCCTGAGGATGTAAGCAAATATTACATCAACTCATTAAATATTGCATATGTATTCGCATTACAATCTCTCTAACTCTTTTCCATGTTTTCTGGGCAGGTGCCACTGAAGCCATGTTACTCTAGGCAACTCGAAGAGAGACATCTCCTACAAGTGGTTGCTGATCTTTCCCGTTTCATAATGCACCAAGTGGTCAACCCCAAAGGCAAATTCTTCCACACTTCAAGGGACTTAGCGAAGATTGAAAAGTACCGTTCTCTTCGTGAGTGGGATGTTCACAACAGTGGTTGAAAAATAGTAGTTTGCAATGTACTTTGATCTGATATTCTGGTAGTACTTTGTTGTGGGGTACGTTGATGTGTGTAGTACTTTAATGTAGTGGATTGTACTACTTATAATGTTTAATATATCATTTGATCGCATATTATCCTTTTGATTTGGGCGATAAAAAGAATTTTGTAAATTTGGCGGGAATCAAAAATATAAATTTGGATTTGGCGGGCAGCCTGATGTATTACCAGGCACTGGCTGTAGGAACGCCCGTTGCTGCAAAGCATTTTCCAGGCGCCGGTGGTAAGAATGACCGTAGCTGCAAATGCATTTGAAGGTGCGGGTGGTAGGATGGGTAGTTGCTGCAAATATATTTCCAGGCGCTGGTGGTAAGACAACCCGTTGCTACAAATGTATTTTCAAACGCGGGTGGTAATACAATCCGTTGCTGCAAATGGATTTTCAGCAACGGACTTTCACACCGTCCGACCCTGGAAATTGGTTTCTTGCAACGGACAACGCGATCGTATGACTCTGCAAACTAATTTCTAGCAACGGACCGACGCCCGTTGCTGCTAATGCGCTATTTTTAGCTGCAAAAAGCAGCAACGGGCGCGGCGCCCGCGCTAGGAAACCCCAAAACGCCCGCGCCTACAAACGGTATCTGTAGTAGTGTATTCCAGAACAGTGGGACGGGCAATGTACCAGCCATGGGGAAGCCGAGGGAAGGGCGATGTACGTCGATCATGATTGTGTTTGTCAGCGATGGAAGGCAGCAGAGATAATGTCGAAAACGGAGCTCATCATTATCGCATTACACACTTCATTCAACTTGGCAATTCCATAATGCCTCCCAGTCACACTCACCTAAGCTTTCGAGCTGTCCGTTTTTCATGGGATTGCTTATATTTGCATTGTTGTCTACTAGTGAGAGTACCTACATGTTTCGTTTTATATATTTTCTCTCTTTGTTTTGCAGGATGATGTGTAACGGCGACTGAGACCATGACTTAAAAGTAAACTAATTAACAAAGTTGCTACTGCAATTAATCATACGACGCCCCATTTATCATATTATCTAACTTTTTCACTACAAGATTATTAAGACGTATATGTGCATACGTAAAAAAATAATATGCATTTCAAGAAAACTATTCACCGCCTACAATGCTCTATATATATGCATCTTTGTCATCTAGCCGGCATCCAAGATAGCAAATAGACCTGGGTCGACTGAGCCCCTAATCAAGAAAATCTCTAGCAGAGCGCCCATCAAGTGTTATTTTTCTTAAATAGAAGAGTTTATCAATAAGTAAATAAGGTGAAAATTTTACATTTAAGTTTAACCATTTAGGAAAATACAAGTGGGCACTTGCCATGTCACAACCAAATAAAAGTATGTGCCGAAGTATTCTGCTCAGGGTTTACATGAAGCATCTCAACATCTTGAAAATTTTGCATAAATAAATAAATTCTTTGCAGAATCGACATAAACGAATGAATCGCGAGACTGGTATTCTTTTTCCCTACATAAGACCGTCGCACTGAAACAATGTGATTGAGGATCACCTGTTAATGCATCATGGATTTGTGCTGGCAGCCTCACAATCTCCACTCATGCTCTTGTCTCAGATTGATTGGTTGAGCCTCGATACACAATAAGGCCAGCCTCAGTGGAGAGTGTCATCGCACGGTTGTAAAGACTGAAAACTTTGAGAACTGTGCCGAGGGAGTGTCATCACCATGACATCATCTCTCATCCCATGACACTCTCCTCATAAATAACACTGTCATGTCAGCAAATTTATTGACGTGGCATGATATATAATGCTCATGACACTACCACTGAGACTGACCTAATATTGGTAAACATGCCACGCCGTGTCATCCTACAATACTGCACCTCCAGCATCTCCTGATTCCTTTTCTATGGCAATCTATTGGAAATTCACGTGCACCAATGCAGAGATATCTTAAGCTACCCACCAATTAATCCCACAATATGTATAACAAATCATCACACGCAGGGTTCACTTCAGGTTGGGGAGGCACAGATTGAGGGTGGCTCGGCTCGGCAACAGGTGTGCGAAGGCGCTTGTTGGATGGCGCCGGCGTAACCGTCATATCAGTTGTTGTACCAAAGCCGGTTCCCGAGACCTCCTTATCCCAACATCCCAAGCTCCAGTTATGGGCATGATCCATTGTTCTTAGTTTAGTACCTTCTCGCATCCTAGCTACTAATCCTACTCCCTAGTCCCTAGCTGTCTACGTAATTCCTTGGCATGATGTGTAGTATTATCTGCATAAATGAGGATGTTAGTGTCGAAGTTACATGGGAGCTGAGTATGGGATGTCTCACTTCTGTTAATTAGCTGTCACGTTACTATACTACAATAATCACCGCAACAACACACACTACTCACAACGTTTTCAGGGGCGGGTTAACGGACATTTGTAGAGACGGCTCCAAAATCCGTCAGTGCTTGTGGTTTCTAGTAATGGGCATTTGCAGGGGCGGGTTAGTAGCCTGCCCGTGGAAAACGTTTCCAGGGGTGGGTGACTGCATGGTCCGCCCCTGGTAACACCTTTTCCAGGGGCAGACCATCCCATCGTCTGCCCCTTCTAATTCTTTGCCAGGGGCGGGCGACGAGGTGACCCGCCCCTAGAATTCTATTTTTTGGTTTTCTAATATTGTTTTTCAATATTATTCGATTTTTTATACTATTTGTCCGACAACTAATATAGGTGTAGTCACAAATCTGCTCATTGCAAATAATATAGTAATTGTACACAATTTATTATAATTGCAAATAATATAAAAGCAATTCTTATATATTACAAAGGCAAATGTATTCACAAATATATATTACAGGTCAAGTATATTACATTAATTACACAAGTTTAGAGTCCTTCACGCCCTCGCTTGGTAAAGCGATACTTCTCCAAGTGCCAGTTACGAAGAGAATCGCATTTGTCTTTACTAAAATAATCTTGTAGCTTATGGATGTACTTTCCATTTTGGTTAACCACCTCACGTTAAGTGAGATGTTTCACCGACTATCTTCAGCAGCTCTACATCTTCAAGTGGTTTCCCGGCAACGACGTCACTAACTATCTGCAATTTATGAAAGCATGCAATATTTAAGGAAGTGATAGTTAGACGCAAAATAAAAGTACTAAAATATGATAAAGACAAGTACACGCTCAATATTCGGTGTGTAGTGCTTGCAGCTCCTATTCCCAATTAAGGGCTCAAGCTGTGTGCAGTGGACATGATGGGGCGTACAGCAACATAGGTACATTCTTCCCCAGTTAGTTTCCATATCTGAGTGGCGATGTGCAGACGCATTGCAGCGTGCACTACTCGACTGATGGATGCAGTTTGCGCTTTGGCTCCGTGCAGCAGGGGAGCAAAGGCTTGAATGGGTGCGGCACAACTCAGCGCTAGCCTCCCGGTGGTTGCTCGGCAGCCTAACGCAGAGGCGGCTGCACACGTCTCAGAGGGCCCCTGAACATGTCGACTAATAAAATGGCGACCCTCTTCCTTGTAGCAGGTCACCGCTGGAGCTCAGGCCACCTCAGCAGCGGCTACACCTCCACAGTCGACAGGAGCAACACCATGCACGGTGGCCCATCCAATGGCAGCCACGATTTCTCTAGAAGCGAGCACGGCAACCCAGCAGTGATTCTGTTCAGCGGTAACTTGGATCCAGCAGCCATGATGGTAGCTCCGGCAGCAAGCAAGGTAGCCCAGCAACGACGGCCTCGTGACGACCATCTCTACTGGGAGAGATACGACTACCCCATGACTGTCATATCCGGACTATCCCAATGCCTCCATTTCCAACTAATTATGTCGCCTGCTCCTCGGCTCTTAGAACGTAATTCTGTATTAATTTTTTAGTTCATTTCTAGGACATTTCCTTTGCTTTGGAAATCAAATTAATGAGTTTTGGGTTGACCCTGCGACTCAGAGAAATCAAAATTTGCGTTTCCAATTAATTATCCGTTAAGTGTTTACAATATATGCAAGAATATGCCATACCCCTGAATCCCTGATGAACACGTCCAGAGTAGCAACAAGTATGCTCTCAAGAAACATGGTGAGCTGGGTCAAACTTAGACATCCGGCGGGATCACACCGCTCAAATTTTATATATGAGCCGCCTCCAGCTGCTCATGCTAGCCGCTGGACCTGAGTTTGGCTACTCGTGCAGCGTCCGGAGCGTGGTGGTACCACTACCGGTCCTCTCTGTGCCATATCCCAGCGCCGCGAGATGTTGGGGCTGGCCATCTTGTAGCCCATCAAGGGGCTCAATCAATTTGTGCAGTGCGGGCTTCCTCAGACAATGGATGTTCTCCTGACCCCTTCCATTCTCAATGGCCAAAGAACATCGCCACTTCATTAGCATGTCTGTATCTACCCCCCAAATTATTCGATTGAGCACAAATCAGTCTGGTCATGCAGGGAATAGTGTAGTTTTGTTGGACAGATGAAAGTAGTACCGACACAGCAACACGAAAGGTAGGAGAAACGATGTTTGTATATATACAAGTATTATAGATGAAGCCAATTTAAGCGTGATGCATAAATTCAGCTGTGCGCATTGAAGTCGGTACTGAAGGCGCGCAGGAGCACTTCATTTTTTGTACCTTTTCAGTGGTTTCGCATTTCCTGCCGGATCATGGATGGGCCAAGCACAAAATGATCCAGAGGACTATAATCCAAATTCTTGCACATATATTTGGGTTTCACAATGGAAATGCTGCTTGATTAAAGGGAACCAGGGATCACGGGTTTCCTGAGCGAAATTGCTCACGCGGCGAATACCTCCTCAACGTGTGTATTTGGCCATGTGGCTATAGATATCCAGATGGGCCTGACACGACGGGCGACACGAGACACGACACTGAAAAACACGGCACAAACACGGCATGACACTATGGTCGTAGTGTCAGTGCCGGCACGACACGATGGACGGGCCGTGTCTGGGCCGCAATCTTGATACGCAGCTAGCACGAACACGACACGAAAAAGGGGTGTCCCATTTAAAACACGACTATTTCGGCCTACTAGAAAATAGCCGTTGGAACTAGCCATTAGAGGCCCACTGGCCCAATATCGGCCCGTGGCCACGCACGGCTATATAAGTGGAGGCAAGCGGGGGGAGCGGCTAACCATAGCTCATCCCCCCCCCCCCTCCCCCGCTCGAGCCGCCGCCTGCCTGGCTGCCTCGTCTTCTCCTCCTCTGGCCTCTGCTCGCCTAGATCTAGAGCTCCTCTCGTCTTCTCCCTCTCTGGCCGGCAGATCGTCGCCGCCGCTCGCCATTACCCCTACTCGGCACTACATGTGACGACATCCCTCTCCTAATCGCCTTCCCCTTTGTCCTCTCAGGCTCTCCGTCACCTCGAAGGCTCGAATTGGTCCCCAAACCGGCAAACCCTAACCCTAGCATCTCGACATCTCATCATCTCAAGGCTCCTGTTCGTCTGCGCATCGTTGTCGACCTCGTCGGCGACTCCGGTGCTCTGAATTAGCATGGTATGTGTTGTTCTTCCTCTCTTCTTTTTCCTTTGTTGTTCTTTCTTTCTGGATCTTGAATCTTTGATGTTGTTTGATGCAGGCATGGCTAGTTCGTCGAGGTTTCGGGGCTAGCGTTGGTGGACGCGGACCGCGACGATGATGTCATTGTGTCATACGACGATGAGCTCCGGATGGTTGGGTAGACCGGAGAAGATGAAGATGACTTGATGGGGGGATGGGATGAGCTCTTCGGCCGCCATGCAGCTGATCCTATCGACGTCAATGAAGGTGGTGATGTTGCAGATGGTGATGAGGAGCATGACATGCAGAGCACCAGTGCCAAGAGGAATCGATCCTGCACTTCTAATGTGTGGGAGGACTTCGAGAAGATCTTCAAGGTAGTGAACAGTAAGAGAATTCGCATCAAAGCTAAGTACCACCATTGCGGTTCTGTTTATGCTGCTCAGTCTAGTATTGGCACTGGTTCTGTCTTGCGTCATAGGCGCAAATGTGCTACTAGGAATTAGAAACTTCGTGGTGTCTCCCAGTCTCATCTCCAATTTAAGGCTGATAGTAGTCTGGCTCAATGGGAGTACAATCCCGAGGTTGCAGGTACATGGCTTTGTCACTTGATTGCACGACTTGATCTTCCTCTGTCACTTGGTTATTCTGATGCATTTGAGGATTACATTAAAATTGCTCATAATCCTTGGTTTGTTTCTGTCTCTAGACAAACCACCAGTAGAGATCTTGTGAACTACTACTCTGATCGTCAGGATGTGCTGATTGAGTCTTTGAAATCTGTTAACTCTATTGCGCTTACATCTGACATATGGTCTGACAATGCTAAGGAAGACTATCTTAGTGTTGTTGCTCACTATGTTAGTTCTGATTGGCAACTTGAGAAGCGTATCATAGGTATGGGGCTCATTGATGAGTCCCATACCGGTGATAACATTGCAGAACGTGTGCTTGCTGCGTTGGAAGAGTTTGGCTTGACTAACAAAGTATTCTCTGTTACTTTGGACAATACATCATCTAATACTACTTTTATGGTCTCTCGGTCTCCTAAAATTTCTGGTTACATGTGTACTCTGTTCTTGCATCAGAGATGTGCTGGTAACATTATCAATCTTATTGTTAAGTCTGGCTTGAAGAGGCTTAAGCCTTACCTTGAAGCATTTAGAAAACCAATTGCTTTCTTAAACTCTTCTAACTAGCGTATTGCAGCATATAAGAGCTACTGCATCGCAGTGGGTGAGCATCCTAGGAAGTTTGGACTTGACATGGATGTGAGGTGGAACTCCACCTACCTAATGATTAAGCATCTTGTCCCTCATAAGAAAAGCTTTGGTGTGTTTATCCAAACTCACTGGCCTAGGGGTACAGATGAACCTCACCTGTTGACTGATGCACACTGGTATGTTATTGAACACATCTTGACATTTCTAGAGTTGTTTTATGACTCAATTGTTGCATTGTCTGCTATGTACTATCCTACATCTGCATTGATATTGCACCATATACTTGAGATAGCTGGAAACTTGAGCACTTATGAGAATGATAACTTGCTTAGACCAGTGGTTGTCCCTATGAAAGGCAAATTCTTTAAGTACTGGAGGGACATACCTATTTTATACTCAATTGTTTCATCATGGATCCTAGAGCAAAGATGAGGGGTTTAACCAATGCTCTTGTTCTATTATCTAATCTTTCTGGCACTGATTATGCCCCTTATTTAACTGAGGTAAGAGCTGAATTAAATACCATGTTTAACAAGTATAATGACAAGTTTGGTGCAGTGAGAATGCAGAGACCTTCACAGCCAATGAGTTCTGGTAAGAAAAAGACAGCTTGGGTAAGATTTTTGGTGCTAATGCTACTAGTGTTGGTTCTCATACTTCTTCCTCTAGATCCACCCCACCCTCTTTGTCTAGAAGAACTTCTGCAAGTGCATTGCTGCAAGCAGCAACCACTGGTGCTACTTCTCTTTGTTCTGAACTTGCTTCTTACTTGGATAGTGACACTATAAGCCATTTTGATGATGATTTTACCATCATAAACTGGTGGCATGAGCATAAACTAACTTACCCAGTGTTGGGGAACATAGTTTCGCAAGCAACCCCCCATATGAGTCCCTAGTCTTGCTACCTTATGATTCTACCTTCTTCTTTACCTTGAATTGTAACGGCAACATTGAAGGGTCGCGAGGACCAAGAGGAATCATGAAGTGGTTCCGGGACTTCGGGACCACAGTCAGGAGGCGGCGACATCTCTGGAGGACGTGAAGGCCAAGAGGGATCACAAAGAGGCCACAAGACTTCGCGAGGTGGTCCCAAGGCACGCGGGAGCGAATCAGATTGCGAAGTGTACTTGCTCACTTAGCAAGGAAGCCCTACTTCGTATTCGCGGCACTAGAGAAGGCTATTCACGATGAGGAAAGCATCCCGGAGTAGTGATAAAGTAACAGTTGTAAAGCAAAAGGAAATTGCCTTTAGGCCCCGGGAATATTTTGGGAATGTAGCATTCAGAGGGGCAACTCCCAGAAAGTTGTAAAGTGACCGCCTTATAAAAGAAAGGCTGCTGTACTGAAAAGGGGATCGGCTTTTGAGGAGAAAAAAGGTTGTACGCTCAGCGAAGTGTGCATTTTGCTTATTTAGTGGTTAAGTTCCTTGTCTGTTGGCTAGTCTTCGGGCTGGTCATTTTTGTATCCCAACACCCAGCGCTTTCAATCTTTACTAAAGATGTTTTGTTTTTGCTCGTGTCTACCATATCTTCATAATCTGCTTTTAGTCTAACTGGCATGATCATCGAGGAGCGCAGACGACGTCTAAAGCCCAGAAAAGGTGGAGATGCTCTCTTTGATCAAGGATTGGGAGGGTGTTGATGCAAGACTACAACATGCAGTGGAGGACAAGGACATAGAAGCCTGCTTTGATGAGCTGTTTCTTCATGATGATTGTATATGTCTTATTTCTTTCTATTTGTCATGTTGAACATTTGAACTTTGTAATACTAAACCTTTTAAGTAATTGATTGAGCTGGGTTGTACTCTTTTCATGTATAGGATTTCTCACGAGGTGTGAGTTGTACCTAGATAGGTTTTTAATAAGGCAGCCATTGCACCAGCTCAAACTCTAAATCATTCGTCTCTATGTGTATATCTTTGTGACGATGTTTGATGATCTTATGATGAAGTTTTTATAACCTTTGTGAAGATGTTTGGTGATTTGTGACTTAGAAACTTGTGAATTTGTCATCTGATGATCTTGTGAAGTTGTGATCTATATGAATGCCTGTGTTCTGAGTTAAATGAGGTGTGAATGACTTGGCCGTGCACAGCATGACACAACATGGCCGGCACGACACAACACGGCGTGCCGGCCATGTTGCCGTGTCGGCACGAAATGGCTGAATGAGGTGCGTGTCAGACACAATGCCTGCACGACAGGACACGAATGTTAATTGTGCCCAACCATCTCGTGCCTTAGCCATCTCGTGCCACGACGTGTTAGTGTCGTGCTGTGCTGGGCGGCCCAGTTGGCCATCTATACATGTGGCACTAGCAGGTAACAAGCAAAGGAAATACACTGCGGTAATAGAAGAAGGGGTGACTGGCGCGGGCTAGGGTGTTTTCAACGCTGGGAGAACACAAAATCAATCTCCCTTCCCTTTGTTGTTCTCGCATTACTAGAGAGAGCCCTATCGGGTTGGCACACCGGTGTTAATGTGAGCATTGCACCGGGTCTAATCTTGGGAGCCCTTGGGGACCTTTTAGTATCGCTTGTTAATACCAACCGGTGCTAAAGGTTCCTTCACAGGTTACTTCAAAAGGAGGCATCTCTTACCGCATCACATGTGCCGTGTAGGTGAGATGGTAAGTAGTGCACGCGTGAACCAAGAGGTCCCGAGTTCGAATCCTATGCACACGCATATTTTTGAGCGCCTAAGAACCTTTAGCACTGGTTAATCCCACCTTCAGCACTGACACTTAGCACCAGTTGGAAACTCGGGCTAAAAGAGGGTTCCCAACCGGTACTAAAGGCCCTTTCTCTAATCGTGTTAGCGGATCTTTTAGGCCTGGCATATTGGTCCTTTGCGAGGAGTAGGGTTTATATTCATTGGCTGATTTTAATATTAATACGTTCGCTTTTTATAGTATAGATAGATATATGAAGACAGGTAGATATCAAGGACCCAGATAGAACCTGAATGACGAAAACTATGTTGCTGACTGATATATTGGAGGAAGACAGGCGGGTGTAAAAGCAAACATTTCAATGTGTCGATATTCTAAGGAGAATTTCGTGATCTTGCCCCTGTTCCGAAGTCTACGCATCTGAACTGATGGACAAGCACCTAATGGCCATGATCTGGGCATGATTTGGACTTGATGGTATGTGATTTGACTATATGTATATGCATGTGATCTGGACTTGTGTCAAATCGGGAGTTGGCTCAGTTTGAAATTGCGTACAAAATCAGCCCCAAATGCTGTCCAAAATAGGGGTAAAATGAACGCACTATTCAGCAATGCAGGGGTAAAAACATTGGGGCAAATTTGTCCTTTCATTGCTACTTTAACACCGTTAAGTGTCATTCGCGGAACAGGGGCAAAAGCTATCTGGAGTTTGAGAAAGCAAGGGTAAAATCGCAAAGATAAAAAAAACAGGGGTAAAATCACCAATTCCTTACAAGGTACAAACGCAAAAGCCCCTTACGTTTATGTCACCACATGAATCTCTAGGTCTGAAGGACCGAAACGGCGACCAGAGAGGGGGGGGGAGTGAATGGGAGCCGATAAAAAATCTTTCCGAACAATCCGGCTATTCTCCCAAAACAACTCCGAAACCTCCGAGAGCAATCTTGCCAAGATCACGTAGCCACTGTCAAGCTACTGACCCTAGGAACAAGAAACGAGCAGCGGAACTCGAACCAATCGAAACGAACACCAAAACGACCCGAAACTCGGCTCGATCTAACACACCTAGGGGGGGGCGGTTAAATCTGCCAGGGGGGGCGGTTAAACCGCCCGGGCCTGGGAGCCTCGGGAAAAAGTCAAAACAAAAGTGGATCTCCCAAACCGCTTGAGCTCTTGAGGCGAGATTTTGGTCAGATGATCTAGACCACCAGTGGAGTGTTTTCCCAAAAGATCTCGGCCTCTAACTCAGTACAACTCCCGGAATCGCAGATCTCGCGAAGAACACCATGACCACGAGTTCATCCCGAAAATCTCAAATCCAGAGCGATTCTCGGCGTTTGGGGGCAAAGGATCACCAGCAAAAGAGGCACAAGGCACTCATATGTGAATCCCCCAAATAAATCCGAGAGAAAACGCCCTTGAACAAGAAGAACGAAAATCCCTCAAAAATACCTCCGAAAATACCCACGAAAATAGAAAAAGGAAAGGGAGCTCGGGAAATCAAATCATGGCACAAAGATGAGCAGCACAAACTCCATCACATAACCATGAATTCACCTATACAAACTAGGAATGATTCGAAGAAGTTCTAGGTGGAGGGGATGAAGGGGAAAACAAGTTCAAAGTAAAACCTAAAGAGATAACTAAAGAGATGATAGCCACCAGCCCTGAAGGGGCCTATTAGTAGTCCAAGTGGTGGTGTCCTAAAGACTAAACTACCCCTAAGTGATACATACCCCTCAGGGGCAAATTTGACATTTGATCTTCAGATATTTTCCGGCTCGGGCACCTTCCACTGCAAGCTAGCTTCCCTCCGACGCAAGCCTTGCAGTCACGCCGCGTGTCCTCCGGATCGAAGCTCCTCGACGCCGTTCTTGGGCCAGCCCAGGGGGGGCGGTTAAACCGGCCCTGGGGGGCGGTTAAACCGCCCCTGTCAGCCCACACAGGCCCAGCTGCCCAAGTCCGCCTCGTCGAGTCCTCGGTCCTTGGTTTTGAGGCCCAAACCAAGGGAAACCGTCCACCGATGATTTTGTGGCCAAATCACCAAACCCCGCGCGCAAACTTCGGTTGTTAGCCGCCACCTTGCGCCGGCTTCTCGTCCGCGTACGAGCTTCGATTGTGAGCCGCTACCTCGCACCGGAACCACGTCCCCTTGCTCGTTCTTGCCAGCATGTGAACCGCACTTGATCCACCGGCCATCGGGTCCCTCGAACCAAGCCTACTTGTCTCTCCGCTCCTCGGAGGCCGCCATGGCTAAGACCTTTCGCGCCTGTTCTTCACCTGCACCAATGCAACCAAGCCGCATTCTACACCTGCAATACTTGAGCCAAGGGAAACGTCAATCCACACCACGTTGTCAATCACTCATCACACCAGGAAGCGACCATCCACCGGTCCTCGGACACACTGGGTCCTCAAGGTCTAATAGTATACAAAAGAGAAGCAAATTATATCTTTGATTTTGATCTCCTGCACACTCCATTTGAAATTAATATTGTATAGTGAACTTTGTACAATGAAAATATATAACTTAAAAAGTTGGTCTAGATAAATGAAAGCCACCGATATCTTTGAACAACAACCTAAGGACCTGTGCAATCACTACTACAAAAAACATTTTAGGAGACACTGCCAAAACATTTTCCGAGACACTTGCAAAATGCTTGCGTCTCTGTTAATGCTCACCATTTTCAGAGGCGGTGACGATTGATTAACGGCGGCGGAGCAAATACACCGTCTCCGTTAATCGTTTAACGGAGGTAGTTTTTGTAACACAACCATCTCCGTTACGGTTCCATTATAAAAACTGCCTCTGTTAATCCTCCCCGCGGCTCCTCCTCCATTTTCTTGTGTTTTGAGCTCAAAACACAAGAATTGCCTTCTTTTGAGGGGGGAAGGTTTTGCCCTTGGATTTGGTGAAGAGGGAGAACACATGAGGTTGATTTCTACTCTCCCAACTCTCATCTTCTCTCTTTTGCATGTTTCTTCTAAATGGAGGAGAGAGAACATTGTATTTTGTGTGATTTTTATATGTCGATATGCTTTTGGATGCAAGGTTGCCGTCATGGACAGGAAAGAGTGGATGTACAATTCACCGAGGGTCGGCAATGATCTGTCTTTCCTAAATCATGTGAGAACAAAATTTATTGCTGCAGCGAAAAAAGCATTGTCTCAGTCTGGGTCGGGATCGCATTATTTGTCTTCGCAAAATCTGCAAAAACACACTTCTCCATGAAGATGGCGTGGTGCAATCTCACTTGATTCTGCATGGTTTCATCAAGGATTACACGGTCTGGAAGTATCACGGCGAGGCGGATCCGTGTGTCACTGGTGGATCCGAAGGAAACTCGTCGAATGTGCATGAAGGAGGACAACGACCTTCATCATCAACAACGACAATGGATGGTGGTACTGCGAATCGTGATTACATCTGCATTGAGGATCTTCTGGAAGCCATGGTGGACGATGGCGTTGGGGATGGTGAGGAGGCTGACGCATTGGGGCCCGAAGATGCGGAGATGTTTGAAAATCTTGCAAACCGCATGGACCAAGATGACGTTCTATTTGGGAATCCGAAGTGGCTGGAGAATTTCAAAGAGATGAAGCAGGTGGCAATTGACCCACTGTATAAGGATTGCTCGAAGCACTGGACGGCGTTGCGTTTTAACCTCCAAATGTTGATCCAAAAGACCTATCGAGCTTGCTGACACATATCCAAAAGATAACAAGGTGCCCGTCAATACCTATCGAGCAAAGAAAATGATCCGGCCAGTGGTGATGAAACTTAAAAAGTTTCATGCTTGCCCTCACCACTATATCCTGTATCGAGACGAATGCGATTATGAGAGGTTGCAGAGCTGTCCGCACTGCGGTGCCAGTCGATACAAGAAGAATGCCGGTTGTCATGCGGATGCAGATGACGAGACACCCAAGAAGAGAGGGCAGAAAAAGAAGAAGACCGCCCAGAATCAGATGCCGATTCCTGAGGATGAGGAAGAAGAGGGTTACATGTAGAGGAAAAGTCCTGCGCTGGCAGTGTGGTACCTGCCAGTGATCGATCGCCTGCGTGCATTATTCGGGAACCCAGAGGATGCCAAGCTGATGTCCTGGCATGCATCGCCAGAACGCATGGAAGACGATGGCAATTTGCGACACCCCTCTGGCAAGCAGTGGAAGGATTTCAACGCTAAGTTCCCAGAGTCTGGTGACGAGGCAAGGAACGTCAGGTTCGGGTTGAGTACATATGGTATGAATCCGTTTGGTGACCTTAGCAGCTCCCACAACACTTGGCCAGTCATCCTCACCATATACAACTTACCTCCTTATCTATGTCAAAAGCGTAGGTGTCTTTTACTAACCATGATTATTTCTGGACCAAAAGAGCCAAGTAACGATATAGATGTGTTCCTTGAGCCGCTCATGGAAGACATGAAGACACTGTGGGAAGGCGGGTTCAAGATGAAGGATGCGTACCTAAAGAAGTTGTTCACTCTAAAAGCCATCATCTTTTTCACCATCACTGATTATAATAGCGTTTTTTCACTGTCAGGCTAGATCAAAGGCAAGTTAGGTTGTGTAGTTTGCATTGACGGTACCTGCTACACTTATCTTAGTGCATCGAAGAAATTTGTGTACATGAGGCATAGGCGATTCCTCGACAAAAAGCATAGTTACCGGCATCCTTCGATGAATCAGTTCTTTGGCAACAAATCCGAGCCTCAAACTGACGAGCCAGAAAACACGAGTTATGGGCAAAAAGTGTTTGACATGGTTAAGGGCATAAACATCAAGTTCGGGAAGAAGAAGAAAGCTGAGGGAAATGGGACCACAACAAGGAAGAAGAGGAAGCGGGGTCAGATGGAGGAACCTGCCACCCCAGTTCCTTTCAAGAAGCAATCAAGTTTCTTCAAGTACCTGTCATACTGGAAGGAGCTGCATACGCCGCATGCCATCAATAGCATTCATCTTACGAAGAATGTCTTCGAAAGCACAATCGGGCTCTTGCTAGACATCAAGACTAAGACCAAAGATGGTTTGAAGTCACGTATGGATCTTGTGAACCAGAACATCAGGACTGAAATTCAGCCAATCCTTGCAGCGCAGAATGGGAAAGTGGACCTTCCGGGCGCGAGCTATAACCTCACGACAGATGAGAAGAGGGCCGTGTGCTAGTGGCTTAGGGCTGTGAAGGTGCCGACCGGTTTCTCTTCCAACATCAAGAGTCTGGTCTCGATGAAGGACCTCACACTAACTAGCTTCAATGCACATGACTGCCATGTCATGCTGAGGACTCGGTGTGTCCGAGGACCGGTGGATGGTCGCTTCCTGGTGTGATGAGTGATTGACAACGTGGTGTGGATTGACATTTCCCTTGGCTCAAGTATTGCAGGTGTAGAATGCGGCTTGATTGCATTGGTGCAGGTGAAGAACAGGCGCGAAAGGTCTTAGCCATGGCGGCCTCCGAGGAGCGGAGAGACAAGTAGGCTTGGTTCGAGGGACCCGGTGGCCGGTGGATCAAGTGTGGTTCACATGCTGGCAAGAACGAGCAAGGGGACGTGGTTCCGGTGCGAGGTAGCGGCTCACAACCGAAGCTCGTACGCGGACGAGAAGCCGGTGCAAGGTGGCGGCTAACGACCGAAGCTTGCGCGCGGGGTTTGGTGATTTGGCCACAAAATCATCAGTGGACGGTTTCCCTTGGTTTGGGCCTCAAAACCAAGGACCGAGGACTCGACGTAGCGACGGCCCGGCCAGCCAGCCAGGGGCGGTCCAACCGCCCCCCAGGGGCCGTGTGACCGGTCCCACCTGGGCAGGTCGCCCGTGAGCGTCGAGGAGCTTCGATCCGGAGGACACGCGGCGTGATCGCAAGGCTTGCGTCGGAGGGAAGCTAGCTTGCGGTGGAAGGTGTCCCAGCCGGAAAAATCTTCGCGGAAAATGTCATATTCGCCCCTGAGGGGTATGTATCGCTTAGGGGTAGTTTAGTCTTTCGAGCACCACCATTTGGACTATATAATAGACCCCCTAGGGGTGGTGGCTGTTATCTCTTCTAGTTTTCTCTTTGGTTTTCCTTTGAACTAGTTTTCCCTTCATCCCCTTCACCTAGAACTACTTCTAATCTTTCTTAGTTTTGTATAGGTGAATTCGTGGTTATGTGATAGAGTTTGTGCTGCTCATCTTTGTGCCATGATTTGATTTCCCGAGCTCCTTTTCTTTTTCCCATTTTCGGAGGTATTTTCGGAGCCATTTTTGGGGGATTTTCGTTCTTCACTTTCTAGCCCGTTTTCTCTCGGATTTCTTTGGGGGAATCACGTATGAGTGCCTTGTGCCTCTTTTGCTGGTGATCCCTTGCCCCCAAACGCCAGGAATCGGTTTAGATTTGAAGTTTTCGGGATGAACTCGTGGAGGGTGTGTTCTTCGCTAGATTTAAAATTCCCGGAGTTCTAGGGAGTTAGAGGCCGAGATTTTTGGGGCATAGCCTCTTCTTGAGGTTTATATCATCTACCCAAAGTTTCATCTCAAAACTCCAAGCCGTTTGGGAGATCCGTTCTCGAGTTGACCTTTTTCCCGTGCTGTCTGGCAAGACCGGTGCGACCGCCCTCGGATACCGGTGTGACCGCCCCTGGCAGGCAAGGGAGGTGCAACCGCCCCTGGAGAGAGGTGCAACCGCCCCTGGCTGAGAGTTGGTGATTCGTGTGGTTTTCGATCGATTCATGTTGGATTTGTTCGATTTGTGTTCCGCTGCGATGATCTTGTTCCTAGGGTCAGTAGCCTCACAGTAGCTACGTGATCTTGGCAAGATCGGTTGGTAGGCTTTGGAGTTGAGTTGGGAGTAGCCGGATTCGTGAGAGAAATTTTTATCGGCTCCCATTCACTCCCCCCCCTCTCTGGTCGCCTAATCGGTCCTTCAATTGGTATCAGAGCAGGTTACGGGTCTTTGCGACTCTAACCAGTATAAGATCCAAAGATGGCGTACCAAGATCGGGGTTCCGGGCCTCCGCACTTCGATGGGAAGAACTACCCGAACTGGGTTGCGCGTATGGGCGCTTTCTTGCGAGGCAAAGGAAAGTTGCTGTGGGATGTGACGAAAGATGAAAACTATGTCAATCCCACCAACTTAGATGCCCAGGATGCAAAGGATAGGTTTGAGGCAAACGCTAGAGCTGTTGACTACTTGTTCCGTGCTTTGTCTGCCGAGGAGTTTGAGCGTGTTTTGGGAGAGGACCTAGCTAGCCAGATCTGGCAGAAGCTCAAGGTAGCCCACGGTGGTGATAGCCATGTCAAGGCTAGGCTTTTCTCGATGTACAGGAGAGAATATGAGAATTTCGCTCATTTGCCTGGAGAGTCGGTTGATGCTTTGTTTCAGCGTTTCACTTCGATTGTCAACAACATGAAAGCCAACATTACCGTGCTCCCATACTCGGATCATGACCGAGCTATCAAGCTCCTGCAAGCACTTGATAGATCCGTGTGGGGTGCCAAGGTTGAGGCGATCATGGAGTCGGCAAACTATGAGACTCTTTCTGTTGATGAGCTTTTCTCGAAGTTGAAGTCTTCCAAGGTGGACAGATAGTTGCTTGCCAAGGCTAAGAGTCCGACTGATTCCCATAGTCTGGCTCTAGTCGGTGGCTCTGGATATGGACATGCTAACACTCCTAGACACTTTGCTTTGTCTTCTCTTGTGTCCCTTCCAGATGAAGAGTATGAGGTGCTGAGCGAGAAGGATCTCACGTTGCTCACGAGGAGGTTCGAGCGGATGTACCAGAACCGCAAGGGTTCGAGGCGTGCGGGGAGTACGTGCTACAGATGCAGGAAGATGGGCCACTTCATCGCCGAGTGCCCCGAGAAGATCAAGAACGACTACAACCGCAAGCACCGCCCGCGAGACGACCACAAGCACCGTCCCAAGGACGAGTACCGCTCCAAGAACAAGAACAAGGACGAGAGAAGATCCAAGAACAAGCATGGAGGACACAAGAAGCACAGATCTCGAGCGATGGTGGCTGATGCGAGCGACATCGACACGAGCTCCACCAACACGTCGTCAAGCTCAAGCAGTGAAGATGAAGACCGCGGCCACCGCAAGGAGAAGAAGAGCTTGAACCGCAACTTCAACGGCATCTCCTTCGCCGCCGTCGACTACTGCACCATGGCGCACGACTCCGTGAAGAGCAAGGACGACTCCGACTCCGACTCCAAGGATGAGGTACTGACAGATCCCACCTCTTTGCGTCAGGAGATTGCTAGGCTAGAGCAGTTGGTCGATAACCGCGATGATGTGCTTAGAAAGACCAACAAGGAAGAGAGGGAGTTTAGGTCCTTGCTAGGAGAGTCCAAGGATAGAGTGGCTGAGCTTGAGACCTTGCTTTCTGAGACTGGAAAGAAGGCCATGGAGTTTGAGTCTTTGCTTTGCGAGTCTAGGGAGAGAGCAGCTTCGCTTGAGTCTGAGATTGCTGTTTTGAAAGATGCTCCTCTTGTGTCTGATGAGGTTGAGTGCTCGTTCTGTGATGTGCATATTGCTGATTTGGTTGTGCTTAAGGAGAAACACATGACTTGCTTGGATGAACTAGAGGGTGCTAGGGTTGAGCTTGCTGAGTTAAAGTCTAGGTCATCTTTGCTAGGTGCTTGTACTTCTTGTCCTGCTTTGCATGCTCAGTTGCTTGAATCACGCACCATGATTAGTTCACTTGAAGCACAACTTAAATCACCTATTGCAAATTCCTGTTCTGCTTGTGATATTGTTGCATTGAAGAATGTTGAGCTAGAACAGTGTGTGAATAGACTGCAAGATGAGAATGATGAGCTGAGACAGTGTTTGGGTTGGTTGTCTGGTCGTGAGCCTCAGCTCAAGATGTTGATTGCGAGTTTCAAGAGAGCTGATGGTTGTGGTCTTGGTTCTGAGAAGGTTGGTGAGAGTAGTGGTGAGAGAGAGAGAGATCCAGAGAGCTCCACCGCAAACATTCCCACAAACCCACCAAAAACCATTCTCAAGAACAACTTCACACCCAAACCAAACCACCTGCTGAACAAGCTTGACACCACTCCAGATCCTCCCAAGTTTCCACCTAAGTCAGAGAACTTTCAGAGGAGAGTGACCTTTGTGAGGAGTGGGGTTTACCAGCCGAGAGAGAGAACACAGCCGAGAGAAACCCCAAAGCCAAAGCCAGTCCGCTTCCATTGTGAGCATTGTGGAAGGGATGGACACCTTGAGGAGTTCTGTTGGAGGAAGAAGAGGGAGGTGAGAAGAGAGAAGGAGGTGGGGAACAGGGACAGGTACTACTCTTCTCGTAGTGTGCTTGTGTCTCGTTCACCCTGGCCGAGAGGCGACGCCTTTGTGCGTACAGTTCCAATGATTGCTAGTCGTGGTGTTCCAGCTGTTCGTGAGTTTGCTAGGCGGCCTCCGTTTTGCGGTCAGTTTGGTTCAGGGAGGTTCGACCATAGCTTTGAGGCTAGGAGAGAGTCTAGGCCACGTTTTCCCCCGCGTGGTGCTAGAGGTCCGATGGTGAGAGACGAGGGGGTTTCACGCGGTAGAGTTGATTTTGCTAACCCCTCTTTTGAGCAGATGGCCCGACACTAGTTTGACTCGTTTTGTGCTAACCCCAGTGTCGAGTCATTTGCTCATTCTCGTTCTCGGTTCTGATTGTGCAGGTGGGAGGCTTGGAGAACTTTTGGTTGATGGATTCTGGCTGCTCGAGACATATGACAGGTAATGGTAAGTGGTTCTCCAGTCTCACCCCGGTGGTGTCCAGACAGTACATCACTTTCGGGGATAAGGGTAGAGGTAGAGTGTTGTCAGAGGGTGCTATTCAGGTGAGCGACACTTTCATGTTGAAGCGGGTTGCTCTTGTCAAGAATCTTGGTTTTAATTTGCTCTCAGTTTCTCAGCTTCTTGACGAGGGTTATGAGGTTCGTTTTAAGCGTGGTGATTCGAAAATTCTTGATTCTCGAGGTGACCTTATGTGTATGATCATTCCTGAGGGACAGATTTTTCGTGCTGATTTTTCTCGATCTTTTGGTCCTTCACGGTGTTTGATCGCTGGTACTTCTTCTGAGCTTTGGAAGTGGCATAGGAGATTGGGTCATGTGAGCTTTGATCTACTCACACGCTTGAGTGCTCTTGACCTTATCCGAGGATTGCCCAAGCTCAAGTTCGAGAAAGATTTGGTTTGTGCACCTTGTAGGCATGGAAAAATGGTTGCTGCTTCTCACCCACCTTCGACAGATGTTATGACTGAGCGTCCAGGGGAGCTTTTGCACATGGATTTGGTTGGCCCCGCTCGAGTTCGTTCAGTTGGTGGGAAGTGGTATGTTCTTGTGGTTGTTGATGACTTTTCTCGGTATGCTTGGGTGTTCTTTCTGGCGTCGAAGGATGAGACATTTGATTTTGTTCGAGATCTGATTTTGAGGTTGAAAAACGAGAGTAATGGTGGTGCCATGAGAGCTATACGTAGCGACAATGGTACGGAATTTAAAAACACTCGTTTTGATGCCTTCTGTCGTGATCTTGGTCTCGAACATCAATATTCTTCGCCATATGTTGCTTGTCAGAATGGTGTTGTTGAGAGAAAAATAGAACACTTTGTGAGATGGCTAGGACGATGCTAGATGAGCATAGGACTCCTAGGAAGTATTGGGCAGAAGCGGTGAACACAGCTTGCTATGTTTCGAATCGGATTTTCCTTCGTGCTTTCAAGAAGAAAACTTGCTATGAGCTTTTCCATGGTCGTTCCCCCCGTGTGAGTCACTTTCGGGTTTTTGGTTGCAAGTGTTTCATCTTGAAGAAAGGAAATTTGGACAAGTTTGAGTCTCGTTCGATGGATGGAATTTTTCTTGGTTATGCTAATCACTCTCGAGCATATCGTGTGCTCAATCTTGAAACTAACCAAATCATGGAGACTTGCGAAGTCACCTTCGACGAGACCATTCCGTGTAGCTCTTCTGTCTTTGAATGTGCAGGTGATGATGATTTGGGACAGCCCATCTTTGAGGAAGAACAACCTGATGATGAAGATGATGAGGAATTTCAGGCACCGTGTGGAGATCGTGTACCTTATACTTCCACTACTACCACGACGTTCGACGACGGCCCTTCTGCTACACCTTCATCGAGTCACGCTCCAGATCGAGTTCAAGTGGAAGCTGATGTTGAGGGGGAGGCAATCTCGAGGCGAGAAGCTCCCTGGCTGGTACAGAGGGATCATCCCCCTTCGAAGATCATCGGGAACATGGATGAACGCACTACATGGTCGAGGTCACAGAACATCTCTCATTACGCTCATTCTGCTTTTGTCGCTTCTTTTGAGCCCAAAAATGTTGGACACGCTTTATCTGATTCTGATTGGGTCAATGCCATGCATGAAGAGCTTGAAAACTTTGAGAGAAATCAGGTGTGGAAGTTAGTTGAACCACCTCCAAATTGCCATCCCATAGGAACCAAGTGGGTGTTCAAGAACAAGAGGGATGAGAGTGGTGAGATTGTGAGAAACAAAGCGAGGTTGGTTGCTCAGGGGTTTTCGCAGCAGGAGGGGATAGATTATGAGGAGACATTTGCTCCTGTTGCCCGTTTGGAGGCAATTCGGATCCTTCTAGCATTTGCAGTTGCTAAAGGGTTCAAATTGTACCAAATGGATGTGAAGAGTGCCTTCTTGAATGGGGTGATTGAGGAAGAAGTGTATGTGAGGCAGCCCCCGGGTTTTGAGAATGAGAGATACCCACACCGAGTGTTCAAACTCCACCGAGCTTTATATGGCCTAAAGCAAGCACCCAGAGCGTGGTATGGTAGATTGAGAGGGTTCTTGCTTAGCAAGGGGTTTGTGATGGGAAAGGTTGATAAGACGCTCTTCTTGCTGAGAAATGGCAATGATCTTTTAATCGTTCAGATTTACGTGGATGATATCATTTTTGGTGGCTCTTCTCATGATCTTGTTGCCAAGTTTGCAGACGATATGAGTAGGGAATTTGAGATGTCGATGATGGGAGAGTTGCAGTTCTTTCTCGGGCTGCAGATCAAGCAAACCAAGGATGGGACGTTCGTGCACCAAAGCAAGTACACTAAGGACATCCTCAAGAAATTTGACATGAGCGACTCCAAGCCGATGACTAGACCGATGATTACGACTACAGCTTTGGATGCGGATGAGGACGGAGAACCAGTGGACCAGAAGGAGTACCGGAGCATGATCGGCTCCCTCCTCTACTTGACGGCGACGAGGCCGGACATACAGTTCAGCGTGTGTCTGTGCGCTCGTTTTCAGGCTTCACCGAGGACTTCACATCGTCAGGCCGTCAAGAGGATTTTCAGGTATCTCAAGTTTACTCCTGAGCTGGGTCTTTGGTATTCTACCGATTCCACTCTTGCACTTCATGGTTTTTCTGATGCGGATTTTGCTGGATGTCGTGTTGATCGCAAGTCTACTTCTGGTTAGTGTCAGTTTCTTGGATCGTCTCTTGTGTCTTGGTCTTCTCGCAAGCAGTCTAGTGTAGCCCAATCCCCAGAGCCGAGTATGTTGCTGCTGCTAGCTGCTGTTCTCAGTTGCTTTGGATCACATACACCTTGAGAGATTTTGGCTTAGACATGTCCCATGTTCCACTTCTTTGTGATAGCACCAGTGCCATATGCGTAGCCAAAAATCCCGTGCTTCATTCCAAAACCAAACACATAGAAGTGAGGTACCACTTTCTGAGAGATCATGTGGAGAAAGGAGATATTGAGCTTGCCCATGTTTCTACCCAAAACCAGCTTGCAGACATTTTCACTAAGCCACTTGACCAAGTTACCTTCACCCGCTTGCGAGGAGAACTTGGTGTGTGTGCGGTTTTCTGAGCTAAGTTTTGGAGGCTTCTCTTGTAGCATATGTATACTATTGTATCATCTTTGTATCTTGATGTACATTTTTCTTACTTTTGTATCTTGATTTCATCTTTTGTATCATATCTTAGGATGAGCTTCTCCTATATGCAGTGATTGGTACAACTTGCTACATTTTAGAGTTTAGGCAGGCTGGCTAGGGATTGATTGTATGGATGGCTATGCTCTTGATGGTTTTGATATATATTCTTTTGAGATAGTCTCTTTTTGAATTAAAATGATAAACTGAACTTAAATCTTTCACCCATGAGTAAATGCCTTTGCATGTCTGATTTGAGCCGAAATGGCTATATTTTGCTTAAGGTCATGCTAGGATGATATTCTTTTCATTTGGGTCAAAGATCGTTGTCATTGTAAATGTTTAGCCCATGTTTATCTCATGGAGGAGCATAAGCTTCTTTTTGTCGCAAAGACATTTCATGTACCATGCTTAATTTGAAAAACTTGAAAAATGAGATGTCTATGCATGAAAGAAGAAAGATGAGAAAAAGATTTATTTGAATATATTTATGCTCATGTCTCTCTGCTTTCACCATTGCACACACTTGCACACATGGGTGCTAAGCGGTTGCATGTTGTTTGCCGGAGAAGTCTCCCATGAGAAGTGAACACATGGCTCCGTGCTTTGACATGACATGAGATAGATTTTGGGCGTTTATAATGATCTTTTGTCAAGAATGCTTATTCTATCATGATCTTGGTGAGATGAAGTTTATTTTTGCTCAAATGGTCCATGTTTAGGACTTTGCTCATGAGGTGAACCTTTCGAAAAAATTGCACAAATTGATCATGGCTTTGTCAAATGGCTATATATCTTCACCTTCTTGACGGCAATGCCCTTATGATGCTGTGGCCTGTCTAGTTTGCCTGTTCTCTAACTTGTAGAATTTTGTATCGCTCATTGCCTATTTGAGAAGCTTAGAGTTGAAATTTTTGCATTTTTGCCTTGATTTGTGCATTGTCAACAAGGGGGAGAGTTTGAGCATTGGAATACATTGCTGGGTACTTATGGAAGGTTTTCGAGTTGAAACGACATCATTCCGAGCATTTTTCTGTGATTTGCATTTTTGTGCTTTGACTGGGCAGGGCGGTGTGACCGCCCCTGCAGGGCGGTGTGACCGGCCCTGGAGCTAGGGCGGTGCAACCGGCCCTCCAGGGAGGTCCAACCGGCCCTGTGCAGTGGCACGAGGTTTTGTGGGATTTGATCCTTTTTCGATGCATTTTCACACGCACAAGTTCACTTGTTCAGGGGGAGTTTGCATCAATGCAGGGGGAGTGCTTTGAGTGTTCTGAAAAGTGATTTGGAGATTCGTGACTTGTGTTTTGTGCTTTGCTCTTTTGCCGATGGTGTTGAGCCCTTTCGCTTCTTCTTGAAGGGTCGGCGTTTCTGGAGCTTTCTCTTGCGAAGTGACTTTGTTTCGGCTTGTCTTCGCTTTTAGTCACTTGCTTGAGTCTTGTTTTCGATTTCTTTTCTATTTTCTTTTTCTATCTATGATTACTATGTGTGTGTTGTCAATGCACTCATCAAGGGGGAGATTGAGGACTCAGTGTGTCCGAGGACCGGTGGATGGTCGCTTCCTGGTGTGATGAGTGATTGACAACGTGGTGTGGATTGACGTTTCCCTTGGCTCAAGTATTGCAGGTGTAGAATGCGGCTTGATTGCATTGGTGCAGGTGAAGAACAGGCGCGAAAGGTCTTAGCCATGGCGGCCTCCGAGGAGCGGAGAGACAAGTAGGCTTGGTTCGAGGGACCCGGTGGCCGGTGGATCAAGTGCGGTTCACATGCTGGCAAGAACGAGCAAGGGGACGTGGTTCCGGTGCGAGGTAGCGGCTCACAACCGAAGCTCGTACACGGACGAGAAGCCGGTGCAAGGTGGCGGCTAACGACCGAAGCTTGCGCGCGGGGTTTGGTGATTTGGCCACAAAATCATCAGTGGACGGTTTCCCTTGGTTTGGGCCTCAAAACCAAGGACCGAGGACTCGACGTAGCGACGGCCCGGCCTGCCAGCCAGGGGCGGTCCAACCGCCCCCCAGGGGCCGTGTGACCGGTCCCACCTGGGCAGGTCGCCCGTGAGCGTCGAGGAGCTTCGATCCGGAGGACACGCGGCGTGATCGCAAGGCTTGCGTCGGAGGGAAGCTAGCTTGCGGTGGAAGGTGTCCCAGCCGGAAAAATCTTCGCGGAAAATGTCATATTCGCCCCTGAGGGGTATGTATCGCTTAGGGGTAGTTTAGTCTTTCGAGCACCACCATTTGGACTATATAATAGACCCCCTAGGGGTGGTGGCTGTTATCTCTTCTAGTTTTCTCTTTGGTTTTCCTTTGAACTAGTTTTCCCTTCATCCCCTTCACCTAGAACTACTTCTAATCTTTCTTAGTTTTGTATAGGTGAATTCATGGTTATGTGATGGAGTTTGTGCTGCTCATCTTTGTGCCATGATTTGATTTCCCGAGCTCCTTTTCTTTTTCCCATTTTCGGAGGTATTTTCGGAGCCATTTTTGGGGGATTTTCGTTCTTCACTTTCTAGCCCGTTTTCTCTCGGATTTCTTTGGGGGAATCACGTATGAGTGCCTTGTGCCTCTTTTGCTGGTGATCCCTTGCCCCCAAACGCCAGGAATCGGTTTAGATTTGAAGTTTTCGGGATGAACTCGTGGAGGGTGTGTTCTTCGCTAGATTTAAAATTCCCGGAGTTCTAGGGAGTTAGAGGCCGAGATTTTTGGGGCATAGCCTCTTCTTGAGGTTTATATCATCTACCCAAAGTTTCATCTCAAAACTCCAAGCCGTTTGGGAGATCCGTTCTCGAGTTGACCTTTTTCCCGTGCTGTCTGGCAAGACCGGTGCGACCGCCCTCGGATACCGGTGTGACCGCCCCTGGCAGGCAAGGGAGGTGCAACCGCCCCTGGAGAGAGGTGCAACCGCCCCTGGCTGAGAGTTGGTGATTCGTGTGGTTTTCGATCGATTCATGTTGGATTTGTTCGATTTGTGTTCCGCTGCGATGATCTTGTTCCTAGGGTCAGTAGCCTCACAGTAGCTACGTGATCTTGGCAAGATCGGTTGGTAGGCTTTGGAGTTGAGTTGGGAGTAGCCGGATTCGTGAGAGAAATTTTTATCGGCTCCCATTCACTCCCCCCCTCTCTGGTCGCCTAATCGGTCCTTCACATGCTTACAGTGTTCCTCCCAATTGTGATCAGGGCTATCGGTCCAGAGTACGTGAAGATGGTCATCACCCGCCTCGGTTATTTCTTTAACTTCATCACACAAAAGGTCATCGATGAAGCTGAGTTGCTAGAGATGAAAAAATGCATCGCAGAGACTATTTGCCAGCTCGAGATGTGTTTCCCGCCGTCTTTCTTCACTATTACGCCACACCTGATGATGCACATGGTTGATCAAATACAGGAACTTGGGCCTGTTTACCTGCACAATATGTGGACATATGAGAGGTTCATGTCAACCCTGAACAGATATGTCCATAATCGTGTTTATCCGGAGGGCTCTATGATCAAGGCATACACAACAGAGGAGTCCATTAACAGCTGTGCCAAGTACATCAAGAACGGAAATGCGACTGGGTTGCCCGTCCATCAGCACGAAGGCAAAACCTTAGGGATGGGCTACACAGGGAAAAAAAGAACGCACCAATGTAGATGACGAAATTGTGCAAGAAGCTCATCACAACGTCCTTAATCAGCTTGTGCTCATGGAGATGTGGGTTGAGAAGCACTTGGAGGAGATCCGTCGTGGTCGTAACGGACGCACGGAGGCATGGGTACAGAGACAACACAGGATCAATTTCACGATGTGGATCAAACAATAGGGCATACCTCCGAATGGTGAATCCAATGAATCGAGGCTTGCATTCGATCCATCCATGCAAATCACCTCATGGCAAGGGTATGACATCAATGGATACAGGTTCCATACGAAAGAGGAGGACAAGAAGAGCGTGTCACAGAACAACGGTGTTCGATATGATGGCATCGATGAGGACACTAGGGAGACCAAGACATACTATGGGCAGATTGAAGAGATATGGGAACTTTACTATGGAGGTGGCCTACAGATACCCGTCTTCCCGTGCCAGTGGGTCAAGCTAAAGGCGGTTGTCATAGACGAGTATGGGCTAACCATCGTGGAGCTCGAAAGTGTCGCATGCAAAGATGATCAGTGGGTGCTAGCAAACCGAGTCGCTCAGGTAGCCTACTTCGCAAAGCCTTGAGAACCCAAGAAGCATGTGGTTGTGTCAGGGAAGCAGAGGATCGTGGGAGCTGATGGAGTGCAGAGTCCAGAAGAATACAACCACTATGCGGAGTTCTCGCTCTTTACCGATTGTAACACCCCGTATTCTTTTAGAGCATTTAAAAATATATGTTTTCTATAATTCTCCATAATTAAATATAATTCTTTTCTCCTAAATATTCAAAATATATTTTATAAATTGAACCATGCATTTAACCTGCCATGCGTAATGCATTTGAATGCTTAGAACCCTCTTTCCAATTCCTGGATTTAATAATTAAATCCAATTTAAATTCCTTATTTCCAATCCCTCCAAAATACCCCAGGCCCATGTTCACCTCAAGCCTCCCATCCAAATTCCATTTAAATTTGAATCCCCATTCAAATTTAACCCCAAAACTATAATCAAATAAATAGCAAAAACTTTCTAAAAAAAATACTGGGCCGCAGCTCCCCTTTCCGGCCCAGCCACCCTTTCAGCACAAAACCAAAGTCCACAAAACCCCCCTGAACTTCTCCCTCACCCGCTTCTTCTCCCTCTTTCTCTTTCTTTCCCCCCAGCCGGCCAGCCCACGCTCCCCTCCTTCCGCGGCCCAACTCAGCCCCCTCTCTTTCCCGCCAGCCCAGCACACCTCCCCGGCCCAAGCACGCTGGCCCAGCTCGCCTCTCCCCTCTTTTCTTCCGGCCCGCGAGCGCATCCCTCCGCCTCCGGCCCACCCGCGCGCCAGCAGGCCACGGCCTGGCTTACCGCGCCTCCCCGCGGGCCGCATGCTCCCGCAGCCCAAACAGCCGCGCCCTTCCCCTTTCTCCCCTGCAGCCCGTCAGAACCACCTCCCCACCATCACTTGGTCCGCGCGCCGAGCGGCCCAGCCAGCCGTGCGGCCCACGCGGTCCCCGCCTCCCCGCTCGGCCCAGCGCGGGCAACCGGCCCACGCGGCCCAGCAATGCTCGTCCCCAACCCTACCCCCTCCAGTTTCCCCCGCCGCCGCCGCCAGAGGCCGCCGCCGCCGGCGTTCGCCGCTGCCGCCGCTCCGGCTCGCCGCGCGCCACAAAACCTCGTCGCCGTGATGCCCCTTCCTCCCCTCTTCCCATTTTCGCCCTTCCCTTTCTCTCCCACGGCCGGCAGCACCGCCGCCAACACCGGCCAGCCGCCATGGCGGCCATGCGCGCCGCCGGCCAGGAGCGCCGCCCCTTCCTGTACCTGCATTGCACCTGGCCCACGTAGACCAACTCGACCACGCGCCCAGGGCCACGTGCTCCCCTTTGCTTCGCCGCTCGGTCCCTGCGTCAGCCGGCAGGCCGCCTCCTGCACTGCGACCGTCGGGCTTGTCCCTGCTCGCTGCTTGGCAGCGGCTCGACCTCTCCCTGCGTGCCACGCACTCACGCCCCCCAATCCCCGCACGCCACGATGTTGCTTGGCCCTGCCACCCGGGAGGCCGCTCGCCCTGCCTGCCTCGCCGCAGCACGCCCCAGCCCGCTGCTGCTCGCTCCCTCGCGTGGAAGCGACGCCAACACCCAGCACCGGCTGGCTGCCAGCAGCCTGTCCAGCTCCCTCCCTCACGCGCCTATAAAAGGGCCGAGAGGGCCTCCGTCCCTGCTGCCCAGCGCGCGAGAGCTCGAGCTCTCCGGCGCTCTGTGAGAGTGAGAGCTTGAGCTCTCACCGGGAGCGCAGGAGGAGCTCAGCTCTCACATGCAATAACACACGCACACACTGCGGAAGCGCTGCCCATTTACGCAACAGAAAAGGTGCGCCACCTGCTGCTCTGCTCTGCTCCCGGGTACGCCCGGAACAGTCCAACCAGCGGCGTAGCTTCAGTCATACCACACCGCTCACGTACACATAGGAAAGGTGCGCCACCTGCTGCTCTGCTCTGTTTTCGGGTGCGCTCGGAACAGGCTAACCAGCGGCGTAGCTTTAGCCATTTCGCCCAGCATTGTGGACGATGCCAGTTCGGCTGGCCGCACAATGCCCGACCCCGCCGCTAAACCCCATCGCAGTTCGCCGTTTCGCCACCCTAGCCGAGATGCTACCCGATTTCCAAGTTTCCCGCTCCGTCCACCCTAGCCGTTATAATGCCCGACCGAAACCCTGATCCTAGCCCCACCTAGCAGTCGCGCTGCCCAAATCCAAACCCCAGATACTCCCCGGTACAGCCGTTATGCCGCCCAACCAGAAACCCCGGCCGCCGAACCCTAGCTCAATATAGCCGTTACGCCGCCCAACCGAAAGCACCGACTATTAAACCTTAGCCCCATATAGCCGTTGCGCCGCCCAAATAAAACCCCGCAGATATACTGCCCGACCAAAAATCCCTAGTATTAGTAAAACCCTAGGTAAAACCTAGCCCTTATGCTACCCAACACAAAATCCCAGATACTAGCCAACCCTAGCCGTCATGCCGCCCATAATATTCTCGGAAAATTATATTAATAATTTTCCGGAATATTATTAGAAATTCAATCCAATATCCTTAATTATTTAGAAATCTATTGCTAAATAATTAATATAATTATTCAGGAATTATTTAGATATCCAATAATTCCCAGAATAATTATCCCTAGCCTTTTCTCCCACACTTAGAAGCCACCCCACCGGCTAAACCCCTCCTAAGCCCCATCATCCTACCCATTAATTATTATTAAATAATTAATGGATAATCCGTCAGATAGCCATCCTGATCCCTAGGTAAGCCCGAAATATCTATCTCCCCCTTTCTCTTTCTAATCTATAGGCATTGATTGATAAATTAATGTTATTTTATGTGTTTTATTGCTCGATAGCCTGACCGGGCCCGACGTGACGCCGAAGCTCCAGAAGGCCCGAAGCCCCGCCCGGTCAACATACAGACTACGCCCGCGTACGGAACATCTAAGGATCCACAATGAAGGCAAGTCTCACCAATAATATCACCCAAATAATTAAAGTTTACTATTCCTGCAGCTTAAGGTATGAGGATGCTTCACGTGGGTGGAAGCCTGGCTGCGCTATGTAGATGCTTTAAGATTGGGAGTGGAAGGATTGCCTCGCTAGGAGGATCCTAAGAGCCGCTCTGATCTCAGCTAAGGACCGGTTCATGGGAGAGTCTTTCTAGTGCCTAGTACAACCCCGCATGCCAAAAAGACACAGCTTACGGGAGTGCCTATTTATGTGAGGCCTTGACTCACACCCCACCAGCGGAACTTAGTAACCCAGCCCAAGGAGCCGTATGATTGGTGCAGAGTGCCAACCGGCAAACTGGGTAGCGCCTGGTGCCGAGTCGGGCACGCACCAAGTCGGGAACGGGTATGCTGGAGACAGCCCCAGGCAGAGGACTGGGACTGGGCGGCACGGGTCGACTAGGATACAGGGTCGGAGACCCTGAGGGCCGAGGGCCCTAATTAATGCGCTCACAGACCCGGGTCAGCATCCGCGAGGCGGATGATTAGTGGCCCCTGCTTAGCCCCCAGTATTACCTGTGGCTGGACCTAGGGAATGCTGACCAGCGATGGTCACCGGTGGGTACGAGTCTCGTAGGGCAGTACCTGCCTTGACAAAGGTAGGGACTGACCGAATGCGGGGTAGATAAGTACGACCTCTGCAGAGTGTAAAACCTATCTTGATAGCCGTGACTCCGGAATGAGTCCACTTAGTCAAAGCCCCCACTGATTAGATTTACTTTCTTGCATGGGGAACCCGGACGGCAGGAGTGCCGATGACTGGGTTCTGGGATTTTATTGGGACTGGCAGGGAGGAAATGCCCCTCCAGGCCCAACCTTTACATTCTTTTAATTTATAATTATATTATTGAATTTGTGAGATTTGCTGAGTATTCAACTCTGAATACTCACTCTTGCTTTCATTGTCGTACAGGTTAGAACTCCAGGGCTGTGAGGTGCTACAGCTCATTCCAACTGAGGAATGAGTGCCCGCCCGCGCTCCGCTAGTTTAAAACGGTATAAAGTTATTTTAACTTATACGTTATTTACCGCTTCCGACACTAACCTGTGTCGAAATCCGTATCAGCGTACTAATCCAGGGACTGATACGGGTGGTCGAGGGACGTCCTGGTCAAGGGGTCCCCACACCGATCATCCACGCAAGATCAAGCAAGTCGAGAGCCGGTTCAACAAGACCAAGATGAAGCCTTGGTTCCGCTTTGAGGGTGAGAAGAGAACAGTTGTAGGGTCGGCAACAAAATGAGTTATTCGACTTAAGCTTCACGCACATGGATTTTGTAACTTATTATCATATAATGGAACCAAATTTATATGCTTTATTTTCATTTTTTACACTAAATGAAGACATAAATATGTAATGAAGTCAAATTTAAATTAACAATTAAACCTTTTAAACAGAAACTAGCCATAATCTCTCCTGGCAAAGCCACAACTTTTAACATCGATCTCCTCTTCATACACAAAATAAACAGAAACTAACCAAAATTGGGAGCAACATGTACAAAACTGGGAGCTGTCTCAGGTAATATTAACGGAGGCGGTTGATCCGTCTCAGTTAATGCTTGGCTTCCGCCTCCGTTAATACTCGGTACATATAGCAGCGCGCCATCCTCTTCCAACCATCTTCTGCCACCGCCACCGTCTCGACCCCGAAGGGCTGCCGCACCCCGCCACGGCCACCGGTCGTGCACGGCGCCGCCACCTCCCTTCGGCTAGCGGTCACCGCAGCCGACTCCCTGTCCGACCCACGCGCCTCCAAACCCTAGCGGTCGCCGACTCCCATCCGAGCCCCGCGCCGCCGCTGCTGGGAACCGGCGCCGCCGCCGCCTCCTCTCCCGGCGTTCGGGCAAGCTCGCTGTCGCGCCTCTTCTCGCGCTGCCTGAGCCCGGCCCACGGTCGAGCTCGCCGCCACGCCTCCTCTCCTTCCCCTGTATCCGATCCAGGAAACCAACCTCCTCCTCCTCTTTCCTCCCGCTGGAACCCTAGCCGCCTTGGCTCATCCAAAGGTGTTGACGGCTTTTGGCTTGATTTGTTGGGGTCTCTGCTGCATTTTCATTTCTTTTTAGAGTTCCTAAGTGTGAAAGGGGCCTGTCTAATTAGAGTTCAAATCTATCTTCCGGTAGGTTTACTTCTTAATGATCTTTCGGGATACTTGATTGATGGAAGTATGAGAGTTTTTTTTTTCCTCAAAAGAGAGCTGCACATAGATGTTTGATCTCCATATCCATTTTGTTTAAATCAGAAAAGGGAACTGTGATAGATGTTTGATCATTGCAATTACCTGATTAGAAAGCTTAATCAACGCCTGGTACAGGCACATTTGGTAAAGGGCAGGCACATTTGAGAATTAACGCAAACAATTGCTAGAGAAGTGCCATAACTGTCAAACTATGTGCCTGGATCTGAACAGGCTGATGTTTTCATATGTGTTTTCACGCATATGTCACTATTAACATTCAGGGATGAGTTCTCTTCATGGATATACCTGTAGTGAAATATGCTTATTTGTCTGGTAAATTGTTTTGCTTTCAAATAAAAAGAATTGGCTCATCTGATGGATCACACAAGGCCTTAGCCATTTGTGGTGTATGCCTAGCAAGTTTACACTTTTGTTTAGATCAAGAATAATAGAACTTGCAATCTGCATTTACCTATATCCTCTTAGCGCTTTTACTGCTTTGTAGTAGGTCACAAATCATTTAGGTTAGATTTCCTTGGTTTGCACCCTCACTTTCGAACTGTAGTGAATTAGCGCTTACTAATTAGTTCCAGTTAATAAACTATGCATAAAGACACAGTTTAAAAATATGTTATTTTGGAGATGTCCTGAACTTTAATTGGTGGGGACTCTTTACGTATCAGTTTCAGATGTATTTGCAAGTACAGAGTCTGTGTCAATGACCTCAAGGGATAAAGACTGAGCCATGGCTTGATATGGTGCCTCTCCTAATTTTCTCAATCTACGTTTCATTTAACTGTAACTTCAATCGTTTCATTTAGCACTTTCACAAACGTGTCTGCTAATCAGATATTTAGATAACTGAATTTCTTCTCTAGTGCTTGTGCTAGTACTAGTAATTCTGTATTAGCTCATATGCTTTTTGACTATATGTTGCTTGGTGAGTTAGAATTTAGAATTAACATTTCAGTTTGATGCTTCTCAAGGACTTTGTTTTGATTTCTTGACACTTCAGAAACTACCAATATTAGGTTAGCATCCATTTTACACCAATATTGATGTGTTTACTGCTTGATATCCTACTACTAAACTTCTGTGTATATGTGAGTACAATGCAGTTTGTGATGTCTTCCTGCCTGTGATGCCAAATTTATAATGATGTTGAGATATCTTTTCCTGCCTGTGATGCCAATATTCAATGCTGAGCTTATGCCACTGCCTGTGATGCCAATTTTATAATGATGCTGAGATGTCTTGCTACCTGTGATATCAATTTTTTTCAATGTTGTTGTTTTGAACCAGATGCCGATATGAATTCCCGGCTAGTAGGTTTAAGTTTGTTATAACCATTGAAACTGTAAATTTGCTGCTGCATTTAGGATTATATTCAGAAAAATGTGCTGAGGCAGTGGCATTTGCAATGATGTGAAACTTAATATGCTGAGGCAGTGGCTAGGATGATTTGAAATGTCCCCATACTTGTGAGCCGCTAAACTAGGATGGCTTGTCTACCACATACAAGCAACCAATTTAGAAGCCATGTGATGACGATGGGGCAAATCTGAGCCAAAAGTGTAAATGATTTTTTTTTAGATTCTACAATTGTGAAATGTCTATATAACTCTCTTCATGTATAGTGGTGTTTGGAAATTTAGGCATAGCAAATGCTAATGCAGGATTAGGACGATTACAGTGTGCTTGGTCTGATGCAAATGCAATATTAGCACTGACCTGAACATTATTGGCTGGCAGAAAAAGTAAGTTCCTAAAATAGCTAAGTTACTAAGAATCTTGGCTGGCAGGTCGATGATGAATCAATGCTGCTATGAACTGACAGATTGATGATGAATCAATGCTGCTATGAACCGACACGAACCTCTTTAGTGATCTGTTTTTTACGAATCTGAGTTGTGAATCCTCTTATAGAATCCAGTTGAGTAGTAAGAGCCACCATGAGCGGCTGCCTCGTGTGAGAAATGTTCTGGTCAATAGCTGCAAGCATTTAGCTTTTTTGGGCACTGTGTCTTGAATGTTGATTGAATCTGATGACTGAACTGTCACAAAAAAAAAAGGCAACTTTGCTGAACAAACCAAATTTAAAATGACTGAACTGTCAGTGAATGCTTGCAGAATGCAGATGTGTTTAATTGTAGAAATGTATGATTGTTTGTATGCCTCTGCTTGATGCTTATAGGGCCAACAGTAGTTGCCTAATTTCAAAAGGGTGAAATTAAAATTACTGTGTGTAAATTAAATGGGTAGGATACTGATTTTGTACCGGTCGACTGTTTTCGTGCTCTGAATATTTGTAGGATTTAGTTCAAATATAAGGAATTCTGGATTGTTTTTCTTCACACGTCACATGCAGGTGACGAAACTTTTTTGGCTCACTATATATCTATACAGGCTGCCTATATATGTATACAGGCTGCCTGTGATGCCAATTTTATAATGATGCTGAGATGTCTTGCTACCTGTGATGTCAATTTTTTTTCAATGTTGTTGCTTTGAACCATATGCACATATGACTTCCTTGCTAGTAGTTATAAGTTTGTTATAACCATTGAAGCTGTAAATTTGCTGCTGCATTTAGAATTATATTCAGAAAAATGTCAGTGGCATTTGCAATGATGTGAACCTTAATATGCTGAGGCAGTGGCTAGGATGATTTGAAATGTCCCCATACTTGTGAGCCGCTAAACTAGGATGGCTTGTCTACCATATACAAGCAACCAGTTTAGAAGCGACGTGATGACGATGCGGCAAATCTGAGCCAAAAGTGTAAATGATTTTTTTTAGATTCTACAATTGTGAAATGTCAATATAACTCTCTTCATATATAGCTTCCAATGGCGACCGAGCCTGATGGAGAATGGCGCCAGCCGACTCCGGTTGCGAGTGATGAGGAAAACTCGTCATCGGACGAGAGCACCGAGTACGAGTCGGAGGAGCTTACACCGAGGCCGGCTAAGAAAGTTCGTACGGAAGAGGAAGATGATCCGACCTATGCTCCGACGCCGGAGCATTCAACACGAGGTTCTAGGACACCAGCAAGGGGCCTAGCAGATGATGTGAATCGGGTTAGTAAATCACTAACAAACATTTTCCTATGTGTTTGAGAATCCAAACAAGTAAACAAATAATGCGACTTCTTGTCATTGACAGATGCCGATGGCGCCTTTGTCTTTGGATTTCCCCAACGAGGGAGCAGTCGAGGGATATGGATCCGGTCCCACACCAAGCACTTCAACCAAAGCGGCCAGTTCCAAGAGTAGTGGCAAAGCGAGGGGCCAACACGGGAGGCATCAGATAGGGTCGGTCAAAAAGGTGCATGCTATACAAGAAGATAGGGCCAGTTGGAGAGCCCTTGGAGCCAAGCACTGTCATCGGTGTCTTCAGCAACCAGTGCGCTTGTATAGCCAAGGAGTTTGTGCCGATCACATATTTTGATTGGAGGCGAGTCCCGGAGCACCTCAGGGAGGCCATGTGGGGAGAAGTGAAGTTGCGGTTCACTTATCCAGAGGACCAATATGATGAAGAATTGTGCAAGGGCCATGCTTTGGCTATTGCCGGCAAAGGCATTCGTCAGTTTAGGTTTAATCTCAAGTCAAAATATTGGAAGAAAGGGAAGACACCTTTCATATACTATAACTTCATCAAGAAGCCCCAATGGGAAGAGTTTATTGAAATGGCAAGCACTGAAGAAGCAAAAGTCAAGGGCGAGGAGAACTCTATACTCTCAAAGAGGAACAAGCTCCACCACCACTTGGGCCCAACAGGGTATGACGCCAAGAGGGCCAAGTGGCACAAAGAGGAAAGGGAGGCGATTGAGGCCGGGGTGCCTGATCTGTTGGAAGACGTCGACTAGAGGGCACATGACTTCATGAATGCTCGTAAGGGGAAGGAGGGCAAGACCAAGGGCAATGAGCCACAGATCGAAGAGCTGGAGAAGGCTTCAGGTCAACCTCAAAAAGGCCAAGGAGTGCTGGGCTTTCGTACCTCGCGGGCAACATGACATGCTGACCGAGGAGTTGGGAAACCCCGAGTACCCTGGCCGCGTTCGGGGCATATCCTCTAGGCATAGCTGGAAAAATGTGGATTCATGGCAATCCGACGCCTGCCTCTTACCACACAAGGAAGAAATGCAGAGATGAGGTAACAAAGGACATGATCAAAGAGATGATAAAAGAGGCTTTCACGAGTACTGAGCCCGAGATGGTGGAGCTGAGGAAGCAAATGTTCGTCCAGGCAGGCGTGATGTCACAACAGGGTGAAGCTTCCGTACAGATGGGGTCGGAACTCCGAAGGTACCCGGTCGATGAGATCACAGAGCCAATTCTTGGCGACCTTCACGTGCCATGGGGCAGGACAGGAAGGAAGAAGATCAAAGTGGTAGAGGGAATAGTAAAACCTCCCAACACTGAAGCCAAGGTATGGTGGCATGCCCATCCCAACAGACTATGCCTTGGTGGACGTGGCGTGGACGGCCGATGAGTTTGAAGGTCAAGAACTTGACTATCCAACTGAATGGAGAATGAGAACCATCGGCTCTGCTATCATCGGTGTGACCGTCCTGTGGCACAAGGCAGATATTGTCTTGAAACCGAAGGAGCGGATGCCACCTCCCTCGCAACCGCCATCGTCTCCCCAGGGTGGCCCAAGCGACGACTATGACGGCAACGGTGGCGACGACAACGCAGCACGTCCCGACAGGAGTAACCCACAAGGAGGCAACGAAACAGCACCTCCAAGTGCTCCAAAGGACAAAGGGCAATGTCCTCCTGCGCCGAAGAAGGCTACATCAGAAGAGGAGGGCATACCTCCCAACATGACCAAGGAGGACAGGGCGGCGTTCAAAATTGCTGAAGTGCACAAGTATTCAACGGAGTTCGATAGGTATGTATATGCTAATGGCAACCCAACTGTCAATGTTTTCTATGTGCCTAGATGATGCTACCACAATTTTACACTCCTTGTGTCAATTTCAGGCCGCAAACACCGACGGCCATGTAAGCCTTTTTTTTGAACCTCTAAATCGCTTAGTGTACTATATTCCATTCGATCAAACTAACGTTGCCATGACAACGACTTTTGCTTTTCAGGTTGCAATCATATTTGTGCAAGGAACTAGGTGGTAAAGAAACAGTTATCTACCTATCTCCTATGCATATCACTCAGAGGGCCATCATTGGGTATGATATACCGGACACACATCCCCAGTTGGTGAATTTGAACGGGCTTGAACGAGTGCGAGTCCGGACTAAGCTGCAAAATGTGCAAAATGAACTGAAGTATAGAAAAGGAATGTACATCTTACAAGTAATGAAGAAGATTCAGGAAAATGGGTGTATCCTTGCCGCCCACCAGTTCGGGTGAGTACGAACGTTATTTGCTATAGCTATTTGGTTCACCACTTTTCATGTTTCAAGATCAGATCCGATCCATATTGTTTCAATGGTGCAGCTTGGGCGTTATGGGCCACTGGGTTGTGTTCATAATCTATCCTCAGGACGGAGAGGTGGTTATACTAGACTCAATGGAGATGACGAGGAAACAAGGCTACAAAGATTTCAAGGATTGTTTGCGATTGTAAGTGATGACACATTCTTGTATGCACTCAAATTACGTCAAAAATTGGTTGTTAACACTAGTGGTATGTATGTATGTACAGCGCTTACAAGAAGTACGTCTAAAACCCTGAGTCCTATCATCGGGGGTCTGAGGAGAAGAAAAAGAAACAAGGCCCAAGACTGTCCGTGAGGCGAAATTTCCCAGTACGCACATGAAACTCTATTCATCTTTGATTTTATTTTTATATGTCGTAATGACTAAATGTGTTATATATGTCCTGCATGCAGTGCGCCAAGCAACCTTTTGGCACAGTCACGTGTGGATACTATGCTTGTGAGTACCTCAGAAATTTTGGCAAATATACAAACGGCTAGCGAGAGCTCAAAAAGTCTCGAGGAGGGGCACCCTTGAAAATGTGGGCGCTAAGAGCTTTACTAGAACAGTACAAGACATCTGTAAGTTTACTTTGGATCTATGTTGTGAGGCTACAGGAAGATTCTTCAATGCCGAGAGCGAGCTAGCGACGTAGCCGAAGTTCGCGAAGCTACGTCACTAGAGAACTAGCGGTCTAAACATGAGCGACTACAAGTTCGCGGAACTCTTTGATTAGGTGACGTGTAAGCTTTTCCATGTGAACATGTGTGATGTGTTATTTTGAACTCTGTGACCTGCATGGATGTGATAATGTGTTAAGACTTTGAACATTTATGTGTGATAATAATATATAAGAACATGAATGGATGTAATGAGTTTATCTGACATAAATGTCAGTAATATGTGTGGCCCGACAAAATTAGGAATCAATTCTTTTAATCTGTAAAATCATTAACAGAGGCGGTTATTGTAACGAAACTGTCTCTGTTAATGTCCATTAACAGAGACGGTTATTTTAATGGAACCGTCTCTGTTAATGTCCATTAACAGAGACGGTTGCCCAATCATCTCTGTTAATCATTGATTAACAGAGACCTCAGCTTAGAGACGGTTACGAAAACCGCCTCCGTTAATGCTAAAAAACCGCCTCCGTTAATGTTTTTAGTAGTGAATTCAAGCCGAGGAATTGTTTGTTGATTACAGTTCAGAATGTTCTGGGATATATTTAGTTGATGACACATTCAAACAAGGATTTATATACATGCAATCTGCCGTGCTTGTCCTAATCTTGCAATTTTTTTCCACATCGCGGGTGTGTTCCTGTACTCATTGGATGTCTGGGTAGACACCCACCCTCACGCTGCGATAAACTGGCTAACATTATCGAAGTCCTTCAGTGTGCTAAGCATCGGAAGAAGCCGAAGTCTCAGTTCTTCTTCTGCTATCTGCAACAAGTGTACAGTAGGTCCTGTCGCACCCGTTCTCAAACAATGGCCTGGCAGTTCTGCCTCATGACGTACAACCTCAGTGTTTGCCTTGCCCAGCTATCTCCCAGTCTGTCAGCGCCAAAAGCTAGCCTGCACATCCGCACCGGCCCAAAACGTCCTGCTTCGGTTAAGTCGTTGGAAGCGGTTAGAACGGTGTCGGCTCAAATAACGGCCTCAAATGTACCGGTGCTATTAGTGGGCTGGCTCATTTAATTAAACGAGCCGGCGCAAACGACAACTGGTTAGAATGATCTCCTTTTCAAAATGGTGCGGAATATGCCGGTTAGAATATTGCTTTCCGAAGCGGTGCGGAATTAAACCGCTTGGGAAGTCTGCGTTAAATTATGCGCGCTCATTGACAACAAGGACATACAGCCGGCCGTCTGGCCCCTTCATCTTGCGATACAAGTTGATCGTCGACCGCTATATATACCGTCGGCATCCTCGATCGATCAATCGATCTGGCCTATGCGCATTTTTCACATCTCTCTCTCCCCCTTTCACACATACCCTCGAGAAAACAGTTGCAGATCAGAGAGCCCCCACTTTGTCAAGACCTGCGCCGTGGAGATCGTCGATCGTACCCCGCGCCCCTAGTTCGTCACAACTTGCCTATGGCCACCGCCGTCGGTTGGTTGCACGAATCTTAAAGAAGTGAAAGATGGGTAAGAAAAAATATTCCAGAAGATACATAGGAATTCCACGTAATATGGACCGTTTAGAATAAGGACCATACCTGTAGCGGCCCATACTAAGCCGCTTAGGATAAGGTACTCATTCTAAGAGGCCCATATAAGGCCGTTGTAACACGCCAAGATTTTACACTACCTTAGGATGCTACTAAACCACACCAACAGTGACCAAAGGGGAAAAGATTTTGACAGCATCTCCCCATAAAATGGAAACTTTGCGGAAACAACAATACAAAGGAACATGTAGATAGGTAACACACTAGCATATATGAAATAAGGAACCTAACATGACAACCAACAAAAGAAAGCCAAGGTTTAACAAATCTTAGTCAGCCATCTGCTTGCAAGCAAACAACTCTCATCTAGAAGAACTTCATTATTACAACACAACACTAATAATTATGATGTGGATAAAAGAGTGACGCGCTGCTACTTCCCAAACCCCTCAAGCAATGCAACCATCCATCAAGTACCCGAGATGATAAAAACAAAGGTGAGATATAAAATCTCAGCAAGTAATTAGCTTTAACGAGCAATTTATTCTACAAGTTCACTAAGCAATAATTTTAAATTCATAAATAAGTGAAACTCCTTAATGAATATGAAAGATATAAGCTCCATATATCCTTGTACATATATAAAGAGCATGCCATCACCATACCATGGAGAAGAATCACTCCACCAATGGCGACCAGAACTAATATCACACCAAATGCAATTGCAATGCAAATGCCATGTCTCGTGCCTTCATACTCAACAGAGTATGAAGCTGCATCGTTATGTCCAATAAATGATGTTGTACCGGTACGGTGACATAACTCCATATATTATGCAAAAAGATGCAATGCAATGCTAAGTAACACCCAAACAGATTGCACATAGAGAGAGAGTACACCACATATGTCAACTAAGCCTCTCCACATTTTAAGGACATAAGCGTCATCGAAGCTATGTCAACATGATCCATGGTCAAGTTTTAAAGTAAAAGGCAAGGTGAATATAATAGCAATGATAAGAACCACAAAATTTCATATCTGAATGGATAATAAAAGATATGTTACCATTCTGAAAATTTAAGGTGGAGGTAGAATAAATAACAAGTTAAAGCGTGTAGCAACCACCGCTATGTTACTTGCCTCCCAATCAAGGAGACAGCTGCTCCTAGGCGTGATCCGGAGCGGTACCACCTGTTGACAGAACCAGATCAAAACACATTCTCATTCAACCATATATATACAACATCTAAATATTTTTCTAACACCCAAACCGTCAGGCAAGTGACAACATGAATATCGAATAGGCCAACTGCAACATTGCTGCTCCACCTTTTTGTATCTTTTAATTTAAACATGGTATGACTGACAACAAATACACTTTGAGAAAGTCAAGATAAGGACCTACAACACTGCATAGATCCTACATTTCTCACATGACGCCCAGAGGGGCTAAACTGCAGCTAAAGGTGGAGTACTGAATTCGTCTAAAATTTCAGCCAGCAGGATACAAAAATTCATATCTTCCAAACCACTTGTCCAAAAATTCTCAAATTTCATCAGAAGGTAGTCCTTTTAGCAACCTACAACTTTGTTATTATGGGTTTCCACAAATTCCATGGTTAGATCACCTAACACATATTTGAACTCTGTCCAAACCTGGACATTCAGAAACAGCGCCCCAACAATATTCAATAACTGAATATATACTCCACCAAAAATATGTAAAATTTGACAGCAGTTATATCTCTCATTCCTCTACAACTTTCTTATTATCCACTTCTAAAGTAAAAATCGTTTTTCTTGCCAAAACCACACGAACAGCAGCACTACCTGAGCTTACAGCAGAACTTAGATCGACCTTCAAACCGTGATTCCCCCAACGAATCCACTAATCCCCATGACCAAGAACCATCTAAAAACATCAATCACCACAGCTAATGTTGATTCACTCACCTTGGTCGTTCCCTAATCCGGCAGCAAAATTGGGATGGGGAAACACCAATCCACCATAAACACACACCTCATCTTGATCCTCTCCTCCTCAATCCATTTTTCTTCTTTTCCTTTGCTTATTGCTGTTGTGGGGGAGTTCCTTGAGAGGGGGAGGGTGTTGTGGAGAGGGATAGAGACGTTCAGGAGGGGATGAGTTCGAACTAGGACGGTTCTGGAGAGGAGCTCGACCCCATAGGGTTTTCGCGGGAGGGCGACCTTGGCCAAGGGAGGGGTGGGCTTGTTGGGCCCTAGGCTCTCTCTTACACGTCATCTTTTATTCGTTTTTCTTTCTATATTGTTTTCGGGTATTACAGCTGCTTAGAATGAGGCATGGCTATAAATATGTCGCACCATTCTGACCGCGATCAAACCATATCTCCACTCCGCCCGCATCCACAATAGCCCCGTCGCGTCCAGTGTCGTAGCTCCGTCGTGCCCTGGCTCTCCGACATCGTCCCCGTCCTCGTTCTCCCCATGGCGTCCTCCATCGACGTAGGGGCCTAAACTGTGAAAGTTGTGGCGGCCGCAGTTTGCCACGTCGCCTACTCCGCCACTTGCGCGGCGGTGGGCGCGGCGGCGCGTGAGTCATTCATCCGGTCCTTTGCCGTTGCCACGACCGGATCCGTGACCGCCTTGACCAGATCCGCAGTGGAGTCATGGAAAGCGATGGCCTCTACCGCCCATGCCGCCGCGGATTGGATCGCCCTTGCTCTTGCTGATGTGGCCCGCAACTTCATCACCACGCGCCGGTGCATCCCCTTCGACCATGACCTCCGCCGGGTGGTGGCGGCGACAATGGATCCGCGTCGACCATGAACATGAGCTCCACTAATGCAATTGTGGTGTAATTCGGTGATGTAAGCGCCACTACTCATGTCTGCCTCGTCGATTACGGGGGACGTGTAAAACGTCATTGCTTGGTAGAATATGCATGGAAAAGAGGAATATAGCTTCATTCAAGAGGCGGCAGTGGGCGGCAAAGATGGCCATGGCCACGCCGGCGGCCGGCGAGGTCGCTTGTACGCTGGCATAGATCGTGGCTATAATCTTCATTACTGGAGCCGTACAAGCATGCAGCCCGTATACACGCTTGCATGTCACTCCGTGTGAATGGTTCGTGCACATAGCCCATCCATGCTTAAGTGATGACTTGTAGTCTTGATGCTTGGCTTCCATATATAGATAACCATTCCTGTACGTGGTGTCCTTCGGCGGCCGGCACTACCGGACACTGGGACTTTACCGTGTGCCTCACGCACACGGCAAAAGCCAGAATACACATGGCAAACGTTTTGCCGTGTGTGGCACCCGGCAAAGCCCCGACGGCAACTAGCCTTGACGGCAAAGTTGGATTTGCCATGAGCTTTTTAACGGACACACGACAAATATTTTTGCCGTGTGCAAGAGTAGACACACGGCAAACATTTTTCAAAAAAATAAAAAAAAACACCACCACCATGCCATCGATAGGAGAGGGAGGCGAGGGGGCTCGCCGGAGATGCGCCGCCGTTCCGCACACTCCTGCCACCGATGCCCCGCTGCACGGCGCCGAGCTCGGCGCGCCATCCTGGCCACCCGCAGCTCGGCCTGACGGGGGCGCCGCCGCCGCAGCTCGCCGGCCTGGGGACGGCCCGCCGCCGCCGTTCCACTCCAACCTGGGGAAGGCCTCCGCCACCGGCCCTTGCCGAACTGGGGGTGGCCTCTGCTGCCGTCCCTCGCCAGCCTGGGGGAGGCCTCCACCGCCGGCCCTCGCCGGCCTAGGAGTGGCCCGCCGCCGTCCCTCACGGTCCTGGGGGAGGCCTCCGCCGCCGGCCCTCGCCGTCTCTCGGAGAGAGAGGGAGGTTGGAGATGAGAGAGGGAGAGATGGGAAAAAGAGATAAGAAAGAGAGGGCTAGCGGTGGAAGAAGGGGAGAGAGGGAGGGACGCGTGTGGATAGGTTTGGACCAATGGGAGGCCACGATTTTGAAGACATGGATCGATGACGTGGCATTTGTGTTTTCTATGTGTGCTTGTAACCGAATTTTGGATGGCTAAACAATTTTGAATGAAAAAGTTGTAAACTACAAAGTTTTACATCTCTTCAAGCTCTACAACTTTGATATAGAACTTATTTACCACAGATGTGATTTGGGAATTTTAAAATTTTAAAATTTGAAATTGAATAGCTTATAATGGCATTTTAAAGTACTAAATGATGTAAAATAAAAAAGTGTACAACTACAAAGTTTTATATTTCGTTAAGTTGTACAACTTCGGTATAGAACATATTTACATACAAGGTCATTTGAAAGTTTCAAAATTTATGATTTCAAATTAGATAACTTATAATAATATTTTAAAATAGTAAACAATCTCAAAAACAAAAGTCGCAACTACAAAGTTTTAGATTTCATCGATCTGTATGACTTTCGTATAAACTTTTTTGGCATATGAGATTATACAAAAAAGTTTGTATTCAAAAAATACATCTACTAACTCTATCACATACAATCTTGCATATACATCTTGTGAGATGTTCGATTTTGTAAACATCGTCATGATAAATGTGTGAAATCTTCTCAACTTTTTATCGCAGCATTCACGTGTGATAACATCACGCCATGACAAATCTCATAATTTTCAAACTTAACTTGGTTCTTTTAGAATTTTTAAATCATTTAGACACACGTCCATGGTCGTGTTTCATGGATAAGATGTTCACAATTTCTTTTATTTTACGGGTAAGATCTCAAACTAGGTTAAATAACATGAATATTATTTTTCACTCATTTTATTTTATCATTTGAATCACTTGCAGTTGAAATTCACTTGATTCAGAAAATTGCTTGAAATGCAATTAATTAGTTAAATATAGCAAACAAATATAAAAATGCACCAAATTTTAACATGAAGTTTGGAGGTGAGAAGAGAAAAAAAATTATTGACTTTGCCGTGTGTCAAAAAAAAACACACGGCAAACTATTTACTTTGCCTTGTGTCAAAAAGAAAACACACGGCAAACTAGTTGCCGTGTGCCAATAAAAAAACACACGGAAAACTATTCACTTAGTCGTGTGTTAAAAAGAAAACACACGGTAAAGCATAAATTTGCCGTGTGTTTTTCCTTTGCCGTGCGTCAAAACAAACAGACGGCAAACCATCTCTTTGTCGTGTGCCCGAAATTTTGCACACGGCGAAGCCACAGGCACACGACAAAGTACCGGTTTCCCATAGTGCGCATAGCTTTCTCCCAGCTCATCGACTCCGCAGTGGCGTGATGAACTCGGCAGCCATCGCAGATGTCGCAAGAGGCTTCCCTGGGCACCATGGGCACCATATGTATGTATGTCTCCGCCAGCTCACGATGTCGGAGCTTGTGGTGCGGCAGCTTGAGTGTCACGGTAGCTGGTAGGAGCTCTGCTGCCATCCCGTCCTTCTCTCCGGTATGGCCAACACGTGGTATTCAGAACCAACGATCCGTGGGTTGGTCGGGACACGAATTTTTCTACCCGAAAACTTTTTCTACCCCATATTCAGATCGATCATCAACGACGGAATTCACAAGGATCAACAATCATAACTTGGCTACGGGTGAGGATATTATGAGCTACCCCAACAGACAACAGTTCTTCCACAACAAAAAATCAAATGGAGGATGGACATAAAAGTTGATAAAAAGCATGGATGAACTGAATAAGAAAATAGATGCATTAACATCTAAACTCATACCAGGTATGAAAAACCCATAGAAATTATTGCACAGGAGCGGTTGGACATACTGGAAGCGAACGAGAAGGATGATGTAACCAGAAATGTTGATGACCAATCTACAATCTCCACATTCGACACACAGGTCAGCCCCAGTATTTTTTATCTACAAAGCCATCTGGAGAGTCTTCAAGCTGAGAGGACTCCAATGCAACATCATTGTCACCATCACGTTCTTCTTTGATGGTGGCGTCACCAGACAGGATGACATCTAATATAATTTGCGGCGATACATCCTTTGTGTTGCCACAACGCTTCCGTCAACGGCGTCCACGGCGTCATCAACAACGGCAACACCTCCACAACAACAGGTTGCATCGCAATGAACCAAGACATCTACATGGTGCTCGTTACATGCAGGTCTTCGCCCAAAGGGAGGTGTTGACATTGAAGCGCCACCTGAGCTCGACTTCACAATGAGGGTACCTAGGACGACAACCATGGCCAATGCCTTAGCATTAACAGGGGAGCCGTGGCATTGCTACTGGAATAAACGGCTGCTCCAACGACCTCATCGTGACCACCGACAACACAAGGATTATGCAGCACGAAGACGTGCTGCAAGTCGAATGATGGGGAGATGTTAGGGACATGGAGTGAGCCGCGCGCCAAGTTATTCGCGCCAAGGGGCTAGGAGGGACCAATGTGGCCAGGTAGTGGCGCCCCTAACGGGCTACCGGTTACCTCTCGGAGTGGGTTATGGTTTAGGAAGAGTAATAGTATTGAAAAACTTGGGTTGCAACCAAATAGGGTCTAGGCTGCTTAGGAGTCTAGAGTCCTTGTACCAAATTATTCAAGCACCAAATTAAAAGGGTAATTCCATTGTGTTTTTCAGCTCTTCGGCTCCAGCTGCCTCGCCTCCAGCGCCACCACTCCCTTCCTCTAGGGCGCGCCCGCGCCTTAGGGCAATGGGGAGCCCCTCAGACTTTCTACGGATACAGACTGGCCGTCTATCCGCCTTACACCATACGTGAACCGAGGATACATATCAACAATCATGTACAACTATAGTACTCACGGTTAAGTTAAAAGTTGGTTATATTTTACTCGCTAGTAAATGAATTAAACAGATGCCAATGAAAAAATATTTTCAGCTAAACATCTATTTGCTCAAAATAGATCTCAATTAACAAATTCATGCGTAATTGTACCTTTTAATGAATCGTACCTAATCTCTCTGTCTCTTTCTCTCTCTGTCTCTAGTCAAGTCATTTTTTCATTGGTTAGTTCTTCCTTGACCAGTGCTAGGGTGCTTTTGCTTCATTACATTCAGACTGTTTACCTGCCTATAAATAGGACTTCAGTACTCTACCGGGGGACGACCCTTTTTAAGTAAGAGGCTCTGGTGCCAATATATCTCTGGTGCAACCATGCATAGCCCATGTAACAATAATAGTGATGCACGTGCAGTGTATGAAAACACTGAGAGCATGCCAAGCAACCGGGATGGTAGGAAATGTTGGATTTGACCTCGGTCAGTCTATTTGGGCCTTCAGGCCCAATCCTAATCCTAGACTAATCCCTGTTAGTTGCCTTTGATTGGAAGGCAAACTCAGCCCATTTAAGGGCCCGGCCCCACGTCTACAGCACAATATAACTAAGGGGAAACCCCCTGGATTCTCTAATCCGTGAGTTAATCACGAGTTAGTCTTTAGAGTTATTGTTAACCCTAATCCTATCAATCACTAAGCGTGCTGGAAGGTGTGGAAGCTCGGCGTCCCGTTCTTCTACATCTACGTCAAGTTTGTCATCCACTTCTACATCAAGCCTAAGCATGGACAGAGGATCCACTGGTAAGTGTTAAGATCCACTAAATTCCGCATTAGATTAATGTGTAGGTGTGATCTAGATCTAGACTAGAGATCCTAAGGTTTATGTATTGTTAATCATGTTATCCCTGATCTAACAATTGGTATCAGTCGCCTACCTAGTCAGTTCTTGATCCCCTAAGTTTTATTTAAGTCTCTGTTCATGTTCTTTAAGATCAGTTCTTGCCTAGTACGTGTAGATCTGTTATGTGCTTGTTCTGATATGCGATTAGAATCACAGCTAAGATCTCGTTCAAGCACATTGTACTGTTTTTAAGTTAAGTACATGATTTACTAAGTTTTTATCATCTTAGTGCATGTTTTCGAGTGCTTAGATCCTAGATCAGTGAAGTTCTAAGTGCTTTATCATGTTAAAGTCCAAAGTTTTAGGCGTCTTTCATGTTTAAGTCTAAGATCTACATGTTAGGGTTTCGGCCGGCATAAGAAAGTGCAACAAATCCCTAGGTCATGCACGTTTTCATCACTCAGTGTCCTAAATCTCACTCAATTGCGGTTAATTTTCATACATATATACTTAGATCTATCAAATTTCATGCTTTTCATAAAGTTTTAGCTATAGTTCTAAGAGATTAGGGTTTCGTTTTAAGTAAATTCGTGCATGTTTCATCATCACAGCCCACCCCACTTCATTACATTCATGAACAACTCAGCCCACCCAAAGCATTAAGAAAGAGAGGATTTCTCAGATTAAAAAAAAAGATGGGGGTATGAAACCCTAACCCTAAGGGGGCTCACTGAGTCCCGGCGGCCGCACGCGACATGAGCTTGCTACGCGCGTGACCGCCGCCTCCCTCTACAGCTGCCGAGGCGCCATAAGAGCCCAGTGGGAGCCCTCGACGAGCCGCGCGTGCGTCGCACGTGGCGCGCCGAGAGAACCCGCGGATGTCCAGCCACGGCTGAGCATGAGGAGCTCGAGGTCCTTCGGATCTTGGCCCTCTCTCTCGCCAGGGTTCGTGAAGCTAAGAGGCGGCGGCGGGCGGCGGTGTGCTCCGCCGCCGGCGATGAGCCGCATGAGGTGGCGCTCCGGTGTGTGGGGTGCTGGGTCTTCGAGATCTAGCGCCTTTACTCACCAGATCTGGGGGAGGAGATGAGTAAGCGGCGGCGACCGGCGGCGGAAGGCGCCGCCGGGGACGGAGCAGAGCGGAGAGCTCGGGGGGAGGGAGAGGCAAATGACCTAGGGTTTGCCCTTCCCCCGCCGATTTCGGGTACTAATACCTGATCCGGCCGTCCTCGGCCGTCAGATCGCGCGGACGGCTGCGATTGAAGCGGAGGGGCGCGGACGCGTGAGTTGGGCCGAAATGGAGGCCTACACGTCTGCCCTGGGCTGAAGGCCCATTAAGTGAGTCAGTGGGCCGCATGGCTCCGCTCGACCGCTCGCTCAGCCGGGTCGCGTGCCGAGCCGCCAGGCTGCTGAGTCGCGCTCGCCGAGCCACTAAGCCGCACTCACGTGCTACGCCAAATGCAGCGCCCAGCGCCGAGCCGAGCGAGCCGAGTCGCGCGCTGAGCCGCGGGCACACGCGCTCACGCTGGGCTGCTGGGCCGCATGCGTGCTAGCTGGGCCACAGTCGTTGGGCCGTTGGGCCACGCGTGTCGAGTTTGGGCTGCTCCTGTTAATGGGCTGCGCTGGGCCAGTTTTGAGTAACGGGCTAAAATTAAGTTTTCTTTTATTTGAAGTTTTTATTCCCTTTTTCTTTTAAGCCCACTTTTATTTCAGCACTAAGTTAAGTTAATTATTGCATAAATCAATTTTAAGTGGTTGATGTTCCCTTATAATTTTAATGAAATTTAAGTAAGTTGAGTTTTAAGTTATTGCTTCCGCATTAAGTACAAATTAGTTCTTGCATAAGAAATTTAAAGATTAAGTTATATTGTTTATTTAATTTGTATATTTAAGTTTTGAGATGTCAGTTTTCAGTGGCTCATTGGGTTTTTGTGCTAGTTTATTTCTTAATTGCAAAATTAAGTTTGAGCTATTAAGTTTTATTTGATTATGCACTGTTAAATATGAGTAGAGTTTTATGTCGTGCTTTTCTGCATGTTACTATTATGCAATTAAGAAATGTTAAGTTTTAATGCGCTCATAAAATTAAGTTTTAAGTTTTCATGAGCATGATATCTTTATTGTGCAATCTATTTATTTTCTTGCACTGTTTTTGCCTTACCATTAAGTATTTTCTAAGCATAAGTTTAAATTCAGAATAAGTTTATTTATAAGAATGCTTTTGTCTTAGCATGTTACTTAGATAAGTATCCATTATGATTAAGTTTTGTCTTGCCTTCGCATAAGTCAAGCTTAAACTTTGCATTATTTGTTTTGACCTAAGTTAAAGCTGAAAGTTTATTTCCTTTTTCCACCAAGTGCATTTAGATGCCTCTATTTGAATGGAATCACCGGGAAGTTTATTTAGCGTAAACTTGTGATTAATTCAACCACCGTTGTTTAATTACGAGTTTAAATCAAGTTTCGCTTGTTTTCCCCACCGGTGATTGCAAGTTGTTACTTGTTTTTGCGTGATTTTAATCAGACCACCATAGGGTTATTTTCATGCTTTTATGTGCATCTTATTGTACTGTTACTGAGACATATTTTATTTATGAATTTTCAGTTGACTATTCAAAGTTGCTAAGCACCATTAAGCATTATGATGGCACAAACTTCCCTAGTTGGAATCAGGATGTGCTAGGCATTCTCAAGACCTTGGATCTTGATTATGCGTTACGTGAGGATAAGCCCACAACCCCTGCTGTTGGAACTGAGAATCATGATGATAAGCTAAGGGAGTACAACTCCAATTCAGATACACCATTGTTGATGCTTTGAGAGGTTCTTTTCCTACTACAATAAATGGCAAGGAGTTATCCTTTAAGGAATTCATGTCCTCAATTGATAAAAAAAAAAGTTAGCCAAATTTCTCATTAAGAAATTAGTGATCTCACGTTACAATGGTCAAGGTGCATTAGGGACGCACATTAATACCATGGTATACATAGCTGAAAAGCTAAAAGCGCTTGGGATTTATACCTCAAGTACAATGCTTTCGCATTTGATCAATGCTACTCTCCCTGAGAATTATGCCCTAGGCATATGCAACTTTTTTAAGGAACCCGGACACATGCAAAGTTGGTGCCCTGGATTATGCTACATGGCTTCAGAAGAGAGGTATTTAGAGTTCTTGAACCTTAAAGGAGGGGAGATTTAGGGGAGCAAAGTTTACGTGATTTCATCAAAGTCAAAGACTCTGGAGCTTCGCATTAGTATTGAGTCATTAGTTTTAGATTTATTTCTATCTGATGGTGTACTTTAGATTAAGAATGAACATATTTGTTTTCTGCGATGAGAAATTCTGGATATTTGTGTTCTCAATAAGTAATAATACATCATCAAGTTCTTTTAGTGATTATTTTTCATCGCAATTGTCTTTGACTGTTATTTAAGTTAAATGAGTTAAAGAAGTGATGAGACCTTGTCGAATATGTGGCACACTCACGTTTAGACCACAAATTCGAAGGGGAGAATGGAATGTCTCATCAGTTTAGAGATGCTCCTGCTAATAATACTAGCTAATAATTGCTCTCATATAGTAGAGCTATTATTTTCTCTCCATAATATTTTGTTGTCCATAAGTTTCAAGGGCAAAATTAAGAATAAGTTTCATAGTACTCGCTACATCTCATTGCTTCCATTAAGAATAAGTTTATAATGCGAGTCATAATACCATTGTAATAGGAGTTATACTCCACGGTTACCAACTGCCTCAAATAAGTCAGTGTGATTTTATTCTTTATTCTGGCCACCGCTGTTGTGGATTAGTTCAATTTGAATCAGAGACGGTTGAAGTATGATTTATGTTCATGATTCTGGCCACCGCTGTTTTATGAACATTTAATCATAGCTTTGCTACTCTAGTTCATCTTCTAGCCACCGCTGATGTGGGCTAGATTAGCAAGGGAAGTTCATCAGTGGTATCTAAGAAAGATATAGTAAATGTCGTGCCAAAGATAAATAAGTTAAAGAGCATCCATTGTAAATTACTTTAGATAAGTTTATGGTTCGACACATTAAATATTCTGGTTATTCAGAATTCAATGGAAGCTCACTAACAAGAAAGGAAAGGAATAAGTACATATTACCCCCCTCATCTCTTTCACGAGTCTAGAATGCAACCCCGAAGTAAGAAACCGTCTAACTGACAACCCCAAACTAAACAAACCAGGTAGGCGAACCCCCGATCCCAGTCCAGGGCGGTTTTGATCCGCGCTGGCGTCCACGTCGGCTAAAACTGCAACCACGTGGTCATGGCCCCCTCGCCCCGTCAGCCGGCCGTCCATCCATGTAGCAAATCGAATGCGGCGGAGGCCTTCTTCCGCGTGCCGCTGCTCCGCGTCTGCACGCCGCGAACAGAGCAGGATGAGAGAGGCTTGCAGCTGCTGAATGGAAAGGGGAGGGAGGAGATTCTGGAGGTGTATTTGCTTGTTCGGGTTTGGAAGAAGAGCTACTTGCTTGCTTGCTTGCTTGACCGGTGGAGAAGAAGAGCGCAAATTGCTGGCTTGTGTGAGATTGGAAAGCAGGGAGAGGTAATTTGCTGCAGCTGCTAGTTTGCTTGTTGTCCTCCATGGATGCTGTTCGGTGTGAATCGAAGAGGAGGTAGCTGCAGCCACGCTGCTCTGCTCGAGCAAGGAAGGGATAGAGGGAAATTGGGCAGGAGAGAGAGGGAAGTTAGTTCCTGCGGTGGATTCGAATTGCAGTTTCTTGGCCGTGAGATTCGAGCTGCAGTTTAATCCCCTACATCAGCACCTTCTCTCTTCGTTCACGCCGCCCGGAGCTCCACCAGGCGAAACTACTCCGTGCACCTGGCCAAGCCCCCTCCGCGGCCCGCCCCTCCCAAGCTGAAGCATCCTCCCGATGGTGGTTGTTGCCGCTGCCGCATTCCTGGTCCCGGACAGCACGGGTGGAGGCGAGGCGTCACTTGGCCTTGCCGGAGCAGGCCGAAGCTTGGCCACCGCTGCGGCTTGCCACGGTGGGGCGGAGCTCGGCCTCCAGTTGATTCTGCCGCCAGCCGGCAATGGGCTGAGCCTCGCACGCTAATTCCGCGCGGTGGGTCGTCGACTCCAGCGTGCGGGGGTGGCCGACGCGGACGCGTCCGGAGCGGGGGAATGCTGGAATGCGGTGCTCCGCTCCCTCTCGTCGCCGGCGAGGTCGCGTGGATGGATGGCGGCTGACGTGGATCAAAACCGCCCTGGATTGGGATCGGGGGGTTCGCCTACCTGGTTTGTTTAGTTTGGGGGTGTCAGTTAGACGGTTTATTATATCGGGGTTGAATTCTAGACTCGCTCAAGAGATGAGGGGGGTAACATGTACTTATTCCGAAAGGAAATGGGGGAGAAGAAAAATCTTAATGAGATATAGGATAAGTTTTTCTCTGTATTGATGATTTAAGATGATATATATATATATATACATATATGATTTTCTCATATATATTTATATTGTGCCATAAGTATTTTCTCGATTTTTTGTCTAACTCTGTTGAGGATGTACATTAGTTGTCCAACCACAACAGAGATAATTTTGTATGTATCATGGGCAACCATGATTCATTTGTAAAGCTAAGTTTATAGCTCACAATAATTTTGTATGTATCATGGGCAACCATGATTCATTTGTAAAGCTAAGGTGGATTAATTATTATCCTGATACTCTAAGTTGAATGTTTTCTCCATAAAGCTAACATTATTAAGTTTGCATTCCAACAACGGGGAAAAGTTTTCATCATATCATAAGATGCATCTTAGTGAAGCTCTCCTAAGATCTGGGGGAGTATGACACTAAGATGGGACCAAAGTGAGTATTACAATTGTCACTAAAGGGCAAATGTTAAGAGTAGCTCTGAAGTGATAAAATGTGAATGCCTACACAGCTATGCCTGTTTTCTTTGCGTAATATAGCAAATTTTATCATAAGTATAAAGGTTAAGTCTAATTAAATAGGAAGACGTTCCTAATGCTTCAATTAGAAGCTATATGCTAAGATCTATAAGTGATTGACTTAGCATGACAAGCCGGTATGCTTGACAAATTTTATTAGTCTTAGTCCAGGGGAGGTCCACTGGAAAAGGTGTATAAAAGATTAATGCACCAAATAACATGCTTATTTAATTAAGTACTATTCAGATAAAGTTTTGTAAAAGTGTATGGATGTAATTGTGCACATTAAGTTTACGTCCTTCACTCTTACAGATCTGAGCGATTCTGCAGAAAGCTCTAAAACAAGATTAGCATAATTAAGGCTAATTTTGTATGGCATGATTTAGGCAGGCATATGAGATATATTCCGGTATTATTAATTGATTTCAAATCAGTGTCGCTGTTTAATTACAGTATTCCCTCAAAGTAATAACATTTAGTCGATGGTGTCAAGCCCATTGATAATTACACAATAATGTTGTGAATGAAGGGTCCCAGGATCAAGTCATTCTAATGCTTTAAGTACATTGCTAGCAACATGACTAATTGAAGGTTTTGTCTCTTATCCTATTTTCGCGAGATTAGTATGGATTTGATGATTAACCACAAATATGATTCTGGATGAGGTCGAATTAATAAACTTGCAAATGAGTTAGCAAGTGTTCTATCAAGGTATTATAGTGGACTTTGGTTAATGACGTCCCGATATGTCTTTCATGTCTGCCGATGACTCATTCGCTGGGTTTTGCTATTGTATTGAGTGTGAACATAAGACGAACACAAGTAAGTTTTAAGATTAAGACTGTTCGATTAAGCGGGAGATTATTGATCTGTGTATATCCACCTTCACGTGATCAATAAAATTGAATATTATAAGAATAAGTCATTGACCATCGGTCAAGGGGGAGAATGTTGGATTTGACCTCGGTCAGTCTATTTGGACCTTCAGGCCCAATCCTAATCCTAGACTAATCCCTGTTAGTTGCCTTTGATTGGAAGGCAAACTCAGCCCATTTAAGGGCCCGGCCCCACGTCTACAGCACTATATAACTAAGGGCAAACCCCCTGGTTTCTCTAATCCGTGAGTTAATCACGAGTTAGTCTTTAGGGTTATTGTTAACCCTAATCCTATCAATCACTAAGCGTGCTGGAAGGTGTGGAAGCTCGGCGTCCCGTTCTTCTACATCTACGTCAAGTTTGTCATCCACTTCTACATCAAGCCTAAGCATGGACAGAGGATCCACCGGTAAGTGTTAAGATCCACTAAATTCCGCATTAGATTAATGTGTTAGGCGTGATCTAGATCTAGACTAGAGATCCTGAGGTTTATGTATTGTTAATCATGTTATCCCTGATCTAACAGGAAAGAGAAGCACTGGGATATGTCTTATTGGACTGATACAAGACACGGCATTATCTTGGGGTACCGGTCAGCAATATCATCATCCCTAAAGCTCAAGGACTGAAGAATACGGTTGATCGTCATAACGCTTATGACCAACAAGAAAAGTCTCAAGTGTTGAAGAGAAGCGACAAAGGTTAATTCGGGTGTGCTTGGTTCAACTGGGCAGAGCCAATGTAAAAGACTAGCTGGTGGCCTGTTTGAGTGGGATTCGTTGCAACCCTTTTTAAGAAACTCCAAGACCATAAAGAAGATCACCGAGTACAAACTTCGAAGCCGGCCGATACCACGCAGATGAAGCACCACTGGGTTTTAGGCCAATATCATTGGCGCAGCCAACGAGTAGATACACGGTTCAAGCGTTGAATGATCCGGCACATGTCCATCGGTTGTATCCTCACCCAGAAGCTAGGGATCCCTCGCAAGTTAATCACTTCTATGGTGACCGGAATCGACAAACATGGATGGAAGAAACTAAAAAGGGGGATTGAAGAACCAACCAAAGCTCCCAAGCCTCTTTAGGGCAGTCCCAACCCACAGAGTCTATGAGTAGTTTCCATGTCGCCACATAAGTAAGAAATCACTATAGAAACTACACTCCACAACCCATGATTTCTTAATGTGGATTGTTAATAAATGCATCATCTCTCCTCTCTACCAATCATGTTTACTCTTTATGTATCATGAAGAAACCATCATCTCCCCCATGCAAAGTTTGGTAGTGTCTAGTGCATAGGTTCTCGTGTAGACATTGGGTCTCATGCAAGACCCAGTTTCTTCCTCTCTCTACTCTCTTTCTTATTTAATACAGTGCCACATAAGCTAAAAGTCTTACGTGACAATCTAATTAATGCTATGGAAACTATCCTAGTTGGAGGGTTGGGACAAACCTCCTATAGGGTCGTCGTTGCAGACGTCTTGGAGGGAAAAAAAGCACCAGTTGTCACCATTTGCCACCAGGAGACCTAAACAACTATCTAGCCAAGATATTTACTGTGAATGGAATGAGTGAGCCGCCTATCCATCCGATCCCTTGCTCCTTTGATGCCTGCAAGGGTGCCAGGGGATCTCCTGTGTTGCTGTCGCCGTCCGCTGTGCAGAAGGGGGCAGAACACTCCCGTCGGCCTATGCTCTTGTAGTATATATACTTAGGCCATGTTTAGTTCGTGTAAAAGAGGTAGAAAACTTTCGTCTCAAGAACCATGTCAGTTCATTTCTTCTCTCTGCGCATGCGGTCCAATGCAAAGCTTCTTACCTCTTTTGCTCCATTTAAACAGGCTCTTAGATTGGGGTACGTTGTTGTTGGCCTGTGGTGTCCTCTAGTTATATATACTTATCTACAATTGCATTTGTTTTTCATGTCCAACCATGCCTGCTCGTCTTATATATGAATTATGAAACCTTGTGGTATCTGTACAGCAAACAGCAATACTGAAGTTGTCGTCGATGTTGTAGCCATTTACTGCAACATAGTAGTACAAACTACCCTCCTTCATAAATATGACACGGCTTACTAGTAGTAAGAGATTAGCTAGTCTTTTGATTGAGCACAAGCTAGCATATATTCGACCTGAAAGAGGAAAGGAAAACAGAGCACATCCTTTTGGGCTTGGGCATCCATTATGTTAACCAAACAATTGTGTGGAATATGCAAGTCCAGTGATGATAAACTACAGTAGCTGGGAGAGGGAGGCATCGAGAACCTTTGGTTGATAAGCTACATTTGTTTCCCTTCCTTTTGTCATTGTGAACGATACTTGGAAAGGCAACTCTGTCTGGAGGACAATCGCCATGGGAAAAGAAGAGATCCAATACCCTGGTTGGCCAAGAGCTTCCGCGGTCGAGCTCTGGCGGCAACAAGACCAATGCTACTGGGTGAAGTTCCGCATTTTTTTCACACACGGGGGCTCCTGTGATAATTCATACTTAGCATTTCCAATCATCTTATCCTTCTAGGGTTGCAGAATAGGTATATGACTGGAGCAATTTTATAATGATTGGAAATAACAAGATCCATCCATTCTACGAAATCTAATATTGAAAACAAAGAAAGTACTTCAATGTATCTAAAGAAAAATACCAAGGAATACCAAATTGGTTAAAATATATGTCATCTATATAAACTAAGAAAAAATAGTGATGATGAATTACATGTATCGAGTTAAGTATTTGTTGTTGAAAGGTAAATCGTGGCATGTAGCAAAGAAAACAGAGAAGAGCTGCGCGAATGGAATACATCAGGGAAAACAACGTTAGAAGCATTCAGAAACCATGTAGCTATCAGGATCCGACTATGCCCTTCATACATCATTCGTGATCATATCTCCACAAACTGCGAGCTTGGTGTAGTCTTCAGGCCAGTCCTATTAGTTTGTCAATATCAGATTGAACAGGGACCTTCTTCGGAGGCACAATAGTTTCATAACGTCAACCAATTTTCAGTCTCACGTAGTACGGTATATATTGACATTGAGTTGCGTTTAGGCGCAGAATATTTCTTTTTACATAAAATGTACAAGTGTTTTTTTGAGGAATAATGTACAAGTGTTTGAGGAAAAATAAAATCACAAATAATAGTCTCCTCTGTAGACGTCAGTACCTTCAATGGGGAGCCCAAAATTGCTTTCACGGGTGGTGGTTGTGCGCCCTGCTTGGACACCCTCGTATAGAAGGCCGGTTCAGCATCTACACTGGAACGATCAGGGGTGGAGGGTTTGGGAATTTTACTAGTGGGCCAAGAATCCAATATTGCTTGTACGTAGTTGTATTTTTTCCACCTCTAACGTTGAGGTACGGTTAGCAAATGCACAATAAGTGATATACTTGATATTTCGAATCATCGTTGAGATACGGCAATAATTGATAGACTTGAGACTTCCAAGCAACTTGTGGTTTTTTTGCTCCATAGTCCTAGGCGGTAAAACAAAAACACACAGTTAATGAGGATGCACATTTTAACTAGATTGGGTGCAGGCTATCTCAACCCAGAGAACACATTGTTTTAATGTAGTGTTTGTCGTGACTAGAAACAGTATAATCACGAAATATGTATTTTTTTTTTTGCCGGAGGGGAAGCTTAAGATAGAAATCTTGATGGTTATATTAAGCTATTGATGAATAAAATGTTTTTACATATTTTCTCAGATTTTGTTTGCAGTTTTGTTAACATTTTCCTAACAATTGACCTTTTTCTTGCGATGAGGTTAATTAGCACTAAATCGTTTTACTCCTTTCCGTGAAACCAAGGGTGCAAGACGACATGCCAGGGAATTGTTACAGAATTTGTTTGACACCTTGTCTCTTCATGGGCACGCATCTTAGTTGCTCTTGCGACTGTTCAGCGACAGCCACACCCAGTATGTCTATGCAACTTAGACTACTGCTACCACCATTCTTTTTTCAATTCATGGCTAATGATTCATCAGCTAATCATAAGTTTTTTACACCCAACATAGGTATATATTTCTGGTCAATAGTATATATGCATGAGGAAAAATTGTTAGCGATAATGTACACTATATGTAAAAAAGTGTCAAAAAAGACACTTCACTTGGTGACGCATACTGCAAAACGCGTCACCTATATCGTATTGGTGACACATTTTAATAAGCCGCGTCACTAGCTAGTATTTGTTGGTAACCCCTATGGAGTTAAAATCATGTCACTTATTGTCGCTTATTGGCGACGCGTCTTAACAAAACGCGTCATCAACATATCACCATATGATAGGTGACACGTTCTGTGGAGAGTCACAAACAGATGAAACTATCACAAACGCGTTTTCAACAAACTACCGTCTGCAACACCGAGGGCATGTAGAGGAGACGCGCGTGGACCAAACGCGTCGCCGTGGGCTAGGATGCATGCAGACCCGAACATTTTATCCAATCCAGTTAATGCCAGACGGACGCCTCATCCGCTCTCTTTGTCTCTCTCTTCCGTTCTGCTCGCTCTCTCTTCCTCACCCGCGCGACCGCAGCACAGCATGCCCTTGCCTAGTCGCCTCTCTCTTCGGCTCCGCCCCCAGCACCTCGCCTCTCTCTTCCTGCGTACGCGCCGCCGGCTCCTTCTCCTCCGTGCGAGAAGACAAAGCTCAGTCCCTACATGGAGAAGGCGGCCGGTTGGAGGAAGCGGGAGCAACACCACCGGCGATGGAGCGAGAGGATGATGGGAGGTGAGCGCGGGCTGCTGCTCGTTCAGATCCGCACCTCCGACCCGGTACTCTCAGCAAGCCCATTACGATTTGTCGTTGTTAGGTCGTCGAAACCCCCCCCCCCCCCCCCTCCCCCCCGTGGGAATTTGGGGCGAGATTTGTGATGGTTTCTGCGGCTTTTGATGGGTGATGCTTTGCAGCTGCTGTACGAGTCGTCTCCTAGAAGGACGAGTACAAAGGTATGCGCACGCATCTCGCCTCTCTTGTGAGCTCGTTGTAGTTGTCTCGATCTGTGTCAGATCCGTGAGTTTATTAGGCTCTTTGGGGCGGCTTCCTGCGAGATTTTAGTTGTTGGTGTCATGATCTAGGGTTTGGGCCATGGAAGGTGGTGATTGGCTATGGTGTCGCCTTATGTGTTGGTCTCAAAATCACAGATAACTGCTCCAAACTCTATCCCCCATCCTCTCTAATACAACCCTATGGTTGCTGCCATGTTATTGGGGTTCAGATAGTACAATAGGTTAGTGAATGTTGTGTGTTAGTATGATTGGCCTATATTTTGCTTCAAACACGACCATCCCTGAGGTATTAAACAGAGATATCAAAGAGATTGTTATGTGTTACTTTCGATTCTACTACTGCCATTTCAGTATAATTTTGATAGACATTCAGAGAATGTGGTGTGTTATTTTTGAATTCTATTACTCAATGTGGTCTGTAAATCCTTTGTTTATTCACTAAATTAAACAACCAGAGATCCGTGAGTTGCTTTGCACTTGTCAACTTGGTCCTGTACACTTGTCAAATTGTGTTGGTAAACTTGTGTTGGTAAACATTCAGCTAGCTTTCTAGTTGCTTTGCACTTGTCAATTTGTGTTGGTAAATGTTTTTCTTGAAGTCGCCCACCTTACTGTATCTTGAGGCTGAGTCATCATACTTGAGAATCCATGACACACGTCTTGCTAGTTAGTTGTTTGTACTAAAGCAGCCCCCCAAGCACACATCCCAACCTAGCTGTATTTTTCGCTCTATTTTTCAGCAGCAACGGCAGGTACTAGTTCATTTGTTTTGCAACCTGTGCAGCCAATAGCATTACAGAGATTGAGCTCACATTGGTAACACTACTAGAGAAACGACCTTTGGTCCCTGGTACGTTAGTACCGGTTCTGTTATAACCGGTACTAAATGATGCATTAAGTACCGGTTTGAAAGAACAGTGTCCAAGGGAGCACGTTAGTACCGGTTGGTGTTACCAACCGGGACTAACGTGCGCCTCGGGTGACGGGCCGCAATGGCTAGTGGCAGTTTAGTACCGGCTGGTGTTACCAGCCGGTACTAAACTGCCCCATGTGGCGGGGCCCGTGCACCACTGCACGTTAGTACCAGTTGGTAACACCAACCGGTACTAAACGGCTCCAATTAGTACCGGCTGGTGTTAACAACCGGTACTAATTGTTTCAGTATAAAACCGCGTCCAGCTTCTTCCTCCCGAGCCCGAGCTCATTTCTTCCGGAGAGCTTGCTCTCTCACTCATTGCGCCATAGAGGGGGGAGTTGTTGCCCGTTTTTTGCATATTTTGTGGATTTCTTCGATATAAGCGCGCCAAAAGGTCAGAAACTTCATTCTCTATTATTTGACGTTACTTGTGCTTAGTTTTATGCTTTATACTTAGAAAAATTTCAAAAATTGTGAATGAGAAAGATTTTCTATTTGTACACATTGATTTGAGCTAAGTAGAATCATGACTTTAATTAGATGGTAGCTTTTAGTAGTGAGTTCGTACCCTAGATAATGAGCATGTTTTATAGTGAGAATATTTAGCTATCTTTTTTCTAAAACGTGGAAGTCCATCATCTCCATTTTGCTAACTTAGGTTCGTATAAATGTTTTTGCAACATGATGAAAATTTCATATGTGTTAGAAAAATTTATATGTGGTAGAAAAATTAATATGTGTTAGAAAAATAATATGTGTTAGAAAAATTTCATATGTGTTAGAAAAATTTCATATGTGTTAGAAAAATTAATATGTGTTAGAAAAATTAATATGTGTTACAAAAAAATAATATGTGTTAGACTAAATTGATATGTGTTAGAAAAATTTTATATGTTTTAGCAAAATTAATATGTATGAGTTAGAAAAATTGATATGTATGATTTAGAAAAATTTCAAATGTTGTATAATTGATTTTTCCAACTTTTCTATTATTTCTTAATATTGAATGGAATGTTGCAATATTAGAAATGTTGCTAGGTGTTTATATTTATGTGTTAATTATTTTGATGATAGGATTCAAAATGGACAGTCAATGGATGTACGGCGGTAGGAACACAATGGCATGGATTATTGGCCTAGACGTTTTTCTGAATGCGGCTGAAGCCAGCAGGTCCACGAAGGGTCTCATGTTTTGTCCATGCCGTATTTGCCGTAATGGAAAACAGTTTCAGAAAAGGGATACTCTACATGTTCACCTAATTGAAAACGGTTTCATGGATAGCTATAATGTTTGGACAAAGCATGGTGAACTTGGTGTTGTGATGGGAGACAATGAAGAAGAAGACGACGATAACAACATCCCAGACTTTGCATACTTACATGAAGCCGGAGCCTTTGACGACGATGATGACCCAATGGAAGGGGTTGATGCAAATGTCGTAGAGGAGGACGAGGCACCCGATGAGTTAGGTCAGGTCTTGCTTGATGCACAGAAAGACAGTGAAACTGCGAGAGAGTCAAAAAAGTTTGAAAAGATGCTAAAGGACCACAAAACAAAATTATACCCAGGCTGCAAGCCGGACCTGAAGAAACTGGGTAGCACGCTGGAGATGCTGAAATGGAAAGCAAGTAATGGTGTGAGCGACAAAGGATTTGGTGAGCTACTACATGTCACACCCGGTTCTGCAAAACAAAACCGAGTGCACACCGTATGTGTGCCAGGATCAAGTTTCACACATACGGCGAACGAAAAGTGAATAATAGAGACAATATCACGTAAAAGAAAATGAATCAGAGTATTACACAGCTCAATCCTGAAAACGGAGGCTCCAACTCCACAAGCAGACGACCGGGGGTTGCGTACGCCTACAACTCAGAAACGTGTTCAGTGAACTCCACAGTAGCTTCCTTCTTCTGAGCAACAATGTTTATAGCAAGGGAGAGCACATGTCGTACTCAGCAAGTGTGGGGAAAGTATGAATGCAAGGCTGAATCAAGGAGAGGCTGAGGGTTTAAAGCGATAAGCAATTTTAGTTGGTCAAAATTTTATTAGCATCTATTTACTATGATATAAATATATACCAACCCACATTAATAAAAACAGAGCGCCATAAGCACATGGCACAACGAGAACCACGATTTAAGTCCATCTTCAAGTTCAATTATCATGTGAGGGTCCAGGCCGCTCTTGACCGTGAGCACAGCTGTTATAACAGTTTTACACTCTGCAGAGGCTGTACACTTTCACCATAAGTCGCGTAAAATTCAAAGAGAATTTAGACCCAACCACGCTGTGCTGATCAGGCACGCATCACACTACCGAGGTGTGACTGCATAGGGACGCTACGAGGCCTTTACAAAGATTCTCCAACAAGGTTTAGCTCGCATGGTTCCGGTGTCTGGCGCTCCTAACCCTCCCTAATAGGCATGTACCTTAGCAAAGTCTACTTCCCAAGAGGACCGGGCTAGACCGCGACTCAGTCCCCCCTTGCCCTTATCAGGTAAAGCTATTCCAAGTCAGAGTCTCTAATTAATTAGCCAAGACCAGAGCCCATTAGTCTTATGGTTGTACTGTTTTCCCGGGTGGTTCTCTATGTTCCGATTAAATAATATGATCTTGTAATTAACCAGATGTATAACATAAAGTAAATCATATTTATCGTTAATTTTCATCAGAACCACCATAACCCAAGTATAGCAACTAGCAGTGCTACCCAACATAAAGATAAACCCATGTTGACAAGGAATAATCATGAAAGACTATGCACTCCTTAATAGGACCCATCAAATTAAATGCAAGCATATGCAAAGGTGATTAAATATAGTTATTGGGACAAAAGCACAAGGACACACTTGCCTTAATTCTAGAGAATAGTTGATCATATTATCTTCAGCTCTTCCGGCTCGATCTCGAACCGCGTTCCTTTTACTCGTAGCAATCAAAGGCACAAGCAAACATTCTAGAGCAAGCAAACAAAGATAACTAAAAACAATACATCAATCAAAATAAAAGCTTTTAAAGAGCGTTGTAAACGATAAGACTTGCTTCTGCAGTCACGTGAGTGTAAGAATTGCTGACATTAGATTTGAATTGAACAAGATATGGCTTTTTAAAAAAAAGGATATATAGCTGATTGAATATGACGTAATGATGATGTCAGCAGGAAGCAATACTCGAGAAAGGACTTGAATGAATAGATAAACCGGTTCTTACATGAGCAAGGATATTGTAAGTAAATAAAGGATTATTCTATAGATCATAGATAGTCAAGGTCAAAGGATAATTGAGGTCAAAAGATTTATGGAGTTGAACTATACGGGAAAGAAGTGTGCACAAGCATTTTAATTACCATATATAAGCATGACGGTGGACACAGGCATGCATGGCAGGTTTGGCAGCACACAAATGATCAGGTAGCCACTAACTGCATTGCATGCTGGGTGCATACGTGCATGTAGATGAAAGGAACAGAAACAATATTGATCAAGATGATGCCTGATGATGATGAAGGCATGACATCACCAGCGTTCTTAGGAAATAAAATAACTTGGCAAGGAGTTAAAGTCCTACTGCACCTGCATAGTGACGGCTCTTGAATCTTGATCTCCCAGTGAGGAAAATATTCATGGCCATGCATATGGACGGGATTGGAGTTGTGCAGAGAAAACTCACGGCCGGATGAGTCTGATCGTCGATGCGTTGCAGCAAACTCCATGGCCATATTCTCACCTCATGAACAACCAGAAAACAGAGGGGATTAGAGAGAGCTTACGTTGGGCTAGATGAGATTGATAAAGCAATGAACATACGCGTGTCCTGTAGCTGCTCTGCATCAAGGGATTAAGCACGGTGTTGCCGATGTGCCTCAGCGGTAGATTGACGATAGACGGCAGACGGCGGTCGGTGGAAACGACGGCTGGGTCTTGGCTTGACGGCGGTGACTCGACCACGGCGTTAGGCGGAGTAGATGCGTAACATCCTGGCGAAGCTCCTGGTGGCGTCACGTCACTGCCCTCCGGCGAGCGGCAGGGCCGGCGAATCGGTCTTTAGTTGGCCGGCGGCGGTGAACACGACGGCGGACGGGTCTCCACAGCGGCAGCGCGCTGCAGTGGTCGTCGGCGGACGACGAGGCTGCGACGGCCTGGGGCGGTTCATCGTCGTGTAGCTCCTGGTGGAGGCGGCTTTGTCCGGCGGTCTCCAGGTGCGGCGAATCGGTGAGGCGACGATGGCCGGCGGAGCTTGGCTCGGATGGCGGCTTCTCCGGTGACGGCGGCGCTGTGCGATGCGAGGCTGCGCAGGGCATGAACTAGGGCATTCGATGGAACAATAATAGATGTGGAAAAAAATGCCAAAGGTTGTAACTCTGTTTATAGGAGACGCGAGTCAGGCTCGATCGGACTTGGACTCTCGATGTGTCTAACACGAACTCGTGTACGTGCTGATCGGAAAATTGGAAAAAAAAAGATCAGAGGTGAGGCTCTGACATCTGGCCAGCCTTGCAGTGACTCCAAGGAGATGAGAACGAAGGTGTAGAATAAGCGAAAACAAGCCATATATCGCAGCCGGCTTGTGAGATGTGATGCATGTATGTGTGCATGCGAACGAAGGAAGACAATCATTGCATGATGTAAATGTGACTTGATCATCGGGTACTTAGGTAATAAAATAATGGGAGAAAAAAATATAAGAACGGTTGCTAGAACATCCGATCCACTGCGATCGTCGATGGCTCTCGCTGGCCACGGTGGCGGATAGTAGTTGTCAGAATCGACAGCGGACGAGGGAGATGGCGGCCGGCTCGAGCGTTGCATGATGGGGCTCCTTCGGCAAAGGAAGAAGGATAGCGAACGGCGATGGACGTAGATCGACGAATCGGGCGGCAAAGTTCGTCGACGGCTCAAAGATAGTTTGGGACACATTGAATCCAAATAAAATATTTGGATCTCATGAAGAGGAATAGAGCATTCTAATAAATAGATTTAGCTCTAGGGAAATGAGAATAAATTATAGAAAAGTTCAGAAAATTCTCAGAGGAACCTAGACGTTAGATAAATGTGTTTTTCAAATCATTGCACTCATGAAACATGAAGATGCATCGGCATGAATGCAACACACGCACACAACCTTATTTAATTTTTTGAAAACAAACAAATGTTTTTTTTCTACGCTAAATTCTCTGTAAAAGAAATAAATGTTGGAAAAATTTTAAAATTGAGAGAAAATCATTGTTTAATTATTCTCTAAATTCACATCCTGAAATTGGAGAATTTCAGGGTGTGACACTACAAATCGTAAAAAACATGCTTCCTGAGGCTAATGTGCTGCCGTCAACCACATACCAAGCCAAAAAGATCGTGTGCCCTCTTGGATTGGAGGTACAGAACATACACGCATGTCCTAATGATTGTATCCTGTATCGCGGCGCTAAATATTAGAAATTAGAAGCTTGTCCTGTTTGTGGTGCGTTGCGATACAAGATCAGGCGAGACGATCCTGGTGAAGTTGACGGGCAGTTACCGAAGAAGAAAATTCCTGCAAAGGTGATGTGGTATTTTCCAGTGATTCCACGATTGAAGCGTTTGTTCAGAAGTAAGGAGAACACAAAGTTGATGCGGTGGCACAAAGAAGATCGTAAGCGAGATGAGATGATGAGACATCCTGCAGATGGGTCCCAGTGGAGAAACATTGACAGAGAATTTCGACAATTTGATGAAGATGTAAGGAACATACGGTTTTGTTTAAGTACAGACGGAATGAATCCATTCAGCAATATGAGCAGTAGTCATAGTACTTGGCCAGTTACCTTATGTATATTTAATCTTCCTCCTTGGTTGTGCATGAAGCGAAAGTTCATCATGATGCCAGCTCTCATCACAGGTCCAAAACAACCTGGAAACGACATCGACGTGTTCCTAAGACCTTTGATCGATGAGCTTTTACTGTTGTGGAAGGACGAAGGTGTAAGTGTGTGGGATGAGTACAAACAAGAAACATTCATCCTCCGCGCATTACTTTTTGTGATCATCAATGATTGGCCTGCACTTGGAAACCTTTCAGGACAGTCAAACAAGGGATACTCGGCCTGCACCCACTGTTATGATGAAACAGACTGCATTTATTTGAAGCATTGTCGAAAGTGCGTGTATATGGGCCATCGTCGGTTTTTACCACTGAAGCACCCATTAAGACATGAAGGAAAATATTTTAGAGGCGAGTCTGATAATCGATCTAAGCCTTTGTTCCGCAACGGAAAGCATGTGTTTTCGATGGTAAAGGATGTGCAGGTAGTATTTGGAAAGGGCCCTGGTAGCCAAGCCGTTCCAAATGACGAAGACGGACATGCACCCATGTGGAAGAAAAAGAGTATATTATGGGAGCTACCTTATTGGGAGATACTGGAGGTCCGCAATGCAATTGATTTGATGCACCTGATGAAGAATCTTTGTGTGAACTTGCTAGGCTTCATGGGTATATACGGAAAAGGGAAAGATACCGTAGAAGCAAGACGTGACCTAAAAGCGTTGGAACAACGAAAAGACCTACGTCCTAAAAAGAAGGGAAAAGACCAGCGATACTTAAGGCCTGCAAGCTACACTCTCAGCAAATAGGAGAAGGAAAGCATGTTTGATTGCCTGAACAGTATCAAGGTGCCCTCCGGATATTCCTCAAATATAAAAGGAATAATAAAAATGAAAGAAAAGAAATTCACGAACTTGAAGTCTCATGACTGCCATGTCCTGATGACACATTTACTTCCTGTTATCTTGAGGGGTATTCTACCAGATAATGTAAGGTTGGCAATCGTGAAACTGTGCGCGTTTCTCAATGAAATTTCACAAAAGGTGAGTAATCCAAGTCATTTAATAAGGCTACAGCAAGACGTGGTCCAATGCCTTGTAAGCTTTGAGATGATATTCCCACCTTCATTCTTTAATATTATGACACATCTCCTGGTTCACCTAGTTAAAGAGATAACTACTTTGGGGCCAGTATTCCTACACAATATGTTCCCTTTCGAGAGGTACATGGCAGTCCTAAAGAAGTATGTTCGCAACCGTTCTCGGCCAGAAGGATGCATCGCTAAAGGCTATGGAACGGAGGAGGTCATTGAATTTTGTGTAGACTTTATTGAGGATCCTGATCCGGTTGGACTCCCCGTGTCACACCATGAGGGACGACTCTGCGGAAAGGGAACACTTGGGAGAAAAGCTATTATGGACCTCCCTCGAATTGAAATTTGCCAAGCAAACTACACGATTCTACAAAGTTCGACCTTGGTGGCTCCATATATAGAGGAGCATAAGGATATTATACGATCCAAAAACCCAAACAAGAGTGAAGCATGGATTACCCATCATCACATAGTGACTTTCAGAGATTGGCTGAGACGAAAATTCATCGGTGATGGCACGATTGATCAAGAACTTCAATGGCTAGCTAGGGGACCATAAATCACAATCTTGCAATACCAAGGCTACGAGATAAACGGGTATACATTCTACACAAGATCTCAAGACCAGAAGATCACTAACCAAAATAGTGGTGTCCGTATAGACGAAATAGGAAATGATGGAATAAAGGATATCTACTATGGCGTCATAGAGGAGATATGGGAACATGACTATGGACCTATAAAGTTGCCCTGTTCCGCTGTCAATGGGTGACCCGCGCCGGCGTAACGATAGACAGATATGGGATGAATAGGTGGGGCACGTTAGTACCGGTTGGTAAGAAGGCCCGGTACTAACGTGCCTCCCCTTTTCATTTCCCGCCTGGAGGTGGCACGTTAGTACCCGGCCGTGTGACAAACTGGTACTAACGTGCCTGGGGTGGCACGTTAGTACCGGGCCGTGTTACAAACCGGTACTAACGTGCCTGGGGTATAAAACCCCACCCTTCTTCTTCCTCAACACTTAGCCAAACCCCGTCGCGTCCCAACCGCGTCGTCCCCTCAGCCGTCCCGCGCCTCCCTGTCGTTCTCTGCCGTTCCACGACACCCGCGACGCCGCCGCCGCACCGCCGCGACGCCCCTTTGCAACGCCGACGCCATCCCGGGCCCGCACCGCCGCCCCCATCAGGCCATCACCGCCGCCGCCATCACCGCCCGCGCGCACTCCATCGGCGCCATTCCGCTCTGACGCCTCTCCCTCGTCGTCCGCGCGCACTCCGTCGGGGCCGAGCCGCCGCCGTCCCGCTCCTACTCCGGCCGGCCCGTGCCGGTGCCCCTCACCGTCGTCCTCCACACCGGCGGCCGCTCCCTCCACCCCGATCGCGCCCTCGCGCCGGCGTCCCGCCTCCACCTCGCCTCGCTCGCGCCCAGCGTCGCGCCCCCGACGCCGGCTGCCGCTCTCCCGACGCGTGTACGACTGCCCGTGCTGACGTCAGCCCATCCGGAGGCTGACGTCAGCAGCATTTTCTTAATTAATATGTGTTAGAAAAATTAATATGTGTTGGAAAAACTAATATGTGCTAGAAAAATATCATATGTGCTAGAAAAAAATTCCCGTCATGTTAGATAAATTAATATGTGTTAAGAAAATTAATATGTGCTAGAAAATATTATATGTGTTAGAAAAAATTAATATGTGTTAGAAAAATTCATATGTGCTAGAAAAATATCATATGTGCTAGAAAAATTAATATGTGTTAGAAAAAGTTAATATTTGTTGGAAAAAATTAATATGTGCTAGAAAAATATCATATGCGCTAGGGAAAAATTAATATGTGTTTAAAAAATTAATATGTGCTAGAAAAAATTAATATGTGCTAGAAAAATTAATATGTGTTAGAAAAATTTTATATGTGTTTAAAAAATTAATATGTCCTACCATATATTAGGATAAATGACGAGACGTAGCGAGGAGGAGGAGTTGCTTCATAATATGATTCGAGACGGTACAGACCCCGTACAGTTTGACGGCAGTCAATTTCTTGATTTATCTGGACATGGAGGGGATGGGGGGAATGGAGATGATGATGGAGATGATGTGGAAGATGATGATGGAGACGACCAAGAACAAGAAACTGGTGTTCACGAAGACAATGAGACCGAGGTATACATAAGGATTTTGATCGGGCATGTGGATTAATTTTGTATTAATTAGTTTTGTATTAATTAATTTTGTATTAATTAATAGTTTAATTATGTTCAGGCATCTGGATCGCAGCCTCCAAAACGGAAGCGAGGCTGCAAAAGAAAGATGACCGGGCATACCCTGGTCACAGCCGTGAATGATGATGGTGAACCAATGGCACCGCCTGGGATTAAGACGAGTTATGTGAATCAATGTGGATATCTTCTTAGGGAAAACATCCCATCAAGTACGAGCTTTGGAGGCTACCTAAAAACAGCGATCCAAATATTCAAGTTCGACAAATAGTCCCAGAGTCAGAGAACGAAATGTTATGGAAGCAGATCACTACACACTTCACATTTCCGGACGACAAATTAGAGAAAGTCAAGGATTGGACGATGAGGAAGATGGCTAACTAGTTTCAGTCATTTAAGAAGAAGTTGAAAGCCAATTTCATCAAGAAGAATCTGACACCAGATTTTGAGAAGCAGTACCAGAACCAAAGGTCGTTTTGGTATGAGTTCTTGCAGAATCAGTTGTCGGCCGACTACCTGAAGCGAGTTGAAACTAACAAAAAAAACGCCTTGAAGAAATGTAAGTTCCACCGTCTTGGACCAGGAGGTTATGAGAAGGCGATTCCGAAATGGAAGAAGATGGAAGATGAATTGATACAACGAGGAATCGTACCGCAGACACTCTCGTGGCCGTTACGAGTGAGGTGGTACTTCTATGCTCATGGAGGCAGACTAAATATGGAAAATTGTGCGTTTATCACTAGCGATGCCATAGCCGCCACGGTCGACAGGCTAGACGAAGCAATGAAGAAAGTGCAAGATGGATCTTTCAAGCCTGATCGAGAGAAGGACGAGCTGACTTACGCTCTTGGCAATCCGGAACACACTGGTCGGACTCGAGGCATGGGCGTTGTACCATGGAAATATGGCTTCAGTCAGGATATACAGACATACCGAAGCCGTTCCAGAAGAAGGAAAGCCATCCATGAAGAATTGTGTGAGCTCCATGACAGGCTAGCTCAGGTTGAAAATAGAACAGCCCAAGAAATAAATGAACGAGTCGATCAGCGCCTGGCAGAATTACTTAGCCAACAGTAGGGACAACCTAGTGCTACTGCAGGCAGCAAGAATTTGGAGATCAGCCCCGCATCTCAGCGTCGTAGCAGCATTGCTTCCACCAAGGCCGCTGAAAGATATCCCGTGGATGACATCACTACGAGGACGGACTGTGAGCTTCTTTATCTTGTTGGGAGTTAGCTCAAGGTATGTGCTGAAGGTGTTGCTGAAGTACGGTCCCAGGCGAGACAATTCACAATGTGCCGATTCCCGAAGGGTACGCTCGAGTTTTGGTTGACCGAGTGCCTGGTGATTGGTCTGAAGACCTTGCGATCCCAATCCCTACAAGTGAGGGTGGAGAGGAACTACGAGATGGGTTGCATATATGGATCTGTTGGCCTAAGGGAGACATCAGATTGAAGCCAGGAATAACAGATTCGGTTGTAGCATCGGCTACGAGGGACCCCAGCCTGGATCCACCATCTCCACAGGGTTTCGACAACAACATGGAACCGCCCTCACCAACTGGTACAAGGGACGCCAACATTAGTCCACCTAAGCCTCAGCCAAAGAAGAGGTACGCCAAGGCTCCAATTCCGCCGGCTCCAAAGCGGCAGAAGCAGAAGAAAGAGAAGCCTCCACCACCGAAGCTTCTGTACGAGAAAACCGCTGAGGAAGAGGTTGCAGATTTTTTTCAGAAGATTAAGGACAAGAGAAAGCCACAGCCGAAGGAACCGGTTGACCCAGCAACCATAAGACACTTTGTTCAACAGGCCACACCTGTGGTCAAAGCAAAGTTATCGGACTATGACCGCACAATCATGAAGTTGTACAAGAAAGTCGAAAACAGAATTAGTGCATCATCGTCGAAAAGCGGTCAATCCAAAAGCAGCAAGTCCAAAGGCATTGCACAGCTGGGACAGCAATCCAAGCAATCGATTCCTCCGCTTGTGGTGCTGTCAGAGGAAGAACAACAATTGGTTGAGGCTATGAAGCAAACCAACCTCACAAGAGCACAACTGCGAGGCGAAGATGATATTCCAATGCACGAGGAACGCAAACGAAAACCGTTCGAATTGGGGCAATCACTTGTATGGCCTGAGCTGCTACCACACCTAGGGACCAGAAAGTATGAGTTCCACAATTGGTACATGCGAGAATCTGGAAATGGATTGGTCATGTTCGCAGCAAGGATCAGAAATTCACCCTATCGGCCGCCATGTGATATGTGGATTGATTTCGAAGATATCCATTTTTTGTACCATCGAGATGCCCTTTCCAAGTCCCTCATGAGTGCATGGATTATGTAAGTATTTAATGACATGTTTATATTGTATCTCTAGTTGTCAAGCCTATCTAACTATATGTTATTGTGTATCATGTAGGATGGAGTATCAACATTGCCGGAAGAAGGGATACTATGGCATTGGCTTCTTGGATCCGGATATCTTACATGTGGAATGTATTGCAAAATATCCCAATCGGACGACAACAAATATCTTTAATGCCTTGATGGCGCAACATACACGTACATTCATACTTTTACCGTACCTCTTCGGGTTAGTATTGAAGATATTTTTCTATTTCTATATTCATTCATCTTATGGTTCTAAATTCAATACATTAATTACATCTTCATATGTAAAGGTTCCACTGGATCCTCCTTGTACTCGAGATTAATCGATGTCGAATTACGGTGTTCGACTCTTTGAGAAAGCCAATGACAGATTATCAAAGCCTCGTTGATATTCTTAACAAAGCATGGAAACGCTTTGTTACACACCAAGTTGGAATATCAGATACGGACGAGCTTGTATGGAGGCCTAACGTTCCGGTACGTTCAAAATTTCATATTAGTCTTATTACATTTAGTCAAACATCGAGAGAGTATTACGTAACCGATTGTTCATATACGTGTATATATAGTGTATGAGACAGGAACAGGGAAACAACCTGTGTGGGTACTACGTATGCGATTTCATCCACGCATTTGTAGGTCCGAAGCAGATGACGGAAAGAGAATTTGACGTATGTAAACTTCCTACCATTTTATTAAATTTTCGTTACGCAAATATGTTTACTAAGACTCACGAAGATTTTTCATGACAGATTATGAAAATGTCGGAAGACCTCATTGAACCGGAACGAGTCAAGGCAGTTCAAGAACAAATTATCGGATTCCTGCTCGATGAGGTCGTGAATCCGAACGGTGAATTTCATGCGGATCAGAGAATAAGCATTGGTGCAATGGATCCTGATCGAGAAAAGGACGAGGAGGAAGAGGAGTTCCAAAAGAAGAAGAAAAAATGACCTTAAAGTATCTTTAAGAAACGGTGTATATATATGTAATACTTTTTAGTCAGCTAACTAAGTATATGTAGATTATACATGATTGTAACGTAATATTACTTTATACGCAAAGCGCATTAGGACGGATACGATACGAATACGCATTAGAACGGATACGATACGAATACGCATTAGGACGGATACGATACGAATACGCATTAGAACGGATACGATACGAATACGCATTAGAACGGATACGATATGAATACGCATTAGAAATAAAATAGAAAAAAAGAGAAATGAAAAAAAAACAGTTTAGTACCGGCTGGTAATTGTCTGCCCACGGCGCGCGGCAGGGCACGCACGTTAGTACCGGTTGGTAACACCAACCGGTACTAACGTGCACGTTTTGGTACCGGTTCTGGAACCGGTACTAAACGACCGCCACGTTAGTCACGAAACGTTAGTACCGGTTCCAGAACCGGTACTAACGTGGCCTTCCCGACCGGTACTAAAAGTGCTTTTTCCTGTAGTGTAAGAAGCAACTCACAGTGATGTTTGAGTTAACCGTAGCTTGTTCCTTGTCCATGTTGTATTTCAATTTGCTTTCTTTTACTTGGTTGCAAAAAAATGGTTAAATAAATGTGTATAGCATTTTGCTTTATGTCCTGGCAGCTGAAAATGGTGAATGAGTGATTTTCTATTTCACTGAAAGTACATAATGTTTGAGGCGAGATAGGGTGCTTGATCCTATGAAAATGAAATACTGGTTACTAATTGGTTCTAGTGTTCTTTGTAATCTTGAATGGCTTGTGTGCAGGAAACGGTATGCCTTTAGATGGAGCAAAGGGTATATGCTGTATGGAGAAGCAAGGGATAAGAAGGGTTGGGCATCAGACAAGGAAGCAAGGGAGCCAGAAACCTCTAGCACTGTCTCTTTACATTTGCCCTCTTTTATTGTGAATGTTTTTTATTTCACTTGTCCAAGTGTTTTTCGTAACCTTTTCACCAGCTAAGAAGCACAAGAGCGTTGCATTTTCATAAGGATGCACCTACATCATTCAGAGGCTTGTAGTCTTTAACTTTCTGGCACATTCAAGTTTGTTTTGGTGCTGCTAATCTACGGGTTTATCTCGCAAAAAGGCTTATAGTCTATATATACGTCAATCAATAAGCAGTTAAGTTTTGAAGGGAGTAGCTATTTAGAAGGGAGAGATTACATTATATTCCACCAGTACTTATTAGTGGTAATTATGACATAATTCCCTAACTGTAATGCTTTACCCCTCTCTAAATATCAAGTAAACCTGACTGACAGATTGTGGTGTGTTACTTTTGAATTCTTCTACAATGTGGTCTGTAAATACTTTCTGTAATCACAAAATTATCTATGTGTTATATTTCATAGCTTTCTTTTACTTGGTTGCAAAAAATACTGATGGTATAGGATGATAAAGAACATATGCAGTATGTCCTGGCAGCTCAAAATGGTGAATGAGTGCTGTTCTATTATACTGAAAGTATATAAATTTTAAGGTGATAGAGTGCTTGATCCTATGAAAATATATTTTTACTGAAAGTATATTTCTCTATTGCAGGTCGCAGCATTGTTGTCGATCTGAGGTGCCACTACTGTATTTGGCGTGGTAAGTCTCCAGTCGATATGTTTATTTCTGGAAAATGTTTCAAACTATGCGGAATTATTTGTACAAGTTGTTGGATCTTTTGTAATATGATCTTGCCTGCGCTTGGTTGTTGCAGCATGCCCTGTCCATCCAAGTAAACTTTTCGATTGTATTCATGCAATGGCCCATGCCTTGTTGTTACAGAAGTTGGTTCAGTTCTTTGACATGTTCTAATGTTTGTCCCTTTACATTAGTATTTGCTTAGACTAGAGGAACAACACTAGAAGTCAGAATGCGGCATACAGTATTATTTGAAGGCTGACTGAATCACCATATGTGTTTTGCCAATTTGCGTCTCCGATAAGGGTCATCGGTGACGAAAAAAATTTCGTCTCCGATGCATGTTGAGCTGCATCTCCGATGAGGTTTTTTTACATAGTGGTATGCAGTACCATATGCGTACAAGCTAGAGGAGTGCTATTTATACAATTCACGGTGTACTGGGAATTCTTCAAGAAAGATTGGCCGGTTGGTGAGGTAGTTTTGTTGTACTTACTTGGTTACCACTAATTCCGTTATAATTCAGCTGCTGCAAACAAATAGCTGCGAATAGGAGCAACTCTACATAAATCTCTGCCATGTAAAGGTCGTATACATGATGTACGACATATATGAACAATAGATCAAAACTCCAATGTTGTGCGCAGGTAATACTAAATCACCAGGAAAAGGAGGCATAGGGAATTTTAGCCCTGGCCTATATGATCCGGATCGCTCATCCTTCCTAAAGTCCAGAAGGAAGCAGAACCCCAGAACCGCGTCGACGCTGCTGAGCCCCCACGCATACGCCATTCTCTGGTCAATATCTCAGTTACTACTAATGATGGAACGATGGCTTTATCCCACTGGATGAACGAGGGTGACGGCGGCCGGCCATGGTCATGATCGTGCGAGGGCAACAGGCATCACCAAGAGAGTGGTGATGAGCGCAGCATTTCCCTTTGGGTGTATACCTCGAGCACAAAAATCAAAGGGGACATGGTGCAGTGATTAGAGATTATTGCGTGAGTGAATTTACCTCTAGCACAAACGATATTAAGAAGGTTCATGTTTCTTTAAAAATTACGGTAAGCAATTATTGAGACAACGAAATAAAAATGCGAAGGTGATGCGGGGTCACAGCACATCCACATCCTCGAGCACAAAAATGCGAAGGTATACCACATCCACATCCACATCCCCATCTATACATGGCTATGGCGTACTTCGTGCCAGAATAAACACAATGTTTTTGCCTGGCTTATAATCAAGGATAGGCTTAGCACAAGAGGGTTACTACGACGCAAGAATATGGTTTTACCATCATACAGTTGTGTTTCATGCTCAGGAAACCATGAGGAGAGCATGGAACACCTCTTTATGCAATGCCCATTCGCACAACAATGTTGTGGTCTGCTTAATTTAGTGATATTGGATCAGGACAGTGTCATAGAAACAATAGAAGGGTCCGTATGCAACTTAATGTGAGCTTCTACATGGACGTAATCATCCACATGTTCTGGAGCATATGGATGGTGCGAAATGACATGATCTTCAGACACATCAGCCAGTGCTCACAAACTGCAAACATATCTTCAGAAAAGAATTTGCCCTAGTTATTCTACGGGCAAAAGGAGACTTGCCGCAAAAGATGACCCAATGGATGGACCACTATGTGTAATTTTCATGATTTTCTTTCTTACTTTCTTTGTCTCTTGAGTACACTTTGTACTCTCTTGTACTCTTTTGAGTTTCCTATATTTAATATAATCAGTAGGGGAAACCCCTCCTGTTGCATAAAAAAAATGCGAAGGTGATGCGGAAGTGACAGCACCCCCGCATCGATGTCGAGGTGATGGCTACATACATGCATGCCTGATGCGTACATGTTTAGCGAAATGCACGCTGAGGTGATGGCTGTTTTGTGATTTCACGTGCGAGCGGAAGTAGCAGCCACAGCTTCACTCCGCCTCTCATGAAAAGCTTCGCTTGGTGATTGGTTTGGAATCTTTTTTTTTTAAGCTATTGGTTTGAAATCTTGCTTTAGGTGCCATCTTTGCTATATGATTTGTACACTGATAGGCTTATTGGGCTGCCTGTTGAGTTTCTCCGCAGCTTAGGACGACGTGGGCTATTATCTTGAATGAAAGTGATTACCCATGGGTCACAAATATTCTTCTATGTAAATCGTGCGAGGTGATCAGAAACGTTACACACTATCATGACTTGTATCAAAGATGCGTTTTGTATTTCGAGCGACAGTATATTAACTTCACTACTGCAGAAAACGTCGATCTAAACGGCGCGAAAACCTCATCCGAAGCGTTTATTTCATCGCTTCCCTTTTTCCGATTAGAATAAGAGTGTCATCCGAAGCGGTTATTTCGACTCTTCGTTTGTTGACAAGTTATTCTAAGCGGAGTATATCGTGCCAGTAAAATAAAAACGGTAAAAATATTTTTTTACATAGCCCTGGAGACCACCCGCGAGCTACGGTCACAAGTCACACGTATTTCACGCGAAATACGCGCGCGTGCGGTGCCCAGCCTTCGAACTCGCGACCTCCTACCTCGCGCGAGCCTTACTTACCATCTCACCTAGACGTCATTCCTGCATGCATGAGGGAGTTCTATTCCTTTTGACACTTGTTGCATGAAGCTTAGTTCTATTATTTGGGCATCTAAACGGCGTTAAATCGAAAAACTTTCAACTACAAAGTTGTAGATCTCGTCGAAACATGCGATTTTTGTATAAAGCTTCTCTCCATCCGAGACCATACGCAAAAGTTACAAAATTCAAAATACAATCTGAAATTGGTACAAGAGTGGGAATGAGAACGGGAACGGTTTCGGTCATCTAAACGATGTCAAATCGAGAAACATTCAACTATAAGGTTGTAGATCACGTCGAAACTTACAAATTTCGTATAAAGCTTCTGTCTATCGGAGACCATAAGCAAAAGTTACAAAATCTAGAATATAATCTGAAATTCAAGTTACAAGAACGAAAAAAGGGACGGGAACTGTTTTGGGCATCTAAACGATTTTTGCCGATGCCCAAAACGTGCCAGCGTTCTGCGCACCGCTTAGAATGACTACGTATACTAATCGGTTCGTTAAGCGCTATTTAGGTTTTATTAACCTAGTGCTACCGGTTTAGCTAACGCTAGTTAGGATGATGGCACGCACGTTTAAGCAAAAACTCCTTCGTTTCTGTTATTTGATCTCGAATGAATACTAGCTAGTTATATATGGATCGTTATGAATGAATTGCACACACAACAGATTCACATTCAACCGAATGCGAACGTGTACGTCCTAAATGTTTCCAACAACACACAAGATATATATAGCTAGTACCATTGAAGATCGTATACGAGAGCTGTTGTAGATAAATTTAACATGTTTCATCGCTAGCTACCTAAAAACAGTTCATCATCACTTCAACACATGAATAGATAATTAAACATCACAAACTTAGAAGAAATTAAATGACTAGCTAGTGGTAGCTGAAGGACCGATAGTGCCTAGTTCTAAACGGACCAAAATGGCAGCAATATGTTAATAACGAAAGTATGTAATCCCTTGACGCTTATATCGCCAGATTACACTGCAACTACAGCAGAGCTAATGAAATAGGTCGAAGAGGAGTCACCGTCGCCGCCATCACTCCGGCGAAGGTCATGGTCCATGGGGCGGCAGCGGCGCCTGTTGGTGAAGGTGCCAACCAGATCCTCAAGCGCGCGGGCCAGATCCGCAAGAGCCGAGGCTAGATCGGCGTGCCACCCGGCGATGGAGGTGGCCTACTCCGTGGAAGCGAGGAAGACGGAGGCCATCACTTTTCACGACTCCGCCATGGATCTGGACAACTCGCCAGCGGATTTGTTGGCAGCATCGGCGATGGAGCGGAAGAAGGCCTCCCGCGTCGCCTTGGCCCCCGTCACGCGAGTCGCGGAGATGCTGAGGTGCATAACTGCCGGCGCCAGACATGTGGCCTCCGCCGCGCGAGTCACGGTGACGCTGAATGCCGTGCAAGACGAGGACGATGACTGAGAGGCGCGACAGAGCTCTACTGGCAGTCAACGTGGCGGGCCAGGGAGCTCGATCTACTGTGATAGCGCGCGGAGTGGGAGAGAAGAAATAGTGGATAGTGTTTTGTCGGAACGTCACGGCTTATTTTATAGCCGCACCTCATTCTAAGCGGCTCAACATAGACTTCTTAGAATGAGGACCTTATTCTAAGTGCATGGTATGGGCAGCCATGGCCGTTGAACTTCTCCACATCCGCCATCAATGGCAGCTTGACGAAGAACATTGTTGGCAGCGCAAACGCGCATTAAGATCCACCGCTAGCGCATGGATAAGTTGTAACTCTTCTGATACATCCGGCCCATACAGGGTCGGCCGAGGCCCATCAAAGGCCGCCCGGAGCCCGACAGTTCTTAGGCACACCCACTCGGGGAAAGGCCTAATCTCCCTAAAAGACTAGTCCGATAGGGGAAGGGTGGCTCTCCTTTTTAAGGTGGCTTCCTCCTCCCAAGCTAAGCAATGTGGGATTAATCAGAGGCTCTCACGGTCGCCACCCGACTACAACTGGGCCACTCGGCCCATGCTGTTGTGTCTTTGCCAGCGGGTAATAGTGGAGGATGTCCTCAACATTAATGATGACTCTGGCCCAGGCATGGTTGGAACGAAAGCCCGACACACCGATCCGGATTCCCTGAATCCCGCAATCTTAGCACCGCAACTCCAGCGCCCCCACCCGGGAAAGGCCCAATCTCCCTAAAAGACTAGTGCGATAGGGGAAGGGTGACTCTGCCTTTAAAGGTGGCTTCCTCCTCCTCCGCTAAGCAAGGTGGCATAATTCGGACGTGCAAGACTGCCGCCTACACTATTGTGCGCCTGGTAAAACCACGTGCATGGTTGCCGCCTACACTGTTGTATGCTTAGCCAAACCATGCTCTCGGTGGGCTACGACTGCCGCCTACGCTGTTGCGCGTTTGGCCAAACCATGTGCACGGCTGCCGCCTACACTGTTGTGCGCCTGGCCAAACCATGCCCAAGGATGTCCTCATCATCTTCCATCAAGAGTACTCCACCAAGGTTATCAATCCATGGAAACAAGGTCACAAAACCTAGATTAAGTATGCATCGAGAAACATTGATCTAGTTGCAAGATGATTGCGAATAGGTAAACATGAACATGCATAAGCACATATGAACATGAGGTAACACATCTAGGATAAAAGCCTAGACTATGCATATGTTGTAGTTCTAGCTAGAATGGCAAGCAAAACATGGTTCTCATTCAATGCATTTTTAAAACTCTAGCCTCCGGTCCAACTCCCGAGAACGCCACCTTACACGGGCAACACCCTGTCATGATGCTCCCAATCGGCATGGTTAGTTACAAGTGCACAAACACAAGTTCGTGTCATACTACTCGATAGATCTGGTATGCACCTCTAGCCACCGTGACTACAAGAACACCCTATTCAACCTATGCATGCCATAGATTGGAATAAGCAAACTCGTGAGAGTATGAAATCATAGAAGGAGGAAAATGGATCGCAAAAGAATTGAAAAACATCTATTATTTTACCATGAATGATTGTACATCACAAGATCACAACTGTGGCCATACCTTCTTGTGACTCCTAGTTCCAGAACTCCGACGTGATCTTCCTCGTAGAGTGATCCCGCCGGCTAGAGCCTAGGCTAGGCTAGCCTCTAGACAACTACATGGCCCTCAGCTCTCTGTAGAAGGGTGTCCCTCAAGTTCCTCGGCTTCTGCTTCGAATGATGATATGCCGGCCGAAAGGCGAACTATTAATAGCCCTGAAAATCCCTAGGTCAAAGGGGAAGGTGAGGCGGCGCAAGAATAGCTTCTGCTTCGAATGATGATATGCCGGCCGGCCAAGCCCATTCTTGGCCCGCCTCATGCTCAACTTTTTTCCCATGCTTCCTTGGTGCTTCTAGAGCCTTCCTTTCACTGCATGTGGGTCCTGGACGTCGTTTGCTTCAGGATAAAATTGGCTCAAGATATCTTTCCATTTGAATTGTCTTCATCTCGACGTAACTTGATCTTATCTTCAATTGCTTAGTCCTTAAGCATTCTTGGAGGTTGGTGGGCTAAATCCGGGCATGAGTGGGCTTCAGTCCAAGGCTTGGATGCCTGGGCCAAGTAGGCTTGCTTCATCCAGGCTTCCAGCCTTCGTCTTTCGCTTATTTTGAATTGAGCCTATATTTGCTCCGAATTAATCATTTATCCTGCATAAACCAAAATCCTCCAATAACACATGCATATACTAAAACGTAACAGTTTTGAAGTATGATCAATAGTTCAGATATTAAATTCATGCAAAAATTGAAGTTAAACAGGGGTAAAAGCGTGTTATTTAAGAGCGCCAACAAACGTGACATCGGTCTTGTCGTCAAAGGAGATGTTCGCCGCCCGCTATTTCCCCAGCATGGAGTGCACCACGGTGGCGACGGTGACGCTGGGATGCCTGGTTGTCCTCCTAGAGACGGTCATCGCCACCACCTGCGTCTGCTCCCTGCCGTAGACGAAGAGCTCCTTGAGGACGCGGTGGGAGACATCCACTGTCTCCACCCGCGGGCAAGGCCATAGGATGAGTTTGTGGTAGCCGCCGGGCGGCCTTGGAGTCCTGTCCGTGACCTTGGCCATGGCACTTACCTGCAAACTGCCTGTGAGAGTTTTGTGTGAGAAATTGTGAGAGAAGGATATGGAATGGAATATGCGAGAGATCGAACGAGATCGAGAAGGCCTGGAGTATATATGGCGATCGTCGACAACCAACTTGTATCGCAAGTAGGCCATCGAAGGGTCCAAGCTACTGAAGGGGCGTCTTCGTCAAACCACCATAACCGTATGCACACAGACTCTCCGCGCGCGCTGCAACATCCGATAGATTGATGGTTCCAATTCTAGGCAAAGAGGTTTATTTCCGCACCGATTCAAAAAAGAAATATTCTAAGCAGCATATTCCACACCGGTTACGATGGACGCTCATTCTAACCAGTTGTTGTTTGGGCCGGCGCGTTTACTTAAACGAGCCGGCCCAATACTAATACCGGCACATTTGAGGCCCATAGGAAAACTGGCACGTTCATAACCGCCTCCATTGACTTAAATGAAACGGGACATTTTGGCCCGGCGCGGATGGTTTCTATAGTAGTGCCGGTTGACCAAAATCCGGTACTAAATTGGTCACCCAGCCATTTAGGACCTTCTCCGAACATTGCAAGTCATCAAAGGCAATTTTAGTACCGGATTGTAAAACAAACCGGTCTCAAATATTTTTTTCTTTATTTTTGGGCACAAAGCCAGTACCGGTTTGTGTTACTAAACTGTGTGCCAGTTTAGTCTCGAATATTTAGTACTGGTTTGGGAACCGGGACTAAACTCAGCTTCCCGACAGGTACTGCTGCCCAGTTTTCCTCTAGCGTTGAATCCAACTGCGGTTGCTTGTCATAGATTGAATTATAAAACCTTATAGTACTTGTACTGAACTCACTAGCTATTGTATCCACTGCAGCATACTAGCTAGTACTACGTATGAACTTGTCCCAATAAATCTTCCTATCGAGGACAGGCATAAATTCTACCTTAAAGGAGAAAGGAAAACAGAGCTCATCCTTTTAGGCCTGGGTATGGGCATTCACATCATATTAACAAAAAACTATATGTTGACTCGAATATGAAAGCCAAGTAGCGCGCACAGGATGTACACAACTTGATTAAGGAGTGTGGTATGTGATTCCTTTTAATTGAGAAGTCACACCGTACCTGCTATTCCAGTAATATAATCAACACATTCAGAGACTATGGTGGAGTATCAACTAGTCTAGACCAAAGCTCCTGGAATCGGCAAGCTGCCAGGTTGCCAAGTTTCTGTAGCTAATGTGCCACGATGCTGAGATGTGGTTCTATAGAGTTCTAAGAAGTCATACGAAAAAAAGTCTTCGGAAGAGCCTCAAGCTTATTCTCGACCGGGCTCGTACCAAGAGTGCCTAAAAAATTGACGGCCAAAACATTAATTTTGGGACCTATATGAATGGTATTGGGAGTTCAAAAATCCATGTCCACCAACAGTTCCGAAAAGTTAGTTGCTAAAACAACTTGTGGGGCCATCCTCTACGGGAAAAAAAAAGAAAACCAAAGACATTTTTAACGTGCGAGAGAAATTTGCGGAAAGAAAAAATGAAGAACGTGAGGGAAAGAAAAAATGACCATGGAAAAAAGGGAACCACATGGCCGATTGGGAGTGGAGAGAACAGGTGCAAATTTAGCTCCATATAGCCCTGATATTGGGCATGCCAAAAATTTAGCAACCAGATTAGACCACTGTTGGAGCATTGTTTTCAGTTTGACGCCCAAAAATAATTATTGGGAGTGTTTATTGGAGACTCTTGGAGATGCTCTTAAATACCCAATAAATACTCTCAATTTTTGGGAACGGAAGTGAAAAAACAATGCTCCAACAGTTGGCCAATCTTGTTCTCAATTGTTTCAGACTGCCAATACTAGTTTCTGAATGACCAAAAGCACAAGTGTCGCCCCTTCTTCTAGTACATGAAACAACAGATGCAACACAAATATTTGATTGCTTATGATTGTAGAAAACCCACTATTCTGTTGTGAGCTCGTGAAAACAATACCATCTGCCACAATGAGATGAGTGATGCCACAAAATAATTTTTTTTGAGGCGTGCAAGAGAGAAGTACAATGACGCGACTTCGGGAGAGCAACACCAAAAAAAAGGAAATACAGCACCACCACCAAACACGACAACAACCGATCTAAGACAAACTAAAAACCGAACCTGCAGGATAAAGGCAGCAAGAACACACGCACATCACGGATTGACTAACAACCTGGGGCTAGTGGAGGTTGAGCAAGAGTATCATGCCAGACGATGCCTTCAAGAAGGGACCGACGCCGACGCCGCCATCATGCTTATGTTCACGGAGAAGCAGATCAAGTTTTGGAGGTCCAATAACGCCCCTAGCAGGGTAAACTACAACACAGAACGTGGCGGTTGTCAGCACCAGCGAACACCGGCCAAAGCTTTCACCAAAGTCCCCCAAAACCAACTCCACGTTGCAGACCACCAAAGCTAGGATGACAACCAAATCAATGGGATGGCAGCGAGTAATTCCTGGCAGTGACAATGAAAGGGACATCCACAGGCACAAAGCAACAACCTTGACGACCCACAAGTATCCGAACAAAGAACAACCATGACAATCACGACCAACGTGTCATCCCAGTGGAGCCCATAGCAGAGGGCCGTATCGGCGAAGAAATGACGTACCGACGGCGGTAGCCCAAGGGTGGTGGAATGCAGCAATCTCGGGGGCGAAAGCCCGGCTCCACCGACTTGCGTAGAAGGCGACCTTGAGCAGTACTGGCACACGAAACGCCGGCCACGGCAGGACGCTGGCTTCAGGGGTCGGGGCTGCCCAGATCAGGCAATTGACTGCAGGAAGAGGGGCTCGCTGGCCAGGAAGGGCCACTGGGCCACGGCGACGACGAGCAGCAGCATGGGGAACCTCAGCACCGGATGACGATGTAGGGCCCATGCCCGACAGCATCCATAGCGACAACAGTCGGTGGCCCGGGGGCCAGATCTGGAGGTGCGGCGGCCACGAGGGTGCGGAGGGCCCGAAGCCCCAGCGACTCGGGGACCGGATGGCGGCGGCGACCATCGATGGGGAGGGGAGGGCCGCCGTCCACGCGCACCCGGGCGACCGAGTGGCGAGGCGGCCTCGCACTCCAAATCCGGCGGCGGCTGGAACCAACGTCACACCTCGTTGGGGGCAGCGACCTTGGCGGCGGCGGGAACCACGGTGGGGAGGGGAGGGCTGTCGCGTCCGCACGCCCAGCCCGGAGATGGGAGGTGGAGGTGGTTAGGTGGCGCGGAGGGGGATTCTGCCGGAGCCGCTCCGTATGGAGCGACGCGGGAGCATTTTGGTGATGCCACAAAATAATTAAATTTCCATATCTTGTTATCACTTACGGTATTCCCTTCCTGTATGTATATTCAGCTGAAAGAATGTGTTCCAAATGTTAATAACACAATGATTATGTTAATGCACTATATTTGAGAAATTGCCTCTTTTTCCCCGGACCAGCTAAGTTTAGTTTCCTCATGACATGAAACCTGATAGTACTTTTAGTATTTGAGAAAAAGGATGTATACTCTGCTAAAACTTTGATCAAAGCTACTAATACTAGCACAGAAAAGGTCCGCTTTATTCGGAGCTATTCACTGTACTTCTACTCAAGTATCTATATGCAACGGGGATTGCTAAGGTACACCCAAATCACTGTGAGTCGTCGATCTAATGATATATTACCTCCTAGGAGGTAATACTTTTAATATTTACTAGCACAAAGGCACATGTCGCAGACACGTGTTTCAAAAAAAATATAGCGCGAGAAAGAGTCCTAGTGGCTAATGTGTTGCTTGAGAAAGAGTCTTGACTGCTCACATACATGAACAATATAGCGTGAGAAAGGGTCCTAGGGGCTGACGTGTAGCATGAGAAAGAGTCCTGATTGCTCACGTACCTGATTCGTGGGCCCACCTGTCAGACCAATGAGTCTACAAAATTTGACGATTGACCATCAAAATTCTTTCGCTCATTTGGACTTAAGAAAAATTGTAATGTATGCTATTTGTGTGCTGAACCTTGTTTAGTTGCTTAAATTCTAGACTTGATGCTTGTTAGTGTATTGAAATGGATTGTATTGATGAAATGTTGTTCTTCTCAGTTCTGACCCAGATGTACTCTGTGTACTCGGCAGTGCCGAATCTTGCAACCCGACACTGCCGAGTACACAAGTGTGTCGTGGTGTGCTTAATGCACTCGGCAGTGCCGTGTTTATCAACTCGGCAGTGCCATGTACATTGTGACAGAACTGACGATTTCTTCGTTTTTATGTTTTGTGAGATATTTGTCATAAGTATCCCGTTATACATGTTCATACACTTGTTTTGCACCCCCACAGATGCTAAGATTTAGGGGAGCTCAATGGTTTCATGAATATGTGCAAAAATGGCATTTGAGGCCAAAGTTGTTGAATTCAAACATTGCACATATTTAGGGGGAGCTCAATCTAAATATGAGCATCTAAAAGCTTCATTGATATATCTTTTGTAATCTTTAATCAAGGTTGTCATCAATCACCAAAAAGGGGAGATTGAAAGTGCATCTAGGCCTCTAGTGGGTTTTGGTGAATTGAGTGACACTAAGATTAAAGAGCTAATGATCTTGTTGAGTTTATGAGCAGGAATTTATTATAAAATCAATGAATTGGTTACAAAAGATTTATTCCATGTGGTAATGCAAAGAGGCTCATATGACAAGTCATTTGACTAGGCTATGTCAATAGTGAAGTGGCAAGCAATGAGTTATTTTGAATTGAGACATGTATTCATGGCAACTATTTAGTCTCTTATCAAGATGAAGCTTGTTGATGATGACATAGCACTGGAAGGGATTCTCTTGCAAAGAAAGAGGTATTTATTTGAAGAGAAGAACTAAAATAAAATCAAAGTGCAAGCTAAGGCGAAATGGTCAAGAAAGATGATGGTATGGGACATCATTGATCTACACTTGATACATAGCTTGTATATGAGACATTGACATGGTGATTCAAATCAAATGGTCAAAATTGATAAATGGATTTCATGAATGATGCAAGCCTACATGAAGCTCTAAGTGATGCAAGGGTGAAGAGCTGGAATTCGGGATAGTGTTTCAAGGTACCAAGCAATGTGTGATCAAGTTGCGGCTTGAGTCATGGAGTCTTTGCTAAGGGTGAAGAAACTTTCTTTGAGTTCAACTTGATGTATCTTGGTCATGAAGAGCGTCTTGTAGAGAAGCGTCAACCCTTTTAGAATCAAGTGAATTGAACTAGAAGAGGCTTTCATTCGAAGACAAGAGTTCAAGTCACTAGCCCAAGTAAATTATGCTCAGTTCACGGAACTAAATGAGATGCACTCCTTAGGTCATGAAAGATCAAGACACGACATGAATATGCAAATGAGAAGCTCAAGTTGTAGAAATGTACTTTATCTTTGATCTTGAGTGTAGGTATGCCGTACTATCAAGAGGGATGCATCACATAGTGTTTTGGTTTAGTCTCAATGCTCAAGTAACCTAAATAAGTTGAGAGAGACATAAAAACCTCACGTGCACACTTGTGAGTTTCTGAGTGTATATACTCGGCAGTGCCGAGCTTGTCAACTAGGCAGTGCCGAGTATATAGAGTGTGCCAACGGCTAGTTTTATTCAAATCTCGGCAGTGCCGGGTTTGTGAACTCGGCAGTGCCGGTTTCACAACGGCTAGTTTTATTAGAGTGGAGTATTTATACCCCACAACCTCAACTGTTGCTAGCTGCTACTTCTGAGGGTTCCTGTGTGCTTCCTTCCTGTTCTAAGCTAAGCAAGAGCCAAGTAAGCTCTCCGCAACCTCTCTTTGTGAGATTGTACATTCAAAGTGATATCCTTGTGTTGGGTTGAGAGAGAGATAGCTTGAGACATGAAGAGCACAACACTACCTTGAGCATTTGAGTTGGTCCGAAATCGTACATTATCGTCTAGATTTCCTTCCATGAATGCATTTTTTTTCCTATTGCCATAGCAGCCCCTATAGCAATTTTTTCAGTATGATCATTAGAATGTATCCTCAAGGACCTGACCATGACCATATTTGCACACATTTTCCGTGGTTAAAATTGGTGCCACCATGTATTTTAATGCGTGTCACTAAATGTTGAGATCCTAATGAGCCATTGCATCAAACATTTTTGTGACCATGACAAACTAAACCACAAGAAATCCAAATATTCACACAATAAATCATGGAACCGTGTCCTTACTGTTTTGATTAAACTACACTAAGTCCTTATTCATGATTATTGATTTTACAAGATATGAATCTAACCGACATTCCTGGAGTTTAAAAACATTAACAATAAACAATCCCAATATCTCCAAATCACTATTTTTAATGGATACTAATGTTGCAACATGGATACTGATATTGCAAAATCTACAAGGTCGACATTATATTGTGAATGATTTTTGTGGTTTTAAGTCCTTATTTTTCCAATAGTATCATGTCATTTATTTATTCTTTTACTCATGTTTCAACAAGCCCTAACAACATTTATTTGTTCCTATAGAATTAAATAAAATAGAAACTTCAAAAACTAGCCTGTGCGAATGCACGGGTTTACGGCTAGATGATGATAATTGTTCAACTCTTTGGAGATTTTCCACACAAAAACTCCAAACGTGAAAGTTTGCGACAATTGTGGATTTCGCTACACATTTCACAAGTTCTGCCCGATACTCACAATCTTTTGCGAGCACTGGTGATTTCTTTCTTAGTTTAGCATGAGGCCGATATACATAACTCTATTCCAGTGATCTATATCTGGAGTGGACATTGCCAAAAAACAACTCGGACTTGAACTATATTAGGGTAATGTTATTCTTTCGCATCTTTTGCATTCATTAAGCTTCCAACAGCTGAAGCATATGGTACCATATTTTTTTAATCTTCTTCTTATTGGTTGTTGGAACACTATAGTTCCCATAACAATTACTTATACATTTTGGAACACTAAATTTCCCAAAAACATTACCCTTGACTTTTAAGGACAGACTTAGGTTTTTACGCGTGCACATTTCTCAGCGTGCATGTGATATTCCTAGTACCCCTTTTCTTTCATCTTGGTGAATTCCACCGAAATTGAATCGTTAAGGACAAAAGTTTCTTGTTTTCATTGACGGATTGACATCACTACTAGCAAGTGAAAAGCCATCCATATGTACATGATTAGGAAAAGGATCTCCCTATTCCATACCTTCATATGGATATAATTGTCCTCTCATTTTCTTTATCCCAAAATAATAATTGATTCTATTAACTTAAAATGCTACTGTCTAGAGACTTGCTCTAGCCCATAATCATGTAGCATTCCTTATATTCTTTCCCCCAAACAAAACCTTTAGGTTGTGTGATGAAGTCATCTTCACACAAAAAAAACATCTAAGAATGCTATCTTTGCGTTCATCTGATGTAACTCAGATTATGATGTGCCATTTTTCATCGCGTAAAATTTTTCAATTTAAAACGTGCTTTGTTTCTTTACATATTCCCTTTGAAGTCACATTTCGTATGTCAGACCCATCACAGCCTGATGTTTTGTCTCCATTAGGAAATAAATATTAAGTCCCAAAATACATTGGAACTCTTCAACTTCATCTCATTGTTGAATATTCTTCATGACACATACTCTATTATATGAGGATGGTGATATTCTTCCTCATGAACAATATCACTCATTGTTTCCACGAGTTTAATAGTCGCCAAAACGGCTCCTGAATCATCGAAGTAGGTACTTGCACCCTCTTCTCCTCAAGATCAATTTATCAAGTCACCATGTTCCCCCTCTCAGGTTTGCCAATGAGATGATGGCTTTTGGGATCTGCTTCTATATATATATATATATATATATATATATATATGGGTTAAATACTTCAGCCTCAGTTGAGCTCCCCCCACACGCAAGTGGTTTAGTGAGGGTACTTACTTTGTACTTAATTGAGAATATGAATAGGGTTTTTAGTACCTCCACACATAGTTCCAATGGTGTCTTATGATACATTCTTGATGAGACTTGCCCAATATAGAATACTGGGTAACTGCGTTATCGTTCTTGAAACTTTATAGAATTCAGGAATTTAACTATTTCTTGAATTTAGGTGTTATCATCCTTGAAACTTTATAGCATTCAAGAATTTAGCTACTTCTTTACTTTAGGGGTATCGTTATTATAACCGTCGTACTCCCCCTGACGATCATGTTCATCATTTATAGATCACTTTAGATGAAAATACTGGGGTTTAAACTTTTCACAATTAATCTCACATTTCTCCCCCTCGAAATGTGGTTAGAAACTTTCTACCACAATTTTGAAACATATTTTAATGAGGAAACTTTGATTATCTTTTTCGTTCGCATGATCACTTCATGCAAAACAGAATTACTACTTAGTTTGTACGGGAGTACCTTTTCCTCATCTTTCTTCAAGAACTCAACATAGTTCTTTATCCTTAGTCCTCTTGCAAGTCATACTCGCATGTAATTCATGTCTTTAGATTCTTGAACTCATTGCTTGCCTCCCATTATGGGATACGCAAAGAACATATGAGTTATAGCAACTTTCTCCCGCCGGATAAGTCTTTTACCAAACTTCTCCAGGCATGAGGGATTGTCTAACATAACTATTATTTCAACTCTGCCGTTAAATTTCTCTCCCTTACGGGTATTTCCCATGAGGGACATAAATGCCAGAATTGGCTCTTTTGTATGCATATTCAATCATCAAATTCAGATATTTAAATCTGAATGTTTTTTAACACACATGCTTAGCCCGACTTTGGTCAAAAAATAAGCATGCATGTCAATTATTCTCATCATAATAATTGAAAATGTAAATACATTCTTCTTCATAGAGTGCATGAAAAATAATTCTCAATAATCTATCTTTGTTCTTGGATCACTGTCCAAGAATGCTTTCTTTTGATGCCGCTTTTAAAGAGAACACTGTCCCTTCTGCTATGGTCTTCTTCCGAGTCACAAGTACCCAGATCACTTTTCATACTGCTTCCAAGAATGGGAGCATGAACACCTTTTGTCTAAGAAAATAATCATCAATAATCAACAATAATGCTTGTTATACATTAAAAAAAACTTTATGTTCTATTCTATATCACCTTTGGGCAGAAAATAGAACAGAACAACATATCTTTACATTAATTCTACATCACCTTTGAGCAAAAATAGAAATAACGTAAAACTTTATGTCTACATTAATTTCACATCACCTTTGGGCAAAAAATGAAAATAACGTAGAAACTTTAAACATTTCTCTACTTCAAGAGTATTTCTTAAACCTTATCTCTACATTAATTTCACATCACCTTGGACAGCAATGAAAATAACGTAGAAAACCTCAATTATCTTTAAAACTATACTCCTCAAATTAAATTGTCCCTCTGGTTTGAATTTAACATGAGGATTTAATCAATCCCAGCAGAAACTTTAAACATTTCTTTGCTTTTAAGAGCATTTCTTAATCTTTACCAGTTATATGAAAAATTGATCACTTTGATACAAAATTTACCAGAGATAGAAACTTTAAATATTGGACTCATAGAATTATAATATTGTTGTCATCAACTTTGGTCAGAAAATAACAATATCATAATCTTAACTGAAAAACTAATGTCTATCTATTCCTCATAATTAAACTTAATTTAGTGGATGGAAACTTTACTTTGCAGCGGAAACTTTTAAATCCATTCGGAAGCGACATCTCAATGAACTTTACTTTTCTATAAAACAAAACTATCCCTTTGGTTCAAGTTTGATTCAACATATAATTGCTTCTGAAAAGGATTAAATTAACTATGAAACTTCACAGTTCACATCTTTACTTTTGACCCATTAGCAAAAAAACCGGCCCACAGCCCGCTTGCGCACTCGCGACCCACTTTTTCTCGGCACGTCCACGCCTCTGCGTAGCTCGGCCCACGAGCTAACCAAAAAGCCCAGCTCGACTTGCTTGCTTGGTACGGCGCAGTCCGAAAAACTTGGCCCACGACTCTTCCTTGCTCTTAATATTTTAATTCTTCCGTTGGTTCCAATTACAAATAAAAGGAGCAACTATTTAACATTTTGTAGTGGCAAAAAAATGCTTTATTCAAAAGCAACATTACCTTAACTTTACTTCATTCATTAAATGAATGCTTCTGAAATTGTGAAAAATAATTCACAAACGTCACCATTCTCATTTCCTGTTTCAGTCCGCAGAAAAATCGGCCCACGGCCTGCTCATGCTCGAGCGCGTCTCACGTCCGCGTGCGCGGCCCGCGAAGCAGCCCAGTTGGGTCACTTCCGCGCCCGCGCCTGGGCGGGCGACCCAGCTGTTGGCGGCGATGCACACCAAGATTCACCGCAAGCGCACGGATCATCGTAGCCTATCCCTTAGAGTATTCTTCCAAGGTTATCAATCCGTAGGATCGGCAACGAACTACCTAGGGCTCTCCATCTAATCTAAAGGATCTAATCCTAACAGTGAAGCATTGATTGCATAGAGGGTAAACCTATAGATGTGAGTTAATGTATAGGGTTGATCTCATCCACAAGCGTAAGCAAAGGCAAAGCGCAACCAAAGGGGTACCTAGGCCTATCGCCTTCTAGTTGTAGTTCTAGCCAATGAGCAAACAAATCATGCATCTTATCCAAAAGCATCTTTAAACTCTTACCTCCGGTCAACCTCCCGAGAATCACCACCTTACAGGCCACACCTGTCACTGACGCTCCCTTCGGCGTGGTAATTACAAGGGCACGCCCACAAGGAACGTATCTAGAAATCATGAAGGATCCACTAGCTAGGTCTAATCACCATGATCACACAAAGCAAGATAAATAGTCTAAACTAGCATTAGACTAAGGGATATGCACATTCATGAAAGGTAGAAAGCATAAAAGGAGACATTGAGTCGCTAATAGATCGGATGAGAAGATTATCATTACCCAGACAAATGTGTTCATTACATCATCACCTCCGATGCATACCATAGACGACGAATGATTGGCTCCAGAAATCCACCATAGCACAACTATGCAGGGCGGCCATGGTGACTAGGGTTGGCCTAGGCCATACCCTAGACAACTTCGAGGACTTGCAGCGGCCGTCGTCTCCCTTCGGTGCTCCCTTCTAGGTTTCGCCGACTTCTGGTGAATGGATGATGCCCTCCTCTGGAAGATTGACTGTTTATATAGCAAGGAAGCCCTAGCTCGAAGGGGAGGCCTGAACCGCCTCAAAAAAAGGCTTGGGTGGCGCGGCCAAGGGGGCCCTAGGCCGGCCGGCCTAGGCCCTTTTTGGCCCGCCTCGAGCCCATCTTTCACGTGCAAGCTTCTCTGATGTTCAATAGTTTGTGTTCCAAATCTTGTGGGCTTTGGACGTCGTTTGCTTCGGAATATGGATGGGTGTTTACGTGTCCTCAAAGTCTGCGCTGGATTTGCCTTGCTCCGACCTTATCTTCAATTAAGCCTTGTCTAGAGGTGGCCCGTTGGAGTAGAGCATGAATGGGCTTCAGTTCCTTTGGGCTTCATTAGGGCTTTTGGCCTTGATCTTGCCGTGTTGTTGCTAGTTCTTAGATTCAACCCATATTCGCTCCAAAATAACCAAATACCCTACGTAAACCAAAATACTCCAAAAATATGTGCACAAGCGGAAACGAGGTTATTTCAGTGCCAAGTGGCGGGGTTAGCATAAGAATAAGCATGAAATCATTATGTAAACAACACCAAAAACGTGTCATTTAAGAGCGCCAACACCAGCTCTCTTGGCACGGCCTGCTCGCGCGCTTTCGTTCGCTCGGCCCGGCTCGACTCGTCTTGGGCCTGAGGTCCAGCAAACCGACGGCCAGGCCTCCTCTGGCCCAACTGCAGCCTGCCTCCATGCCAGATTCAATCTTGGCCGTCCGTGCGATCCTGCGATGGAGCACAACATTCGCGGGAACAAAACCCACCGCCGGCTCCACTCCTCCGGAACCCTTGCCCATTTCTCCTCTCCCCGTTTCTGTCAAGCCTGGGACGGCGGCACAGCCGGCGGTAGCGACGGTCGCACCCGCAACTCCGCGCCATGGCCGCGCGTGCCACTCTCCGGCCGCGCAAGCCTCTCTCTTCACCTCCTTCTCTTTTTTTCTTCTCTCCCCCAAAACCCCACAGCACACAGCCCAAAAACAACGGCGTGGGCGATAGTGGCCCATGGCGGCCGGAGGATAAGGTGGTGCCGCCGTGTTGCTCCTCGCCGGCGCGCGCGTTCGACCTTCGCTGAGCGCGCCGCCATCGAGTAGCTTCGCGATGGTGCCCCAGGCATCCGCATCGGCGACGGCGAGAGGATTTAATCTGGCAGTGGCCAGTCTCCCGCGCCCTAGGCACCCGCGCGCCTTGCGGAACGGCGCCCGTTGAGCCCGCGACTCGATCTGTTCTGCGAGCGTGCGGCTCGGCCGGTCTACCCGCGCGCCGTCGCCTTGACGACCGGCGGTGGTGACCGGCGGCAAGGAGACCCCCCGGTCCCGTTTTCTTACTTTTCTGGTTGACTCGGGTCGGCGGCGCCTGTGCTCCCACGCTTCCCTTCCAACCGCCATGCCATGGCAACTTCATGGCCGGTGTCCCTCGAGCTGTCATTTTTTTACCTTTCTTTTTCTTCCCTGCACGAGATCTACATCCTAGATTAGGCTCTTGATACCATTGATAGCTCTTACAGAATCGGCTAGGAGTAGATCAGTGGGTGGATCCATTCGTGAGACATACCTTGTCTCTCCTGTAGGTACTGGCCATCGTAGCTTCAGTGACTGTGGCAGAACCGTTCAAATTAATTCGGCTTAAGTGCGCTAACCCTCCATTGGTCATCATGCAATTAAAACGGAGTAAGATGACAGTCTGTCGGGTCGAGCCCAATGCAACCATGAACAGTTACCTCGATCGAAACGAGTCATGCATTTACTCACGCGAAGGAGAGTACAGAGATTACAACAATCCACAAATAGTTAAAGGTCCCATTTAAGGTACTTTATTCACAAGCTTAGTTCATGCATAAAGTAAAGATAATCCAGAGTTCAAATGCAGCTGAAGATAAACAAGTAATCTAGACAAGGGCGACGTCACTTGAAAGCCGTCGTGACATCACTCAGCCGGGGCGTCGTCCCAAAGCACAGTCCAACCGGGAGGCAGAGTGGTTGGCTAAGTCAGACTAGCAACTATCTCCTCAAGAGTGCTACCTGAAAACAATTTAACAAGCACAGGCTGAGTATACTAATACTCAACAAGACTTACCCGTAAGGTGAAAACTACATCACCAACTCCGTAGACATGCAAGGCTTTTGGCTGGTGGGTTTGTTTTGCCAAAAAGCGACTAAGAGTTGATACTTACTTTCAATATTTTAGCATCAAGTTTTAATTTGAGTTAACCAGTCTAGGTAAGCAACCTATACTATTCAAGCAAGTTGAGCAAGCAATTAGGCAAGCATCAAGTTATCATCATCGTCATGTTTCACTTTCTTACTCAATGCGGCAGCGGGGTTAAGTAGTCTCATTAGCTGCGAGCAACATACAATTCAAACCGATTTTATAACCTTGCAAGGTGGAAACTAAACACACGGAAAAGCACCAACCCCGAGGGTCAACGCTAACCAGGTCGTTCCCATGTCTTCCTGGCTTGTTAATCCAAGCCTACTCCCCTTGGACACAAGCCTTAACCGGACATACTTCACGGTCGTAACTGGTCGGCCTCGCTCTTGAGCCACATGTCATAGATAGGGGGACGAATCCCAGAGAAAGCAGGACAAGGCCACTCCCCATTCAGAATAGGTACTAAACTTACCAGTCCCATGTCCCAAACAAGTGCTTAGTACATTCAAACACTTAACCGTCGGTATCATACCATTCGGCCTTAACCAAGTTTTAGCTTACACGGACGGGACATCTACATGACAAAAATCTCCACCTGTCATCCTTATGATTCCAACATAAGTAAAGCAGGCGATTCCTATAATCTCGCGAGTGACAGGAAATCACTCGACTTTTACCGGGTCCTTATAGCATAGCCACTAACGACTTGTCATACTAGTATTGCAAAGCACAGGTACCTAGGATCATGCAACTAGGGTTTCAATCAATGCCTGAAACGTAAATGCACAAGCATAATTTAACAAACATAGTTTCATATTTTCAGAACATAATTATGCTTAGGGGCTTGCCTAAATTCCGAGCTAAGTCAATATTGGTTCTTCCGAACTTGGTTCGGGTCTTGACTTGCTTGCGGTGACTTTCGGCTTCTCCTCGTGTCGTCCTTCTTCTTGCGTCGGGATCGACTTGTAGCTTCCGTCGGCGAGAGTCGTTCCTATACGAGATGCAATGCACAAGAGAATGATGTTATATCGAGCATCGTGTTTCACACGATAAACCCGGGGTGTATTGATTGGCACATTCACATGGACAAACTTTGTCTAACCTTTCCTTTCTTTATTTAAGTTTGTATTTACTCATAAAAGAAACTTGGTTTGTGATGGTGATTGTGTACACATCTAAGATTATTTAATTTGATTTCAGTATAAAACAACATGTGTGGTGAAGTGATGTGATTTATTTATTTTAAACCACTTAAAGGTGATATTGCTTTTATTTACCCTTTTAAACATTGAAACATGATGTTGTTAGATTTAATGACCAAAAATTAGGCCAAAACGTTTTATACGACGGCAAGGGTAAATCATGCAAGTTTATCACACTAGCATCAAGAATATATCCTAATAAATCACACTAACAGAAATTAATCCTAATAAATTTACTAGAGCTACTCCTAGCAAAGACAAGCTATCATGCCAAACATAAGCTTAAAAAGATCAGAGGATCTCCCTAGAAAACTAGTTTTAGAAACAGCCATCAATTTCAGCCGAGCATGTAGTTTATTATCTACCAGCATGTTAGCAAGTACAAACTAAGCACTATGATTTACCCCAAGCATATCATGAAGCTATCAAGCTTTTACAAAAAGATGAGATTTAAACACTTAACAGATTAATTATGAAAAATCTAAATATAACAGTGTGCATCCGGCCTAAACAATACATAACTCAAAATCTATTGTGCAACTCTGTGCGATATTTTTACCGAAGCCTAAGAAATTCACAAACTACCACATATCCAAAAATTAGCACAAAAAAAGCTACCGATTTGAAACTACGCACAAATTCGTGTTTGAACTGATTTGAATCTACTCTGAAATATAATCACAAAACACCTACATATGCTTTCTATAAAAGGTAAAGCTCAACACCAGGAGTGCTACAAAATTGAGTTTGCATTTTTCAGATTTTCACGTGATTTTTAATGGATTTTAGAAGTACACTGACTTGGATCTAAAACATTAAGTCTCGGTTTTGCAAATAACCCCCTAGAAACTTCTAAAGTATCACGAACAGGTCCCTGCAACTAGCAAAAACAACCCTGAGCTCTATCTAATTCTAAATTCCCAGTCCTTGGACAGGGAGCGATCTAGGGAGGCGGATTCCGACGAGGGGAGGCCGGGATTTGCTCGGGGAAGGGCACGGGGATGATGGGGGCCTCACCACGCGTCGATTTGATGTAGAAGTTGGGGCACGTGGTGGCCGGGAGCGGGCGCGCCGTGAATAGGGGAGGAACAGGCCGCCTCTGCTCCTGCTCCGGCGAGAGGAGTGGCGAGAGGAGGGGCTGGGGAGCTGCATTGGGGCTAGGGGAAGGCCATGGTGTCCTCAGATGGCGTCGAGGCGTGTTGGGAGGTGGAGTGCCGCGGCGGCAGCCTGGCGGCCGAGCGGAAGGGAAGAACGGGGTGGCGTGGGGAGCTCGGTATGGGGCCCTTTATAGGCGGAAAAGGGAGGGTAGAGCGAGCCTTCGAGGCAAAGAGAACGCTGCCCGTTGGCTGCAGGCGGCGGTGGCCGGGCATTGGGCGAAACCGGCGGCCAGCTGGCCGGCGGGCACGTGGCAGGCTGCGGCGGGGCGAGAGCGACGCCACGGGCGATGGCAGGGCCGCAGGTGGACAGGGCCTCGAAGGGGATAGGGCGGCGACGGCGGTGCAGCAGTGAGCCGTGGCCATGGCGGCGCGTGGCGTTAGCGGGCAGACGGGCAGCAGCAGTGGCGTGTGGGCCACGACAAGCCGAGCGTGAGGACTGGGCAAGACGGGCCATCGTGCAGACGTCGAGGACGCGTGGGCGACGAGTCCTGGCGGTGCTCAGGCCTGGGGCACCCCGTGGCGCGCATGAACGCGACGAACGCGCGAGTGCGCGAGCCTGCACTTCAGTCTAGGCATTTCATCGAGCAGTTGAGGAGCGCCCATTCAAACGTGAATTTCTCTAAATATTTGAACTGAGCTCATAAATCTCCAAATAGGAAAGTTGTGTCCCACATTTTACATCTTTCGTAAAGGGTGACCATATGAAAACTGTCTAGTTTGGGCTTGAATGCGCGACAAAGACAGTGTGAACTTCTGGTGAACTTCGGCGCTCGCCGAGTTCATGCTGAGTTGACATGTTCGAGCTCGATTATCTCCAAGTTTTGTACAGCAAACATCAAACCTCTCAATACAAAAGTTGTAGAGCGTTGCTCGAGGGTGAGGTTTTGTAATTGTGGCCTGGAGAGATTCTAAATGGTTTGAGAGATATGAGTCCCGAAAAGCAGCTACTCTAAACTGCTTCCCGACTTAGCCTTTGAGCTGATTCTGAGAGGCTGAAAGTTCATCCAACATAGCCCTATTTCCAAGCAAAGTTAAATTGCTTAGAGTGTGACTAGTTGATTGAGAACACGACCAAAGGCAAGTTCAAACATCAAATATTTAACTTAGGGCAAAGTTCATGAAATGTTGTACCTGAAATACCAAATGGCAAGCTTCAACGTTAGGGAGGAATTTCAGCTTTCCAGATTTAGAAATTTTCGAAGTGTAGGCTGAAAACAGGGTTGACTTGCTGCTTGACCTTGATTTAGAGCATCTTCCACTCAAAATTTTGAAAATTACCAATTGACAAAGTTGTTCCTTATGAAATTTGGGACAACTTTCATATTGACAGATTTTCAAGTTATTAAGTGAAATTTTGAATTCAAATCAATTCAAGCTCTAAAGGTTCGGTGAATGGAATTTAAAATCATTATTTCATGTGTTGACATTGGTCATAACCACAAGTTTTAATTGTCCATCAAGCCTTAATGAGGTGATTAGACATCCAAGATGTCACAGTAATGAAGTTCTGCGCACAGGCAGCGACGGTTCTTGTAGAGACGACGGCGACGACAGCCGCTGGTGGTATGCATCCCGCCGCTTCAGCACCTCCCTCTCAGATCGGATTAGGGTTAGAGGAGTGGGGTACTGTGGCAGTGGTGAACCTCAAGTCTTGTGCCATAGCCCCCACCTCCTCTATATATAAGGCTGCGCGACTGGGGCCCACCAGCCTTTTATTGGGCTGGGCGTCCCCGATCAGGATGCGAGTCAAAGGCCAACTGGCTAGAGATCAACCTAACAAACATCACGCTCATCTGTCTATTGTCTATGCGTGCCTCGAGCTGAAACAGAGTAACAGAGCTTGGTGGTCTCCCTTCGATCTGACCTTTGATGGGACGAATCCCGCTGCCAGGGCAGTGGCATGGGGCGACGATGATTCCGATTGTCAGGTTTTTGTTGCGGCAAGAAATCTTCAAGGTGGAGCTGGTCACTCAACACAGCTTGACCTGGACAGTGCGAGCTCGGTTGTCCACAAGCTCGGGGCTCATGGAACCCGCACACCATGGTGCCGAAGAGCCAGCCCCGATATTGATACCATCATGTTCAGCTTAGTTCCATGATGCCTCCCAGTCCTACTCGCCATAGTTCTTGAGCTTGTTCTTGTCCATAGGTTTGCATTTTTTCCTCTAGTGAGGGTCCCTACATGTTTTATTTGACCGGATCTCATCGTGTATTGTTGTAAGGACGAGTAGATAGCATATATCTTTAATTTGGAGAAGATGATGTGCAGTGACAACGACCTCTATATATAGTCTATCGTTGCACGGGAACTGTATGCAATAGAAACTGCATATATATTACAATCCCCTAACTAAAGTCCCATCCCAACTTTAGTGTTGCATCAACACGAGCAAAGTTGTGTCACTCGCTACACCAACCAAGATATATACGCCCATCAAACTAAACTTTGACTGAAAAACCAAAATAACAAAGCTATAACTGCAAGTAATGGTAGGTAGTTAACAAGTTTTTCATTTGAGATGAGACGTAAAACTCTATAGTTGACAAGTTTTTCATATAATTGTAATCTCTCTAGTTTTGAAAACTAGGAGTTTTTTATTTCTTTCTGATGAATGAGTATATGTATATGCACTACGGGAAATCGCCTGTTCGCCGTGTGCCCACGGCTTTGCCGTGTGCCTCTTCGCGGGCACACGACAAACAGGCTTGTTTGCCGTGTGCCTGCCCACGTGGCACACGGCAAAGCCGTGACACACGGTGGCCCCTGGCAGGCACACGGTAAACAGTAAGGCACTCGGCAAAGTCACCTATTTGCCGTGTGCCTGCCACGTGGCGCACGGCAAACATGTGGCACACGGCAATCTGGCCTGTTTGCCGTGTGCCATACGGCAGGCACACGGCAAACAGTCCACCCCAAACGACAGTTGGCTCGGCCGTTAGCTTTGCCGTGCGCCCTGTTCAGGCACACGGCAAAGCCTTCCTGTTTGCCGTGTGCTCTTGCCACGTGGCACACGGCAAACAGATGGCGCACGGCAACGTGGCCTGTTTGCCGTGTGCCACACGCAGGCACACGGCAAACAAGCTGCAAAAAATTCGAATTTTGCCTCCAAAATTTTTTTGCTAACTTCTTTATCTATGTATTATTCCATGTTAGTTTTGTGCATGTTTTCCAGTTTGTTTGCTATATTTAATCATTTTATATCATTATTTTTAATTTTGCCGATACGGCAATTTTGAACTGTAAGTGTTTCGAATAATGTAATGTAATGTTCGGAAAAATGTTATTTGGATTCTTAAGACTAATATGATGCCATGTCCATTAGATGGAATCAAATTTTGAATATATTGTTCGCTTATCGTGTGCCCGCATTTGGGCTCGGATCGTTTAAAATTTTTATAAAATACAAAAAAGGTCAAAACATTATAAATTTTGGCGTGATGTCATTTTTTCATACGTAGAGGCTATGGTAAAAAATGTAGAAGGTTTCGAGCAAGTTGACGCATTGCCTCTTTACAAACCGGAGCTTCTCGGGAGAAGATCCTAAGAGTTTTGAATGAGACGTTGTGATTTGAAACAACGTGACAATTCAAATTTTGTTTTACCACAAAAGTCATTTTTTATAGTCTTCATACACCTTAGACAGGTCCATGCCCAAATTTGGTTATTTTTTGAATCCGTTTGATATTTTTTAATTTTTTTCTGTTTAGGCAGAAAATGTTTGCCGTGTGCTTTCCCTAGAGGTACACGGCGTAGCTTGGTTGCCGTGTGCCTCACGGTCGGCACACGGCAAACAATTTTGAAATTCCAAAAAATAAAAAAATGTTCGCCGTGTGCCCTGGATCTAGGCACACGGCAAAGCCTGCAGCTTTGCCGTGTGCCCAGATCCAGGGCGCACGGCGAACAATTTTGAAATCCCAAAAAATAAAAAAAATGTTCGCCGTGTGCCCTGGATCTGGGCACACGGCAAAGCCTGCAGCTTTGCTGTGTGCCCAGATCCAGGGCACACGGCGAAGCCCACGACACTTAGCCGTTTCGGGCCGCCTCTCCCCCACACACAGCTCACACGCACACACTCACACACGCACGCAGCGCCGCCGTCACCGTCGTCGTCGCCGCCGCCGCCGCGCCTCCCCCACCCCCGGCCGCCGCGCCGTGCCGCCACGCCGTGCCGCCACGCCGCCGCGCCGCCGTGCCGCCACGCCGCCGGGCCGCCACGTCGCCGCGCCACCGGGCCGCCACGCCGCCGCGCCGCCGCGCGGCCGCCGCGCCGCCTTGCCGTGCCGGCTGCCGCCTCTCCGGCCCCCGCTCCGCCGCTCCTCGGCCTCCCCGGCCGCTCCTCGCCCTCCCCGACCGCTCCACGACCTCACCGGCCAGCCGGTGAGTTTTTTTATTTAGTTGCTTAGTTATAATTAGTTGTTTGATTTAATTTAATTTAGTTATAATTAGTTGTTAATTTAGTTAGAAAAACTTAGATAGCATATACTTAGTTATAATTAGTTACTATTTTAGTTAGAAAAAACTTAGTTAGCATATACTTAGTGATAATTAGGTGCTGCCGAAATATTTACATTGACATTTCTTTGGTTTTTGATGTGCAGAAGCCACCGTCCACGGGAGCCCATCTCCGCCTCGCCGCCGTTGAGCCTTTAGGTGATCCTTGTGGTTTTGGAGGTCAAAGAATTGTGTCCGGCCATCGAGTCGTGTGCTTAAACATCTATGTGGCCCGACCTTCGTGTCGTGGTTTTTGTTGCAGGTTTGGAAACCCTCACCGTATAGGGGAGGTGCTGGCGAAATTTTGAATTTCATATAATTATTTATTGAATATTGCAGCAATCCGCTTCCACTTATTCGACGGAGAGTCAGAGCTGTAGCGGGAGTCGGAGCCGGAGCGGTACCAGGAGCGGGAGCCGAAGCGGGAGCCGGAGCGGTATCAGGAGCGGGAGCCGGAGCGGGAGCGGGACCGCGAGTCTACACCACGCCGGCCACGCCTACACCGCCGACCCACCGTAAGCACCGCAATCACGCTCGCGTTACATGCATGTTCGTAAATCACGTAACCCAGTTAGGTGTCTCCCGTTCGAAAGAGATACGGTTGTAAATATGCAGAACTTTGCATATCTACGACCGTATCTGTTTCGAATTGTCCACGTTATTTGGACAGCCTGAGGATGCGTAGCTAGAGTAGGTTTACATAGTCTACTCCGATCTGGTACAGGATTTTGGCAGCATCTCTCCGGTGTTCTCTGGATACACAATCTCCCTCTGGGACGTGTATTTGGAGAACAACGGGGAGGTGCTACCGAAATTCTGTCCCAGATCGGAGTAGACTATGTAAACCTACCCTAGCTACGCATCCTAGGGTGGGATTAGGACCTATCTTCACCTAGTAGAGAGTATAGACATCTTGTAGGACCTACACTATGTACATGTAAAAGAATTCCATTTTCATTTGCCGGTGTCATAGATGATGAATGATCGTAGCTGGATGCACACGGGTTGGAACCCTGGGGGTGATGTGAGTGTGGAATGGGTTCAGAGGACCGAGACTTTTATAGATGAAGCATTTGCAAAGGTTAAAGGAAGCAACAAGACCACTTGGTGTCCTTGTGATAAATGTGGGAACACGCGTCGAAGAACAAAGAAAGAAATGACAAGTCATCTTTTCAAACACGGATTTACGATAGACCAAACCCGGTGGACCTACTATGTTGAAGGCAATAATCGTAGAAGAGACGAGGCCGTGAGACAACGCATTGAGGAACTGTGGAGGCGAGAGGCGACGCGTGCCGAAATGCGAGAGGCGACGCGTGCCGAAAGTGGAGGCGAGAAGAATGATGCTGACGAAGGAACAATTTCTAAAGGTAAATGTTCAACATTTAATTGATTTAATCAATTATCGGTGCCTCCGTAGTGCCTTGATGTCGTACTTGATGGCGTGCAGGTGCCTCCGTGGTGGCTAGCTAACAATGATCGGTGCTGGGGTATGGTGATCGACAAGTGGTTGACGGAGGGTTTCACGGAGAAGAGTGAGAGTGGTCGAGTGCGGCGAGGGATGATGAGAGGATCATCACACCACCAAGGCAGCAACAACCTCAAGGGATACAGAAAAAAATGGGTACGTGTATTTACTTATTTATTCCAACGCTAAATTCTGCAGAATTTCTAATGAATCTGCCTTTTCCCGCAGTCACAGGCACATGGCCAAGAAATCAGCATCCTCGGGGCTTATGCTTGCTCAAAAAAGGGGAAGGCGACCTCCGATGTCACGTACAACCCGGATGACCCCCCCCCCCCCTCGGCATACAGCAACTCCTCTGTCCACAGCCGCCTGAGTGACTACACCGAGATGGCAAAGGCGGTGAGGGGGCCGGATTTCGATCCACACACGGAGCCTATTGATGGAGAGACCGTCATGAGGATGGGAGGAGGCAAGAAGCATGGGCGGTACGTTATGGCTGGCAGCGTGATCGACACGGCTAGTACTCCCCCTCTCTCGCAACTTTGTGCTCGGCAAACTGACTCCACACTGCCTATACGACCGAGGCGAAGCACCGTACAGATAGACATGGAGCAATTCAAGGTTATTTCTGTTGCACTCGTCGTTCAAGCGCTTTACACACGTTAGCTTCGTATTCTAACACATGCATCATATTTTGTAGGCCCACATGGAGGCGCAGGTACAGGCGACGGTCCAGGAGCAGTTGCGGGCCCAGACAGAAAGGATTGAGCAGGAAAATGCAAGGAGATGGGAGGCCTATGCTCAGTACATGCAGTCCTTGGGCTATCCGCAGCCACCGCTGTCACCGTTCGGTCCACCACCTGGAGCTCATGGCGGTACTCCGACTCCTGTGAGTGACTTAATAGCCGTTTACATTCATTTGTTATAGTGACTTAGCACTTTCCAAACTCAGGATACAAAGTAGAAAGACTTAGTATAGAAACCAATGACTTAGTAAAATCACTTAGCTTAACACATTCAATATCTTCAACTTTGGACAGCCTCCATCGGCGGCATCCAATGAAGGGCCAATCAATCCAGATATGTCGCCTCCGTGGCCATCTCCGCAGGGGATGCAGGCTCGCTCGTGGCACGGGCCGCCGACTCAGCCGTGGCAGGGGCGTCGCCTCAGTGGGCGCCGCCTCCGTCGTTGCCGTGTCAGCTTCCGCCATCGTCGTCGCAGGTGCCGCCGCCCTGGGCTTGGGGTATGCAGCCTCCGCCTCCGACTCAGCCGCCGGCGGACGAGTGAGCGGTATGTATCATGTGGTTTCAATGCCGTGTGCTTTGTATGAACTTGTTCTGGACTATGGACGTTGTATGAACTTGTTTATGAACTTTGGAGTCATATCGACTCGTATGGACTGTATATGAACTTGTTTATGGACTTTGTATGAATTTCTGTTGCCGTGTTATGGCTTATGGTGTTTGTGAGCTGGTGAAGCAATATTTGATTGTCTGTGATGCATATAAACTGCCTGGTATGTGAATTGTAATGTATAAGAACTGCATGTGATTGTTTTTGTTGTTTGGGGGACATTTAAAAGCAAAAACAGCAAAAATTTGGGCAGGGGGAAGGATGTTTGCCGTGTGCAAAGGCTGGCAAACAACAGGTGTTTGCCGTGTGCAAAGGTCGAGACACACGGCAAACAGCCTGTGTTTGCCGTGTGCAAAGGTCAAGGCACACGGCAAACAACCTGTGTTTGCCGTGTGCAAAGGTCAAGGCACACGGCTAACAACAGGTGTTTGCCGTGTGCCAGACACGTGGCACACGGCAAACAGCCTGGTGTTTGCCGTGTGCCACACACGTGGCATACGGCAAACAGCCTGGTGTTTGCCGTGTGCCGGCCATGTGGCACACGGCAAACAGCCGTTTTCCAGGTGTCCACCGTCAGTTACTTTATTTTGCCGTGTGCCCCATATGGCACACGGCAAAAACACTTGGCACACGGCAAACAGCTGTTTGCCGTCGTACGGTTTGCCATGTGCCATTTTGCACACGGCAAAGCCTTTTGCACACGGCAAACAGCTTTGCCGTGTGTCTTTCAGGCTTCGCCGTGTGCCCTTGGCACACGGCAAACCGTGTGTTTCCCGTAGTGATGTGAACGTACTAGTATACATGTGTGAGTTTTGGTTATATACATGTTTATAAACTACTAAACAAAGTAAATGGCAAATTTTATAAGTTTTCAAATTGTTTTTGCTATTTTATAATTAAAATGATGTAAATCCATTTTAATTCGAAATAATAGCAAAATACATCCCAAATTTTTTAAGCTTGGACACATATTTTTTATTGAAGTATATTACATGTATAAAACATCGTTAGAACATTTTAGCAAGGGTGTGCATTAAGTGTTTAGAAATTTTAAGTTATTAAAATATCAATGTATGGGTATATGTGTGAGTATGTGAATGAGTCGGTGGATATATTTTTTAATACATTTTTTAAGTCATTTTGGATGGATACAAACTTTATTTCAAAACCATAGATCTCGACCAGGTCAAAAGTTTTGTAGTAGAGAATTTATTGATTTGAGATCATTTAATAGCTCAAAAAATCATTCTAAAAATTCTTTAATGCAAAAAAAAGTCATAACTTTTTCATACGATTTCGTATGAAGATAAAGTTTATATTAGTGGTAAAATCTAAAGCTTTGTAGTTGATAACTCTTTATTTTAAAGTCGAAATCTTAATTTTTGTAATATTTTCAATTGACCTCAGATGTAAATAAGTTATCTACCAAAGTGGTAGTACATAACATGATCTTAAACTTTCTAGTTGATAATGTTTTCATCTGAATTCATTTAGCTATATAAAAATACATAATCAATCCATTAAAGAAATACACCTTCCCATGTCATCAATCCATCCTCTCCAAATCGGGCCTTCCTATTGGCTGAATGGCGATGACCAGAAATTTTGTCTATCTCGCACCTTTATTCTTATCTCCTTCGATCTCCCAACCAGTCAGCACTAACCAATTCTCCCTCACCGCCGCTCCCATCTCATGTTGCCGCTTCCGCTGCCGCTGCCCGCCTCAGCCCGTGCTTCGGCGCCACCCCCAGTCCCTAGTGGCGCAGCCGGCTTGAGCAGCGTCGCAGCCATGGGGACAGTCGGTCGGACGGGTGTTGCCAGCTAGAAGGCGGGATGGTGGTTTGAGAGTAATGACGGCTCAGGGGCAAGGCCGCGTGTGACAGCAAGCAGCGACGGGCCCGGATCTGGGTGCTAGCTCGGGGACACCGGCGGCGGGTGGCCTGCGAGCAGCGCCGGACTGGTTGCTCCGGCGGACTGGTTGCTCCGGCGGCCAGCGGCAGTACTAGGCCCCAGGCCGGCGCCGATGGGCTGCGGCGGGTGTCCTCGGGCCCGGCCACGCTCCGCAGCGGGGAGGGCGATGATAGCCGCGTCGGCCAATTTTTAGCTTTATTCAGATGAGGCCATAGCCCGGGTGCAGGCGCCGACCCGTCCCTATAAATGTCATTTGGCCCGTCCCTACAAATATTTATTGTAGTAGTGTAGAATTAATAATTCTTGTAACATTAATAAGGGCAAAGAGTGTTTTTCTATTTGGTTCGTGTCCGGGAGCATACATAGCGGCACATATCGCAAATTTCATTACCAGGCTCAGAACCAAACGAGTACAAATCAACTTCCCCAGAACTGAACGTGCAGACCTGGAGGAGGGCGAGTCAGTATCTATCAGAGAGGTATGCAATGCTCAGAAAGCAGCTAGCTTGGGCAGATCAATCAATCCATGAAAAAGATGGTTCTATCAGACATCAGCAACCCCAGAACTGAATGTGCAGACCTGGAGGACGGATCACGGGTCAGCCAACATTCAGGAATTCACTTATAACTTCCATGGCTGGCGAGGCCTATGAGGCTATAAGCCATTATCTCAAAAAGGGAAGCATCAATCCCTCGGCAACATCTCTGGAAGGGAATATTCCCATGCTCTAGTAGCCTGTCGGATGGCTTTGACTGTAGAGGACCAGCATGGTCGTGTTAGGTCGACACGCGTAGCCGTGTTGTGTGATCTACGAAGCTTTGTTGTGTGTCCACCAACCCGGTGTAACCCTACTGTACTAAAGCATTACATTTAACACTAGCAGCTATCTCTTTTATTTGAAATGTAGTAAAAATGCTTTCTCGTGCACACACTCTCATTTCTATAAATACGCACATGTAACACTACCACTATTAGCGCCTCCGAGAGGCTCTACCTACCATTTCAATTCGGTCGGTATGTTCCACCATAACAAGGTAGAGCAATGTGCAGTTTGCACCCTCATGCTACCTACCATCGATGCGCTTGACACAGTAGACAAGATATGGATCGAAATGGTGATGAGAGTTGTGGGAATGGAAGACATCAGGAGGGCCTGCAATAGAAAAGTGACATGTCAGGTAATGGTCGTGGTCCACTGACCAGTTCAATTAGAGGCACGATCTCATTTGGGTCAACGGAGGTTGTCGCTTGCATGGTGTTGCTAGCAGCGCACCAGAGTTCCTGGTTCTCGAACACAACGACAGTACCAGACTCATCGTCAAGGACCCAGCTGGTTCTTGTTGGGGCAGTTTGGATCATCCGTTCACCAAAGTTCTTCTAGCCTAGTTGTTTAGTGGGGCTGGTGCTGGAGTGGATTTACAGTTTTAGTTTTCGAAAGAATCCATTCACCAGCATAGCCAGGGTTTTAGGGTATTCTTAAACTTTTTTTTTCATTGTCCATCCGACCGAAGGTTTACTGCATCAAAATGACGAAATTGCACTTGGACACTTGGATGTTTGGATTAAACGAATCTTGTACAGATGTCTGTGCCGTCATATTCTTCAAATAAAGAGTGGTTTCCTAGTAGCGCATATATGGCATAGTCCCTCCGTCCTCCGTCCTGAAATATAAGTCATTCTAGAATTTTTAGAATAGATTAAGGTGATGACCAAATGTCTCATATACCCTTACCTAACAATAATACAAGATAATTTTTTTAGTTAACAAGGAAAATATTTGCCAAGTTTTCATTTTTTTAGTTAACAAGGAATATACTTTCCAAAAACTCTCAGAAGCCTTGTATTTGAGGATGGAGGGAGTATGCGCTCACTATTGTTAACTTCATCGGCACATACAAAGCGGGCCGAAACGACCCGCTTAGTTTAATTCATTGTAACCAACGTGACCAGTGTGTTAGGTCGATCTCCACCACCACGGCCCAAAGGCCGTGATGGGCTCGGTCCATGCACCCTGATCGGGGGAGCCCAACCTAGCATTGGTTGGTGGGCCCCTGTGTACAGTGCTACAAAGAATGGGGTGGGGGCTAGGGTGCAGGACACGAGGTTCACCGCCGCCAGCCGCCACCCCTACAAACCCTACCGATCGAGGGGCACTGGAGCAACGGGAAGCCGCACCACTGCCGCCGGCGACTTCCGGGTGGATCCGGAGGACCTGCTGCCACCGTCCCGACCTCAACCGGAGGCCGACCGCGTCGCTAGCGCCTCCTCAACCCGCGGCCGCCCCAGCGACCGCCACTGCCGCCATGGCAGCCATCGATCCCGTCGCCACCACGAACGGTATCTGTTCCCACTCTCCCCTTTTAGGTGTAGTTCTTCTGATCTAGTAGTTGTTCATGCATGCTTATGTTTTAATCCTATTTATCAAGTTGTACCTGTGTTAATCTACTGCTAGTTGATCCTATAGTTCTATCACTGTGCCGCTTAGAATAAGGCCATCATATGAAGCGGTGCAATTCATGAGCCGGCTTGGATATGTAAATAAAGCAGTGCAAAAGTAAAGCGGTTAAAATGATTGTTCATCTTGAACAGTGCATTATATGCTGGCTAGAATATTAATTTACCGAAGCGGTTTTCATTTGACACAATTTTTTTTGAAAATTTAAAATGCATATTGGAAGTTGAAGTGAGGACGTCTGCTTGTTAAACCAAAGAGTCCTTCATCTTGCGATACAAGTTGAAGCGGGCGTGCACGTGCGAAACCAGTCGAGGATTCGCGTCCTCGTCGCCTACGTTTCGCCTCGACTAGGAAGACATCATCGCCAACGAGAAGCCAATCCATTCATCACCACCAGCTTCATCGTCAAGCATGTACTTGGCCATTACCGCTCTAGGATAGCAGTGGCGGACGACTTTTTCGACCACGCCTTCAATGTGTGGCTTTCTAAAGCAGGAGAGGTTCCATGGCCGTAGCTGGAAATGGAAGGGGCAGGTGATGTCCTTCACTAGGGTCTTGGCGTTCCGGGTCACGAATGAGGGGCTTGATACATAGATCCTCCTGAACTGTAGCCACCTCGCTCATTCCTCATGATAGATGTGTAGTTGCATAGTTCCTTTAATCCCTGAACAATATGGCAGTGGTACTAATAATAATGTATAATTATATGTGTAATTTTTGTTTCTTTGTTTCGTCTTCTGTTTTATTTTTTTAACTTTATATTTCCTATTCTAAGTGGCATAAGCTGCACCGCTTAGAATAAGGCCTCATTCTAAGTGTGAACGCCACCAAATGGGAAGACCACCAATAATCTATTATCTATGCTTAATCGTATGAGTCTCCAACAAACACTGGAATAACGTACAGGACAAACAGCTCCTGCACAAAAGCAGAAACGTACGAGTGTAACATATATACAGTGGATCATCCACTTACCTAACGGCCGGAAATCTGACAAACTTGTCCAGCTTAACCTAGCTAGTTACTGACACGAAGGAGCTCATCCATGGCTCCTCTGTCTACTGTCTATGCGTGCCTCGAGCTGAAATAGAGTAACAGAGCCACGCTGTCTTCCTTCGATCTGGCCTTTGATCGCACGAATCCTGCTGCCAGAGCGGTGGCACGGGGCAACGCGAAGGTCACGTACGTCGACCATCATCCCATTCCTCGGCTGTACATGGTGGCAAGAAATCTGCAAGGCGGAGCTCGTCGTCGCTCAACACACCTTGATTTGAGGACCAGGTGCTCGGACGTCTACAAGCTCGGAGCTCATGGAACCCACAAACCATGTTACCCACATGCCAAACACAGTATTGGTTCTATCGTGTTTAGCTAAATTCCATGATGCCTCCCACTCCCAGTCGCCCAAGTTCTCGAACTGGTCCTTGACCATAGTATTGCTGGTTTTCCTCTAGTGAGAGTCCCTATATGTTGTTTTATTCAACCTGATCTCATGATGTATTGTTGTAAGCACAGGTGGTAGATAGCACATCTTTAATTCCGAGAAGATGATTCACTGTGACAGCGACCTCTATATATAATCTATTGGTGTACGCAAACTGTCTGCAATGTAAACTGCATATATATTGCTACCCCTCACTACAGTCCCATCCCAACGTTAGTGTTGCATCAACGCGAGCAAAGTTGCGTCACCCGCTAGGTAGCATATATCTTTAATTTGTAGAAGATGATGTACCGTGACAGCGACAGCATATAGGATCTATCAGTGCACGCGAACTCTTTGCAACTGAAAACTGCATATATATTACTCTCCCCTCTACAGGCCAATCCCAACGATAGTGTTGCATCAACACGAGCAAAGTTGGGTCACTCGCTACACCAACCAATATACGCCCCTCAATCTAAAGTTTAACGAAAGAACTCCAATAACAAAGCTCTAACTACAAGTAATAGCAGGTTCCATTATTATATCAACTAGTTTAATCCATTTTAGGGAATGAGTGTAGCTCACCTAGTTAGGATCCTTGTGGAACCTGTCCAATCGAGTTTGAGCCTCCGAGTTAGCATGTTTGCTCATATTTATAGATTTGGCATCCACATATGTAATAATGTTCATTTTAAAGATAAATAATCATCAATCATTGCCTACAATGTGTGTCACTATTGTCGTCTGCCTGGTATCCAAGATAACAATTAGAGCCGGTTCCAATGAGACCCTCAATGAAGAAAATCACCACCAGAGAACACATGCGCTCTCCATAGGCGATCAAATTACCTTCTAGAACTAATATGTTTTAACTCTCTCAAAAATTTACACATTATTGTTTGTTTTCACGCCATCATAGAGGAAGTAAAAGAAGTTCCAATCGCAAATTGTTCACCGTGACACACTGACACCGTCGCTGAGTTATGATCATTGAATAACCATATTTTTTCCTACGAACTTCTATTCACATGTAAAAAAAATAGACACGCAATGCAGGCTCGTTGCCATTTAAATATCTGGGTATCCCAATTAATGCACACAAAATTAGAAATAAGGATTGGGGACAAGTGGAAGAAAGGTGTCAAAAAGAAGGAGAAAATTCCTTATTTGCCATCAAATTTTGCGACGCTTCCCTATCTGCCATCGAAATTGTTTCACTTCCCTATCTGCCATCGGGTGAAAATTGCATCTCTTTCTTGCCATCGCCGTTCCTTCCGTGAGATGAAGCGATGTCAGTTTTTTTTAAATTCCTAAAGTACCCCTACCTTTCTATCTCTTTGCTCGTTCTCTCGTTGCACCCAGAACGAGTTGCCTTCCGTTCCTTTCTTTTCCCCACCTGGCCCCTCTCTCCTCCAAAACCTAGATCGAGTGCAGCGCTGCAAATGGAAAGGGCTGCAGCGCCTGAAGGGGATTGCGGCGGGTGAAGATCAGCAGGTGCGGAGGAGGGTTCCGGCCGTTGGGCGGTAGGCTCGCGCACGCAGAGGAGGGGCGCCGGGCGTCGAGCGGGCGCAGAGGAGGGCTGCAGGCAGCGGGCGGCTCACGGGCCAGCAGGAGCAGCGGCGGGAGCAGAGCATGGCAGGCTCGAGCAGCCAGCCGCCGGCCTTGAGGGCCAGCGGGAGCAGTGGCTGGGCGCCAGGCACCGGCCCGGCAATGGCAGGAGGCATGGAATCGACCTCCATTGCTCCAGCGTGGTTGTCAGAAGGGTGAGTTCTTTTCTTCTGACTTGGATTTCAAATTAGATTTCATATATATTTGAGTACAAATTGAAAGCTGTAGATCTGTAGAAATTTGAATTATTTGTTTGTGTTATTTTGGTTACAGGATGGATGTTAACTCAAGTTACTTGTTGAAAATTAGACTATTTGGGAATCTGAAAAAAGTTAGGAAAGATTACTCCGGTTCTAGGTTTGAGGAAGTATTTGATTCAGACACTCAAAACTTTATGGATTTTGTTGACTCCATTATAGACAAGCACCCACATGGCTATCATGAAGTTGTTCATGTGCACTATTTTGATGATGCTTTGAAAGCTTTTCCTGAAGTTAAAACAGACCAAGAATCGATGCTAATGTTTCACAAACACTCTGACAAAAAGGAAATTGACATGGTTATTGCATACGTTGATCCCTCAGAACCATACGAACCTATGAGGCAGTGGCCTAGTGGTACTTATGACCTATCTGAGCCCAAGCAAAAACAGCCTAAGCAGCCAGTCAAGACAAAACCTACTGAACCCGAGGAGGATAATTATCTGGCAAACCCATTACCAGAGAATGAACATGTGGGTATTGATGAAGAGGGCTTGTACTTGGACAAGGAACCTGTAGATGATGTTTCAGCAAAAGAAAAGGATAAGGACTATTTGCCAGAGGAGGATTCTGGTTCTGAATCTGAGGCTGAAGAGGAGGTAGTAGGGATTGAACCTGAACCTGTAGGTGCAGATTTTGACAAAGATGACCCTCCAATGACAGTTGGCACGACATACCCAAATCTTGAAGTGTTTAAGTTGGCATTAGCTCAACATGCTGTGAAACATGAGTTTGAGTACAACACTGAGAACAGTGATAAGGGGAGATTCAGGGCCTATTGTTCAAGGAAAGAGGAAGACAACTGTCCTTGGAGGATACATGTTTCTACAACTTCAGATCAGCAAACTATAAGGTAATTAGTAAATCCTTTGGTTGTTTCTACTTGCTTGATAAATGTTATATTTGTTCACTTATCCTCTTTCATTTGTTTAGGTGAAGAAGAACCCTTATAATCATGATTGCTCAAGCACTAGAAGGAATCAGAAGGTGAAGAATGCATCCAAGCATTGGATCTGTGACAAAGTAAAGGTTTGGCTACAAGAGGACCCAAAGTTGGGAGCAAAGATATTACGACAAAAGCTCAAAGAACGCTACAAGGTAAAGATCAACTACAAGAGAGTATATATGGGTAAGGAGCTGGCACTGAAACATATATATGGTGATTGGGATAAGAGCTTTGACAATCTTTATAAGTTTAAGGCAGAAGTTGAGAAGTCCTCTCCTGGTAGTTCGGTTGTCATAGATCATCACACAATAAATGGCAAGATCAGATTTTGGAGGTTGTTTGTTGCATTAAAACCATGTATAGATGGATTCCTTAGTGGTTGTAGGCCATATCTTGCAATAGATAGCACTTTTTTGACAGGAAAGTTCAAGGGACAGTTGGCTACTACTTTTTTGACAGGAAAGTTCAAGGTGTGTGGTGAACTTGCATGACAGAACCTGTACCTGCAGACAATGGCAGGTTTCCGGTATTCCTTGTGTTCATGCTCTAGCTTTCATAACTTCACTTAGCAATGCACCTATAGAGAATTATGTGGACCCATTTTACTCTATAGAGAAATTTAGAGCTGCATATGGTCAACTAATTCTTGCATTGGTTGATAAGACTCAGTGGCCAAAATCTGAACAAGGCTTCTTCCTGAATCCACCATTGCTAAAGGCCGTTACTGGGGGCAGGAGAAGAACTGAGAGGTATAAATGTTGTACAGAGAAGAAAAAAGGGCAGCACAGATGTGAGGTTTGCAAGGGCTATGGTCATCGCTGGCACAAATGTAGGGAAGGTAACCCAGATGACATTGCAGCCCTAATGGCTGAAAGGTAACAGATCTTATGTCTTCAATTTTTCTGCAATTTTATGTAATTTCTATGCTTATAGATCATTTACATATTGCTCATGCAGAGGTCCACCAAAGAAGAAGAAGAAGGGAACCACCAAGGCATCCACTGAGTCAAGCATTGTCCCTTCGGAGTTTGAATCACCAGCACCTTGCATGAGTTTTCCACCAAGGTTAGCACATAAATCCATTCATTGTCAATCTACCAGCAATTTATTTCAGTTCTAATTATTTCTATCAAAGCCAAAGCACTGAAGGTACAAGTAAGAACAACAAAAGAAAAGGCCACACAAGTTCTGGAAAATCAATCAGGTAATCAAACCATATTACATTCTGAACTTGTCCTGCCTGCTTGCTGATTGGTGATGTATATGCATGTTTAGGTCCAAGTCACACAGCGGTTCCAATCAGCCCGAGGCCCTTTCCATTGAGTACCCAGCAGCTTCATGTAATTCTGGAGAGCAAGCAGAGAAGGCACCAACCAAAACTAAGGGAAAGAAAAGGGTTGCACCGAAGGAAAAAATAGAGAAGTCAAAGAAACTGAAACAAGACAGCCCTGCAATGGGTACTAGAAGCAAAGCAGTAGCTCCAAGTAGCCCAGCAATGTCAACCAGGAGCAGAAGGAGGCTTAGCATTTGAAGACTTTCTTATTTATCTTATTTTGGTGCTCTGCTTGAGCAACTATGATGTAATCTGTATGTAGTATGCATGAAAAACTTGGTACTATCATGCTTATTTTGCCTGGCCACATTCAACGCATTCTGTAATGTGACATGTACTGAAATGGCCATCAGAGAATGTTTATTAGTCTTTCGACATGTTGTATCCTATTGAATTATGGGTGCAATATTAATGCTTAGTTATATATGTATGTAAGAAAAATTTGTGCATATTAACATTATAGGAAAAGCTGTTGTAATGTCACAACCATGGATCTGTATAAGAGTGGCATGTAAGGAAACTATGCCAAATTTTACAACGCTGTGTGCATATGTACTGAGGGGTAAAATCGTCTTTTCCCGTCTCAGTTGACTCTGTTACCCACTCAAGTTCCCCGTGATGGCAAATAGGGAATGTAAATTTCACCTGATGGCAGATAGGGAAGTGAAACAATTTCGATGGCACATAGAGAAGCGTCGCAAAATTTGATGGCAAATAAGGAATTTTCTCCAAAAGAAGCTGAGTAGCTGTAAGGGTAAATTGCTATCAGCCGGAGGAGGATTAGTGCTAATAAACTCGGTGCTATCTAGTTTACCGATGTACATGATGTCCTTCTTTAGTGAAAAAATTGGACTACTATAGGTCAAGATTCTTTTGGCAATGCGATGAACATAAAAATAAGTATAGGCTTGCGAAGTGGAGCATCCTTCACCAACCAAAGAGTGTAGTGGGTTTGGGGATAATTGATTTAGAGGCTCAGAACATAAGTTTACTAGGTAAATGGCTGTCTAAACTTTTGAATGAGGATGGGATTTGGCAAAAATTGATAAGAAGAAATACTTAGGAGATAAACCTCTTTCACGGGTGGGGAAAAGACCAGGGGATTCCCAATTTTGGTCGGGATTGATGGAAATTAAGGAACTCTTTATTTCAAAGGGACATTTTAAAGTAAATAGTGGTACTCAAACGAGATTTAGGAAGATGTGTGGTTAGGGAAAGAGAGCTTGATGAATACTTACCCAACCCCTGTACAATATTACTAGAAAGAAAAAAGGGGCTGTAGCAAACGTGCTAAGCACTGTCCCAGTTAATGTGTCCTTTAGAAGAGCACTAACAGGGGTAAACCTTCAAAAATGGTTCCAACTAATTGAGAGTATAATTGATATTAAGTTGAATGATTTAGCTGATGTTTTTTTTATAACATCAGCAAGGGAGGGAAATTCTCTGTACAGTCAATGTACAGGGAGATCATGATAGAGGGCAGAACACCAGATAGTTGCCTGGTTTGGAAGGCTAAGATTCCCTACAAGATAAAAAATTTTATGTGGTATTCAAGAAATGGAGTAGTGTTAACCAAAGACTAGTAGGTTGGCACGTGCAATAGGCACGTATTATAAAAATAACATAAATTTAAAAATCTTAATTATGTGCATTTTTGTTATACTGCACATTAAAATTATTCAATAGCATTACACATTAAAAATTATATATTCATACATCAAAACTTTGGAACTCTGGCGAAAACAGAAAGAAATTTGTAGAATCAAATATTAAACAATCAGCAACATATACAGAAGAAACTATCCACGATACAGGTATTCGTGAGCACCTCGGCGCCGTAGCCATCTTCTTGATGATGAGGAGGCCGAGAAGGTTGCTCTCCTCGTTGCCGGTGGCGTGGAGCAACAACGTCATGCACTCGATGGCGCCGGGCACCGCCACAACGCGGAGCACGTTCCGTTTCTACCCGATGAGCTTGGACACGATGAGCGCCACGGCCACCCTTCTGTCGTGTGCCCTCACAAAGAAATATGAACTCTGAACATGCGATGGGAATGGAGGGAGAGATTTTATGTTTAGAGGACCAGGACAGGGTGCCTTATATAGGGGCTGGAGAGCTAAGGGGATGAATTTGAACACTCATGACTATGGTAAGTTATATATTCCCTGATTGGTTCCCGCAGCAATGCCACAACAATGGTAAGCAATCAAGTTTTAAAAGGAAGGAGACATCCAATTGCATAGTTGCCATTCCTTTTTTCTGAAAGAAAACCTTACCCTTGATTGGAAGACTTTATGGTAAGCAATTGAGTGCGACTTTATGGTAAGTAATCGGGTGTGGGTATGATTGGTGGGTAACGAAACGTCCGGTGACAAAAAAAAAAGAGGGAGGCGTGGCCGGTCGACCAAAACAACGGGAGAGGACGACCAAATGATCCCCCCCTCCCCTGGTCGTCCTCAGTTTCCAAATTTAATAATGATTTGCGGGTCCTTTGTGAGGGGTATAGGGGGTGAATTGTTGGGTGAAAAATGGTTTCAATTTGCTCATCCTTTATAGTATAGATAACTTAATTAAATGAAAGTGGAAGGGGAACAAAGATTGTGCCTTCTGCGGCCGAGAGGAGGATGTCCAACATCTCTTTTTTGAGTGTCACGTAGCAAGGGCAATATGGAATGTAGTGGCAATTTCCTTTGGAATTAGAACACCTACTAATGTGGGCGATTTATTTTGGAATTGGCTTAAACTTTGGTCTAAGCAGACTGATAGGAAGCAGACGCTAGTTGGGTTGTCGGCTCTCTGCTAGGCAATCTGGTTGAGCTGAAATTAGGTATTTTTCAGAGGACAGACGCCTAACTCTTTCGTGCAGGTGCTATTTAGAGCGACGTACTGGACGAGGAGCTGGACCCTACTCTCTAAAACCGTACCCCTCTGTGAAAAACAAAGGAAACACCCGACAACCCCTGCTCCCCCCGTCCACCCCTTTTGTTTCCTCGGTACTGTAGCATCGTGGTACCATAGCTCCATCAAAAAAATGGAAACAACCTGGTAGCTCATGGTAATGTAGAATTGCGGTACTATAGCGTCCATAAAAATTATGTTCCTTCAGCAGGGCATGAAAGTTATTCCCCACCTAAACTCTCCCTTTTCTATAGTTGAATACACGAATTTGCCAAACATGTATAAGGAATCCTAGAGTTAGTGATCTTAGAGCATCTCCAAGAGCTCTTCTATATGGACTTCTCTTGGTTAAAAAAAGAAAAAAGTCAAAAAAATTGCATCCTCCAACAGCTCCTCTATATGCTTGGCCATATATTGAGGCTTGTTATCTTGCCATCCTCCCTTGTCATTTTTCCCCAACGCTGCCCACTTAATATCTCTTTTTGAGTATAGCTAGTCTCTTGGACTACTCCATTAAATTAGATGGTCTTCTATTTTTACAAAGGGATACTATCATCATATTTAGCAAACAAAATACAAGAGCTCTTGGAGATGCTTTAGAGTTGCAAATCTTAGATTTGCTGAACCTAGAGTTGGAGTGCTCTCACACACACCCTAAGTGAGACACGAAACAAATTTCCCTCCCAACTCCCATTCCCTTCCTCTAATAATTACCTGCAACCAAACGAGCCGTACAAAGTAATGGTGATTATTGCAATGTGTACTTTGTTAGTAAGCACAACCTACGTACACCTCCATCCACACAAGAGTTAAGTTGCGCATTAACATGGATCACCCCACAGTTGGGTATGATGGTCTTCCCTTTAGTTTCACTCGAGTGACCATGCATGTATATGTTGAGATTGTAGTGCTCCCACCCACACTCACGAATACAATTCACAATAATTTGTACAAGGGGTGTGCATATGCAGGTTAGATTTGTAAAATAACTCAATGACACCAAAGCATGAGTTCAAATTCGCCAAGAAAACATTCAAATTCGGCAAAAATGCCCCTTTTATTGTTCACAAACTTATAACTCGCCAATTTACCTGTATTATTGCAATGTGTTGTTTGTGTGTAAGCACAACCTACACCTCCATCCACACAAGAGTAAATTTGCACGTTAATTAACATGGATTCCACAGTTGGGTATGTTGGTCTACCCTTTAGTTTGAATTGAGTGACCATATATATGTTGTTGAGATGGTAACTAGTGCTCTCACCCACACACTCATGAACACAATTCACTATAATTTGTACAAGGGGTGTGCATATGCAGGTTGGATTTGTAAAATAACTCAATGTCACCAAAGCATGAGTTCAAATTCGCAAAGAAATCATTCCAATTTGTGCCCCCTCGTCTTCCATCTCTGTGAGCGGAGTCTACCGTGCATCTGCACTTGCCTGTTCGATTTCTTGCGCCATTAATCTCATACGATTGGGTGCTCCTTCCTGCCTCTTGCACTTGTTCCATCCCCATGCGTCATCGAGTGCTCTAGACTCTAAACAGTCGCCTCCTATCGCGTAGTCTCCACTCCCCCTCCCGGCCACGCCTCGGCAACTAACGCCACGCACTATCATAGCGTGCGGTACCAGGCTGAGATGGGGCCAGCCGGCCAGCGGCTGCAAGTAACTAAACGCGTGGTTCCTCTTCCTGTGCGTCCCATCGTTATAAATTTAGGGCAGTTGCCCTCCTTCCCCCATTCACATATCCTCTTCCTCTACACCTCCATCCCCTTCTCCCCGCTTCCTCTGCTCTCCTCCTCGCACCACCAGCGAAGGCGCGCCACCACCAGCGATCGACTCCAAGGGGAAGGCAAAGGCAATATGTCCCTCCAAGCTCTCCTTGTGTTCTTGATACACTGTTCATTGTTTTTATTTACTGTTCATTGTTCGGTTGCAGTCAAGCGAAGGCGCGCCACCAGCGTCCTCGTATGCACGGTGCAGCGGGTCTTCCTCGCCGTCGGCGAGGCGCCATTGTGGTGGCACCGACCCGTGTCCTCATCGGCGGTTCCGCCGCTGCCACCACCTGATGGCACCAGTTCCAACCGTCAGTCACCCTCGCCTCCGCCGCAGGAACCAGCAGAGGATAAGCCCCTGTGGGTCTTGTGTAGGACGACGCCGAGCGGCAAAATGTGGTGGCGATGCCCCCTCTGCCCCCTCTTCGTGGAAGTGGGCACCAGCATCAAGGTGATCCTGCACGCCTTGAGAACCCCCGAGGAGCAGCATCAAAGGCTTCTTCGTGAGGAGAAGGACGAGGAGGAGGAGGACGAGGAGGAGGCTGATGGTGCCGGCGAGTACTCCCAGCACAAGTGATCTTGTTTGTTGATGATGTTTTGTGGTCAGTTGTGTTGGAAACATTGAAATCTTTTGCTAGCCTTGTGCTTTGCCAATCTGGGCAAGAATCAAATGGATGTATATATATCTGTTTGTGTCTATGCATGCCTGAACTAGTACTACTTTGATTTAGTTAATGATGTGATCGCCTTCTCCATAGCCGCCACCACCGAATCATCCACCTTCCCCAAAATCAACTGGCCAATCTGGGCAAGAGATTGGAACGGCCTCATCTCGCTTTTGCTTTGCGAGAGATTTGAAACATAAAAGTGTAGTTTTTGCATTTTGGCGAACCTGTATATGCACACATATTTTTACAAATTTTACTGAATTGTACTACCTCCGGTTCATAATATTTGACGTTTCAGAAATCTCATTTAGCCTGCGGGCAGTTCATTTTACTTGTCAAAAACGTCAAATAAAAGGAACCAGAGGTAGTATTCCTGAGTGTAGGTGGGAGCAGTACCATCTCAACATATACATGGCCACTCAAGTCAAACTAAAGGGTAGACCATCAATACACAACCGTGGAATCCATGTCCATTGCAGTGTTGTTGGCACTCCATAGCCTAACGAATCGGCAAGTGCACGGAGACCGCTGTAGCCTTTCAGTAGGGAGTAAAAACCTGGATGTCAAATCTAAGGAACAATAGACACGACTAGCATAGAAATTCTTAACCGGACCCACCAAGGGAGAAAAGGGTGAAGGGTGTAGAGGGCTTAACCTTAGTTAGCCACTCATTACCCCAGACAACCTATCTTAATCTAACATGATCTACTTCGACGGCTAGAACGGGAAGATTTCGGAACGGGGTGAGGGAGGGGTTCTTTCGGGCTCAGCACTACAGTTATGAGTACACCCGAACATGGTGGAGTACAAAGGATGGACAGTGCTGTCACCACCTGCCACCTACCACTGCAGTTCCGTGGGGTGCAACACAACCCAAGGTAGCTAGCCAGCACAGGCACCACGCCTAAGCTTTCAGCTACTGACCTCCACCCAACCGGAAGGGCTTATGAGGAAACCCGAAACAAGAGTCACTATCACTCGCGTAGACTTAGGATCCCGCAGATCATAGATAGATAAGATAAATTGATGAAAGTAAAGAGTAAACTAGCGAGATACTAAGGCAAGAGACCGAGGAACTTACTGAAGATATCTCTGAAGTTTTATTCCTCGGGGGCGGAACAATGTTGAGGGAAGGCCGAGATGACTCCCGAACTCCCTCTACACGCTTGGCTGTCACCCAAGCACTCACCCACTACTCTCCCTACTCTACTCTAAGATAGTGGACTACATCTTGAGCCTGAACGAGAGTTGCCTCATTTTTTTCATTTGCAAAATGAAATTCTCCAAGACTTTGAATTAGGAAATAACAAGCCTCTCATGTCGTTATATCGTAAGGGTCAATAAGCGAAAGATCAAGTGATCCTAACATAAAGTTCCAAAGGCACATCGATACTTGCAAAGAAAATAAAGCTTATGCACCTTTGATAAACATGTAGGAATTCATTCTCTTTCTCGGTGTTTCATTCAAATTTTAATTGTCACGAACTCATGCTCGCATTTGAATTAAAACCAAGAAAGGAAACAGGAGAAAGGGTTTCAAACCTCTGTGTGTAGTTGAATTTCAGCAGATGGCTGCCATTTGATTATTTGGGCACGGGTGAAGACTGCTCGTTGATGTGTTGCTCGTCCTGTTTTATGTGCACTTAGTGTAGAGTTAGAGCAGGGGTGTGGTTGGCACACAAGTGTGCACCAACCACTCAAGGCATGGTAGAACAAAGCAACATTTTATTCAAAAGGGAAATATGGGGGAGCTGCTAGAAAAACAAACTTTGGGAAATCAAAAATTAGAAGGGAAATTTCAGCACCCAAACCTATACTAAGATAATGGCACATTTTTGGTCTGGCCATGACCATGGACTATGGTTGTAACTCGGATACTCGTAGCAGTCCATAACTTCGAGTTTCGGGATGTCGGGCTCGAGTAATATTTTCAACTGAAAGCATTCATGTCATTGTCCTGGAGGGAAACCATAAAGGAAAACCTTCCTTCTCCATCCTCCAATTCAGCCATTTGATTTCATCATTTTGACTCCAGCTGATTGGGGGTCTATGTTTCACCTTTTTTATCTCATAATGGGAATGATGTTCAGTGTGCACATAGTGTCTCGGGTGATTGCCCTTCCATCCCTTCTCCATGTTAGATTGTTCATGATATTCTGTAGATTTTTCTGATTGACTACCTGAAGATGGTATGGAGTTGCGACCCGGTGATTTACTTCCAAACCGCTATTGCACTTCTAAGGGTAGAGTGTGAGTCTTCATCCCCTTATCCACAACATGAAGTGCTTCAACCACTATGGACGTTTAGTCCACGATCACCAAGATGCTCATCAGTCTTTTTACTAAAGTTGACTCAATGAGTATAGCATCATGGGCCCCGCGAAGACTCTTAGTGTGTGTGTGCTTGGTTGGCCAGACCTTAGCACAAGGTTATACGGAAGAAAAGAAAAAAAATTTCATAGCTCATACGCTAAAGAATCTTGCGGGTCTCGCATTGTGGGTTGCAGCCATGGAGTAAACCATTATCATATGAATCCCATTGGTGAAATCTGGTAAGGTGAATGAATTCCTTCTCTCTGAGGGCGTAAATCCAAGTCTATAAAGTTACCTTTGAGAGAGTATCATCTTATGTGATTGAACTTGTATCCTTGGGAGATGATATGCCACGTATTTATTTGCTGTCTTCTTCTTTTGATTCGTGAAGCAAATTCATGAAGGAGCAAAAATCCAACGGATGAGTTGTGGCTTGTCATCCTTCTTGGTCAAGTGATATCTTGGTGTAGCATGGTCCGTGAGCTCACTTTGACATCGACCAAGTAGGGTTTGAACTTGTCATGGGTGAACACCGACAGTTCTTCTCCGTTGTTGTTGAGCTCTGGTCAATGCTTTGGATGATGAAGTTTTCTTGCATTGATCCACCACTGTCCCAATTGTATGGCTGCTAGCATTGCACATGATCTTGATAGGAAAAATCCAATCAGGAGGTTGTATGATGGGGGCCTTCTCAGCTGACACTTCTCCCAATTTGGGACAAGGTGGAGCCTTTGGGATTCTCATGAACTCTATCCATATCCGCAAGGCATAAACCAAAGGTTGTCCATGGACTAAGAAATCATCAAGGAATTCCTCCATGATGTTCTCGACAAGGACAAAGGATGTCCTTGATAATGGGAGAGAAGGTTGATATCATACACCTCTGTTGGTGCATTGCATAGACCCAACAATAAGGACAGGTGGAGGTAGATGAAAATTGACTAGTGCTTCACCACTTGAAGTGGGTGCTTGCATAGGGTAAATAATACCCACATGCAGGTGTGCCTACCTGCCTCATCGCATCATTCAGCCAAACGGTTGTTTGTCCGGTTCAAAGCGATACGATGGGTGTTGGGGTTGATCCCCGTCTAGTCTGTAGAGAATACCTAAAAACTGACCGATACTTCTCTAAGACTGTTGATGAGGACATCACCATGCTGGACATGCACGAGCCGGCCTCATCACCACGTTTCAAGTCATGGCCAAGTTGGACAACTAGTTCGGTTCGGATTCAGCCAACATGTCTGCACCAAAACGGCGATATCTCCCTCATACAGCGTCCAATGAAGGTGCTTTCAGATGCGTTGGAACCGTGACCACGAGTCACTTCTTTTGGTTCTGGTCCTAGCTCCAGAAGCCTCGTGGATCATTCTGTGTGACCATGAAAGGTGCTACGTCACCTGTTTGGGCCTTTTCAGGCTTTGTATCGTGTCGGGCCTTAAGCCCATGTTGAGGACGCCCCCCTGGTCACCCCCAACCCTAGGACACCCCTGGTTCCCTTATAAACTCAGTAGCTGCCATCGTTTAGACTCGGGTTTTGTTTAGTTCAGTTTTCCAGAGTGAAACTTGATTGCATCGTTGTATCAGTGGCGACAAGTCCTTATACATTGATCCAAGGCCCCTGTTCTTGCTCTCCTAAACTGTGTCGATTAGTCCTTTTGAATCGAGTGCTTGAACCCCTCTTGTGTTTTGCTTCAATCATATTTGCAATTATCAGATTGCGTGTTTACATCTTCTTGCTTGTGTCCTTCGATTCGCTTGCAGGAAAAGCCTTCTCGGCGAGGTCAACCAAGTTGTGCTTGGTTGATAACCAACTTAGCAGTGGTTTAGCGGCTGTAGGTTTTGAATCGGGACCGATTTGAAGCCGGATCGTCAATGTCGAGTTCTCCACCAATCGAACGTACCCTTACCTCTCAGAAGATCGGGCCTAGTCCTCATCAACTGTTGCAGCCTGCCGAGCCTCATTATCTGTCAGTTTATAACTGATGATGACTGGCATGATACGATTGTCGTGAAGAGGTACATATCTCTATTCTAAGTGGAAGAGAAACATGTCCCAAATCCAAGTGGCAGCAATATGCAACTCTAGTGGAGGAGGCTGCGGTTCTCTACCATGTCGAGCTTGACTGCCCTGTTCTGCCTCTGGGATTGGGTTAGCATCTGAAAAATATGCTCATTGATTCTTCACGGGGTCTTTCTAGCCCTTTGCGATACTGATCATGCTCGATCGTCATTAGGTTGACAAAATGCTCTATTGGCTGATCCAACAAGAAGATTCTGTCACCTTCGAGTATATCGAAGATGTGGAAATCCAGGATCACTCTGCTGTGCCACTCAAGCACAACTTAGATAATTCCTTTATTTTCCAACATCTGGCCATTGATCCCTTTCAGGTGCTTACGGAAGAAAGATCATGGACAACTTCTTGTGTGTTAGTCCCCACAATAGGTGGAGGGCATTAAAGCTAGTGTCGACTAGCTTCTGCTTCCTCCGTCATTCCTTGCTCGTAGCCGCATATAGGCCCTTGGTCTGCGATCATGACTTCCGGAATGAATTACTCATAACTTGAGCGTGCACACCTAATGTGGCGGATCCTTAAGGGTATTCTCTTGGTCTGGGGGTTTTTGTTCGCCCACTTCGTGTGGTTGGAGGTGGTGGATCTAATGAAAGAGTGAGGATTTGCTGTTGTGTTCATGGGAAAGTTGGTGGGACGATTAGAAAACTGATCCTGAGGATGAGCACTATGTCTCAATCTACCAATGATTCGTTGTATGAGCAGCATACCAAACTTCTCCCACGTTGCTCCAAGTCACTCATCACCTTGTTGATAGGTCGTCAATAGAGCTCTGAGTTTTGCGGATGGGATAGACAAACAGACAAACTTCAACCTTTACTTTGATCCAATCTCCTCCAACTCCCCTTGCACTCCGATTGTACAACTTTGCTTCCCCCGTCAGAGAAAAACAGAAAGAGTTCCATCTTGTTCATCCCGGGAATGTTAGGAGAGAACTTCTCCTCATCTATTGCAAGGATTGTGAACGAACGATGGCAACAAGATTGGGGAGGATCTCGAAGCCATCAGACAACAGGGTGGAAGGATGGTGGCAGTTCCAAACACTCGCAAAATGAAACCGCCGGATAAGTAGGAGAAAACTCCATGTAGTAGACGGTTATGGGGATAAAGTGTACGGCTAAAAAGATCCAACACTAGTGTTGCTACCGTTCCTCGGCAATGGCGCTAGAAAAGCTTGTTGGACTCCTTAGCCTAACGAATCCGCAAGTGCATGGAGAGAGTTGTAGCCTTTCACCAGGAGAGTAAAAACCTAGATGTCAAATCCAAGGAACGGTAGACGCGACTAGCCTAGAAATCTCTTAACCGGACCCACCAGGGGAGAAAAGGGTAAAGAGGGCTTAACCTTAGTTAGCCACTCATTACCCCAGACAACCTATCTTAATCTAACATGATCTGCTTTGATGGCTAGAACGGGAAGAACTCAGAACGGGGTGAGAGAGGGGTTCTTCCGGGCTCAGCACTACTGTTATGAGTACACCCGAACGTGATGGAGTATAAAGGATGGACAGGGCGGTCACCACCTGCCGCCTACCACTGCAGTTCCGTGGGGTGCAACACAACCCAAGGTAGCTAGCCAGCACAGGCACCACGCCTAAGCTTTCAGCTACTGACCTCCACCCAACCGAAAGGGCTTATGAGGAAACCCCAAACAAGAGTCGTTGTCACTCACATAGACTTGGGATCCCGCAGATCATAGACAGATAAGATAAATTGCTGAAAGTAAAAGAGTAAACTAGCGAGATACTAAGGCAAGAGACGTAGGAACTTACTGAAGATATCTCTAAAGCTTTATTCCTCGGGGGCGGAACAATGTTGAGGGACGGCCGAGATGACTCTCGAACTCCCTCTACACGCTTGGTTGTCACCCAAGCACTCACCTACTACTCTCCCTACTCTACTCTAAGATAGTGGACTACATCTTGAGCCTTCTCTTGTCTCCAATGGATGGTTTGGTATCTTGTGTGGAGGTGAAGGGCGCCTTTTAGAGCCCTCCAAGGATGAAATCCTGCTTAGGAGTGACGCCAACTACTTGCTTAGCTTGCACGTGAAAGAGGAGGTGTAACCGCCACGTAAATGGGCTGACCGGCCTGAAGGAGGCCGTTTGGCTTGGGATGTTGCCATCTGGCACCGTCTTTCTTGTGGACGCTCCTCATGATGTCCTGAGGTCAGTAGTTGCTGGATTCGTTCGACCTGGCCCTGGCTCCCCTAGGCCCTCCATTGCACCGACTTGCTCATCAATGGTTGCATGTTGTCCCTTGAGGCGGTTTTGGTTGCGTTCATTTGAAGTCGTCCGAGAATCCTAGGTAGATGGAGCCTCCAATCCATCCATGGCTTAGGCCTTTCGGTCTTAATTTCATCCATGCTTGTCAATTCCTTGCTTGGGGGTCCATTGGTGACTCCCTAAGGCCATTATGCAAAGCTTAGGGTCTTTTGGGGAGGGTGCATGGCCGGCCGGCCTTGTCCAGGCCAGTTTGGCCTAAGTCAGGCCGACCGGCCAGACAGGTTTCGCCTGTGATTTTCCCGTAGGTGTAACTTTCTCGTCCGGACTCTGAATTGGGTCATCCAAATGTCCATTTTGATCATCTCGGAGAGCTCTTCGACATGGTGCTGCCAAATATGTGATTTGGATAACTGTTTGAACCATGTCCAATGTACTTTTTGTCTCGAGATGAACCTTCACTCGTATGGTTTCACGAATGTTGATATTTATGCACCATATTACATGTATTTCCTTGCAAAACATATTGGTGCACAAAACTTGTAGAACTCATTAGTATAATGATATGAGCATGATTATCACTATATCAGCATGAAATCAGGAGAAATGTTGGCGGTAAAAATCATGAATATCGACTGCCAACAGACCCACTGAACACACCACGATATATAAAACCCATTTGCCACCGAAAAGTTTTCGCTGCTACAGGTTCTCGCGTGCCTACGACAGGCAGGGACCCACTGCATCCCACCTCTTTGTGCCTCAAATTTTAGTACTAGCGCAATGTTCCCTCCAAAGGTTTTTCCTCGTACCTCAGTTTTTCAGCATCGCCCCCACTTGCCCCCAAAACTGCAGCGTCAGGAGCGAAAGAGACCTTTTATCTACGCCCAAGCGACTCATCCATGGCGACTCCATCTACTTCCATGTCGACTCCTCCCATGGCCGGCAAAGGAGACGACAGCTCGCGAGGACTAGAGATGTCGGTTCAAGTGTTGGAAGCCTACATTAGGACGACAACAGGTACGCATCCACCTGTATCGCCTTTTAGGTCTATGTCAGATCCGTTTGCTTTTGCCTCCATTCAATCTATTGCATCTTGAAGTCTTTTGGGGATGCGCCAGTCTTTTCTTTCTTTGTTGTTGTAGTTTTCTCCCCATGTGCGCACGCTTGCCGATCATCTCATGTATTCTCCTCGATCTTTCGAGATGAACTTTGTAAGGTCCTGTACCTGCCCTGCTCAGGGTCTTTTGATCAATGAAATTAGGTGGGGATCTCTCTCCCCCCCCCCCCCCCCCCGCCCCCCCGAAGTTGTTCCAAAAAAAAAATTGGCATCCGGTCCAAAAGTCGTCGTTACATATATTTGCTCGGGGTCTTTTCACTTATTATTTTAGTGCACAGCACTGGTTCGTTTTTCTCATAGCACTAGTACATATCAATGGCGGACGCAGGAATCTAAGATTGGGTGTTCATAGGTATTAAACAGATCAATTGACTATAGCATATACTCCTAAACAAAGGTACATGAACAGTACACATAGCATATACTTCCTCAATGATATTATTCTGTTGTCCACAGTTTGCAAAAATGTTGTGGAGGCACAAGCTGCAGAGGATTTTGGGGGGGTGGTGGGCTTGTGCGTCTGTGCAAAGGAATTACCGATGGGCCGGGTGGGCTGGTGCTTGATATTTGGGCCAAACCAGTTGAGGCCCAAGTTAACTCCTACGAAAACCATTTACGGTTTTTAGCTCAAATGCAGACAGTTTGAACCAATTAGCAGTATAGTTATATGTATATACATACATGCTTTATTTTTTTACCCAAACTTATTGGGTGTTCAGCCGAACACCCACGAACCTGTACTACATCCACCCCTGCTACATATCCATTCATTGATGCTGGCCTGCTGATATCTGTGTGCACGTGCAGGCATATCTTCCTGACAGGTGATCTGTGGAAGGTACACGTCAACTGCTGGGGGGCAAATGACAATATTGAGCGCAAGATTAAGTTTAGTCTTGACCGGACACAAATAGACTTTTTCACCCTGTTAACTCTAAAAGATCAGTTTGGATATTGTGCACAAGACTTCTTGTACTACAAGAAGAGAAGAGGAGATGATGCTGAAGCCACTGCTGAAAAATTGGTTTCAACAGAGATGCAATAGCCATGCTTCAGTGCTTGGGTTCATGTCAAGAAATGAAACTAAGATTGATTATGTCAAAACAAGAAACAGTTGGACCAGTGAACATCACACCCCTAAAGCGCTCAAGGTTTCCTGAGCATGTTGAATGTGCACACGACGGCGACGATGCTGATTTTGACTCAATTAGTCAATACAATTGTGGATTCAAGACAAAGACAAAGATTGTGGTGAGTCTGACGATGATTGTACTACACTATAACTGTACATTGTACTCACATAGTACTGTTCCTCATATTGCAGGTCTACATGATGAGTTCAGGCAAGACACAATAAGAGCCTACACTGCATGGTTAAGGAGCCGGAACCGACTGAGAGACCTTTGTAATTCGTTATCCATCAGAGCTAGTTCTTATTTGTGATTTTATATTACTAAGTGCATTGTGCATTCACTAATTGCACTTTTTTAATTTTTTCAGTGGCTTATGATAGAAATCAAGCTAAGCCTACTAAAGCACGTGATGAGAGCAATGGTAGTGGTGACACGCCTCCATCAGAATGGCCAGGCCATGCCAGGAAATCGAAGCAAACACAAGGTTGTACAAGATTCACACCTGCAGTTTTCTTATGTTGTTTATTGTGCATGACTCTATAATGTAAGCTTCCATTTGTGTTTGTAAGTAGATGGCAAGAAAAAGGGGCGTGGGGTCTCGAAAGGGCTAGCTGCGGTGGCCAAAAGGACGAAGGCTAAGACAGATAAACTGAAAATTGAATTTTCTATCAATACGGGTGGTGTTTGTGGAGAAAACAGACGTACCTTTGTGGATGAGGTTGTTCTGCTTACAAAGCAGAAGGCTCCATTGACTGGAGTCAGACATTGGAGTGATGTGGCTAGACATGTCAAGGAGGACATAGCAGAATGTATAATTTTATGGCACTGACCACCTCGTCCTGCATTCTAATGTTATGCATTATTCTTGTTCCCTCTTTCATTTTTGAAATCACAAATAGTTTGAATGATGCATACATAACAAGAATTCTTTGTCCCTAGGAACAATGGGACCTGGAGTTCACTCGAAGTAACAAGGAAAAGATATGGAAGATTGCGAGTGAACGCTACAAAGGCTGGCGATCCACCTTGCATTCTACATTCAAGGTATACAACAGTTACGATGAGAGAATGCAACATAAGCCTGAAGAGTTGGACATAGTGGAGTAGCACTACTTGAACTTGTACTTTTCAACAAGGAAGTTCCGTTACGACATCTTTTCTAAGTATAAGAAAACAATCATCAGTTCAACTTTTCTTATTTACCATTTCTCCCCTATATGCCTTAGTGCGGGATAGGAGCAAGGCAAACTTTTTGAATCGAGGCCAAATGAGAAGCAATCATTCGGGAGGTTCCAAACCTTTCTCATAGTGGAGTTGGGAAAGGTGAACATTTTTTCACTTTTTCATTAGTAGATCCTGTACCTGCCCCTGCTCGGGGTCTCATGTATTCTCCTCGGTCTTTCAAGATGAACTCTGTAAGGTCCTGTACCAGCCCCTGCTCGAGGTCTTTTGATCAATGAAATTAGGTGGGGATCTCTCTCCCCCCTCCCCCCGAAGTTGTTCCAACAAAAAAAAATTGCATTCGATCCAAAAGTCGATTGCTCGGGGTCTTTTCACTTATTATTTTAGTGCACAACACTGATTTGTCTTTCTCATAGCACTAGTACATATCAGTGGGGGACGCAGCAATCTAAGATTGGGCTTACATAGGCATTAAACGGATTAATGACTATAGCATGTACTCCTAAACAAAGGTACATGAACAGTACACATAGCATATATTTCCTCAATGATATTATTGTGCTTTCCACAGTTTGCAAAATTGTTGTGGAGGCACAAGCTGCAGAGGATTTTGGGGGGGGGGGGGGGGGGGGGGGGCTTGTGCGTCCTGTGCAAAGGAATTACCGATGGGCCTGGGTGGGCTGGTGCTTGATATTTGGGCCAAACCAGTTGAGGCCCAAGTTAACTTGTACGGAATCCATTTATGGTTTTGATCTCAAATGTATACGGTTTGACGCAATTAGCAGTATAGTTATATGTATATACATACATGCTTTATTTTTTGACCCAAACTTATTGGGTGTTCAGCCGAACACCCACGAACCTGTACTACATCCGCCCCTGCTACATATCCAGTCATTGATGCTGGCCTGCTGATATCTGTGTGCACGTGCAGGCATATCTTCCTGACAGGTGATCTGTGGAAGGTACACGTCAACTGCTGGGGGGCAAATGGCAATATTGAGCGCAAGATTGAGTTTAGTCTTGACCGGGCACAAATAGACTTTTTCACCCTGTTAACTCTAAAAGATCAGCTTGGATATTGTGCGCAAGACTTCTTGTACTACAAGAAGAGAAGAGGAGATGATGCTGAAGCCACTGCTGAAAAAATTGGTTTCAACAGAGATGCAGCAGCCATGCTTCAGTGCATGGGTTCATGTCAAGAAATGAAACTAAGATTGATTATGTCAAAACAAGAAACAGTTGGACCAGGGAACATCACACCCCTAAAACGCTTAAGGTTTACTGAGCATGTTGAATGTGCACACGACGGCGACGATGCTGATTTTGACTCAATTAGTCAATATAAATTGTGGATTCAAGACAAAGACAAAGATTGTGGTGAGTCTGACGATGATTGTACTACACTATCCATATTACACTATAACTGTACATTGTACTCACATAGTATTGTTCCTCATATTGCAGGTCTACATGATGAGTTCAGGCAAGACACAATAAGAGCCTACACTGCATGGTTAAGGAGCCAGAACCGACTGAGAGACCTTTGTAATTCGTTATCCATCAGAGCTAGTTCTTATTTGTGATTTTAAATTACTAAGTGCATTGTGCATCCACTAATTGCACTTTTTTAATTTTTTCAATGGCTTATGATAGAAATCAAGCTAAGCCTACTAAAGTACGTGATGAGAGCAATGGTAGTGGTGACACGCCTCCATCAGAATGGCCAGGCCATGCCAGGAAATCGAAGCAAACACAAGGTTGTACAAGATTCACACCTCTAGTTTTCTTATGTTATTTATTGTGGATGACTTAATAATGTAAGCTTCCATTTGTGTTTGTAAGTGGATGGCAAGAAAAAGGGGCATGTGGTCTCGAAAGGGCTAGCTGCGGTGGCCAAGAGGACGAAGGCTAAGACAGATAAACTGAAAATTGAATTTTCTGTCAATACGGGTGGTGTTTGTGGAGAAAACAGACGTACCTTTGTGGATGAGGTTGTTCTGCTTACAAAGCAGAAGGCTCCATTGATTGGAGTGATGTGGCTAGACATGTCAAGGAGGACATAGCAGAATGTATAATTTTATGGCACTAACCACCTCATCCTGCATTCTAATGTTATGCATTATTCTTGTTCCCTCTTTCATTTTTGAAATCACAAATAGTTTGAATGATGCATACATAACAAGAATTCTTTGTCCCTAGGAACAATGGGACCTGGAGTTCACTCAAGGTAACATGGAAAAGATATGGAAGATTGCGAGTGAACGGTACAAAGGCTGGCGATCTGCCTTGCATTCTACATTCAAGGCATACAACAGTTACGATGAGAGAATGTAACATAAGCCTAAGGAGTTGGACATAGTGGAGTGGCGCTACTTGAACTTGTACTTTTCAACAAGGAAGTTCATGGTACGATATCTTTTCTAAGTATAAGAAAACAATCATCAGTTCAACTTTTCTTATTTACTATTTCTCCCCTGTTTGCCTTTCTGCAGGATAGGAGCAAGGCAAACTCTTTGAATCGAGGCCAAATGAGAAGCAATCATTTGGGGGGTTCGAAATCTTTCTCACGGTGGAGTTGGAAAAAGGTGAACTTTTTTTTCACTTTTGTCAACTTTTCAGTACATGACACTGTGGTATATTAATTGTGTTTAACTAATGATGCAATCATGGATAGATCAATTAACCGGTGAGGAGTCACGCCTTTTGGAACTTTGGAAGACTACACACTGTACTCCGGGCGGAATTTTCACAGATCGCCTTGCTGCGAGTATTTATGACACAACAACCTCTATTTTATGGGGTCAGCGTGAAGATGAGGGTGACCAATGCTCCCCAACAAGTCGCGCTTCTCGAGTTGCTAAGGAAGACCAATTATTCCAGGAAATTTACAAGGAGACTACTGGAGTCAAATACTCAAGGTCGCATGGCCATGGTTACATGTCCAATCCAAAACGAAAGCAAAAACTCCTTGAGGGGATAATGTTTCAGGAGAGACTAGAGAGGCTCGAACAACAGGAGCGACAGATGCAGGAAATGATGCAAAAGAATGAAGCTGAAAAGGCAGCAGAGAGGGAACATATTAAAGCTGCACTTAGAGAAGAGTTGATGGGGGAATTTCAAACAATGATGCCACCTTATCGTCAGGCGTTGAGGATAGAGGTAACCAGAACATAATTTATGCATGTTCTTGTTTTGTTATAACTTCTATAATATCCCTAATATCTAGCTATCCCACTTTAATTTCAAATGCGTAGACTACCCCGTTAACCAACATTGGTACAGCTGCAGTCGATGCTAGGCGCACCGAGGTTCAAGTTGAAGATCCGTTAGGGCAGCTCTGCCAAGGCAGAATTTACCAGGTATCAACAATAATTGGTTGTGAATCAAACTAAATATATATAGCTTTTAGAAATGATTGTAGGATCCCCAATTGCTTCGAAAAGCATAAGGAGGACAATCTGAGAAATGCGGCTTCGGAACAAGGCATTGACCCCAGCACAGCAGAGGATTTTCCATCTTTAGATACTGATAACTCTGGTAGAATGAGACAGTTAGAATTTAGTGAAATTATAAATAGTTTCAAATGATAGAAATGTTTTGGAATATTAGAGACATGGGGCTTACCAGGAATAGTCCCAGCTCTGGCTAGCACGCTCTGCTGGCGGGTTTCTGATAGAATCACAATAAATATATGTTGGTAATCTCTTTGCATGGTCCGTTTTTAATTGTGCAGCATAACCCTGAAACCACATAGAAGTATTGATTAATACTTAAGGAACATTTCGAACATTTAGTCCTATGTTCGACTTCATTCATTATTCGTTTCCATATTTATGTGTATGTTTTTTCTATATAAACATTTTGTGGTTTGTTAGGATTAATTAGGATCAGTAGTGATCAATAGACACCCTTTAGGAAGAGACACCCTTTCGTATAGACACCTCTTCTAGAGAGACACCCTTTCATAGAAAGGCACCCTTTGGGGGCACCCCTTGGGCTTGTATATATATGTAACACACAACACAATAATCAATCATCAGTTCCCATTCTATTTTAACTTAACACGTTATCATGCACGCTGCCTCTACAATCAAGAAATCACCCCATGCAAGTTCTGTAACTTCCAGAAAGGAAGGAACTTGCCGGCAGTTCCTTTTCTGCAAACAACTCCCAAAAGAGAAATCACTTGTCATTCTGTAACTCCCAGAAGACACAAGAGAAGTCTCTCGTTGCTTCAACTCTCCAGAGAATTGAACTCACCGAGAGCACTGTGTTTGGGCTTCTTTTGCCTCTGATTCCCCTAGAAATAATAGTCATTTCTTTATTTCCTTTCAACAGTACTAGAATTAATTAGTCTTCTAGTTAGCCTTTTATTCCGCAAGAACATCTCCTTATGTTGTTATGCCCCAATTATGATCGCCATTGTATATATCTGTGTGGCTTGATTTTAATATATGTACATTGCAACTGAATATCGATTGTCATGTTGATTTAATCAAACCATTTTTATATCGATTGTTCTGTTGATTTAATCAAACCATTAATTCATGACGTCACCACAAGTTCATTAAACCGAGTTATCATACAGAAAAAGATTTTGTTTGGTTATCATCGGCTTCATAATCAAAATTGCAATATATTATATCTTGTTTATTTTGATTAATAACACAAGGTAATGGAGTCTAAGGCACTGGCTGTGTTTAATTCATGTTCGAATTATTCTGCCCAGAGACCGGGTCTTAGCAGTGATTCATCACCTATTACTGAGAGGTCTACATCTTGTTTTACTGAAAACTCGATGATTACCTACACCGTGTTTTTAATCAAAATAAAGGTTTTAGATTATAATAAATGGTCTACATCCTTGTGATAATTACCATTTTTATCATATTATTGTTGATAAGTACACAAAGTGGTAGAGTTCTAAGCATTGGCTGCGTCTAATTCACTTATGAATTATTCTGCCCAGAGACTGTGCTTAGGCTGCAATGATTTTGCCTACCATACGATCTACTCTTTGTTTTAACACCGAGATTATCCAATTTGTGTTTATCAACATTTATGATTTGTTGTTTGGTCTACACATTTATGTGATTACCTACAATACTCCAAAAACTATGATAAGATATCAACTAAGTTTTAACAATTACATATACATTGCAATTTTTACCATAAGGTAAATTAATTAGTACATGATTGATCATGTAGAAATATGGCTACTAAAGAATTCAAGAAACTTAATTTAAATAGAAGAGAATTATGCCTCGTGGACTTGATCCAAAGCGTGGACTTTTGCACCACAAACTCTATTCTTCGGGAGATGAAATATTTCCAAACCCTTAAGGAAAAGGAAGGAAATATTATGACCATTGCTGGTAAAGACGCAATAATAGCTGGCTTAGGCCAAGCCATTATCACTCTCCCTATGGGTACACAAATTTTACTTGAGGATGCCTTATTGTATCCTGATTTGACTAGTACCCTTTTGAGTAATAGAGATATCCGTAAGAATGGTCTTCATGTTGAAGCACATGAAGATAATAAAGAAGCATTCCTTCTTCTAACTAAACTTATGGGATTTGGCAAGAAAATTTGTGAAAAATTTTCTTCACTCCAATCTGGATTGTACTTTACTCACATAAATCCTATAAGAGTATTCTACTTATAAGATAATTTTCCAAAATATCGATGCATTCCAAACTTGGCATGATCGACTTGGACACCCAGGAATTGGGATGATGAGAAAAATTATTAACAGTTCTATTGGTCATAGCTTACATTCTATGAATTCTCAGTTTTTATGTGCACCGCATGTGCCACAAGAGAATTGATTTTAAGGCCCTCTTACCTTAAAATTTCATATGTGAGCCACTCAAGTTCTTGAACACATTCAAGACAAGCATATGGCTCTATTTGGACAACCAAATAGACCATTTAAGTGCTTTAAAAATGCTAATTGATGCATTTGATAAATAGTTCCACATGTGTATTCCTTACTCATAAGGTATCACAATTTTACAAATTTATTGATCAGATTTTTAATTTGAAGCAACTTATCCTGGATACATGATAAAATCCATTCATTTGGACTTATTTGGTTTTGGGAACTATAGCACTAAGTATCATCCATTATGGGTTAACTAAAGATCTCTTATTGAGATAATTCATTTGCATGACCAGTAAAGAATTGAAATTTACCAATATCTAGTTGGTACTATGCGGATTTACACACCGCATAATTAATCCAAATTCATTCAACTGCAATTATACGGCTCCCTCCGTTGCAGTATGTACGTGGAAATTTGACCTCAATCATATATTTCCCGTTGTATGTTGGTTATGTTTTGCATATACCAATATCGTCACCTCAACATACATCTATGAGCATTAGGGGCCAACAAGGGGTATTATTATTCGTCATTCAGATAATACCTAAGGTCTTCTATGGGGATTTGTATACATGCTCGTATGTTGATCGGATTTTGAGGACGATTCTAGGCATTAGGGGGAGATTAATACCACAAAATAGAATGCCAGGAATCAGAATGTTTATCACATTGAGTCCTCACACCCACGTACCAAATAATATCTGAACCTTAGTTCAAAATATTTTATTTGTAATACATTACAAATAGCATGCCAGATGCATTTGCTAATCAAAGTATTATCATATCCAATTCTATGGATAAATGTACCAGAAAGAGTGAAGGTACCAAATAAAAATCACTCAACTCTCAAATCAAAATAAGAGGGGGAGAAGTATGGTCATTTGGGATATAGATTATTACAAGCATCCGCGGAACAGGGGGAGACGTCCTCCAGCATAGTAAATGCAAAATCAACATCATACATGTTGTTTGACCCTTCATGGATATTCAAATCCAAAAGCCTATGAATGTTAGCATTCTAAAGCCCAGTATAAGTGCACATAAGTTTAGACACTAGGTCATTGGAACAACCTAATTCCATTGTTGTGGAAAATGACATGGAGTTTTAAAAGGTTATTATTTTCACATGCTATATTGATTCCATTGAATCAATCATACAAAGACTACAAATTGTCGAGATATACTCCTTCTCAAGATTGCCATACACCTTGAACTGGATCCAAACCAAAAGTCCTAGGCAGAGTGTCTCCACACTCAAATTGGGTCAAATTAAAGGTGGCAATTAAAGAGAATTGCTCTTGTTCAATAGTGAGAAGTATTTACCACAGTAATATCTTCTTCTCATATTGCATTCTTTATGAAAGCAAGGTGGTGAAACAACAAGAGCTTGTAGCATATGGTTTCATGAAGAAACCGAGCAACATACCTTTCATGGTATATGTGAAAAATTATGTTTCAACATTCAACCATTGGCAGACTAAATAAATTGGATTAGTTCAGACATATAAAGTCATCAGTAGACTATGTTCTGAATTGAAATTGCAACATACATTATGTTCAACTCAGGTCATTGTATGACTTGAAGAAGTCAAGTTGATTGTGGTACAATTGACTAAGGGAGTATCTTCCACAGAAGAATTACTCCAATTACTATGATTGCATATGTGTGTTCAAAATAATCCAAACTGGATTTTTTTTTATCATCTCGACACACAATACAAACAAGCAATCATTTTAAAACGGAATTTGAGATAAATATTTGGTTAAAACCAAATTATGCTTAAGTTTACAACTTAAGCACATATATCAGTTTTTAGATATTGTCCATCAATATCAAAATAATATTGGATAATCATATCCATCATCACTTATGGTCATTCAATCCCTAAAGATGAATAAATTACCATCTTGACCCTGGGATAACAACTACAGTGCCATAAAACGCGCTCATATCTCGCAAATTGCAGAAGGCCAAATATTGCATTTGCAGATAACTTACTATAGCTCAAAATGTGCAACTCCTTCAAGCCATTTGGCAGGAGTCAAACTGGATATCAATAGATATATTATGGCACCAAACATCTTGATTTATTCAATCAAGATATAACCATAGTGATTCTAAGTTACTAGCTAAATAATCCCCATATTGCTAGAATACAAACTGATATCATGATGGTATAGTTCTAATGGGAGTCAATAGACTCTAACAACTACATCCATCTATCATTCTAAAACACCACTTATGTTTGTCACTATATAGAATGATCAAGTTGATTCTATTGAATCATGAACAACTATCTCTCAAGATACGCTTGGTATTGTATTGATATAATAGGTTTAATAGAGCAATATCAACCAGAGTATTGCTCAACATGTTTATTCTCATTTGTTACACATTGAGAAATAAACATCTTGCAAATCAAATATGTGAGAACCTCACAGAAAGTCCTTATCTGCCGATAATGGTAAATGACAACTTTGCAAGGTTCAAGGGGAGACTCTCCCAAAATTTTAAACCTATTCAAACATCATATTGCACTCTTTTTCCTATATGAGTTTTTCCTCATATGGTTTCTCATAAGGTTTTAATGAGGCAATATCAATACAAGACTATATGTCATATTACCTATTTTTCTCCACTGGGGTTTTTAGAGGTGATATCAAGACATATTACATGTCATATCTTCTATTTTCTCTACAAGAGTTTTTAAGAAGATATCAAAGACATATCATTTCTCCTCATATTTTTTTTCCATTGGGTTTTAGGGGAGATTATTCAAATATGATCCACAGATCATAGTATTGATCTCAAAACTTTGTTATGAGTTTTTCCTCTCAAGGTTTTTCTCATATAAGTTTATAATGAGACAATAATCACATATGCCATATTATTTTCTCCTCATTTTCCCACCAGGTTTTAAAGGAGTTTTCGATGGCATATACACATACAATTAGGTTTCTCCTCAAGTTTTTCCCACTGGGGTTTGAGGAGTTTTGCCTGGTATATCTATCTACTTTGGTTTTTATTCCCACAGGGTTTTTCCAAAGCTTCAAGCAATAACTGATGAACAAACAATGGTGCCCACAAGAAGTCAATTGATCAAGGGGGAGTGTTAGGATTAATTAGGATCAGTAGTGATCAATAGACACCCTTTAGGAAGAGACATCCTTTCGTATAGACACCTCTTCTAGAGAGACACCCTTTCATAGAAAGGCACCCTTTGGGGGCACCCCTTGGGCTTGTATATATATGTAACACACAACACAATAATCAATCATCAGTTCCCATTCTATTTTAACTTAACATGGTTCACGATGGAGTCCATTCTTTTATAATTAGAGTGGGTTTTTTCCATCACAGATAAATTATTTAGGAATTCTCATCAGATTTTCTTTTGTCGCCTGCATTAAGAATGACATAGAAGTTTATAGTGTTCTGCTAGTCTAACTAATGATGTATTTTCCAGCCTTTTAGCTCCTAGAACATAGTTGTTTGTAGCGTTCTGCTAGTCTAACTAATAATGTATTTTGCAGCCTTTTAGCTCCTAGGGCTCCTTTGGGTTACAATACCCTTTAGAAGAGCCTAGAATTTATACATGTAAAAGATAAATATCTTTTTTTGTTGCATCAACCAAAACTCTCCATGAGAGGAACCATCACACATTGGGCACAGAATTGTATGTTCATTCCATGTCAAATTGAATCCTGGTCCCTAATAAAGTATAGTTGCATTTTTAATGACTAAGTACACAACGAAACCAAGCAAATTAAAAGTGGACCAATCATCAATATACAGCATGATCTAACAGATTGAGTTTACTGTGAAGAGAGAGAGAGAGAGAGAGAGAGAGAGAGGGAGGGGGGGGGGGGGGGGGGGGGGGGGCTTAATGCGAAGCTGATTTTGGCTACCTGATTTATCACATCGTTCCGAGATAATATCAGGTTTGTTTGCACAACATGGATAAAGTTGGCCCAGCAGGCTTTAAAGAACTTAGATATCTGGACTTGTGACTGAACTTGCAACTAACCAACGTGGTTGCAATTAGCATTCCTGCAACGCCAATGATCCTTGCTATTTCAACCGAATTCCATGCTGCACTTCGTGGGAACAAGTCACATTTATTGCAATGCCTTACAAATGTGATGCAACACTAGTGCAACAGAGATACTTGCAATGCCTAAACGCCGCCATATGTGTTGCGATTGCTCAATATTGCAACCAAAATGCTCTTATTGGACCTAACCGCCCATGCGTCAATCGACCACGAGAATACAGCATGCTTGGGCCTTTTGGTTGCCCTAACCAACACAAGAGTTGAGTCTCCTGTGACTCTGTGAGCCTGCCGCCCCTGCGAGCCGAGTTGCGGTCCCAGGAGGATGAGCCGAGCAGGCCGTCGTGCAGGGCACGAGCGAGCTACAGTGGGCGAATGATGCTTCTTCCATCCTCACGGCAAAAATCTGGTGCCCTCCTGCACGGCGGAAGATTTACAGATCTCCTGCACCAAATTTGTTTTCATACCACCAAGTGAGATAGTATGGAGCTAGTACTACAAAATAGCTCGACAGCTTATGAGCCACCGCTCCTATCCTAGAACCAACTACCTTACATATATGTAAAAGGTCCTTTCGTATTGTAGAGAAGGCGACGGGAGTTATCACAAGATGCGTCATCAATACATGAATTTATATATCACATTTAAATTGGCTTCCTTCCTTCCTCTATAATACTTGAATATATAGAAACATATGCATGACCAACTAAATTGTGCATGATAAATTGGGGTAGGCATGACAAGATAATGAAGTGGCCTTTGAGAATGGAAGGGATCGGGAGGACTAGCGTGGTCGGACGAATCCCGCACCTCACTAATCGATCGAATCTCTCCGTGGGCTAGCTGCAAGACAGCCAGCCCCAACACGTTGATGGCAAGGGACATGGCATGGGGATCAAGGGCTAGGTGCTGCCATGCTCGGGAAGCTGCACGGGTAGCCAAACGCAGGTTCAGCACGAGCAAGATTCATTGAGGTCCTAGGCTTTAGGTAAGTTCGTTCTGCCCCACCTGAAATTCTCTTTGAAATTTGAGAGGTGTGTTCTCGCCGTATCTCTTACATAAAAATTTGTCTCAGCTCTCCATGTTTCTTGAGAGCATACTTGTCGCTAATAAGCTGTGTATTATTAAGTTACATCTTGCACTCTCAATGTACGCATGCGCTAAACAACTCCAAATCTCAATCCCAAACATGTGTCAAATATCAAATAAAAGGCTGCACAGGCATATGCTCAGCAACCAAGCTAAGAACAAGCACATAAAGAACGACCACAAATATCCATGTAGGATGGAACAAGCTTAATCTTCTTCTTCCTTCTTACGTCTTTCTTCTACCTATTTCTGCCACAGATTAACAAGAGAGACTGAACTCAATCTATCTGATCCAAGACTGATCGTTATCAGCTCGGGGGATAAACTTATTCTAATAAGTCTATGTTGTGCCCCAAAAGCATGAGCCAGACCTCGTAGTTAAGGGAAACTGCTCTGTGGTTCCAAGCTCGATCGTGTTCCACAAATGAAATATTGTACTGACCGAACACGTGTGGGCTATTGTGAATGAGCTGATCTCTATCATGAAAATATCTGAATTTAACGAAAGCCTGCCCATAAGGACATTTTTGGATGTCCTTGACTCCAATGTTCCACTCACCCACAAGAAAATCATGCAAGATTGCTCTGATCCTATTGAAGGATACCTGATGGTTCGGCAGAGGGGTGATTGTTGCGGTGGCGACTTCCAGATTGCGGTGATGAGGTCGGCCAAGAATCACCCACGTGAATGGCTTGCAGCCAGGCACCATCACCCGATTGAAGCCCTGGGGATGAACGGCGTCGGGTCAACAAATCGAAAAGCCATATCTGCCATAGTACCATGACTCCGTTAATTAAGCTAATGGTATTGGTGATAATAAAAAAATTAAAGCACTGTATCTGGCAATAATCGTGCTATCCCATTGGATTAACATGGTTATGAATTCGGAACATTCTTTTGTGCCCCTACTAGGGTTAGGCAAGCTTCCTATATACTACCCATTTACTCTGTGGTGTGGCAAGTCACCATTTCTCAAATGATTTACATGGCAATCTGTCATAGGACTAGAAATGATTGCGTTCAGCACAGGTACGGCATGTACCAGCAAGGTTTAGTGGTATTAGAAAGGATATGGATTAAACTGTAGTGATCTGTTGATGTTTGGATGATCACAGTTTCTCTTTCCTAATCCCAGTGATGTTGGTGTGGCCCTGGCTCCGCCAACAACAAACATCCACCAACTGCTGCCTGCAGCGTTCCAATGGGATGTCGCCCCACATGCACACCGCCCGTGAATTGAGGTTCCTGATGGAGGGAGAAGCCACTAGAACCCAAACGGCTATGCAGTGTCCTGACCCGAGTGACCTCCCTCGACTCATACACCATGGTCGCCCTTTGGGCAGTGTCATGTCATGTTTTCTTCGATGTCTCCAATTCCCATGCGGTATTTCCTCTTTTCATAGCATGCTCTTCTCCTTCTCACAGTAACCACTACTAGATTTAAAACCAATGCCGAGAGGACTAAACAAAGTGGCTGACGGGACCAGTGTTTTTTTTTTCTATCTCGTCGGCTATAGTTGGTCGGTGATTGGACGTCTCGGAATCACGATCACTGTTAGCAAATCACTGTATTACATACTAGATCACCGTCGGCTACTGCAGCAGAAAACAATAAACAAAGTAATTCCCGTCGGCCACTTGATAAAAACTCTCAGCAATACTCGCGACTCTAGTAGTGTGTACTGTTTTTCTTTTGTCCCTATCTACTAATTTATGCGCAATGGAAACATCGAGACTGCATATGCACGCTTTGCCTTTGTGCACTAGTGCCATATATGCCTCGAGACACATATGGGTCGTAGGTATATCAGAGCTACTATATATTTCTACGCTTTTGCGTGGATCAGTCCTGGCGTAGATGATGGCATTTTGCAACAAAGTCCTCAACTGCACGCCCTATCGTCTTTGTGTTGTTAGGCGAGCAATAAATATTTGTCTATTCTGTTCCCAATTGGTTTGTTTTATATTCATCACACACGGAGACATATGCTAGCTGCACGGATCCCAGTAATAAATTTACATTGTCTTCCAACGGAAACCAAAACAGCGCCCTATCAACAGCAGGAGAGTCTTAACAGTACACATGCAGTGGGCCAGCTCCACCACCCACCGCGTCTGTCCTTGGCCTCAGGCGCTGCTCCGCGCCTCCATCGCCGCCCTACCTCCACTGCCAGCGCTAATCTCTCAGGCCGATTCATTGCCTCCCCCGGCTCCGACACTGGTCCAGTGCCTCCACCATCTCGCGCTAATCCGTCGTTAGCCGGCCGCCGTCGCTACCCCAGGAAATCCCCCGCACCAACCCTGCCCGGATGCCGTTCCCCACCTCCCACCGAGGCGCGCCCCCGCTGCCTCACCTCGCCATCATCAATCCCCTCTAGGCCCGGCAATATCCCAGCCACTAGCAACCCCCAACCCTAACCGGTGGCAGAGGAAAAAAAAAGTGGAAGGGCGAGCCGGTAGCCGCTGTCCTACCCCATCTGCAGCATATAGCCATTCCGTTGAGTGACACCATTCTTCTACGCAACTACAACCCAAGTTAAAATCTTGTGATGCGCACATCTGTAAACAAACTAAAGAAGTGTTGTGCGACTGTGGTGTTCCCCTGCTTATCAGCAATTGTTTTTGTTTCTCGGATCCAACTGCGGTTGCTTGTACGTCATATATATGAATTGTACAGCCTATAGTACTTGTACTCAACATGTTAGGTCGACCTCAGACCGATACGGCCGTATCAGGCTCGGTCTCGCGTCCAGATCGGGGGCGCCCAACCTAGCATTGGTTGGTGGGCCCCGTCGCATAGCACTATATAGAGGAGGGGGTGGCCACAGGCACCCATCCTGAGGTTGACTGCGCCGCCTGTCCACCACCCACAACAACCCTACCGATCTAGGGAGCGATGGAGCTACTGGAAGCACCGCGGCCGCCGTCGTCCTTCATCAGACGGACGCGCCGCCATTGTCAGGATCTCAACCGCATCGTCTCCGAGCTGGCGTCACCTCTGCTTCCCTTCGTCAAGCAGCGGCGGCCTCTGCGACCGCCACTGACGCCATGGCTGCCAACCCCGTCGCTGCCACCGATGGTCTGTGCACCCTCTACTCTTCATCTAGGTGTAGATGTCCTTATTCTTTTTTTACATGTCCTTGTTCTAGATCTAGGTGGTGCTCTGTGTAGTGTTTAAGGAACCCTTGTTAATCTTTATCATGCATGTAAAGTTTTACCAGTGATCTATCTGCTACTAGTGTTGTTTTCGATCTATCAGAACATACTAGCTAATTGTATCCACTGCAGCATACTAGCTAGTAGCAACTTGTCCAGATAAATACTAGACTGCTTCGTAGTAAGGGACTAGTCTTCCTATCGAGCACAAGCGTAAATTCTACCTGAAAGGAGAAAGGAAAAAAGAGCTCATCCTTTTAGGCTTGGGCGTCCATCATAACCAAACGACTGTGGGGAATATTCAAGTCCCGTAACGATAAACTACAGTAGCTAGGAGAAGGAGGCATCGAGAATCTCTATTGAAGATCCCATCACTAGAAGAGTGCAGAACAGAGTGAAAACACAGCCAGGACTATGATCAAAGTTAGTGCTGGCATGCTGCATAGAACAGGAAGGTAGGATCTTGTATGGGATGCCCTCTTTTTGAAGAGTAAACCATTTACTACTGCTCGGTAGTAAAACCATCTTTCATTCTGAAATATGATTGTACTATAAAACATTAGTTGTAACAGACTAGTCTTTTGATCCAGCACTGAAAAGAGGGAAAGGAGAACAGGGATCTTCCTTTTTGGCCTCCTCTGGGTATGGGCATTCACCATCATATTAACAAAAAACTATGTTGACTCGAATATGTAAGCCAAGTGATGATACCTGCAGTATGTAGTCGAGGAGGGATGCGTGGAGAATCTTTGTTGAAGTTTCCCAATAGTTTGATCGAAGGTAGTGCAGACATGATATATATAACCTGCTTAGGCCTTGTTCGGTTCGATTGGAATCGTTTATGGCTGGGAACCGTTTAGTGTCAGGATTCAGTGAATCCTGTTCTTTCACTCGATCCCAGTATCCTTTCGTTCCCGCCCAGGAACTATTCTTCCTGCTCCACAAACCTTTGTTCGGTTGGACAGGATTCATGTACGCCCGGCCGGCAGCACAAATTCATTATTCGTGCAATCACACATTCACCACTGATTTCAGTTCAAAAAATTAATAACCACCAAAATCGAGGAAAGAACTGTAGAGCTAATTGCCTGTAGCCAAAGTCTCACATTGATGCAACGACAGGTACCATTCAAGTACAATAGAGTGATAACTAAATCCATGTCCGGCTCTAAGCATAAATCCATGACCAACTCTGTTCAGTTAAACATAATTTAAATAACTTATTTAAAAGCAGATCTGCTTCTGCATTGGGCGCTTCTGGTCCCTCCTTTGCAATGGCACAAGCATCACTGACATCACTTTCCCGACCTGCATGCAATTGTTGTTCTCAGTTATAACTTACAGCCATTAATAATAAAATTGAATGCAAGTGTTCTTGATATCAAGCACACTATCAGATATGGAACATATATATCTACTGACAATTGTTGCTTATAGTCTGATTACCACAATCAACTTGGAAATTTCAGAATTAACAGTTCATACAGAGATGCAAAACAGTTGATACAGAGGTCAATTTACAATTTGTCCATGTCACAAGTTGTCACGAAGTCTTAGTTCTACTTGCTTATTCATACCAACAGAATTGACAGTTCATATAGTAATGCTAGGCAGGTGCTTGATCTACTTCACAGGCAAATCTCATAATGCTAGGCAGAATTTTGTACCTTTTGGAGTTTGTACTTGATCCCAAGAAGGGTGAGCTTCACCTTCTCCAACGCGAACCGGTGCTGAAGGTATCTACAAAAAACAATAAAAGTATTTGTTAAGCAAAAATGACTACTATGGTGATGGACAATCTAAATTTGCTACCATACAAGGAACTAATGCGTTTCATAACAATTTCAATATGAGTGCTCTGGATTGGTGAAGTGTTATATTTCAGTACTCCAGTTTCCATCTAGTCTTCAATATATAGTAATTGATATAGATAAATATGTGTACAGTATGCCCATATAAATAAAATATACATGCTTAAAGAAACCTTCAAAAAGGACCCAGTGATAGACTTTCTACTTACTCACCGGTATCCTATATTCTGTTATGGAACAACGAGAGGAGGTGGAAGAACGGCTGGCCGGGCAGGAAACCCGGTCAGATCGTCAAAGAACAGGGCGCCTACGGCTGCTTCTATTCCTTTTCGATGACTCTAACCCTAGAACCTAGGCCGCCTTTATAGATTAGGTGCCCCCTACTAACCCTAATCTGCCATGGGTACTATTCACACACACTGTAGTCACGTGAACAGTACCATGGGCCTCCCTTTTGGGCCCTACTCAGCCCATATAGGCCCCACTAACTGCCCATAACACTACTCCCCTCCTTTCGAAGCAGCTCGCCCTCGAGCTGCTACGGAAGGATGACTTACTTGACATGAACCTATCACCTAGAATAAGCCTTTTACATCTTGGCTTTTTTTAATTCCAAACTAAATCGTAAAATAAATTCCGACGCACTTGTGGTGTGGTGGCGCCTCTCCAATGGTAGGCGGACCCCATCCAGATGCTTGAAGAGAGAAAACACCAAAGCAACACACGCCGCCGGAGTTACCAAAGAACAGGCCTGCTGATCGCTTCAAGGGGGCAAAATATTGCAAGGCGTAGCAGCCCTTTAATCCATGCGGCCTGCTCCACAAGTCCAAAGCAATCAGCCTCAGGCCCATCTCCCTTGGCATGCTCCTCTGAACTGATAAGCTTGACACATCATTAACCGCACGGGTTGCCGATGATTGCAAAGCAAGGCTGGAAGCGATCTCCTGCCGCATCACAGCTTCCAACTCATGTGCCATCGGCACCTTCAAGCATGCCCAGGTGGTGTAGGCCACTCGCTGTAGAGGTCCTGATGATGGGCGTGTGCGGGGGACCTTGCAAACGAATGCGGCGAGCCGGTTCCATGGTGACGAAATCGCACATAGATAATGACGATCCCCCTGGAAACGGTTTGCATGCAGCAACCCATCCTCCTGGCTCCCAGGGATAATCCACGAGCATGTAGATGGCATCATACAGACTTGCATGGCTCCCCTTGGCCAGCATAGCTGCATGTGCCACGCCTTGAGGCATAGCACCTCCACCGCCCCTTGAGTAGTCGAGATGCGCTGAAGCTGGAGCGCCTGCAGCGGTGACCTTGGCATGGATGTACCTGTCCCCGGTGATGCCAGGAAGGCCACGAGCCGGCGGCTGCTGCATCGCGGTGCTCTTTGCGCCGAGCAGTCGCGCAGGCCCCGAATCGGCAGCAACGGAAAGCTCTTCAGATGCACGACTATCTATGGAGACATCATCCTTCGCTTGCTGCAATGTTGCCGCTGCGGAAGCTGAAGTCGTGGGTGGCATCACAGGCATCGACATGTTGGGCGGGGTTGCCAGTGGGGCTGCTGGCGAGGTTGTGGGTGGTGGTGTTGCAGCAGGAGACGACACAGCACCGTCCCAGGCCACCTCCACAGCCACAATGCGGGCTTCATGGTCGTCGAGGCGGGCGTTGATGGCGGCGATCTCGGCGAGGATGAGATCAATCTTGGCAGGGATGGCGTTGGCCGCAGGATCGATGACGGTGCCGGCCATGAGGGCGATGCACCAAGAAGGTCCCTGATACCAATGGGTACTGTTCACGCACACTGTAGCCGCGTGAACAGTACCATGGGCCTCCCTTTTGGCCCTACTAAGCCCATATAGGCCCCACTAACTGCCCATAACATATTCAAACCAACACAGACAGACTGGTGCAAACTAAGGAAAATTTGAAAGCGAGGAATATTCATCCAAGTTAGTTACTCCTTACAAACTAATATAGTCTGACCAAGTAAGCTAAAAGAACTCGGCTAATGAAGTAGTTGTACAAGCATATAGAATAGAACAGTCTTGAAGCTAAACATGAGTCAAATATTGTTACCAAAAGAATAATTCTTCAGACACCACTGACTACTATTGAACTGAAGAACGGATTCAACATGTTAGCAATTTCAAGTGCTAGGCGATGCTGTAGACATTTGACATGTCCTCTTGCACATACAACAACACTACATGCATGTTCCAACACTACAAGCATGCTAGCATCTTCAAACAGTATGCTACCATGTCAAAAAGGCCGACACAAACCATACACACCATAGTCTGAAAGAATAAGCTAACAGGCTGACTATAAGCTACTACATATGAGGACTCTTCAAATTAACAGCAAGGTTCTAACAGGCTGAAATTAACAGCAAGGTTCAGAAATAATAGGCTAACTGGTGCTGGAGGTATCTAAAAAAACAATAAAATTATTTGTGGAGTCTAAATGACGACATCATAGGTGGAGTCACATTCTTCTTGCAAAGATCACTGATAGGGGGCGAAGTGTGGATTTGACCCTGAAATACGATTGAAGATTAATTTAATAAATCCTGCCCATTCGTTCCGCCGGGAACGAGGCCAGGAATGGGCTGACCCAGTGAAAACGAACGAGGCCTTAAGGAGTGTGGTATGTGATTCCTTTTAATTGAGAGCTCACACTGTACCTGCTATTCCTGTAATCAACACAGACAGAGACTACGGTTGAGTATCAACTAGTCTAGATTAAAGCTCCTGGAATCGAAGAGCTGCCAGGTTGCCAAATTTCTGTAGCTAATGTGCCACGATGCTGTGATGCGGTTCTGTATAGTTCCAAGTCATACGAAAGACAAGCCGTCGGAACAGTCTCAACCTCCTTCTCCCCCGGGCTCATATCCGACCTAATGAGAAGAGTGTTGCCACAGTAAGTTAATAGCTCCTTCTCCGGAGAAGAGTGGTTACAAGATAGGGAATAACAACTGCCACAATGAGAAGAGTGTTGCCAGAAAAAAATTAAATAATCAATTTTCCATATCTTCTTATCACTTACTGTATTCCCCTTCCTGTTTGTATATTCAGCTGATAGAACGTGTTCCAAATTTTAATAACACAACGATTATGTTAATGCACTATATTTGAGAAATTGCCTATTTCCCCGGACCAGCTGTGTTTAGACTCCTCATCTTCGACATGAATCATGATAGTGCATCTAGTATCAGAGAAGTCGTGACAAGTTGTTGTAGCTATTAACTGCATCATAGTAGTAGTATGAACCATGCATCAATCGAAAAATATTTAGTGCGCCTAAACTTATTAGTTTGGGAGAGACTAGGCGTTTGATTGAGTACATCCATGCACCATGTTAACCGAGCAACTATGCTGAGTGGGATATGCAAGTCCGGTGACGAAAACTAGCTAAGACTGGAGAAAATGACCTATACTCTGCTAAAACTTTGATCAAAGCCACTACTACGTACTAGCGCAGTCAAGGTTCCTAGTGTGACGGATCTAGCCGTTGATTTATAGGTTATTGTCATAGACTTTCTCGAAACCAAACAAAAATTAACGACACGGATATTACGTATTTAGGAATTGTGGGGCCGTGCAGAAACATGACAGGACGAGTTCATGAAACCATATGGTAGTGCTTGTGCAGGCAATGAACACTGTTCACAGCAAAGGTGCTATTTTCGCCTGCACTGCAGTACGTCGTCTGAGCTCTATGGTGGATGAGATGGGCTAAATACGGCCATATACAAGGTATGAGGTGTAAATATCCCGTTTTAATAGCACCTACAAGGTCAAGTGTTACATATTTTAAAATTTATAATTTTAAAGTAGACTATATTATCTATTTGTCTCCTTTTTAAATATTAAGTGTTGAAACATAATATTACTTTATTTTTGTCAGTGCGTGCCATCATATTAAGAATTAAGGATGCCGAATTACTTATTATGCTGTTGTACTACTATCTGTTCTAGATGTGCTGTAACCACCACTACTTACGCCAAACATTTTTCAGTCGGTAGTTTGAAAAGAAAAGAAAAGGACAGATTCAATATTGAACAAGTGAACAGGCAAGAAACACATTGCCAACTCTTCATCATTTTTCTACTGGCACGCCAAAATTACCAACACTGCGAGCAAACATGTACCTTTTGTGTAATTCATCTAGAATAGGATGTGCAATATGTCAGCAAAGTTATTGGTAATAGTTTCTCATAGTATTTTACATACTACATTAGTGTGGATATATATGTACTTGCACTTGTAAATGCTACTGGTACGACAGACGCATCAGTGAGGGCATTCGCCTGAATCCGCAACATGCCTGCCGCCCATGGCCGGTCGTGGCCCCGTACGGCGGAGAGCATGTGCATCGCCATGATGCCCCCAACGGGGAGACCGACGCCCAGGACGCCGCCATCATGCCCACTGACATCAGCGAGGGCTTTCGGCCGAACCCGCAATATGCCTGCCACACGTAGCCGGCCGTAGCCGCGTCTGGCCGGCCGTGGCCAGCCAGCTGTAGCCGCCTGTGGCCGGCCGTAGCCGCTCCTGGCCGGCCGTGGCCAGCCAGCTGTAGCCGCCTGTGGCCGGCCGTAGCCGCTCCTGGCCGGCCGTGGCCAACCGTAGCTGGTTGTAGCCACGTCTGGCCGGTCGTGGCCGCCCGTGGTCGGCCGTAGCCGCTCCTAGCCGGCCGTGGCCAGCCGTAGCCGCCCGTGGCCGGCCGTAGCCACTGCTTGCCGGCCGTGGCCAGCCGTAGCAGGCCGTAGCTGTGGCCGGCCGGCCGTGGCCCGCCGTAGCCGGCCTTAGCCGCGCCTGGCCGGCCCCAGCTAGCCGCAGCCAGCCGCCGGCCGGCGCCAGCCCTTGGCTAGGCCGCTGCAGCCCATGGGCGGCCGTGGCCAGGCTGCTGCCGCACGTGGCCGGCCATGGCTAGGCCGCTGCGAAGCCTTGCCACCTTGGCTGGCCGTCGCCGTCAGATCTGCGCTAGCCATGTCGCCGGTCACCACCTCCTGTCGTCACACACAAGTCTCCACCACACCACCACCAGATCCGGTCGGGGAGGGATCGGATCCGTGGCCCCTTGCCTCCGCCTCCACCGCCACCGGGGCCGGTCGCCGGGGTCGTGCACTTGTAAATGCTGCTGGTATGACAATAGCATATTATGGTTCGACACTTAAACCATTTAAAAAGGGGACAAATGGATAATACATAGTCTACTTTAAAATTATGAATTTCAAAATATGTAGCACTTGACCCCGTGGGTGCTATTAAAACGGAATATTTACATGTCATACATTGTACATGCCAAATTTTGAGACATTTAAAATTTAAATGCTATTTTATTAAGATAAGCTGAAGTGAGTAAGTTTAACTTGTGCCCGAAGAGAAATATAGGCATAATATATAGGCTACTTTGAAATTATATATTTCAAAATATATAGCACTTAGACTTGTGCTTGTTACTAAAATGGATCGTTTAGATCTTAAATATTGTGAGTTTCGTGGTATTCGAAGATCAAACGTTATTTTATTTAGATGATTCAAAGTGGACAAATAGGAGGCGGAGTCTCCTGCCGCGCTAGGCGTGGGGGCGCGACTAGGCTCTTTGCTGCGCCACATGCAGTGGCGCGGCAAGGGCCTCCTTGTCGTCTCGCCGCGCCACGTTTGCAGGCCAGCCGCGCTGACGCATGCGGCGCGACAACGTTATCCTGCCGCGCCGGGCCCACCGACGCGGCCAAAAGGGTCAAATCTGAAAATATTATTATGTAGGGGTTAGTATTAAAATAAAATTATAAAAAAGGTTAAAAATAAAAAAATTATATGAGTGATTTTCTTTGTTTTTTCCGGACCATCTGTGTTTGCTCGTCCTCCTGTTGTAGCTATTTACTGCAGCACGGTAGTACGAACCCTCATTCTTTATAAATATGATCCTGCGCTAAAAAATTGTAGTAAGAGATCTCTTTTCGATCGAGCACCTGAGAAAGGCAAATTGGAGTCACCTTGTTCAGTATCCATTAAGCATGGGCATCCGTCATATTAACCAAAGAACTGTGCCAACTGGAACAATGCAAGTTCAATGATGATAACTGCAGTAGCTGGGGGGAGGAGTCATCGAGAATCCTTACTGAAAATGCTGGAATAGGAACAGTACAAGAATGAAGGGATACCCGGCCAGAACTCCTTCTCCTTCGCTGTCCATCCTGGAAGCATAGCGGGCGATGTGTTTCTCCAACTGAGCAGCCGCATAGGGGACACCTTCATATACAAGACATGCCTTCTCTGCACGTGATGCCTTCTCCGCATGTGCTTGCTGTTCTTTTAGAATAACCAAGGCTTGCAATGTCCCAAGCCTCTCGTCTACAAGCCATGATTGAGATGTGTTCTAGACTGCAGCGTATGCCGGTCAATTGTTGTATTTGGGCTGTCGCATCCATCAGGCCCAATGCATTTGTGATCTAACCGTTCGCCACTTATATATCTGGATTTGTGATTGAACATGCAACTAACCAACGTTGTTGTAATTACCATATATACTTGCAACACCAATGATCCTTGCTATTTCAACTGATTGCCACACCACTCTTCGTTGCAACAAGTCACATTTATGGCAACGCACTACTACACAAACCACTTTCTCAAACGGGCTATCACAACCGATTTTGGCAAAACCCGTTGTGATAGGGCATCACAGCCGGTTTTAAGTTAGGCGGGGCAAGCATACGTCAAAACCGGCTGTGATGACCCCTATCACAACCGGTTTTTGTTAGAAACCGGCTGTGATAGTCGCCTGGCACATCACAGCCGGTTTTTCTTACAAACCGGCTGTGATGCCCCTGTCACAGCCGGTTTATTATTAAAACCGGTTGTGATGTGCCTGTACAGTACAAAACCCTCTTTTCCCTCCCCTCCCTTCTGCTCCAACCCGATGCCCACCCCTCTCTCTACCATTTTTGCTCCCCTTTTTCACCAAATTGCTATCTAAAGGTTGGGTTTTTTTTGAAGAATCACTCCATCAACTTATTTTGAGGTGAGTAACTAGCAACCATTTCAATTTTGAGCATGTTTCATCCACTAAATTTTAAAATTTGGCTTGAATTTGATGGAGGGGCTTTTGTTCCATTTTAGAGGGCATTTCTTGCCCAATTTGAATGGAGAAAGTGGGGTTTCTTTGAAAAATCACTCCATCAACTTATTTTGGGTGAGCAACTAGCAACCATTTCAATTTTGAGCATGTTTCATCCACTAGATTTTGAAATTTGGCTTGAATTTGACATGCACTCGTAGCGTAGCGAAACTTGATATGTATCTATTGAACTTGATGTGTATGAACTTAATGTAATAACGTTTAGATGGTTTCGTTGAAATGTTATATTTGAATGCATCGTGCTTTATATGTGGGTTCTGAATATGTGATTGATATTTGTGGAATATTAGATATATATGCGAAATATATTTGATATATGAAAAAATTAAAAAAAATCACAGCCGGTTTTAGACAACAGCCGGCTGTGATGGGGGTTATCACAGCCGGCTGTTGTCTAAAACTGGCTGTGAAACCTGCATGATCACCGCCGGTTTTAGACAAAAACCGGCTGTGATAACCCCCCATCACAGCCGGTTTTGCATCACAGCCGGTTTCCAAAAACCGGCTGTGATGGGGGGTTATCACAACCGGTTTTTAAAAACTGGCTGTGATACGGGGGACTATCACAGCTGTTTTATCTCATCCGCCCCCCAAAACCGGTTGTGATGGGGTTAAAACCCGGTTGTGATGGGAGGTTGTGTAGTAGTGACGCCTTACAAATGCGATGCAATACTTTATTGCAACAGAGATACTTGCCATGCCTCAACGCCGCCGTATGTGTTATGATTGCTCAATATTCACTACAAGAAAAATGACCTTTGGTCCCTTGTCATTTAGTACCGGTTGTTTAAAACCCGGTACTAAAATGGTCACCGACCCATTTAGTACTGGTTTGTAACATTGGAAGCCTCGGAGACCCATTTAGTCCCGGTTTGTAACACAAACCGGTACTAAACGGCGCACGTTAGTACCGGCTAGTGTTACAATCCGGTACTAAAATGGCGTGCACGTTAGTCCCGGTTTGTAACACAAACCGGTACTAAGGTGCACCGTTTAGTACTGGTTTGTGTTACAAACCGGGACTAAACGGGCCTCCATTGGTTACTTTAAAAGGAATGCATCTCCCACTGTTGGCGTTACTTAGCCTAACAGATAAATCCGCAAGCGTACAGATGCCGATGTAGCTTTCACCTAGGAGTATTCCAGGGTATCGAATCCACGAGGAACGAGAAGTGTACTAGAAACGGCTCTGGTATATCTAGGGACGGTGGGAGTGAAGAAGAACAGATAAGTGGGTAGAGGTAATCTAATGTCGACTTGCTAACCTCCTATCAGGAATACTTGATTCCTCTAGTTGCTTCGACGGCTAGAACGGGAGAACCTCAGAACGGGGTGAGAGAGGGGGTTCTCCGGGCTCAGCACTACTGTTATGAGTACACCCGAACGTGGTGGACTACGAAGGACGGACAGGGCTGTCACCACCTGCCGCCTAACACTGCAGTTCCGTGGGGTGCAACACAACCTGAGGTAGCTAGCCAGCACAGGCACCACGCCTAAGCTTTCAGCTACTGACCTCCCCTCCCGCGAGTAGGGGAGGAAACCCCAAACAAGAGTCGCTGTCACTCGCGCAGACTCAGGTACCCGCAACTTGAGATAGCATTCAAGAACTACTAATGTAAGGAGAGAAAGCAGTAAAGACAAAAGAAGAGGAACTTTACTCGAACTGAAGCTTCATTCCTCGGAGGCACAAAGTTGCAGAGGGGCCGGCACTTCGGCTCCTCTCCAGACTCTCACCTCACCACTCTCCCTATTTTCTAAGCTAGATAGGTAGCACTACACTACACTTGGACTTCTTCCTTTCACCATGGTGTGTAGAATGGGGGTGGAGGTCGCCTTTTATAGCCTTCCAAGGGCGGTATCACGCGTAGGAATGACGCCAAGGACCTGCTTAGCTTCCACGTCAAAGGGGAGGAGTAACGGCCACGGTCATAGGCCGGCCGCCCTACTTCAGGCCGTTCGGCCTGGAGATGGTGCCATTTGGCACCGTCTTTCTCCTGGACGGTCCTGATGCTCTCCTAATGACGGTTGCAGTGGCGTTTGATCCACGCTCGGCAGTTAGAGGCCGGTCGGCCTAGGCTAGGCCAGCCGGCCTGGCTCTGGCCCCCCTCGGCCCTCCGTTGCACCGACACGCTTGTGGACTGGTTGCTTGTTGTCTGAAGAGGCGGTTCTGATCCAAAAGTTTGGTTTAGTCAGCTGCATGTGGGCCTTCCTGCTCCATGTCTTAGGCCTTTTCGGTCTCAACTTCACTCATCCTTGTGAAATCCATGCTTGGGGGTACTTTGGTGACACCCTAAGGCCATCTTGCAAAGGTTGAGGTGGTTTGGTGGAGGTCCAGGGCCGGCCGGCCTTGTCCAGGCCGTTCGGCCTAGGTCAGGCCGTCCGGCCGGACAGGTTTTGCCGGCGATTTTCCCGGAGGCGTAACTTTCTCGTCCGGACTCCGAATTGGGCCATCCAAATATCCATTTCGATCATCTCAGAGAGCTCTTCGACATGGTGCTGTCAAATATGTGATTTGGGTCACTTTTGAACCATGTCCAAGTCTCCTTTGTCTCGAGATGAACCTTCACTTGTATGACTTCACCAATGTTGGTATTTATGCACCATATTACCTATATTTCCTTGCAAAACATATTGGTGCACAAAACTCGTGGAACTCATTAGTTTAAATAAAATATTATGTGAGCATCACTTAGTTTCTTCATTAAGTTGGGAATGTTGACGGTCAAAAGTGGCGAATAGTGGCCGTCAACACACCCCCACGCTTAGATCTTTGCTCGTCCCGAGCAAAGGGTAGGATTGAAGAACGCCGGGTCGAGCAAGAACTAAGGTGGACTTTGATGCACAACTTCTCAAGGTAATGGCTAGCATAAACGTTATTCCAAAACATTTCTCATACCTGTGGGGTTTGAAGTGGCTATGATACCTGCCTTGAGCGGTTGAAAAGTGGAACAACTCGAATGAAGATATAACTTCCCTCTTCATCAACCATACTTGGAGTTTTTTTTTAAGAGAAGAATACCTTAGCTCATAAGATCCTTAGATGGCACTCTCAAGTCGCTCATGTGATATTTTCATTCCTCACTGAGGCCAGTAGCAAGCCTCTCCCTACAATCTATAGGCTTATGTGGAGCTCGGGTAGGGGAAACGTAGGCCCACCTATGTTGTGTATATTGTTAAGTAAAAAATTGGTCCTAGTGGAAGTTGTGACACTTCATATTCCGATCATTGAGAAATAGATAATCAAGGATGGGGGAGAAAATGGACACAACACAAGCACAATGGATTGTGATGAACAAACCATAAATTATGCTTTTGAAAGAATATGGCCTTGAGCGGTACTCTTTATTTTCCATGGGTCCCTCTTAGGACTTTGGAGACTTGAAACTATCGAGCTCTCTATCTCTTTTTTTTCTTTTGCCCATGATTAGGCGAGTTTTTTTTTTTTTTTTTTTTTTTTTTTTTTTTTTTTTTTTTGCTCGATAGCTCCATGTCTTTTCTCAAATTGGAGGAGAGATGACTAGAGTATTTATTTTGAAAGGCCATATTTGTGGATAGGATTTGGTCAAGGGTATATGGATGAAATGATTTTGGTTTGGTTTGATGGAGGAATGTCTGATGAAAGTGGATGCAAGAATCCATTTTGGAATCAGCATCTCCAGACATGGAAAGGCTAGCACTAATGATAGACATAAAGGAAGAACTGATCGGTATTCAAATGTCACTTTCCCATAAGGACACAAAGTTTGACAAACCTCAACACAACTATATAGGTGGCATATGCATAGGTTTGAGCATGTGAAATATTTGGCTCTGGTAGGAATTTTCAACCACTGAGGAATTCTGAGCCTAAGGGTTTTCATGATTTTTTTTCAAAGAAAAGTCTCAAAGTAAGAATTAATAAAGAAGAAAGAAACACTTCTATCTCATTATCTCACACTCGTCAACAACTTAGGCAAGATCCTCCAAAATTTTTGATCCCACAAGCATAGAGTACTAGTTAAGGAATAAAGCTTGTGCTTGCCGACATGTGAGATGCAAAGTTGTGATCAAGATAACTTGTTGTATCATCATTCATTTTTTTATATATGAACAAGAGGCTGAATCCAAAGATATGAACGTTATGAAATAACCTCAAGTGGGGGAATAAAAGTACAAACCAGCGTTGAAGGATTGACCATGCTTCGCTTCGTGCTCAAATTATGTCCTCCCCCACGCTCAGATTTTGCGACACTTGGTGCCAAAAACTGAGCGTCTGAGGCTGTAGCCTTTTGCCCAACTCTTCGTTTATTTGAGCCACAACCTGAAAGGTTAGTGACAAAAATACCCGAAGGAAGCGAGTCCTAAAATTATGTCATGAAACCTTGTTCGGTTTTATTTATTGAAAACAAAGTTTTTTTATTGTTATATATTTTTTTGTGGAATTTGAAAGAAAGAAAAGGAAAAAAATGAATGAAAATACGGGTTACCTCCCGGCAGTGCTTGTTTATGGTCAAAAGCTCGACCTTGGGAGCCTCTTTTCGAAGTAGCAGCTAGTTGGTGTTGTGGCTCCCTCCATCACCAATCTTCGGATGTCGTTTCTCTAGCTGCAAGGTTAGCACAACATACCACGACGAGATTTGCAATACTTATGATAAACAAAATCATCCATAACCACCCTTTTGAAATTGTTTTGATGGGGCATGTGATGGTTGGAGTCATCGTGTGTGCTAATGGTGGGAGTAGATGGAGTATCCACAGGGAAACATGGATCTTTGGGTTTCTCAAAGAAGAAATATCCATGCTCATCATTTTCTTTCGAACCCGACATGGAATCTGCTACCTCAGGAATATCTATAGAGCAAACATTTTCAGAATCAAGCCTGTAGTATTCTTGAGGCGTATCTTTCTCTTTGATATGAAAGTCCTTTGATTTTTCTGGATCAAGAAGGAAAGCATTCTCCTCAAAATCGCAAAATTGATATGACCCTGGGAATTCTGAGGGGTTTGATGAGATAGGAGCTTTGAACTCCTCATCAGAAAATTCGAATTCGTCTTCCGAGAATTGAAACTCCGGATTGAGGGATGGTGAATCCTCCTTAGGAGCTTTGAACTCCTCATCGGAAAATTTGAATTCATCTTCCGAGAATTGAAACTCCGGATTGAGGGATGGTGAATCCTCCTTAGGGGATTCAGTCTTGTCCCTTGAGTATTGGAGACCCGGGAGTGTTGAGAATCAGGATGCCGTCTTAAAGAATGGAACATACTGCTGGGCATCGGTCCCGGATTCTTCTTGTGGGTCGGAGGTCTCTACCTCAGATTTTCTATAGGCATCATCTTCTTTTCCTGGTGATGATGGGACATCACCGTATGCTATCGATTCATCGTCATCGAACATGGAATAAAAGAAAGGTTGATGATGATCATAGGAGGGCTTAGGATCTAAGGTAGGGGGTTTTGGTTCGGCAACTTTCTGTGGGCAAGGTGATGGAGAATGACCAAAAGCATTCATTCTTTCAGTAGGCTCTTGAGATTTTTCAGGCAGATCTTCATATACTTCGGTGCGCTCAGTATTCTTGAGCATCTTATCTAAGATGGCTCTCCCCTCACTTACGGTTAAGAAGAAGAAAGAACCTTTAGAAGCTGCATCCAACTGGATTGCACTTTCTTTTCTAAGACCGCCAGCAAAGTGTTGTAAACACATAGCCTCGGGTATACCCAAATCTGGCCCTGAAGCTAAAAGTTTGGTGAAACGAGCCCAAGCTGCTCTCAAAGATTCTCCCTCTCGTTGCTTGAAAGAGAGGGCTTCTGTACGAAGGGCAACGACCTTTGATACTTGGAAGAATTTGAGACAAAACTCATCTTTGAGGGTATTCCAATCACCTTTTACGGTCCCTACGGTTATATAATACCATTCTTTGGCAACATCAGTCAAGGAGAATGAGAAGAGCTTCCATTTCACTGTTTCATGATGCATGCCTGGTATTGAGATGAGGGAGCAGTTCTGCTCAAATTCTCGTAGGTGGGTGTAAGGATTTTCATCCTTGTGCCCAGAGAAAGATTGCGATCGAACCAAGGCTGCAAGACTAGCGCGGATCTCGAAACTTGAGGTATGGATGGGGTGTGATGAAGGTGGAGGCACCCAATGATTATGCCCTGGTGCCGAGAACTGACGGAGGGTAATGGAAGCCATGGGGAAGGTGGGATAATTTTTTTTATATATAATAAGGGATGGTATGGTAAGTGGAGTGATACAAGGGTAAACTAGGACGATACTAGTACAGCTACCGCTCCCCGGCAACGGCGCCAGAAAGCTTGTTGGCGTTCCTTAGCCTAACAGATAAATCCGCAAGCGTACAGATGCCGATGTAGCTTTCACCTAGGAGTATTCCAGGGTATCGAATCCACGAGGAACGAGAAGTGTACTAGAAACGGCTCTGGTATATCCAGGGACGATGGGAGTAAAGAAGAACAGATAAGTGGGTAGAGGTAATCTAATGTCGACTTGCTAACCTCCTATCAGGAATACTTGATTCCTCTAGTTGCTTCGACGGCTAGAACGGGAGAACCTCAGAACGGGGTGAGAGAGGGGGTTCTTCGGGCTCAGCACTACTGTTATGAGAACACCCGAATGTGGTGGACTACGAAGGACGGACAGGGCTGTCACCACCTGCCGCCTACCACTGCAGTTCCGTGGGGTGCAACACAACCTGAGGTAGCTAGCCAGCACAGGCACCACGCCTAAGCTTTCAGCTACTGACCTACCCTCCCGCGAGTAGGGGAGGAAACCCCAAACAAGAGTCGCTGTCACTCGCGCAGACTCAGGTACCCGCAACTTGAGATAGCATTCAAGAACTACTAATGTAAGGAGAGAAAGCAGTAAAGACAAAAGAAGAGGAACTTTACTCGAACTGAAGCTTCATTCCTCGGAGGCACAAAGTTGCAGAGGGGCCGGCACTTCGGCTCCTCTCCGGACTCTCACCTCACCACTCTCCTTATTTTCTAAGCTAGATAGGTAGCACTACACTACACTTGGACTTCTTCCTTTCACCATGGTGTGTAGAATGGGGGTGGAGGTCACCTTTTATAGCCTTCCAAGGGCGGTATCACGCGTAGGAATGACGCCAAGGACCTGCTTAGCTTCCACGCCAAAGGGGAGGAGTAACGGCCACGGTCATAGGCCGGCCGGCCTACTTCAGGCCGTTCGGCCTGGAGATGGTGCCATTTGGCACCGTCTTTCTCCTGGACGGTTGCAGTGGCGTTTGATCCACGCTCGGCAGTTAGAGGCCGGTCGGCCTAGGCTAGGCCGGCCGGCCTGGCTCTGGCCCCCCTCGGCCCTCCGTTGCACCGACACGCTCGTGGACGGTTGCTTGTTGTCTGAAGAGGCGGTTCCGATCCAAAAGTTTGGTTTAGTCGCTGCATGTGGGCCTTCCGCTCCATGTCTTAGGCCTTTCGGTCTCAACTTCACTCATCCTTGTGAAATCCAGGCTTGGGGGTACTTTGGTGACACCCTAAGGCCATCTTGCAAAGGTTGAGGTGGTTTGGTGGAGGTCCAGGGACGGCCGGCCTTGTGAAGGACCGAAACGGCGACCAGAGAGGAGGGAGTGAATGGGAGCCGATAAAATTTCTTTCCAACCGATCCAGCTATTCTCCCAAAACAACTCCGAAACCTCCGAGAACAATCTTGCCAAGATCACGTAGCCACTGTCAAGCTACTGACCGTAGGAACAAGAAACGAGCAGCGGAACTCGAACCAATCGAAACGAACACCAAAACGACCCGAAACACGGCTCGATCTAACACACCCAGAGGGGGGCGGTTAAACCGCCCAGGCCTGGGTGGCTCGGGAAAAAGTCAAAACAAAAGTGGATCTCCCAAACCGCTTGAGCTCTTGAGGCGAGATTTTGGTCAGATGATCTAGACCTCCAGTGGAGTGTTTTCCCAAAAGATCTCGGCCTCTAACTCAGTACAACTCCCAGAATCGCAGATCTCGCGAAGAACACCATGACCTCGAGTTCATCCCGAAAATCTTAAATCCAGAGCGATTCTCGGCGTTTGGGGGCAAAGGATCACCAGCAAAAGAGGCACAAGGCACTCATACGTGAATCCCCCAAAGAAATCCGAGAGAAAACGCCCTAGAACAAGAAGAACGAAAATCCCCCAAAAATAGCTCCGAAAATACTCACGAAAATAGAAAAAGGAAAGGGAGCTCGGGAAATCAAATCATGGCACAAAGATGAGCAGCACAAACTCCATCACATAACCATGAATTCACCTATACAAAACTAAGAAAGATTGGAAGTAGTTCTAGGTGGAGGGGATGAAGGGAAAACTAGTTCAAAGGAAAAACTAAAGAGATAACTAGAGAGATGGCAGCCACCAGCCCTGAAGGGGCCTATTAGTAGTCCAAGTGGTGGTGCTCTAAAGACTAAACTACCCCTAAGTGATACATACCCCTCAGGGGCAAATTTGACATTTTGATCTCAGATATTTTCCGGCTCGGGCACCTTCCACTGCAAGCTAGCTTCCCTCCGACGCAAGCCTTGCAGTCACGCCGCGTGTCCTCCGGATCGAAGCTCCTCGACGCCGTTCTTGGGCCAGCCCAGGGGGGGCGGTAAAACCGCCCCTATCAGCCTCACTCGGCCCAGCTGCCCAAGTTCGCCTCGTCGAGTCCTCGGTCCTTGGTTTTGAGGCCCAAACCAAGGGAAACCGTCCACCGATGATTTTGTGGCCAAATCACCAAACCCCGCGCGCAAACTTCGGTTGTTAGCCGCCACCTTGCGCCGGCTTCTCATCCGCGTACGAGCTTTGGTTGTAAGCCGCTACCTCGCACTGGAACCACGTCCCCTTGCTCGTTCTTGTCAGCATTTGAACCGCACTTGATCCACCGGCCATCGGGTCCCTCGAACCAAGCCTACTTGTCTCTCCGCTCCTCGGAGGCCGCCATGGCTAAGACCTTTCACGCCTGTTCTTCACCTGCACCAATGCAACCAAGCCGCATTCTACACCTGCAATACTTGAGCCAAGGGAAACGTCAATCCACACCACGTTGTCAATCACTCATCACACCGGGAAGCGACCATCCACCGGTCCTCGGACACACCGGGTCCTCAATCTCCCCCTTGATGAGTGCATTCACAACACACACATAGTAACCATTGATATGAAGAAAATGTAAAAGAAATCAAAAACAAGACTCAAGCAAGTGACTAAAAGCAAGAACAAGCCGAGAACAAAGTCACTCTGCAAGAGAAAACTCCAGAAACGCCGACCCTTCAAGAAGAAGCGAAAGGGCACAACACCATCGGCAAAAGAGCAAAAGCACAAAGCACAAATCACAAACTCCAAATCCTCCAACTCACTTTTCAGGACTCTCAAAGTACTCCCCCTGCAAAGATGCAACTCCCCCTGAACAAGTGAACTTGTGCGTGCGAAAAACACTCGAAAATGGCTCAACTCTCCACAAAGCTTGTGCTCTCAGCACAGGGGCGGTTAAACCGCCCCTGGCAGATGACCAAAGTGAAATGAGCCAAAATTTCACAAACCAACTCACAACGATGCCGTTCCAACTTGAAAACCTTCCACATGTGCCCAGCAAGATTTTCCAATGATCAAACTCTCAGAAACTTCACAAATTTTCAGAAAACCACATTTGGGCAAAACTTTCAATCTCTCACACAAATCCGGCAAAATCTAGAACAAGAGCTTTCTTCTAAATTCAGCAACAACTCCCCCTTGCCAAATGCTCCAGAAATTCTCCCCCTTGTTGACAATGCACACATCAAGGCAAAAATGTACAAAATGCAACTACAAACTTCTCAAATATACAATGAGCAATACAAAATACTACAAGTTAGAGAGGAGGCAAACTAGATAGTTCATCATGTCACACGGGCATTGCCATCAAGAAGGTGAAGACATATATCCAATTGACAAAGCCATGAGCAAATTGTGGATTTTTATCAAAAATGTCACCGCATGAGCAAAGTCCTAACCATGGATTGTTTAAGCAAAAATAAACTTCATCTCACCAAAATCATGAAAGGACAAGCATTCTTGACAAAAGATCATCATAAACGCCCAAGTTCTACCTCATGTCATGTCAAAGCACGGAGCCATGTGTTCACTTCTCATGGGAGACTTCTCCGGCAAACAACATGCAACCGCTTAGCACCCATGTGTGCAAGTGTGTGCAATGGTGAAAGCATAGAGACATGAGCATAAGTTCAGCAAATATTTCTTTTTCTCATCTTTCTTCTTTCATGCATAGACATCTCATTTTTCAAGTTTTTCAAGTTAAGCATGGTACATGAAATGTCTTTGCGACAGACAGAAGCTTATGCTCCTCCACAAGATAAAATATGGGCTAAACATTTACAATGACAAAGGTCTTTGACCCAATTGAAAAGAATATCACACCCTAACATGATCTTAAGTCAGATATAGCCATTTCGGCTCAAACAAGACATGCAAAGGCATTTACTCATGGGTGTAGAAGTTTAAGTTCAGTTTGTCATTTTAGTTCAAAAAGAGACTATCTCAACAGAATATATATCAAAACCATCAAGAGCATAGCCATCCATACAAGCTATCCCTAGCCAGCCTGCCTAAACTCTAAAATGTAGCAAGTTGTACCAATCACTGCATATAGGAGAAGCTCATCCTAAGATATGATACAAAAGATGAAATCAAGATACAAAAGCAAGAAAAATCAAGATACAAAGATGGTACAACAGTATACATATGCTACAAGAGAAGCCTCCAAAACTCAGCTCAGAAAACCGCACACACACCAAGTTCTCCTCGCAAGCGGGTGAAGGTAACTTGGTCAAGTGGCTTAGTGAAAATATCTGCAAGCTGGTTTTGGGTAGAAACATGGGCAAGCTCAATATCACCTTTCTCTACATGATCTCTCAGAAAGTGGTACCTCACTTCTATGTGTTTGGTTTTGGAATGAAGCACGGGATTTTTGGCTACGCTTATGGCACTGGTGCTATCACAAAGAAGTGGAACATGGGACATGTCTAAGGCAAAATCTCTCAAGGTGTATGTGATCCAAAGCAACTGAGAACAACAGCTAGCAGCAGCAACATATTCGGCTTCAGTGGTGGATTGGGCTACGCTAGACTGCTTGCGAGAAGACCAAGACACAAGAGACGATCCAAGAAACTACACTGACCAGAAGTAGACATGCGATCAACACGACATCCAGCAAAATCCGCATCAGAAAAACCATGAAGTGCAAGAGTGGAATCGGCAGAATACCAAAGACCCAGCTCAGGAGTAAACTTGAGATACCTGAAAATCCTCTTGACGGCCTGACGATGTGAAGTCCTCGGTGAAGCCTGAAAACGAGCGCACAGACACACGCTGAACTGTATGTCCGGCCTCGTCGCCGTCAAGTAGAGGAGGGAGCCGATCATGCTCCGGTACTCCTTCTGGTCCACTGGTTCTCCGTCCTCATCCGCATCCAAAGCTGTAGTCGTACTCATCGGCGTAGTCATCGGCTTGGAGTCGCTCATGTCGAATTTCTTGAGAATGTCCTTGGTGTACTTGCTTTGGTGTACAAACGTCCCATCCTTGGTTTGCTTGATCTGCAGCCCGAGAAAGAACTGCAACTCTCCCATCATCGACATCTCAAATTCCCTGCTCATATCATCTCGACCGTGTAGTGCGTTCATTCATGTTCCCGATGATCTTCGAAGGTGGATGATCCCTCTGTACCAGCCGGGGAGCTTCTCGCCTCGAGATTGCCTCCCCCTCAACATCAGCTTCCACTTGAACTCGATCTGGAGCGCGACTCGACGAAGGTGTAGCAGAAGGGCCGTCGTCGAACGTCATGGTAGTAGTGGAAGTAGAAGGTACACGATCTCCACATGGTGCCTGAAATTCCTCATCATCTTCATCATCAGGCTGTTCTTCCTCAAATATGGGCTGTCCCAAGTCATCATCACCTGCACACTTAAAAACAGAAGAGCTACACGGAATGGTCTCGTCGAAGGTGACTTCGCAAGTCTCCATGATTTGGTTAGTTTCAAGATTGAGCACACGATATGCTCGAGAATGATTAGCATAACCAAGAAAAATTCCATCCATCGAACGAGACTCAAACTTGTCCAAATTTCCTTTCTTCAAGATGAAACACTTGCAACCAAATACCCGAAAGTGACTCACACGGGGGGAACGACCATGGAAAAGCTCATAGCAAGTTTTCTTCTTGAAGGCACGAAGGAAAATCCGATTTGAAACATAACAAGCTGTGTTCACCGCTTCTGCCCAGTACTTCCTAGGAGTCCTATGCTCATCTAGCATCGTCCTAGCCATCTCACAAAGTGTTCTATTCTTTCTTTCAACAACACCATTCTGACAAGCAACATATGGCGAAGAGTATTGGTGTTCGAGACCAAGATCACGACAGAAGGCATCAAAACGATTGTTCTTAAATTCCGTACCATTGTCGCTACGTATAGCTCCCATGGCACCACCATTACTCTCGTTTTTCAACCTCAAAATCAGATCTCGAACAAAATCAAAAGTCTCATCCTTCGACGCTAGAAAGAACACCCAAGCATACCGAGAAAAGTCATCAACAACCACAAGAACATACCACTTCCCACCAACTGAACGAACTCGAGCGGGGCCAACCAAATCCATGTGCAAAAGCTCCCCTGGACGCTCAGTCATAACATCTGTCAAAGTTGGGTGAGAAGCAGCAACCATTTTTCCATGCCTACAAGGTGCACAAACCAAATCTTTCTCGAACTTGAGCTTGGGCAATCCTCAGATAAGGTCAAGAGCACTCAAGCGTGTGAGTAAATCAAAGCTCACATGACCCAATCTCCTATGCCACTTCCAAAGCTCAGAAGAAGTACCAGCGATCAAACACCGTGAAGGACCAAAAGATCGAGAAAAATCAGCACGAAAAATCTGTCCCTCAAGAATGAATCCAACCTATTCCAGGCGAACAAGAAAAGCGAGCAGAAATCATTCATGAAACCAGTCTGCCCGCAACCGAAGCAATTCCTCAAGATCGTGCTGCGGACGACTCAGAAGTTGCTCCTGCCCAAAAAGAGCTATCACAGATCACTGAAGAGCCTGTTCCCGACTTACCCATACTAAGAAGCAAAGAAGCTGAAGGCCCAAAGCTGGTGGTGCAGTCGAACATCTCTCGACCCCCGTCAAGATCAATTGGGATGAAATACATGCCGACATCCAGTCGGGTAGACTTGACAGGGGAAGCTTCTGCAGGCGTAGTAAGCACAGCTCTACCAGGCGCCGCAGAGCTATTTGAAGATCCATTGCTGCAGCCGATGCCATAGCCACATACGTTGAGTCGCAGAACAGGATAATCAAGATGGCGCAGGGCTCCATCGAATACGTAGAGGTAATGCCCGCTTTATCTTAGCTTGTTCAATTACCAGTCTTTTGAAGACCATTAATCATGAAATCCTTGCAGGAATTGGTCGCCCGTTCGAAGAGAAAATCTGAGTCTCTGTATGCAATGTATGATGCATCCATACGGGCCCAGAAATTGGAGGACGAGTTGACCAAGGCTAAAGCATAGCTGGCCAAATTATCTCAGCATTTTGATGCTGTTCAAGCCGAAAAACTCACCACCCGGGAAGAGCTGGACAAGGAACGCCAGAAATTTGCTGCCCGGGAAAAAGAGTGGAAGGCCGAGGAGGAACGGCTCAAGAAAAGGAATCGCACCTTAACACAGACTAATACTGGTGAGTGCACCTGTCTTGAGAAAACTCCCCCGACTTGTAATATGACAGCGTACATGACGCTCCAATCCGAGTGCACTGCATGGAGGAATGGTATGTATCAATGCACCGAGGAGAAGGAAAAACTCTCCCGTGACTATGCCTCTCTGTTTGAAACTCATAATGAGTTTATGACAGAATATAATCAAGCCATGAAGATACTGGAGCAGTCAGACGCCACCCTCAAAGCCTTGGATAAAAGCAAGATAGTCGGAGAGTAATTTCAAGCATTGAATACGGAACATGATGAACTTGTCGAAGCGGCCACCACATTGGTGAATTCCATTGATCATGATGCGCCAGAAGAGTCAACAAAGCCACTCTTGCAGCGTATCCAGGAAGCCCCCGGCAAGTTCACTGCCTATTTAAAGAAGACCTGCTGCTATGTGGCGGATCATGTGCTGGCGGTCCTCCAGTCCTTCTACACCCGAAGCGGAAATAGATGATGTCCCGACTGGAAGACGGAGGACTGTGAAAAGACCCAGTTCGATGAACACTTGAAGCACTTTGAGCCCATAGCAGCAGAAGTCGTAGAGAACTTAAAGTTGTTCTGACTTTGTAATCCTGTAAAAAACAAGATGTATTCAACATATTTATGATATAAATATATCTATATGTATATAAGCAGTATTGTATGAATTATAACTGCTTTGTGTTATGTTGACATAATTGTGCCACGAATTGTTACTCATTTTGCGAGTTAGACTTCAAAGTACTTGCAAATTGGTACTCGAAGATTTAAAATCACTACTCATTATATGAAGTAGACTCTAAAATACTTTCAAATAAGTACTCAGAGATTTAAATTACTACTCGTCTTTCAAAGTAGACTCTAAAATACTTTCAAATAAGTACCAGAGATTTGAAATTACTACTCGTGGGTAGTTGCTTGTATAAGGCTAGCTGGCCTCTACAGGTGTTCAGCCTGGTCTTAGTTAAAAACTAAGTACTCAGGATCCTGGAAAGTAGTCAGTGGAGGTACTCCTTCGGATTTTGACCAATGTATACTTTGGTTGAATCAACAAGTATCAAGGGGAACTCCGGATTATTAGAAGTTAGAGTAGTCTTATAAGAAACCAAAGCATTAATGAAGCCGAGAGATCACGGATCAAATACTGAGAACACAAACTGCACTTTATTGATAATTGATCATAAATCTTCAAAATATTGTACAGACTCTTGAGGAACTCAGAAAAAGACCTAAGCATAGAACTTGTGAAGATGCTCGATGTTCCATGAGTCTCTCTCCTCGACTCCTTCACTATTCTTCAATCGATACGACCCGGGTCCTGTCACCGTGTGCACGATGAAAGGTCCTTCCCAGCGGGACATAAGCTTGTGCATACCCGTGGTCTTCTGGATTCTGCGCAACACTGAAAGTCGCCGATGTTGAACGATCGCTCTTGGACGTTCCTGTCATGATAGTGCCGGACCCCCTGAGATATTGAGTGGAATTTAACAAAGCTGCACAGCGTTTCTCCTCAATCAGATCAAGCTCCAGTCGTCTTGTGTCATCAGCGACTCCTTCATCATATTGCTCTAGTCGTGAGTACTTGTACATCAGGTCTACTGGCAGGATAGCTTCAGATCCGTACAGCAGAAAATATGGCGAGGACCAGTTGGCTGCAAGGCTGGGTTTGAAGCCCCCAGACTACATGCGGCAACTCATAGATCCACTTGCCTCCGTACTGCTTGTCGTGCTCGTACAGTCGCTTCTTCAAGCCATCCAGATCAAACCATTGGCTCTCTCGACTTGTCCGTGGCCTTGGGATGAGCTACTGATGCGTGAATTACTTCAATGTCGTTCCTCTCACAGTGGTCCTTGAACTCGTGGCTGTTGAAATTGGAACCCAAATCTGTGATGATACGATGAGGACAGCCATACCTGATCATCACATCACTAATGAACCCCTTGGCCTTGGCCGCAGATATGTCCGTGACTGGTTTGACTTCTATCCACTTGGTAAACTTGTCGATGGCAACCAGCACATGTGTGAAGTTTCCTGGAGCAGTCGTAAGCTTCCCAATCATGTCGAGCCCCCAGCATGCGAAAGGCCAAGATGGAGGAATAGCAATAAGCTTGTGGGCAGGCACGTGTTGCTGTCTAGCAAAGAATTGGCTCCCAGGACACTTGCGGACAATCTCTTCTGCGTCTTGCAGAGCCGTGGGCCAATAATAAGCTGCTCTGAATGCCTTGCCCACCATCGTGCGTGATCCTGCATGGTTCCCGCACGCGCCTTCATGAATTTCTTCCAGGATGCCCTTGCCTGTTACTCTCGGACACTTCATAGCAATATCAGTGTAGAGTCCTCTCCTGTTGAGCTGATCGCCGATGAGTAGATAATTCTTCGATCTCCGGACGACTTTCTCAGCTTCGGTCTTATTCAAAGGCAGGGCCTTGTTCTTGATGTACTCGATGAACGAGACACGCCAGTCTTCTTCAATTACCAAGACCTCTCTATCTGGTCCGGGTTCACCATTGTGGGACGGTGCAGATTTCTCGAAGTCAATGGTTCGTTTGTGGAGCTCCTGGACAAGACTCCACTGGAACTTCTGCACGAGTGGATCCGAGTTGGAAAGCACATAGCAGCGACGTTGTCATCACGGACCACCCAATGGTACTCGAGCCCTCCGAACTTATCTCTAGCTTGCGCACAGCTTCGCAGTAAGCATTCCATGTTCTCCTTCTGACGGTCCCAATCCTTGTTGCAATGGTTGATGACAACAGAGGAGTCGCCGTACACCATCAGCCTCTTGATTCCTAGAGAAATTGCGAGTCGTAGGCCATGTAGCAAGGCCTCGTACTCTGCCTCATTGTTGGACACCTTCCAGAAGATTTGCAGAACATATTTGAGTTGGTCGCCCTTGGGCTAGATAAAAAGCACTCCTGCGCCAGCGCCTTCGAGTTTTAGAGAGCCATCAAAGTACATGGTCCAGTGCTCTGGTCTGTCAACGGGAATATCAACTTGATTTTCGCGCCACTCTGCCATGAAGTCTGCCAGCACCTGCGACTTGATGGCCTTCTTGGACTTGAACTCGATGCTGAGGGCGCCAAGCTCGACAGCCCATTTGGAATTCGCCCGGTCGCGTTCGGGTTGTGTAAGATATCGCCCAGGCCGAACTCTGTCACCACCATAATGGTGAATGTGTCGAACTAGTGGTGCAGCTTCCTGGATGTGATGAGTATTGCGTAGAGTAGTTTTTGCACCGTAGGGTAACGAGCTTTGGACTCCGTGAGTATTTCACTGACGAAGTAAACCGGCCTCTGCACAGGGTATGCATGATTGTCCTCAGCACGCTCGACCACCAGTACGGTGCTCACCACATGAGTTGTGGCTGCGATGTAAAGCAGCAATTCCTTGTCGTCGTCCTGCGGAGCAGTCAGGATTGACAGTTGTTGAAGGTGTTGCTGGAGATCCACCAATGCTGCTGCTGCTTCTTCGTTCCATTGGAACTTGTTGCCTTTCTTGAGTAGCTTGAAAAAAGGGAGGCCCCTCTCTCCAAGTCGCGTGATAAATCGGTGCAGCGCCGCCATGCACCCAGTGAGCTTCTGGATGTCCTTGATGGTCTTTTGAGCTTCCATTGCTGTGATGGCGTTGATCTTCTCGGGGTTGGCCTCGATACCGCGGTTGCAGATGATGAACCCGAGATGTTTCCCGGAGGGTACTCCAAAGACACACTTGGTTAGGTTGAGCTTCCATTGCCACTTCCGCAGGGATGCGAAAGTCTCCTCCAGATCAGCGATGAGGTCTTCTGGATTTCTGGTTTTTATGACCACATCATCGACGTAGGCTTCCACGTTGCGATGGAGTTGCTTCTCAAGGCAGAGTTGGATCGCGCGCTGGTAAGTCGCCCCATCGTTTTTCAGCCCGAAGGACATCGTGGTGTAAGCATATGCACCATATGGGGTGATGAACGCCATCTTGATTTGATCCTCCTGTTTCAGAGATATCTGGTGATAACCCGAGTAGCAATCAAGAAAACAAAGTAAGGCACAACCAGCCGTGGAGTCGATAACCTGGTCGATACGCGGTAACCCGAAGGTATCCTTGGGGCAATGCTTGTCGAGGTCAGTGTAATCGACGCACATGCGCCACTCGTTGTTATTCTTCTTTCTCACAAGACTGGGTATGCCAACCAGTCGGGGTGGAAGACTTCCTTAATGAATCCTGCGGCGAGTAACTTCGCCAGCTCCTTCTTGATCGCATCTCGCTTGTCGGTTGCGAATCGTCGCAACCGTTGCCACTTGGGTGTAGCTTTAGGGTCGACATTAAGGCTGTGCTCGATCAGGTTCCTTGGCACCCCTGGCATATCTGCAGGTTTCCACGCAAAGATGTCCTAGTTAGCATGCAGGAACCTGACGAGCTCGCCTTTCTATTTCGGGGTCAGGCCAGCCCCGATCTTGGTGGTGTTCGACTGGTCTCCTTCCAGTAGTGGTGCGTCATTGGTCGCCACATCTTCAGGTACGGCCGCCTTGTGTGGCCCGGGCTCCTTGCTGGGAACCTCAAACTCGGACTGCTTCAGCTCCTGAGCCGCCGCGAAGATCTGGGCCATAGCGTTGGGCACCTGAGTGGTAGCCGCAAACTCCACAGCCTCTCTATCGTAGTTGTACTATCGTCTCAACTCGCCGCGGATAGAGATGACGCCTCTGGTTCCTGGCATCTTAAGGACGAGGTAGACGTAATGGGGGATGGCCATGAACTTGGCCAAAGCAGGACGTCCGAGGATCGCTTGATAGGAGGTTTTGAAGTCCGCCACCTCGAACTTGATGTACTCTGTCCTGAAGTTCTCCTACGTGCCGAATGTGACTGGTAGTGTGACTTGGCCGAGAGGGAGACAGCCGTTTCGAGGGACAATACCGTAGAACGGGGATTCGGTGGGAGTCAGCATCTTCTCGATGTCGAGTCACATCCTCTTCAGGGTGCCAGAGAATAGCACGTTCAGCCTCGCCCCACCGTCGATGAGCACCTTGGGGAGCTGTGATCCCGCCACCGTAGGGTCCAGGACGAGTGGTAATTGTCCTGGTTCATCATAGCTATTCCACTGATCCGCCCTGGAGAAAGTGATTGGGACCTCCGAGTACTTTAGGTACCTTGAGACGGCTGGCTCGATTGCCATGATGTGCCGCAGAGCGAGCTTGTGCTTCCTCCGAGTGGGAAAGCCATAGTCGCCTCCCATGATGACCATGAGTACGTTTCTGAGCTTCTGGAACTTGTTCGTCTGGTCCTCGTCATCTTCTTCTTCTTCGTCGTCAGCCCTTTCCTTGTTCTTGGCTTCAGGATCAAGTGGTTCCCTTGCCGGCTTCTTCTTGGCTTTGTTCTCATGGTCCTTCTTGGCATACACGCATTGGAGATCATACAATTGGCCCATGGTGTGCTTATGCTTTGGGTGCATTGGACACGGCCTGTCCATGATCTTCTCGACATCGCTTTTACCGTGGTAGTTCTTCTTCTGACTTCGCATGCCAGTCTCCAGAGTCGCGACAGTGTCGTCTGGCTTGCGCTTGTTGTGCTGGGAGCCCTGCTGGCCTTTGTTGTTTTGCCTCTCCCTGCCCTGGGGAGGGCCATATTTTTCGAGGTCGCGGTCTTCTTGCTCAGACCACGCCTCGACCTGGTCACGCAGGGCATCCAGAGTCCTCGATCGATGCAGACCAAATTGTCTGTCAAAGAACCTGTTGGTGATGTCGTTCTGGAACAAGTCGATGCAGTCGCGGTCAGAAACGTCCACCACCAGTCTTGATTTCCATGAAGCGACGCATGTAGTCGCGTGCCCTTTCTCCTTTGTGCTGCTTGCACATGGCGAGGTCATGTCGAGTCTTGGGGCGACTGTATGTGCCTTGGAAGTTCGACACAAAGATCTTCTTGAGGCGTTCCCAGGACTCGATGGTGCGTCATGGCAGGTTTTCGAACCAAGTGAGTGGAGCGGGCTCGAGTGCCATTGGGAAGTATCTGCACTTGATGGCGTTATTGCCACCCGCGCACTCTATAGTTGTAGAGTATATGCGCAGCCACGACTCAGGGAGGTCTTGCCGTCGTACTTCTCGAAACCGACTAGCTTGAAAGGCTGCGGGTAAACTGCCATCCGGATGTCCCTATAGAACATCGGGTACTCATCATCTTCTTCTCTGTATCCCCGGGCTTCATCACGCCTCTTGATTCGAGGATAGAGCGCGCATCGCGGTTAGCGTTGATGGTTTGCTGAAGGTCGGCACTGTGTGTTGGCCTGTGGGATGACGTGGCACCGTCATTGTGACTGGGATGGGCACGTCCGCCTCGTTAGCGATCATCCTCTGGTCGACGTGGGGGCGCGACTTCTGCGCGGTTGGCTTCCCCCAGTCGGCTTGGATTCGGTGGACGATGCTTGTCGCGAGGAGGATGACGCCCGCTGGTTTCGACTTCTTCGCTTGGAGCTGCCCGACCGCTGCGCGATGGGGCGGCAGCAATGGCCTTGTCAAGAGTGCGGACCATGTCATTGATCCGTTCAAGCGCAGCTGCCGTTTCTAGAGTTCGTGGCAGGCCGCGGACGTGGTATGCAATCTCCATGGCGTTAGCCATAGGAGTCATACCATGCCACCCGTGCGAACTCTTGAGCGAGGTTGCGACCAGCCATGACGCGATTGCGAGCGTTTAGGCGGCGCTGAGCCCTCCTGTTGTTCCGGATTTCTCTCTCCATGGCTGCTTGGGTGGATTTACCAGCGGGTGGTTTCTCGTTTGCAGAGATATCACCCTTTAGCTCGAAAGCGTAGCGCGGGTCGTTGTCGACGTCACCAGCCGCTGCCGCGCCAGCCATGAAGACCTGTCGATTGGGTTCGACAGAGTCGCTGGAGCTTGGAGTGACGAGTTCCGTAGAGCTCTCCTCTTCTGGCAGCAGCGGTGTGCCGTGTTGGAACGGCAGGTCGTCAGTAACTTCAGACCCAAAGAGTATAAAAATATGGCGGCACTCGTAGACGTCCCGCGGGATCTTGTCTTTAGGGTACACGGATCTTCCTTCAGGCGTGGCGTAGATCACCAGGTTGTGCTCGCCATCGTCTTGTAGGATCTCCTCGTCGGAGTCCGAGTGGCATTCGGGGACCGCTTGGCTCAAAGAGTTGGCGTGTCCTGCCATGACTCGGACTGGGACATCCCGCTTTGAGTCCGTGACGGGCTCGATCTGGCTCCGTAACGCCTCACGGTATGCGTGGGTCGAATTACGGAGTCCAAACGGGAATTGGGGTGGGAGGGTTGTTTGCTGCTCCGGAGTCGTGATCGACTCGGACTCTTGCCCGCGGATCAAGTCCGCGAGCGTGATCTTGCCAAGTTGTTCGGCCAAATCTTCCATGATGGGCGCTTGCTCCTGCTTCAACTCCACGGGCGTCTCGATATAGCTATAGAAGCCACCCGAGCCGTCAGCGACGTAGACCCACGAGCCAAAGTGGAACGTTCTGCCCTCCTGAGGCGCTTCAGATTGAATGTAGGTCACCATTGCGTTCTCCACGGGATCTTTGAGGAAAACCCCTACCTGGCACCAGATGTCGGTTTTCTACCGTTGATCCTACCGAGGGGTATCCCGAGGTAGTAGAGTTTCAGATGGGTTTCGCCGAGATTAGGAACGCAAAGGCTAAAAGACTCAGGATTTCAGACAGGTTTGGGCCGCTTGGATGGCGTAATACCCTACGTCCTGTATGGTGGTTTGTATTGATGAGATCGTATCTTTTTGAGAGGGTCCCTGCCCAGCCTTATATACACGGCGAGCAGGGTTACAAGGTCGGTTCCGAGTAGAATCCTAACCTAATACACCTCGCAGAGTGCTTCGCACGTCAATCCGAGTAGTTTACATGTTGCACAACTGGTTTCCATAACGAGGAGAGTCCTTGCAGTACTCTACTCGCAGTCTCCACGCTTGGTACGACTCCTTCTGGAGATTATCCATGCGTCCCTGTGGGCCCATGGTCGTACCTCCAACAAACTTCTCCCAGTTTGTAGATACTAGCACCCTGTCGATGTTGCTCTGGATAGGCTTTGTTTGCTTGTTTGTCCATGTAAATCTCGCCCCCCCTCTGTATATCTCCCGTAGATCAAAGTCAGCAATGAAAGAATTGAAGCCATTCATTAGCTTCTCACTCCCCACACCAGAACTTTTGTCTTGCAGAGATCTGATTAGGTTGAAGTCACCCCCCAGTAGGATTGGCAGTGTCGTTGTTGTGCATTTGCTTGTTAATTCTCTCAGAAAATCCATTGACTCTTCATGGTCTGCAGGCCCGTAAACCGTCACAAATTCCCATCGTAGATTTGTCACCCTATTCCGAATAGTCACCCCCACATAATAGTCACCTTTGTCCCATTCTTCTACCTACAACATATCTTCTTTAACTCCTAGCAGAATGCCTCCTGAATGCCCCTTGGCTGGAACCCACCCCCAATTAAAATTTCCTCCTGTTGAAATCTGATCAAGCTCATACCTTTCAAACTTTTGCTTAATTGTTTCCTGTAACCCCACAATCTCTACCTTTTCTTTAATCATCATCTCTTTCAACTGTCTTATTCTGGCTAAACCCCCCATACCTCTAATATTCCAGATTAGAGCTCTCATTGTAAACTTATTCTTTTAACTCCCTACTTAGTTTTTTCCACCTCCCTTCCCCCCTCCCCCCTTCTCTCATCATCCCCCTTAGATTGGTACTCTCTGTGTTCATTATCAATGCTAGTCAAGTTCAGATTCTCTCCCTCTAGGACATGTTGGTCTGTACTTGCTAGCTCCGTCCCATCAGTTGTCCCCATTGCCTGCTTCTTGCTGTGTACTGCTTGGTTCTGTTGTCCCTTGTCCTCATTTTCCCCCTTCCCTCTCTCTGTTGTCGCGTGTCTTCTTCTCATCTTATCCCATTCTCGGCCGTTGCCTTGCACCCCATCCTCCTCTTCATCGGTATCATCATCAGGCCCGTTGCAAGGAGGCTGCTTAGGCTGTGACTGGATCATTGTATCTTCTGCCACAAATCTCACCTCGTATCCCACCTTTCCAACAAATATCTCTAATACCCTCTGACCTTATTGATGTCCCTTACATTCAATTTCACTCTCACAGGCCCATCTCGGATTAGTGACAGTTCATCCACCACTACCACTTCACCAGCCAGTTCGGCTATCAACTTCACTCCCTCCTTTGTCCGGGCTTCATCTGGGACATTGTACATCTTAAACCACCCAGTCTGTAGAATGGAAGACGCAGTGTTCTCTACATTGGACTGTTTGATACTGACAAACAGCTTGTGACGGTCCATCATCACCCCACTTGATTTAGAAAATGTGTTTAGCAAGGCTTTGCTTGGGAAGACCACCACAAATTCCTTTTCTGATAGCTGTCTGACCTTCTAGTCCCACTTATCATCTATCATATGCTTGAGCTCTTCTTCTACTTTAACAGTGCTTGCTTCGCCCTCGATAATCTGAATGCTTGCTTGATTCTCCACCTTTTGTTGGATCTTGGTTTCTAGCATCTGTAAACTGTAGAATCCCTGTCCTGGGAAGCCGAAACCCAGCATCCGCATCTTGCAGCCTTGAATCTGGGGACATTGCGAAGCCACATGTCCAGTGTTCTTGCATCGGAAGCACATTGGGTCATTGGTGCAGGTATTCTGGTGGTGTCTCTCTTGCCCGCGCCACCTACACGCACCCAGTCTCTCCTGAAGTTGGCGTTAGGATTGACCCCCCTGTACTGAGCATCCTCTACCCTTCTTGAGCCTGCATCTACTCGATGTCCTCCACCTATTAATCACCGTAGGGGTATGAGTACCTTGGAATTGGAATGAACGGCCCCTGTGGAACTGCTCTTCCTGCTGAGATCTGCTAGCTTCGAATCCTCTTGATTCAGTCACCCTTCTCTTCGCATCACCCTCTAGGGCCCCTTGCTCCCGCCTTGGATCTGGTCTGTCTGCCCCTCCTCTGGTGAATCCTCGCTCTTCATTCAGCCTGTCATGCAGTTGAGCTTCTCTGTACTCCTCCCGTCGCCAATTCCCCGGGCGATCCCGATCAGGAATTTCTCTCCCGCCGAACCTCTCCTCCTCATAGCCTCTCTTTGATCTCTCCCCTGGTTCCCCCATCTAGGACCGCGGTTGTCACTGCCTCTCATCGCTCCTGACTTGGTGATTTCTGCGTAGGTGTGGATTTGCGGCGGTGGCTGACGAACCCTAATCACCCGGCGTGCCTGCCATCGCCCTCTTCTGAATTCCTCAGCTCCCAATGGATTGCCCGCTTCCCCTAGTGTCCAAGGCTTGGGTACACAAATCCAAGACAAAGTGGGCTCTTGCATCCACCGAGTGTGCAAACAGGTCTTCTATGTTTCGACCAAATGGCAGCGCACCACTGTTCCTTCTCGGCCCAGGTTCGTGCCAAGCCACCCTACCTGCAGCTCCCGCCCATTCCGTTACTATAATCCTGGATGAACTTGATCCCTCCTGTTGAAATGAATTCAGAATTCGACTCAAGGATGCCTCTAGATTTGTCACCGCTTCTGCTAATTCCTGCTCGTAATCTTCCGCAGGTCTCTCCTGCTCACCCGAATGCAATTGCGACTCGATTTCACCCCGTTCGCCTCTGAATAGAGTCCGCTTAATCTCACGCGCCATCCGCTCCTTCTCGATTTCCCAATCCCAATCCGTCAGATCACCCCTAGATAACCTGAATTCCCCCTGTCTACTTGCTTGGCGATTTCCGATCGACCATGCTGAGTCAGATGAATGCCTTCACGTACCTGCTCTGGTTGAGATCGGGGGGCCGACCATGTCGCAGGGAAATTGGATCGGCGCCATTCATCTCTGCGTCGAATCGCTTCTAGGGTTTCTCACGATGCTTGTGCTCCCCCCTCCCTTCCTCCCCGCCAACGTGTCCCTCTGGAGAGGCTGCTCCACGCAGGTGCAAATGGCTCTTCTCGTCGGAGCTATCAACATATTGTGCATAGTTGGTAAATCAATACAAAAAATTCAGAACACCTTGATATATCGGGGTGATTAAACAATATATTATGCCAAGCCAGTACAAACCACACATTCTCGATGACAATGCATATTGGTATAGAATGGTACTTACTTCCAAACATCCCAAAAAACGGCGAATATATGCAGGTTGTCTCTTGTAATCTGCCCATTTCTTGAGAATAGGAATATGATTCCTGACTGCAATGTTGCATTCAGTTGCATACTTTGCAGCAATCGAAGGTACAAGGGGCCTTATATTCCCTTCAGTTATGACAATTGGCAGTTTGCCCCATATTAAGTCCTCGGTCCCATGGCTCCTCTTCTAGATGTAAATGCACATTAAAGTCGCAATTAGTACCTTGAAGCAAACATTGATCCATGCTGATCGTTGAATCAAAGAAACCAATTGCACTGAGCAACCAAACTAACAAGGCAATATGCAATACAGCACATAAATGAACAAACTCCCACCTTCAGTGGTATTTTGGTTGTGGCCACCAGAATGGGAAATGCAATTAGCTCCAGCACCCACAATGTTGTTGTCATCATGCTGGGTAGAACCATCTAAAAATGGCAAGCATTAAGAACGCATTCATCATGTGAATCAAAGCTAATCAAATGATAGTTAGAAAGCATCACCTTCATTGGCCATATTGTTGTCCATCAGAGCATGGAACGACATCACCTCCATCAGGCCTGTCATCTACAAATTGTCAACAAGTCAAAGAGCAATCACATCATGTAGAGAAAGCAAGATTGATAATAAGAAACTTGGTAGTAGCACTTGCCTTCCAAAGAAGCTTGGGTGCCATCATTAGGCTGGGATGGAGGTGGCACATGGATATCACTTGGTGTTAGAATTGCATTAGGCTGGGTGTTCATTGTCTTTGACCTTGTAGCTCTAATAGGTGGTGGGTGTTCTGCATAAACCCTCTTACGGGACCGGAACTTGACTCCGGTAGAAGTGCTGCTGATCCATGCTAGAATAGATTCATGTATTAGTGAACAGAGTACGGAGAGAATCATATAGCATCAACAAACAAACAAGAAGTTAAGTGTTGACAAGATGGGAAGAATGAACACTTGAGCATTGTCACCACCAATCAAATCTGCTTCACCAGTATCATCCTGGGAAGGATCATACTCTGGATCAGGGTCTTCATTATTTCTATTATTTGGCTTTTTCTTGTTTCGAGCATTGCCACTATTGTTTGGGAATATGCTAGAAGAACAAGGAATTCCAAGTTCCTTCAGCCTTGCACTGTTCCTCATACATCGTCTGAGACGCTCCTCTTCATATGGATGTAATTGATGTTCTAAGATGAAAACATGGACAATACATTAGTATTGCAGTGACAGTAGATGGGCAATCAATATGAAGCAAGTAACTTTAACTATTAAGGTAAGAGTAGTTGATAAAGCTTAGATGAGGCAGTCCAGCAAAACATAAGCTTAGGTGAACAAATTAGTAACTTAATGTGGTCAACCAAATCTAGTGACTTGTACAACATATCATAGAATAAGAACTACAACATACCAACTATTGCTCTACCAGATATAGGTATTGTCACTACAACATACCAATATTTAATAATCCAATCAAGGATGTTAAATCTAAAACCATATTTATATCAATCAAATGGTAGTCTAATTGCACTTCTAGTATTCTGATTCTGAATTCCACGGTAACTACATATCGATTAAGATTTATGTATAGCAATCAATGGATGAGAAGCAAAATCACAGTTAAGATTTGTGTTACTAAATCAAAACAGCCATGTTCACAAAGAGTAAAGAGATAGTAAATCGTAAAGATTGAAACCTGCAATCTGATTTCCTTGTGGTCTCTTCAGTCCCTCCGTCGTCATTGGGTTGGGGTCCTTGAAGCGATGTTGGCTGGGGTCGTCCATCAGTCCCTCTTTCGTCATCATCAGGCTGATTACACAAAAATTAACTATCAATAGCTATCAACATAGATCATTACATGGTACACAGGGTACCAGTACGGAATAAAAAGTATGGTAACATCCAACCATCAGATTGTAGAATGAGTGCACTGTTTTGCTATTAATAAAAAGTATGACACAGAAAAGGTATGGTAACATCCAACCACCAGTATGGCATCAATAGCTATCAAGTATGACACAGAAAAAATGAGTGCACTGTTTTGCTATTAATATGTGCAAATTTGCTATCAATATAAATCATTAGATTGTAGAATCTGTGGTAACATCCAACCATCAGATTTGCCACTCTAGCGGGCAGTGGAGCAAGACAAACAGAAATTGCACTGGAGAAGGAAGAAATTAAGCACCAGAATCATATGATTTTTTTAAGTTTAAGGCTAAAAATACCATGTTCATCTGAAGCAAGATCTCGAAACCATAATATTCGTGGCACAATCACGCTACAACTCACGCAGATCTGCTCTAGCAGTCAGTGAAGCAAGGCAACACAAATTGCACAGAACGCGGACGAAATTGAACACCCAAATCATATGGCTACAGGCTAGTTGCCTTACCACGCTCACCCAAGGCGAGCACGCCGCCGCTGGGGTTGCCCTGGACCGCCTCTCCCTCCGCAGGCACTGCGCCTCCCTCGCCCGCCCGGGTCCTGAGCGGAGCGGCGCCCTTGAGGTCGTTGAAGTGGAGCAGCAACAGCATGGGGACGGGAGGCTACGGCGGCGTGGAGAGGAGGTTGGGGGGGGGGGCGTGGAGAGAAGGGGGGCGCGGCGACCTAGGGTTTGCTAGAAAGTCTGGAACTGAGAGGATGAGATGGTGGCGGCCTTGAAATATTTGGTGTTGTGGTGCGGTCGTGAAGTTACGAGGATGCCCCCTGTGCTGTATCATAAACTTGATGACCCATATGGGTATTGCAGTCAATTCGATGTGAAAGGTTTTTGGCCTGGCGGGTCTCATTTTTACTTGGCGCGTGCAGGCACAGAGACAAGAAGAGAGGGACCAGAGTATGCCAAGTGGGGTCTGTATAAGTCTGGGACCACACGTCAGTAGCATGTGTGGGTTGAGTAGTAGGTGGTGGGCAGGCAGGATTGGGATAATGTTTGGGCGGATTGGCCTGGCGGGACTTTTTTCCAATTGCCGCGCGCAGAGACTAAACAGAGGAGAGGTGCTAGAGTACACTGATGAGTGGGGTCCGTGTGATTCGGGGACCACACGTCGGTGGCATGTTTGGGTCAAGTAGCGGGTGGTGGCAGCAGGATTGGGAAAAAGTTTTGAGAATGTTTTTACAAACTCTTTTTTTTACATCTTTCTCTTAAATAATGTAGTAGTAAATATAATTAACTGATTTTTAAGTCTAATTCAATTGTTTGATATAATGTACCAACACATGAGTCATGTAAGGAGGGGTTGTTCTAAATGTAGGTAGTGTGATCAGCCATGTTCCAAATACAAAAGATTCGTATAATGAATGGCAATAAGTAATTGATCAACATTCATGAACACCACATGTGACACATTAATAGGTTGTTAAAGCGAATTCAATTGTTTGATACTGTCGGTGTTCTACCGTCGATCCTACCGAGGGGTATCCCGAGGTAGTAAAGTTCAGGTGGGGTTTTGCCGAGATCAGGAACGCAAAGGCCAAAAGACTCAGGATTTTAGACAGGTTCGGGCCGCTAGAATTGTGTAATACCCTATGTCCTGTATGGTGGTATGTATTGATGAGATCGTAATCGTTTGAAGGGGTCCCGGCCCAGCCTTATATACACGGAGGGTAGGGTTACAAGGTCGGTTCCGAGTAGAATCCTAACCTAATACAACTCGTAGAGTGCTTTGCACGCCAATCCGAGTAGTTTACATGTCATACGACTGGTTTCCATAACGAGGAGAGTCCTTGTATTTCTCTACTCGTAGTCCTCACGCTTGGTACGACTCCTTTCTGGAGATTATCCATGCGTCCCTGTGGGTCCATGGTCGTACCTCCGACAAGCCCCCAAGTGCTTCATCGTCGAGTATCTTCATCAACCGAGTGCTTGCCAAGTCAATCGAGTGCTTTTTCGAGTTCTTCGAGTGCTTGACCAATCTTGGACAGTTCTTGGTTGTCACGAGGCCATGAGGTGCTTATGCCCCGTTTGGTTTGATTGACTTGTAGTCTTCAGAATGTTATATGGGGTGCGATGAAAATCGCACTCCATATGGAGTAGCCCCTGAGCCTTAAGTTGAATCGAAGAATCAGGTTGAGGGTCCATAGAATCTTGAATCTTCATCTTGTCTTGAATCAAGTAGCCCCCGAGCCTTGGGTTGAATCAAAGAATCAAGCCGAGGGTCTTGATTAAATCTTTATGCTTCAGAAAAAATAAAATCCCAATTCCTTTACTACCCTGCAGCCCCCGAGCCTTGAACTATATGTATATATAGAAAAGGATCAAGTCTCGAGACCCACAGAGTAGTTTTAGGGTTAAAGAGAGATAATCCATACTTATTAAAGTAAAGGAAAAATGTAGATAACTTTCCCCAGGGTGTTCCTGTAAGACAGCAGGTAACAATTAAATCCTTTCTCTAATTAAAAATGGTAAATAACCCTTGTTACATTTCTCTTGGAAAATCAACCATCAGGGACACGGTTAATAAAACTCACCGCAGCGCCCCCTCAGTCATCTATTCATTTCGCCAAGGCATTTGCAAACCCTAGCCGCCGCCATTCCTCATCTGAGCGAGATAATCTCCAAGCCCTCGAGCGAAACTGATTCAATCTCAGATCTACTCCGTCAATCCATTTCCAATCCTCGACCTCAACCCCCCAAGTGTATGCGGGTGAAGAAGCTTGTGATCTCTAGGATGACATCAAAGAAAGGCAAGAAGTCGAGCCGCGGTGGGGCCCGCGACAAGGAAGTGCGGTTGCCATCACCAAAATGAGGCAGAGTGCAGCAGAGGGTTCATGCACTGCCCTGCAACTACATCAAGCCATCAGAGGTAACCCAGGAACAACTTTTGAAGTTAGTTCAAGATGGATTCCTCGAGGATCAGGCGCGTCTGCTGTGGGAAGTGCCAGCGGCAAATGAGAAATGGCCGATGGTGCCCGTGGACAAAACGTTGATGTTTAATCACTTCATCCAGATGGGAGTAGGCATTCCAACCTGCGACTTCCTGCGCGGGTTGCTCTTCTATTATGGGATTGAGTTGCCCAATCTGACTCCCAACGAATTTTCCAGATCTCGATCTATGTCCACTTCTGCGAGGCCTTCATCGGAATTCGTCCTCACTTCAATTTGTGGCGATGTCTGTTCTTCGTGAAGCCGCAGCCAAAGAAAGATGCGACTTGTCCAATCGGAGGAGCCGTAATCCAGATGCGTCAAGACATGCGTCAGTCATATCTAGAGTATGAAATGCACAACACCAACTCCGGTTGGAAAAACTTATGGTGGTATATTGAGAACTATGATCCCAAGCTGCCTGAATGGACTGGAGGAGCCCCCGTGGACTTCCCCGAGTGGAAAGACCAGCCAAGCACTGCAGAGACTGCTCAAGTAAACCAACTGCTTGCCAAGATTAAAGCATTGACAGAGAAAGGAGTCACAGGAGCCTTTGTTGTGTTCAGCTGGATCAAACGCCGAGTGCAACCACTCGCCCAGAAGGAGAAGTGGGGCTTTGAGTACCAAGGCCGAGATGACCCCTCAAGGATGACCCGCGACGAGTTGAGCGAGGCAGAGATCATGCAAAGAGTACAAATGCTGATGCCTAGAGTGTATTGTGTGCCATTTGTACCTCAACTCTTCGACACGAACCATCCTCCCAAGCAAGTAAGTATCCTATTCTTGAGAGATATTTATCCAGTCTTGTCTCAAATTGCCAGTCTAACAAGCTTCTGTTGTGTGCAGGAGGATGTTGACTTGTTTTACTCATGGCCTATCATGCCAGACCAAGTTCCAGAGGGAGCAGATCCCAAATTCAAGGTTCCGTCACATTTAAGGAGGCCTCCCTTAGATGATGATGAAGGGTATGAATCATCAGACCACTCAGATGATGTTGAGGACTTCCGGGTGGTTCATCATTCTAAAGGCGATGGACAAGGCACATCAAGTGCCGCATATGTGGACATTGTGAAGGAAGCTGCCTTCACACCACCTGGGCGTCAGCGAAGGGCCGCCCGAAAAAAGAAGATTTACAGTGGTAAAGCCACCACCAGTCACACAGAAAGTGACAATCCAAGGTATGTGAAGTTCTTATATACTCGTGAATTCCTTGAAATAGCCACTTGTTACTGATGATTTCGTATAAAGTTGCAGTCTCGGGGATACGGATGCCCTAGAGAGTCCAGTCGAGGAGCAATCTGAGCCCCCAAGTAGGACACCAGCAGCAGAAGAAACACCCAAGACAACTGTTGAGGCTGAAACTGCCAAGGACACAGTTGAAAACCAAGGTGCCCGTACTGAAGCCGTGGTTGATTCATCAGCCGGGAAGCCGAAGGAGGGACCTGAGTCAGGTGCCAGCGCAAATGTAATGCCTGCACTGGTATTTGGCGAGTCGCAGATGCCGGACAAGAAGTCAAAGAGGTAATAACCATACTCCTGATCCAGTTCTTGATATAGTAGAGTGGTACTTTTGATAAGTGTGACCACTGCGTTGATGTAGAAAATCTGCTGCCTTGCCGCCAAGGAAGAAGGCCAAGGTTTCAACCGAAGAGCCTCAAATAGAACAAGTCCAACCTGTTCCTAGCGAGCAAGAAAAATCGACGGAAACTGTGCAAGAGCCCGGTCTGCCTGCAACAGAAACAGAGCAAACTCTCAAGGATCCTGCTACAGTTAATTCGCAGGCTACAGTTACCTTATCAGAGCCAACGAAGAGTGCCAGGGATGTTATTCCCGACTTGCCATTGCTCACGGACAAGGATGCTGAAGCCACAAAACAAATGGTGTAGTCAACTGCGAAACCCACGCTGAAGAGAACTCTTGGACTTCAGTCAGGTGAGTGCGACTGAAGAAATATCTCTCGTGGAGGTGAGCACAGCTGTGCCAGGAGCAGCAGAACTGTTTGAAGATCCTCTGCTCGAGTCTGACGCTATTGCAGCGTATGTTGAGTCGCAGAACAGAATAGTCAAATTGGCACAAGGCTCCATCCAATATGTAGAGGTAATACCTTTTTTACCATATCCTGTTCAATTACCGGTCAATAATAGATTATTAATGAAGAACTCCTTGCAGGAATTGGCCACCCGCTCAAAGAAGAAGTCTGAGGCCTTGTATGCGATGTCTGATGCATCCGTACGGGCCCAGAAATTGGAGGACGAGTTGTCCAAAACCAAGGCGCAGCTGGCCAAGTTATCTCTATGATTTGACGCTGCCCAAGCCGACAAGCTGACCACTCGGGAAGAGCTTGAAAAAGAACGCCAGAAACTTGCTGCCCGTGAAAAGGAGTGGAAGGCCGAGGAAGAAAGGCTCAAGAAAAGGAACCGCACTTTAACACAGAGTATCAATGGTGAGTGCTCCTGTCTCAAGAATGCTTCCATGACTTGTAATTTGATGTCCTGACTTGGTGTCGGTGTTCTACCGTCAATCCTACCGAGGGGTATCCCGAGGTAGAAGATTTCATGTGGAGTTTCGCTGAGATCAGGAACGCAAAGGCCAAGCAACTCAGGATTTTAGACAGGTTCGGGCTGCCGAGATAGCGTAATACCCTACGTCCTGTATGTTGGTTTGTATTCAATGGTTGTGTAATGTGTATGTCTCTCTGTTGAGAGACTTGGTTCTATGGTCTACGATCTAGGCACCACTGCCCTCCTTTATATATCCCAGGGAGCGGGGAACTAGTCGGTTACAATGTTGGAGTCCTAGTAGGATTACAGAGTAGAGTCCCAGTAGGAGTCTGACTTCTTATTTCCTTCCTTCGAGTGGTTTCTCTACGGATACTGGGGTTCCATACCCAACAAGCCCCAGAGCGCTTCATTGCCAAGTTCTTGTCAACCGAGTACTTGCTAAGTCTATCGAGTACTTTTTTGAGTACATCGAGTAGTTTCTTGAGCTTCTGCGAGTTCTTCAAGTACTTGTCTTTGTCGATCTTGGACAGTCCTTGGTTGATACGAGGCTGTGAGGTGCTCATGCCCCGTTTTCTTGATCAACTTGTAGTCTTCAATCTTCATTGTGCAGCTTGAAAAAGTCACACTTGATATCAAGTAGCCCCTGAGCCTTAGGTTGAATCGAAGAATCAGGCTAAGGGTCCACAGAATCTTGAATCTTCATCTATCTTGAAATAGGCCTAGGGCCCTGCCTTGGCGTGCGGGCCAAGGAGGTGGCGGCGGCCGGGACTCGGACTCGAGTCCGGCTCGGCGGTGCGCGGGGTGGAGGATGACTGGCGGGACCCGCCCGTCAGCGGCTGAGCGAAGGCGGTCGGAGGCGGGGGCGCGGGCGAGCGGCGAAAGCGGAAAAAGGCGAAGCGGCTGCGGGGCGCGCGCGCGAAGGGAAGGCGGAAAGGAGCGGGGGCGCCTTCGGCGTCGGCGCTGGCGGGGCCGACACGGGCCGCGCGTTACTGGGCCGCGGCTGCACGCTGGGCCGGCTGAGCTGCGGCTGCTGCTGAGCTGAAAGGAGGGAGAGGGGCGAAGCTGAGCGGGCCGAGAAGATCAGGGGGCAAAGGTGGACTTGCTGATTTTTAAACAAACAACACTCAAACTAAATTCGAATTCAACCAAATTTGAATTCGAACAACTCAAAATAAAATGCAGCAGCATGAATGCAACAATTCAAAGCTAAGTTCATTAATTATATTGAAAAAAAAAACATTTTTGGCTTTCGATTAATTCGATAAATCGCTAGAAAATCCTTAACGCCCTAATTAAATTCAAATAAATTCTAAAATTTTTTAATAATTGCAAAATTTGAAATTTGGGGTGTTACAAACCTACCCCCCATAAAGAGAATCTCGTCCTCGAGATTCGGGTAAATTAGCGGAGAGATTTGGAACTTCCGATGAGTCGCACACCACTTTACTATTCTCCGGAGTTACACCCTTCACTTGATTCTCTATACTCTTTAGTGGGCCTTCTGTAGTAGGGGGTAGAACAGGTGCATACTCAATCCTTTCTCCTTGTGGTGTGGTAAGCAACATTGACCTCTTTGAACACTGAATAACCGCATCGGACTTACTCATCCAATTCATTCCTAGGATGACATCGATCCCTTTAGATTCTAGAATTATCAGGTCAGCCCAAAAATCCTTTCCCATTATCTTAAGATTGACATCACGACACATGTAAGCTGCTTTCATTTTCCCCCCAGGTGAAGTTACTAACATAGGTTTAGGCATGATGCACATGGAGATACTATGTTGAGCTACGAACTGAGTAGTAACAAAAGAATGGGATGCTCCAGAGTCAAATAGAACCGATGCGGGAGCGGAGTGGACAAGGAACATACGAAGCAAGACTTATGGGTGCTCCTGAGCGGTCTGTGCAGCAACATGATTCACTCTGCCCTGCAAGTAGTTCTGACGTCCTTTGTGGCGCTGCGAGGTCTGACTCCCAGTCCTAGCCTGCTGGTTCTGACTCTGTGGTGTCTGTGGATTCCTCCTGGGGCAGGTGTTGGCGAGGTGGTTAGGATCACCACACTTGAAACAAGCGCGAGGGGCAATAGGCGTAGCAGGAGTACTGCCTGGAGTTGTGTTCTTCACCGGAGTCTAAGGTGGAGTGGTCTGGTTGTTCTGCTGGAAGTTCTGCTGAAAAGCAGAGCGCTGAGGCAGTGGCGCTAAGTGCAGGCCTTGATTCTGCCCATTATTACCACTGGGGCCTACAAAACGGAACGGAGTGAATTGCTAGGGTGGAGTGAAACGGGGGCGGGTGACGTTGGTAGACTGTCCCGAACCACTGAACTTCCTCTTCTCTCCCAACTCATGGCGTTTGTTTTCCAGACCAATTGCCTTGTCTACCAGTTCCTGAAAGGTTGGGAAGGTGTGGGAGTACAGCTGATAGTTGAGTGGCCCAATCAAGCCGTTCAAAAACCGTTCCTGCTTCTTTTCATCATCAGACACATCTTCTGGTGCATAGCGAGACAACTGAATAAACTTGTCCTGATACTTACTCACGGACATCCCTCCCTGCCTAAGAGCAAGAAACTCTGCTTTCTTCAGCTTCATGAGACCCGTTGGGATGTGATGCTTCCTGAAGTTGTTCCTGAATTCATCCCAAGTGATAGTGTCAGCGTTAGCATGGGCGGCGGTGTAAGAATCCCACCAATCTGTAGCGGTCCCCTCTAAGTGTCCAGAAGCATAAAGAACCTTCTCCCTGTCAGTACACTGAGTGATATCCAGCATCTTCCCCACGGTCTTCAGCCAATCATCAGCTGCAGTGGGTCTGCTGAATGAGAGAACGTCGGGGGCCTGTGGCTCATGAACTCTCTATGCTTGTCCCTGGGCGGCGGGTTCTGGTTCTGGTTGTTGTTCCCCTGATTGACTTGAGCTTGAAGGCCAGCCACAGTGTTGGTCAAAGTCTAGAGGAGAGCCATCTGTGCCTGAAGAAACGGCTCCATCTCTGGCGGCAGTGGTGGTTCTTGCTGAGGGGTCGGATTGGGGTTGACGTTCCTTGGCTGACGGACTCTTGGGGGATGATCAACTCCCGAACCAGACCTGATGTTCACCATCTGAATGTTAGAGATACAAGTTTCAGATTATGATAGATAAAGATAGAATAGAAAGATTATACTCCACATCATAATAGATAATATCAGAAAATTTCAGAACAGGACAGATTCTGACTACCCCAATAGATCAGGTGTTTCTCCCGAGCAGAACATCCAGAAATTATGGTTAAATTACAGAATAAAGGTTACTAAATTCTGGAACCAGCCCAACTTGAATCATATAAATCGGAGTTATAAAACTCGAGATATAAAATAATCAAGCTGAATACGTCAGACAATAATGACAGATTTAGACTCTTGGAAAGACAGATGCATAGCTCTCTGTAAGGACGTCCAAAAATCGTTAAAAATTGCCAGAAATTAACCACTCAAGTTCTGAACCAAACAAAATTGGTCTCACCTGAATCCGATACCCGTAGCTCCATAATAAATTCAGATAGTACCGAAAGGTCAGGCAGTGACGCGAACAGATTTGTGCTGAACGAGATATAAAGAGTAGATAATGCAAGATAGATATAGAATTAAATTATGAGATCAGAGATAACCCCAAACTAAACCACTTATAACTGATGACGTTGTGGAAATCACTCCACAACCCACCACAATCATTACAAAGATCCAAATCAACCATGTTTCATAATAACAAAGCACACGTTTCACACAAGACTGGTTTTGACAAAAGACCGAAGATCCTAACGATTGCAAGAATTTAAACTCCTATCATCCTATCTTAGCCTATGTAGGTGCAGGCTCTTCCATAGGGTAGCTTCTTGCGCAGGGGTGATTGAGCTGGCCACCTCTCTTCATCTTCTCTCACCAATGCTAGGTCTTTCCCACGAAGAGCAGCCCTCAACTTCTTGTTCTCCAGTCTCTCTGAAATGAGAAGGTCAACGGTGTTGCGGAGCTCATCCGTGGTGCCATCCGCATAGGAGTATTGTGCGGCAGTGTAGTCGGCTTGCAATGTCGGTGATCTGATCTCTGGCAGTCTTCCACGGGGTAGCCCACGGAAGTGATTTGTATGGAGGGAAGATCGCAAAGATCGGAAGCTAGATGGTTAGGGTGGACAGACGCAAGGATTTAGACAGGTTCGGGCCGTCAATTCGACGTAATACCCTACGTCCTGTTTGGGGGTGTTGTATTGCGTGGATTGTAGATTGGATCGTCGTCCTCCCTCCTGGAGGGGGTCCCTGCCCGCCTTATATATCGGGGAGGCAGGGTTACAAGTCGGTTTGTAGCCGAGCCTATCTCTAAGGATCCTTTCCTTCTTTACAAAAACTCCTATTCTAATTAGAACTTCTCCTTCCGAGTCCTTCCTTCATGCGCCGGCTTGTCCCGCACGTCATCAGGTCCACAACAGTGGGCCAGGCCGCCCCCTATCGTGGGGGTTGCCAGGCCTGCTCGTAAGGTACCCGGGGACCATATTCCCCACAGTAGCCCCTGAGCACTTCTTGGCCGATCGTTGGCTGTAATTGATCTACCTTTTTCTCGCATGATCCGAGTGCACCGAAACTTTGCCAGAATGCTTGATCAGATTTCCGAGTAGTGTAGGACTTTGTCCGAGTGGTTTCGAGGAAGATCCGAGTGCATGCTCAAACGTTCCTGAAAACGATTTTTTAATTGTAGCCTTAATGAGGGGAAGAAGTGCTCTTTTTCACGACGCAAAAGCGAAGTGTATACACTTAGCCCCCGAGCCTTGGGTAATTTTAGTATAAAATTGGCCAAGGGTCTTCAATTTTTCTCCATCAAAATCATGATCTTCAATGGCGTGCACCTCCTGGTGCACCCATTGGGTGTAGCCCCCGAGCCTTGAGCAGAGTAGAATAGTCTGGTCGAGGGTCAAAATATAATCTTATAAAAATCTTTTTGAACTTAATCCATCAATGGCGTGCACCTCCTGGTGCACCCATTGGGTGTAGCCCCCGAGTCTTGATTCGACTCGGCGCGATCGTGTCAAGACTCTAAAAGCTGTGAATCCTTGCTGAATCTTTTAGCCCCCATGCCTCTGGGCATGGATTTCGAATAATTCCCTCCTTTTAGGGAATTTTTACTAATTTCCCCTTTTTAGGGAATCTTTTCTCGAGTCCTTTGAACTCGGTGTGACTCCCGAGTCGTGTTCCACGACCCAGCCTGACCATATGGTAAATCACCTTCTCACAAGATCTATACTTATCAGCACTTGACCCGGATTCCCAAGTCAATTTAGCGATAGTATCGCATGCATTAAGTAAGAATCAATTGCAAGGTTGCAATATTAATTGCAAAAATAAGCCTAACCATCGACCAATTGTAGCCTCACGACCGAGTGGTTTCTGCCCATGAGCATTTGCTCACAAGCCCACGTAATTGTCAACTAACAGAACCGAAAGGTCGTGTCATTATTATTTAGCCTATCAAAGGCTTATGCCAGCCCATTTAGGCCCATCAATCCTGCTAGGCCCATTGTTTCCTAGGGAAACTAACGGTTGCCTTATGAGGCCAGTATATCGCGAGATGTCGCGACTCCAACTCGCATCTTTGAATTTAAAGCGACGCGACGTGCTAGCGTCAGTTGAGTTCCCGAGACTGGCACCGCGTCGCGCGCGGGAGGAACGATTTATTCCATTATAAGCCATCCCCGCCGCAATCTTCTTCCTTTCCTCGCCATTTGCCTTCACCGCATCCAAGGTCTCCTTTCCCGCTCAGGCGCAAACCCTAGATCCACCTTCATCGCTTCACACCTGCAATCTCCAAGCTCTGTTTGTTGCGGCTATGGCGCCGAAGCGGAAGGAGACGTCGCCGGGGAAGAAGCGGACGGTCAAGGCCAAGACCACCACCGATGCCTCCGTGAACCGCGCCGCCGAGTGGAGGAAGTCCTCTACTACCACCAGGCGTCTCGAGCAGCTCGTCATCGACGGCATTCTCCCGGACCAGCAAACCGCCGAATGGCGCGCGGCCTTTGGTGAGTCTTTCCCCACCCCGAATTCCACTGATTTAGTGGTCTTTGAGTCCTTTCTTGTTTGTGGATTTGGTGTTCCCGTGCACCCTTTTCTCCGCGGCTTGCTCCATTTCTACGGGATCAGTCTCTGCGCACTGAACCCGAACTCCATCCTTCACATTTCTATTTTCATCAACCTCTGTGAGGCCTATCTTGGGATAGAGCCTCACTTCAATCTTTTTTGCTATCTCTTCTTGCTGAAGCCTCACCCTAGCACCGAGCGCCCGCATGTAGTTGGAGGCGCCGGGTTTCAACTCCGTGAGGGTCGAGGCCAGGAGTATTTTGAAATTCCTTTTCCTACCACCAACAAGGGGTGGCAGTCCGAGTGGTTGTACATAGGGAACCACTCGCCTGCCATCTCTTCCGAAATAGATTCCTGTCCTGTCCCCTCCAAGTCCTGGAGTTCTCTCCCCAAAGACAACGAGATGGACGAAGTTCGGGAGCCGCTGAGCCTCATTGCCGAGCAGAAGAGCAGAGGTTTGACTGCCGTAGGAGTGGCAGCCAACTTCGTGCTGCGCCGGATCCAACCCCTCAAGCAGCAAGCTCATCCAGCATATGAATACTACCCCCGAGGGGGACAACACACGTGAAGCCCCCGAGCGTGTCGATAAAAGTCAAGCTGCAGCCCGGATTGCCAAATTTTTTGCGTCAGGAACTCCCCTGAAGACTTCTGATGGCCCTCAGGCCTACAACTTGTCTAATCCTCGCCCTGAGGTAATAAATCGATTTGTTTCTGTTTGTGTGTTCAATTCCACCCATTGGGTGTAATCCCGATGAAAAACTGAACCCAACTTTGATATGCAGGGTCGAGTTGCTTTTGTATCAATCCCCCCTCTCCCTGAGATGCCAAAAGGGGTGGACCAGCCGGTGACACGCAGGGCCAGCACTGCTGAAGAAGCACTCGAAGGAGCCGAGGATGACTTGAACGACTCTGATGCAAATCTGTCATCCTCGCCTTCTCCAGATGTGTTGTCGCCGAGTGGTGGCAAAGCGGCCATCGTCTCGAAGAATCGGAAGGGCTCAGCTGCCGCAGGGATCACAATTGGGGACGCACCGAGCTGTCGCCAACTTATCATCGCCGAGTCATCAGACTTAGATGATGACGAAGGTGGTGATGCCGGGTCGTCGATCCCGCCCTCGCTGATCACCTCGGAACATTCTCCCATCGCCGTCGAACCGTTGCGTACCGCGATTCCAAGGGACCTTCCCTCCCCGACTCGGGAAGGAAGGCGCTTGAAAGTGCGCATATCTACTTGGTAAGAGTTGTTGCCAACATTTTGTTGACTTTTGATTTTTTCATGTAATTGTCCCTTATGTGCTTTGTCGTGCAGCATGCCGTCTGATATGCCTTTTGCAGACTCTGCACCGCGACCAATCGGCGAGACAGAGATCCCAGAGATCCAGGCACCCCACTTGCCTAATCCTCTTGTTGATGAGCCTGTGGAGCAGGCTCAAGAGCTTGTGGAACCGCCCCAAGAATCACCGCGCACACCAATCCCGGCGCCGCCGAGTCCTGCTCAGGAGTCACCGACCGCACTGCCTACTCCGTCCTTGAGCAGCCCCCAGCCTGATCCTATTATTGAACAGACTGTGACAATGGAGACGCCCCAAGATGCAGAGGTCGAAGTTACACCTGTGGCGGGCGTAACTCCAGGTGATGGTGACGCTATGACGCCCATGGCAGAGTTCAAATTGCTCCTTCGTCGCCTGGGACTGATGGCCGAGGTATCCTTGAGCCACCTTTCCTGTTTAAATAGAGTACCGAATGGTACAATTGTTTGCTGTGTCTTTTGACGGTCGTTTGCAGGAAATAACTGCCGATGCCGAGGCCAAAACCTTGGAGATTCAAAAGCTGATTCCTGCAGCGGTTAAGGCCGACTCCTTGGTGGCTCGAGTGGCTGAGCTCGAAGCCGAGCTGGCTCAGGCGACGCAGGGTATGAGTCAGGCCTAGTATTTTATTTTGCACTATTGTTTTACTGAACATACCTAATATAAGTATGTTATGTCAGCTCGTGAAGCCGCTGTGTCTCAACACAAGGCCGAGTTGGAGGAAACCCAGCGCACCGTCCGCGATCTTCGCGGAGAGGTGGAACAAGCTAAGCTCAACGAAGCCAAAGCTGCACAGGAACTTAGAGGTATACTATTTTTTTTATGTCAGACGTGAACATCTTGTCCAGATTTGACTTGCTGTAGATTACCGGGTCTGGACTTTGGCCCAATATGCAGATCTCACTGCCAAGGTGACTCGTCTGGAGGGCGAGGCAGAGGCACTGCACACCGAGAAGTGCACGTTGGAAGGTGCTATTCGAGTGGTGGCGGAAGAAATCGAGCCGGAGGTGGCATCGCCTTCAGCTTCTATCCTCGACCGCACTCGGGCGCTTCCACGTCTCTTTCGGTGCCAGCTTCGCTCGATCAGCCAGGCCAGCTGCGGTCACGTCTTGGCGATCCTTAAGTCGCCGTTCCCATCGTCCGATCTGGAGCCACTCGGAGGGGGGTATGCTGCTGGCACCTCCGAGGAGGACGTGGGCAGGCTGCTGCTTGAAGTGGAGCCAATCGCCAATGTTCTGTCGAAGGACGTTGTCGATGAGACTGACGAGGCTGGCCCTTCTGGTGGTCGCGATCCTGCAAATTAATTTTTGTAGATTATCTGTAGTATTGGTAGTAGAAGTACTTTGAACAATGTTTAATCTTTTGTGCTTGTATATAAGTTTCTGGAGGTGCTACTCCCTTCCTTTCTGCGCTGGCCGTAATTTTCGAGTGGTTGACCTGTTACGGAGTAGATTAGCCTCGTTGGTCTTAGTCTCATGCCGCAGAGCATTATCGTGCGTGTAGAGCTTTGACTTGGCGAGTACTTTCCCCCACGATTTAAAGTTTGTTCCATTCGTACTTTATGTGCATCACGTGAAAGAAGAAATTCGAGTAGTAGACATAATGTAGATAGAAGATGAAATCAACTTTATTGATAACTCATATGACATTTATAAATCTGCCGAGTCGAAACTGGGGATGATTATCCACAAAAACCACTCGTCGAGAATTATTAAAAAATATCTTAAAGAAAGAAGAAATTAATACATAACTTGATCAAGGGTAGAAACGCTGTAGATGCTCGATATTCCATGGATTTGGGATCTCCACCCCGTCTTCCGTCATGAGGCGATATGAGCCTGGGCGACTCACTTTCTTCACGATGTATGGTCCCTCCCAGGGAGACGCAAGCTTGTGCGCGTCCTTGGTGTCTTGCTTCCTTCTCAGAACCAAGTCGCCGGCTTCAAAGGACCTCTGTTTGACGGTTCGATTGTGATATCGTCGAAGGACCTGAGCGTAACGCGCGGCTTGGATCTGGGTGGCCATCCTCTTCTCCTCGATACTGTCGAGGTCTTCGATTCGCGCCACGTGCGCGTTGTATTCATCATAAAATTCCACTCGGGGCGAGCCGTACGAGATGTCGGTTGGTAGGATAGCCTCCGAGCCGTAAACCAGAAAGAATGGTGTTTGCTTCGTGGCACGACTCGGCTGGGTACGCAGCCCCCAGACTACAGCGGGCAACTCCTTGATCCATCGGCCAGCGTACTGCTTTAGCTTCTTAAATATACGGGCCCTGAGTGCTTTAATTATTTTGCCATTGGCTCTTTCAACCTGGGCATTGGCCTTTGGGTGCGCCACGGATGCAGGGCATAATTTGATGCTCCTCTCGCTGCACCAGTCTTTGAACTCCTGTGCTACGAAGTTCGTACCATTATCTGTGATGATACGATTTGGGACTCCGAAGCGATGAGTGATGTCGGTCAAGAATTCGATGGTCTTTGCCGCCGTGTGCTTTCTGACTGGTTTCACCTCGATCCACTTGGTGAACTTGTCAATAGCCACTAAGACATGGTCAAAACCACCCGTCGCCTTCTTGAACGGACCAATCATGTCCAAGCACCAACAAGCAAGGGCCAGGACATTGGTATGGTCTGTAGCTGTTGTGCTGGTGCGTGTATTTACCTTGCAAAATATTGACACCCTTGGCAATGCCACACAATCTTGTCTGCGTCTGCTACAGCAGTCGGCCAGTAGAAACCAGACCGGAAGGCTTTACCAACAATGGTTCTAGCCCCGGCGTGGTTACCGCAGATGCCTGTGTGTATGTCTTTCAAGAGCACAATACCCTCCGAGCGACTTACGCATTTCTAGAGAATTTGAGAGGCTCCGGATCGACGATACAGCTTTTCTCCAATGATGACGTAGTTTTTACTGCGCCGCACGATTTGTTCGTGGAGCGATTTCAGATCTTTTCCATCTCCTGCGACCTCTGAGGGCAATATGCCGCTGTCAAGATAGTTGAGGATTTCACTCCTCCAGTCCAACGCTTCGTCCACCACCAATGTGGCTGAATCCAGGGTTTCTCCGACTAGTTGCTCCATGGCAGTACCATCCGGGTTCATCTTAGTAGATGGTTTAATAAGATCTTGGATGAAAACTCCGGGTGGAACGCCTTCACGGGTGGACCCCATCTTGGCAAGTGCATCAGCTGCCTTATTATAGTCACGTACCACGTGATGGAACTCTAAGCCGTAGAATTTCCCTTCCAATTTCCGGATTTCCTCGCAGTAAGCGTCCATCTTCTCATTGGACCTTGACCAATCCTTATTTACCTGGTTTATAACCAGGGCAGAGTCCCCACGAACCATCAGGCATTTGATGCCTAAAGATACGGCGATGCGGAGACCGTGCAAGGCTGCTTCGTACTCAGCTGCATTGTTAGATACTGGGAACATGATTTGCAGAACGTATTTTAGTTCTTGTCCACTTGGGGAAATTAGAAGTACGCCAACGCCGCCTCCTTTGATCTGGAGGGAGCCGTCGAAATACATCTCCCAGTACTCGACTTTCTCGTTATCAGCCGGAGCTTGGTTCTCTGTCCAGTCTGCTACGAAGTCGGCCAAAACCTGAGACTTGATAGCAGTACGTGGAACGAAGCTAATCTGGTGAGCGGCCAGTTCAATTGACCATTTGACGATTCGGCCACTTGCGTCTCAGTTATGGAGTATTTCCCCTAGAGGACTTCCGCATACTACCAAGATTGGATGGGCCTCAAAATAATGCTTCAGCTTTCTTGCTGAGATGAGAACTCCGTAGAGTAACTTCTGCACATGGGGGTAGCGGATCTTGGACTCCGTCAGGACCTCGCTGACGAAGTAGACTAGTCGCTGGACTCCATATGTGTGCCCTTCTTCAGGACGTTCGACCACTAGTATCGTGCTAACCACTCGGGGGTAGCAGAGATGTAGAGGTATAGCTGTTCCCTTGGTTGAGGTGGGACGAGGATGGGCGGCTTCAGCAAGTACTCCTTGAGCTCCTGGAAGGACTGTTTCGCCTCGTCATCCCACACAAAATTGTCCTGCTTCTTGAGTAGTTTAAAAAATGGCAATCTGTGGACGCCGAGCCGTGATATGAAACGACCGAGCGCTGCCATGCATCCAGTAAGCTTCTGCACATCCTTCTGAGTAGTTGGTGGCAACATCTTGATGATGGCAGTGATCTTCTCGCGGTTTGCCTCGATGCCGCAGTTGCTGACCATGAAGCCGAGTAGTTTCCCTGACAGGACTCCAAAGACACATTTTTCCGGGTTGAGTTTCCATCGGAATGCATGTAGTTGTTCGAAGACCTTTGTCAGGTTCTCTATCATGTCCTCGAGGTTCATGATTTTAACCACGATGTCATCGATGTAGGCCTCTACTATGTCTGGAATTAGTTTATCTAGACACGCTTGGATGGTCCTCTGGTAGGTTGCGCCTGCGTTTTTCAGACCGAAGGCCATTGTATTGTAACAATAGGCACCAAACGGCGTGATAAACGCGGTTTTTATCTGGTCTTCCAGCTTTAGGCCTATCTGGTGATAGACTGAGTAGCAGTCGAGGAAACAGAGCAGGGCAGAGCCTGCCGTGGAATCAACGAGTTGACCCATGCGGGGGGGGGGAACGAAGGGGTCTTTAGGGCAAGCTTTGTTGAGATCTGTATAGTCAACGCACATTCTCCATTCATTATTATTTTTCTTCCTTACAAGAACTGGGTTAGCTAACCAGTCGGGGTGAAACACCTTCTGAATAAAACCGGCAGCTAACAGCTTTGTAATTTCTACCCTAATCGCCTCCTTGCGGTCCTGCGCGAATCGACGAAACCTCTGCTTGATTGGTTTGGCAGTCGGATTGACCTTCAAGGAGTGCTCGGCAAGTTCCCTCGGGACACCTGGCATATCGGATGGTTTCCACGCGAATATGTCGGCGTTTTCCCTCAGGAATTTGACGAGCACTTCTTCCTATTTGGGGTCCAGTTCGGCCCCGATAATGGCCGCCTTCTTCGGGTCTTCGAGGTCCAGCGAGATCCTCTTGAGCTCCATCTCCTTGGTTGGCGAGATGGCTTCTTTCACGGGTTTCTTGGCAGGGATCTCGAGGGAGTCCTTGTCCACCTCCTGCGATGCAGCCAACACTTGCGTCATGCGCTTCAACATTTCCAAGGCAGCTGCCACATTGAGGGTCTCCTGTTTGCAAGTGTAAGCGACTCAGATGTCCCCCAAGACGGTGATTACGCCCTTGGGTCCTGGCATCTTCACCTGCAAGTAGACGTAATGAGGGATCGCCATGAACTTGGCGAGCGCCGGCCTCCCGAGGATGGCGTGATATGCAGTCTCGAAGTTGGCCACAGTGAACTGTATGTGCTCGGTCCGGTAGTTGTTCCGGTCTCCGAAGGTAACGGGCAATGTGATATGCCCGAGTGGTTCTGCCCGTTCTCCCGGTATCAGACCATAGAATGGGGATTGGGGGGACGCAGGTCGAGAGTGGTTAGGCCGAGTTCCTTCAATGTGTTAGCAAAGAGGATGTTCAGGCCACTGCCACCGTCAACTAGCACCTTGGTGAGCTGAACGCTGCGGATCGTCGGAGCTACTTCCAAGGCGTGGGACCCGAGCTTCGGTATGAAGTGCGGGTGATCTTCCCGAGTGAAGGTTATCGGTACTTCTGACCACTTAAGGTACTCAGGTACCGGTGGCTCCCTGGCGTGCATGACCTGTCGATTGGTGAGCTTCTGCTGGCGCTTCGTCTCGAAACCTTCCGGTCCTCCGTAGATCATACGGACCACTCGGTCGGCCTCCTGAAAATCGTTGGCAGCTTCGTCATTTCGCCTGTCATCTCCTGGGGAACAATCGTTCCTCCTCTTATAGGGAGGGCCTCTGTTGCCCCCTGTGAAAGCTCGCTTCAACCCGTAGCACTCTCGTGCCGAGTGCTTGTGGTGTTTGTGGTACGGACATTGCTCATCGAGCATGCGCTGGAAATCTTCTGGAGTTATCCGGCCTCTGGGCCGATCCAGAGTGGCGACCACGTCGCCCTCGCTTTTCTTCTTGTGGGAGTGACTGTCACTGCAACGATGATCATCACGTCGTTCTTCGTCCTCGTGGCGGTCGCGCTTGTGGGTTGACTTATTCTCTTCCTCCCAACGGTTCTTGATCTCGTTGAGTTGTTCCCTCTCCGCGATCTCTGCATACGCCCACGTACTAGCGACCCGGAACATGTCATTAACAGTCGCGGGCGGCTTTCGTGTCCACTTGTGGATCAGTCTTCCATCGGAGATGCCATTTTGGAAAGCGGTCATCACCTCAAGGTCTGTCACGTCCGTGATGGAGTTGCGCTTCTCCGAGAACCTACGTACAAAGTCATGCAGGGACTCGTTCTTGCGCTGTCGTACTTGACCAAGGAGCCGCTTGCTCCCGGGCCTCTCCCAAGTTCCGAGGTAATTACCGATGAAGAGCTCGGTGAGTTGGTCCCAGTTATCGATGGAGTTCTGAGGGAGTCCTGCTAGCCAGTTGCGACAATCTTTGGTCAGCATGATGGGGAGGTAGTTCGCCATCACGTCCTCGTCGCCGCCAGCGGCTTGTACGGCGGTGTAGTAGATCTGAAGCCACTGGGATGGATCAGATTTCCCGTCGTACTTGTCGATGTCCGATAGCTTGAAGCTCCTAGGCCAGGTCACGCTTCTCAAGTGCTCGGTGAATGACTGGAATCCGCCGATCCGACCTCTGGGGCGGGAACCACTCGGATCCGTGCCACCCGTTGTCCTTGGGGGAGTGCGCTCCCTTCTGCGATCTCGATCCCTGGGTGGAGAACGGGTCCTCCGAAAGGTCTGAGTCCAGGGAGGAGATCGGTCCCGTCGGTAGGTTCTGTCGCACGGTGGAGTCTGCTCCCTTTGCGGGGTTGGCTGCCTCCGTGAGGGAGTTGCTCGTCTTCGCGACGGAGTCGGCCGTCGAGGCGGAGTACGAACGCCGTTATTGCCGCGTCCTGGGCTACCGGAGAGATCGGAGTAATCAGTATAGTCTGACTCCATCGAGTAGCCGCTCCGGTTAGAGTTACGACGGGGATTCCCATGCTCCCGATCGTATTCCTCGCGACGTCGAGCCTCTTCGCGGTCATGTTCCTCAGCGCTGCTGCGGATGATGTTCCTCGCATCTCGGTCTCGGTTGATCGTGTCACGCAGATCTTCATCACGGTTCGATCCGCCGCTGGTCCGGTGTCGAGTCGACCCAGGCTCAGGAGCGGCCGTACGCGCTCTGTTCTGCATCTGGTGAACCTGGACGGAGTCGGCCTGCACGAAAGCCCTTACCTTATCCAGGCTTGGAGTACTAGGCGGTAGCCGACTGATCTCTTCGTCGATGGTGACGAGGTTCTGGACTGGTGTCTCGTAGACGTTGAATCCATTGTACTCGAACGTGTCGTCACGCATCAGGTTCCGCTGGCTTCTCCTGTCGCGTCGGTCCCGACGATGATGATGGTCCTCCGAGGATGGTTCTCGAGTTTGAGCGGTGCCAGATCCTGATGCGTTGGCCCCTTGTGGTCAGGCGGCTCTGCGAGTCGCCCGATTGGCGTTGCGTCCTCGGCGCTGATCTCTGGCTTCAGGCGCCTCGTCGGCCGGGGTGAGTTCATCCTCCGTCACGGGGTTAGGTGGCGTTGATGGCGCCACCATGTAGCAGTATGACCCGGCTCCGGGTTTTCCTTGCGCGAGGTAATCTTCCTCGGACTCGAAAGGATCGGTTATGGGCGTGCCACGTTCCGAACTACTCGGAGTTGACCCTCCGGGTGATCCAAATTGCTCCGGCTCCGTAGAGGAGTCGGACGCGGTGTAACCCTCTTGCAAGTCGTCCAGGATCGAGGGTCCCCATGGGTTTGACTCGTAGGAGTCGCTCTCAGAGGGGGAATCATCCACCTGAACGATCGCTTTCATCTTCTGCTGACAGGAAAGCGCGCGGAAGCCGGGGGTCTGGATGGTGATGACCTCAGGGCTCGGAACGCACGTCTGTCGAGCGTTTTTGTTCTGAGATGACTCAGCGACGCGACTCTCAAGGGCCGGATCGGAACCGAGTGGTTGCTGACCCGCGCCCGATTGGTTGGTCCCCGCGTTTTGCGATGGATTCAGCGGGGCAAATTCGGCGCGATCAGATGCGATCGGACCGGATTGGGCCGTGACGGCCGAAGTCGGCGCCAGAGAGGAGTCCTCCGTGATGGTTGTAGCTTCTGCCGCTTGGGGATCCGAGGCGGCGGTGGTGCTCCCGAACTGGATCTCGACTCCGTCGACGTCCGGGAGGTTGCAGCTGTCCAAGATCTTGACGTGGTCCATCGGGCTCACCAAATTGATCTCGGCGATATCCCCTACCTGGCGTGCCACTGTCGGTGATATGATCTCCGGCAGTCTTCCACGGGGTAGCCCACGAAAGTGATTTGTATGGAGGGAAGATCGCAAAGATCGGAAGCTAGATGGTTAGGGTGGACAGACGTAAGGATTTAGACAGGTTCGGGCCGACAATTCGACGTAATACCCTACGTCCTGTTTGGGGGTGTTGTATTGCGTGGATTGTAGATTGGATCGTCGTCCTCCCTCCTGAAGGGGGTCCCTGCCTGCCTTATATATTAGGGAGGCAGGGTTACAAGTCGGTTTGTAGCCGAGCCTATCTCTAAGGATCCTTTCCTTCTTTACAAAAACTCCTATTCTAATTAGAACTTCTCCTTCCGAGTCCTTCCTTCATGCGCCGACTTGTCCCGCACGTCATTAGGTCCAGAATAGTGGGCCAGGCCGCCCCCTATCGTGGGGGTTGCCAGGCCTGCTCGTGAGGTACCCGGGGACCATATTCCCCACATGCAAGTTGAGCTCGGCATTCATTTGACCTCTGATTCCTTCAATCAGACTACACACTTGATTGGAAGCACGCTGGGGGAAGTGACTCCACATGATACCTTCCAACAGGTGAGACTCATCATACAAAAGCCTGCTGAGAGCCTGTCTGGCAGCATCATCAATTCCTGCAGCGAGGGAGGCACGTGTACTGATCGCTCGATACTCACACACATCCACTGTTCCACCATTCACATTGTCTGGCCGACCGATGTGCACAAACACATCCCACTCATCAGGGTACCTCGGATGCTCTCCTTGGTGACCCACATACCCGATCTCTGCTGCATACCCCAACTACTCAAACAGCTACTCTAACAAGCGAGGAAGATGGGCGCCACCTCCATCATGGCGGTGAGTCCTCACTGTCCACCTCTCTAGCGGGGGTGACATTGGCTGAACGGGATGATCAGAACCCGCTTCTGATCCTCCATCTGCTCCTTGAGGTTCAGCTTGAGCTTCAGCTTCAGCTGCTAATGGTGGCACCTCTACTTGATCAACTTGTGGCTCTTCTGCAGCAGCAACAGGGGCGCCATCATCCTCTTCATCATCGCTGAGTGCAATCACTGGTGGCGGCACTGGCACGTTAGCTGGTCCCTTCATTAAGATCTCCTCATCGACTTCCTCATCATTAACCTCAGCTTGATGGTAGAGATGGACGTTGTACTGTGGAACCCCACTCAAACGAGCGGTCTTCAAGCGGTGAACCATCTTCTGTGATAAGGGAACTTTCAATGAGTAAGACATGTGATTTAAAATGACAAGAAGTAGCTCCAAGGGTGAGATAAAATCAATAACAAGAAGAAATAAAATAAAGATAAAATAAAATGGAATAAAATAGTTTTATATCAGAGTAAAGCGAAAATAAAAGGCTTCTAATCATTAGTATCCTTATTTCGACCATTTTCTAACTAGGCTAACGTTCCTAGAGGCAACACGGCTCTGGTACCACTTTTGTCACGCCCATTTTCAGAAGAAAACGAACCATCTCATATACAAGTCTTTATCCAAGGCAACTCACATATAATTGACAAAAATAAATATCACAGCGTGCAAGAATAAATAGAGTATTAAATAGCATTATTACAAGCCAAGGTTTGTCTCCATAGAATAAATAGAGTTTTTATTTAACGCTGCGAATGAAACTCCTCTAAGACCTTGAGGTTGCCTGGCAGAGATGCAGCCTAGAACTCCTGGAAGTCGCCGGGGAACTCCTCAAAGCTCTCCACGTCTGAACAAATCCGGATCGGTCGTTGCAAAAATAAATGAACAAGCGTGAGCACATGCCGTACTCAACAAGCTAAAGATAACGAAATGATATGCAAGGCTTAAACAAGGATAGGCTGAAAGTTTAAGCATTTAGCATTTTAATTGATCAAATTTTAATTAAGCAAGCTTAAGTATAAGTTTATACCACCCACAATTAATGAATAAAGTAACATAAAGATGAGAGCCTCAACATAAAGTTAATAATTTGAATAATGTTCCGATAATTTAAATATGTGAGTGTCCAGGCCGCTCGTAACCGTGAGCACGACTATCATGATAGTTTTTATTAACCTTGCAAGGTTTGTACAGCTTTACCCAGCAGAAGTGTCACCCTTTTTGCCCGAGGTTTGCAAGGCCCCATTAGACACTTCCTTTGGTGAATGGCCAAGGATCCACTACGAGACCGTTACGAAGCTTCCCTAACAAGTGACAACCCGCTAAGGTTCCAAGACGAAGCAGGCATAACCCTCTCTGAAGAGTGCTCCTTAGCAAAGACCGCTCCTCAACAGGGCCAGGCTATACACCGTCAACGCTTCCCCTCTTACCCAGTCCAGGTGATGTTGTCCCAAGCTAGAGTCACTAGTTAATAAGTCAAGGCCAGAGCCCATTAGCACTGCGGTTGTACGGTATGTCCCGGGTGGTTCTCCATGTTTCCAATTAAATAGGTGATCTTGTTACCGAGGCATAGCGTGATAAAATCAAGATTAACATAGGGGTTCAATTAAACAGTAGAGCACTAGCAAAAGCTAGAGCAAATTTATTAACTCATGTTAAAGGCATGTTATTCAGGATAGGGTGGCTAGGCATGTCCTTAGTAGGAAAACCCATCAAAATTAAATATAACATGCAACTATGGTCGGTTGAACATAAAATTAAGTTTTTAATTTAAATAGGACAAAGCATGACCAAGGCGACTTGCCTTCAGCGAAAGCTTGCTGCTGCCCGAACTCCTCGAACTCCTCTCCCGGGAAGTCAGCAAAGCGCGGATCGTCTACCGGTACACACATGCAACAAGCAAAAGAAATAATAAGAAAATAGTATAACAATCATAACAAACCAATACGTGGTCCGCACATATAGATTGTACATAAAACAACGATTCCAACGATATCTTGAACGCGTAAAACGGAGTTAAGATGCAAAAGATATGATATAAACAAGATTAAGGACTTGCTAGCAAAGAACAGGAATTTCCAGGGGCCTAAACAGAAATAAAAGGACTAAACGGTAAGAATTTATGAACTGCGCGAGATAGATCTGTAAATAGAGAAAAGCTCGAGGGCTTTTCTGCAAAACCGGCTGACGGCGGCGGCGGGTCAGACGGCGGGTGACGTCCGGCTGGCGTCACCGCGGACGGCGTCAGCTGACGTCGGCGCGGCGAGCGCCGTGGACCGCGCCGTGGACTCCGGTCCATGGGTCCACGGTGGACCGGGTCAAGGGGTACGCAGCCATCAGATCTTGGCCGCAGGCGACGGATCGGACGACCCGCAGCCACTCCGGCGCGCGGCGGCGGCGGCGGACACACACGCGCGGCGGCGCCATGGCCGGCGAGCGGCGGCGCGCGCGGAACCAGCGCTAGGGGGCACGGGAAGACGTGCTGAGAGCACGAGAGGGCGGCGAAGCTCACCACGAGCACGATGGTGACGACGGCGAGGCTCGGCGGCGACCAGAGGAGGCGGACCGAGCGGCGGCGGCGGCTCGAGGCGCGGCTAGGGTTAGAGCTAAAGGTTGCACGCGGAGCGGCGACGCGATTTAAATAGGCCTAGGGCCCTGCCTTGGCGTGCGGGCCAAGGAGGCGGCGGCGGCCGGGACTCGGACTCGAATCCGGCTCGGCGGCGCGCGGGGTGGAGAATGATAGGCGGGACCCGCCCGTCAGCGGCTGAGCGAAGGCGGCCGGAGGCGGGGGCGCGGGCGATCGGCGAAAGCGGAAAAAGTCGAAGCGGCTGCGGGGCGCGCGCGCGAAGGGAAGGCAGAAAGGAGCGGGGGTGCCTTCGGCGTCGGCGCTGGCGGGGCGGACGCGGGCCGCGCGTTACTGGGCCGCGGCTGCGCGCTGGGCCGGCTGAGCTGCGGCTGCTGCTGGGCTGAAAGGAGAGGGAGAGGGGCGAAGCTGAGCGGGCCGAGAAGATCAGGGGGCAAAGGTGGACTTGCTGATTTTTAAACAAACAACACTCAAACTAAATTCTAATTCAACAAAATTTGAATTCGAGCAACTCAAAATAAAATGCAGCAGCATGAATGCAACAATTCAAAGCTAAGTTCATTAATTATTTTGAAAAAAACATTTTTGGCTTTCGATTAATTCGATAAATTGCTAGAAAATCCTTAACGCCCTAATTAAATTCAAATAAATTCTAAAAAATTTTAAAAATTGCAAAGTTGAAATTTGGGGTGTTACAAAAATGGGCAGCACACCAGGCCGAGCGGCACCATGCAGGCCGGCCGTCCTCCCTCGACTGTCGCTGTCCCATCCTCACCTACCGGAGCACGATGCACAGGAAGGTGACCACCGACGCACGGGATGGGCACGACCGGCGCCATGTGCAGGCCGAACGGCCTGCCTCAGGCCGACCGGCCTCCCCCTGCCACGCCTCTATAAAAGCCGACACCCAGCTCAGGAGCAGCTTGCCTCAAGCACAGGTATGCATGCATCCTGAGCACTTCCCTTCTCCCTCGCTCCGAATTTCGAAAATCTTTAAGTAAGGTTAGAGTTTAAACCACAAGAAAATTCTGCTAAAATACATTCTTGAATTCTTGTGAGAACAAACCCCTGCCGGTTGAACGAGAACGTTTGTGGTGGTTCTTACCCCACAAGAACGACTAACCGAGTTGTGGTGATTAATCTCCCACAAGAACCCCTAACTTCTGACTGTCTAACCCCTGATTTCCTTTGGGTATTGTGAGACTAACATTTTGCAGGAATCATGTGGACAAAGGCACGTCAGACGGCACGTGGAGTCATGACCAAGCTCAGCTCTTCGAGCTCCCGTCGCTCTCAGGGATCATCTGCTTCCCGGGACACTATGTTTGTCGACTCAACTCGACAAGACACAGAGTCCCAGGAGGAGGAAGTGCCTTGGAACAGGCTCCGCATCCGAATCATGACTCGGGTCGAGCACATCGTTGCTCGGTCCGAAGAAGAGAGAACGGTGCTCGCCATGCTCCAGGACCGCTACTACACGCATGCCAAGTACTTCGATCTCATACTGCTGATCAAGACCGGTCTCGGAGGAGACATGGAACGGGCTTTCAACAACGCCGGATGGCAAAACTTTTACCCCGTCCCAGAAACAGGTTCACACTTCCTCACTATGGAGTTTTTGATGAGTTTGAAAATCGAAGTTCTTCCCAACGAGACAAATATTTGCTTTCGGTTTTTCAACGAGGATTTTACCATGACCCCGAAGCAACTCAGTGAGGCTCTTGGTTTCAACAAGAGATGCATCATTGATGCCAACATGTTGGTGACTAACCACCGGTACAACCGTGCCACATGGTGGGATAGCATCACAGGCGAGCCATCCTCGGGGAAAAATAGCATCACTGCCATCCAAAACCCCACTCTTCGTTTTCTGGCGAAGTGGATTGCTATGGTGGTTCACCCACGAGCTGATTTGCGTCTTTGCCTTTTGCCTGATTTAGAGTGCCTTTATGCCATGGTCAAGAAAATTCGTTTCTCACCTGTCATGAGCATGCTTGACGACTGGCAGAGGTTAGTCACTGGCCGAGCCACAATTGACATAACCTCACTAGTCACCCGTATTGCCACCCACGTTGGTGCTTTGTAGGGCGCTCAAGTCACTTTCCTTCCCGCTACACAAGAGTATCAGTCTTGCATTGGTTTAGACCATTTTATCCAGGGTCACTTGATGCCCGAGGGCCCTGGCCATACTCTTTTCATGTGCTATCCTAGTTTCGTCGACGAAGTCGAGCTTCCATGCCCGGTTTTGTCGCTGAGATCAGCGAAAAGTCTAACCATGCAGCTTAAAAGGAAGGAACCCGCTCGCCACAGTGTTGCAGGCCCTGTGACACGTGGCAGGCGCACCAGGCACGACAGTGAAGCCGGAACTTCTACCGCACCACAGCCCGAGTACCACCATCAGCAGCAACCCGAGTACCACTACCAGCAGCAGCCCGAGTATGATTACCAGCAGCCGACGGAGAACCCCACTGCCCACATGAGCTTCGAGGAAGCGTTCGACTACCATCAAGGAATGACAGGATACGGCCCGCAGGTCGGACCATCCGCCTCCGCCAGGTATGACTACAAAAACCCGGTCTCCCGGGGGATCGCTGATCTTAGTACCAGGTTGGAGACGTTGACTCTGCAACAGCAGCAGCTCAGAGATGAAGTCGCACACAACACTGACCTCACCCAGCAGACCTGGGGCATGACCACGTTCCTCCAGACCAACATGCACGGCTTCTTCGACTACATGCACTACGACCCCAACCAGTACTACCAGTGAGCTTCAGCGAAGTTTGGGGGAGTCTCAGGTATGTTTGAAAGCGCCTTGCCTTGCCTTGCCTTGCCTTGCTATGATATAATAATAATAATAATAATAAATATATTTATAAAAAAACAAACAAAAACAATGTTGAATAAAAAGCTCCTTATGTATGGAATATGGTTGATAACCTTGGAATGATGAATAGCTGCTCTATTTATGCCCTTTAAGAGCCTCATGCTTAATCCCTTACTTTCCAAGTATTTGAGTTTGTTGGCATTTAAGGATCCACCATGTTTATCTGTGGAAGGAGAGCACTTGTTCATTGTTTAAGTTATTGTGAGTTTTGATATGGTTTGTTTCGTGGTATAACTGCATGCCTAGTAAGGAACCTCTTGGAAGTTTTTATAAAATATTACTTGGTGAATCTTCCCCGATGGTTTAAATGTCCTATCCAGAGCCTAAACAGTTATACATCTCATGAACTACCATATGCTATCTTGAGTTGCTTTGAGTCTTGTCGAATGGTTAAGTCCGCTTACAGAAGGCACTTGTCATTTACCGGTCTTCCCATCCACCTCAGCCTCAAAATGTCCGACTAGTCAAAGTCCTGTCCCGGGGTTGACATCCACCGTCGATGACATATACTCACCTCATCACAAAGCTCACCCCAAAGGTCCTCAATTACTCCATACAAAGTTGAATTCCTCTCTGTTACCAAAGTAAGGGAAGAGATGTATTCGAAAAAAAAGAGAGTTGGAGGCAATGCTCCATTCGAAAAAGAGAGAGAGAGAGAAGAAAGAAGAAGAGAGAAACATCTCAAAAGTATGAGAGAGAGAAGATAAGGAGTCCCAAGACCTTTGAGCATCACACCTTCTCCCTCTCCACTTGAACCCATGAATTCCAAAGACCGGAATTTGACGAGTGCCATCGCTCGCGAACCACTCTTCGACTCGACAACAGAAGTAACCAAGGTATGCCACGCTTACCCTACCTACAACTCCACTTCAGCTTTAGTGTAGGGAAAAGTTGGTCAATCTGACCATAAGTGAGGTTTAAACACCTTGAGTGACTCGAGAGTACCATCGGGAAATGATTTAACCATCTTTTTGAAAAAATTCATATCTTCGAGATGGAACCTGAAAAGTTGCAGAAAATACTTTGAAAATGACCGTTCAGGCTCTCAACAGCCCAAGGCGTGAACTGTGCAGCCCCACGTTGAATCATGGTATGAGATCTCTTTTATGCCAACTTATTCGAATGATTTGTTGAGTTTTGGCTTAAGTACAAGATACTTAGAGAGTATACACATTGAAGCAACTCCTGACCCACTGAACCTAGAGTTTAGCCTTGCTCGAGGACGAGCAAGAGTCTAAGCTTGGGGGCGTGTTGACAGCCATTCCAACCTAGTTTTGACCGTCAACAATTCGGTGAAATGAGGATGATCATATCATGTTCCACGCATAAATGTGTTTATACTAACAAATTCCATAAGTTTTGGATGAGTTATGGTTGCAGGATGAAACAGGTGAAACAAGGGCCAAACTTGGCACAGAGCCAGGCTGGCCGGCCTAGCCCAGGCCGACTGGCCTCCCCTGGCCAGGTCTGGCCACGTCACTGATCCAGGAGCGCAAGCAAACACCCAGGATGATCAAGCACCGTGCAATCAACGTCGGTTTGATCCAAGGACCCGAAAGGCTTAGATGGGAAACATATGGATTGAAGGGCCCACTTACCTCGGATTCTTGGACAACCTCAACTGAACGCAACCGTTACCGACCTCAGGAAGCAATCTGGAGTGTCCACGACGAAGGCGGTGGCCACGGGCGCCAGGTGTAGGCCGATCGGCCTACAACAGGCCGGCCGGCCTGCTGCTGCCTCCTCACGCGACCAACTTCAGCGTGGAGGTTAAGCAGGCCGGTGGCGTGATGGTTAAGCTAGCTACCGACCTTGGGAGGCTACAAAAGGCCACCTCCTCTTCACCCCAAGACACACACCACACTTCTCAAGTCTTTACTTGAAGGGAGCTCTTGTATCTTTTCCATTTCTTAGATTAGGATTAGAGTTGGGAGTAGAGTCGAGTCGAGCTTCGCTCGGATCTTCGGAGTCTTCGGAGTTCTGGTAAAGCTCTTGTATCCTTTTCTTCTTTTGAAGAGTTTATCATAACAATACTATCTTATTCAGAGCTTAAGTTATCTTTCATATTTATTTCTTGCTCTTTCATAGAGTAAAGTTCTTAGCTCTTTTCAGAGTTAAGTTTTGTCTCCCTTTAGTTTTAGTGTAGAGTTTAGTTTTAGCTCTACCGGGTTTTATCTCGTGGGTTTGCTCGCCTTGACCGGGCGGTAAGACGCCTTAGGGAAGACGGGGATTTCTCTTGACAGGCCTCAAGAGAAATCTTAATCTTCGAGTGCAGACGTGGTGTCTGGCTTGTTGATTAACTAGGAAGTGTGTTGCACCCCACGGAACTGCAGTGGTAGGCGGCAGGTGGTGACGGCCCTGTCCGTCCTTCGTAGTCCACCACGTTCGGGTGTATTCATAACAGTAGTGCTGAGCCCGGAGAACCCCCTCTCTCACCCCGTTCTGAGGTTCTCTCGTTCTAGCCGTCGAAGCAAGCTCTGTCCCCGGTATCTAAGCTAGAGTCTAGGCTAAGGCTAGAGTGTCTTTTGCTCTGAGTTAGGAAGTATCTAAGTCCGGTCTCTCCCAACATCTTTCGTTTTCTATAGACTTAGGAGCTTCTGTGTGTCGCTGGTCTTTCAGACCTTCTATCCGATCATTCATTTGACCATTATCCCTTAAACCTAGAGTTTGTACCCTTGGGTTTTTTGGCTTGATATTTCTAGCAAGATTTATCATATCATTCTTCAATACACTTTAACCATCTGCTTCCCTGCGGAAATATAAATACGATACTCTGGGATAACTCCTGAGGTGAAGTGCTACAACGAGATATATTCTATGCGCTTGCAGAATCCATTTTGCATACAACGACATATATCTTCGCGCTCTTGAGCGTTGCTAAAAACGTGACTCTAAGGAGTGCCAACAATAGCTCGCTGTTAAGTCGCTCTAGCGTTTTTCAACCCGAAGGACATCGTAGTGTAAGAATATGCTCCGTACGGGGTGATGAACATCGTCTTGATCTGATCCTCCTCTTTCAGAGATATCTGGTGATAACCCGAGTAGCAATCAAGAAAGCAAAGTAAAGCGCAACCAGCCGTGGAGTCGATAACCTGGTCGATGCGCGGGAGCCCGAAGGGATCCTTGGGCAATGCTTGTTCAGGCCGGTGTAGTCGACGCACATGCGCCACTTGTTGTTGTTCTTCTTCCTCACCAAGACTAGATTTGCCAACCAGTCGGGGTGAAAGACTTCCTTGATGAATCCTGCGGCGAGTAGCTTCTCCAGCTCTTTCTTGATCTCCTCACGCTTGTCAGATGCAAAGCGTCGCAGTCGCTGCTTCTTTGGAGTCACTTTTGGGTCGACATTCAAGCTGTGCTCGATCAGGTTCCTTGGCACCCCTGGCATGTCTGCGGGTTTCTACGCAAAGATGTCGCGGTTAGCTTGCAGGAACCTAACGAGTGTGCTTTCCTATTTCGGGGTCAAGCCGGCCCCGATCTTGGTGGTCTTAGAATGGTCTCCTTCCAGTAATACGGCGTCCTTGGTCACCACGTCTTCAGGAACGGCCGCCTTGAGTGGCCCGGGCTCCTTGCTAGGAACCTCTAGCTCTGACTTCTTTAGCTTCTGGGCCGCCGCAAAGATCTGGGCCATAGAGTTGGGCACCTGAGTGGTTGCCGCGAACTCTACGGCCTCTTCATCACAGTCGTACGACCTCCTCAAGTCGCCGCGGAGAGAGAAGACGCCCCTGGGTCCTGGCATCTTGAGGATGAGGTAGACATAGTGGGGGATGGCCATGAACTTGGCCAAAGCAGGACGTACGAGGATGGCTTGATAGGATGTTTTGAAGTCTGCCACCTCGAACTTGATGTACTCTGTCCTGAAATTCTCTTGGGTGCCAAATGTTACTGGTAATGTGACCTGGCCGAGTGGGAGACTGCCATTACCAGGAACGATGCCGTAGAACAGAGAGTCGGTGGGAGTTAGCAGCTTCTCGATGTCGAGTCCCATCCTCTTCAGGGTGCCGGAGAATAGCACGTTCATCCCTGCACCACCGTCGATAAGCACCTTGGTAAGCTACGATCCCGCCACCGTGGGGTCCAGAACGAGTGGCAATTGCCCTGGTTCGTCGTAGCTGTTCCACTAGTCCTCCCTGGAGAAAGTGATCGGGACCTCCGAGTACTTTAGGTACCGTGGGACAGCTGGCTCGACTGCCATGATGTGTCGCAGAGCGAGCTTGTGCTTCCTCCGAGTGGGGAAATCGTAGTCGCCGCCCATGATGACCGTCAATACGTTCTTGGGCTTCTGGAACTTGTTCGTCTGGTCTTCCTCGTCTTCGTCTTCCTCATCGTCGGCCTTCTCCTTATTCTTGGCCTCGGGATCGAGTGGTTCCCTTGCCGGCTTCTTCTTGCCTTTGCCCTCACGGTGCTTTTCAGCATACACGCATTGGAGATCGTAGCATTGGCCCATGGTGTGCTTATGCTTTGGGTCCATGATCTTCTCGACCTCACTTTTTCCGTGATAGTTCTTCTTCTGGCTTCTCATGCCGCTATCCAGAGTTGCGACGGTGTCGTCTGGCTTGTGCTTGTTGTGCTGAGAGCCCTGCTGGCCTTTGTTGCCTTGCCTCTCTCTACCCTTGGGAGGGCCGTACTTCTCGAGGTCGCGGTCTTCTTGCTCGGACCACGCTTCAACCTGGTTGCACAGTGCGTCCAGGGTCTTTGGTCGATGCAGACCGAATTGTGTGTCAAAGAACATGTTGGTGATACCGTTCTGGAACAGAGCGATGCAATCGCAATCAGACACGTCCACCACCAAGGTCTTGTTCTCCATGAAGCGACGCATGTACTCGCGTGCGCTTTCTCCCTGGTGCTGCTTGCACATAGCCAGGTCATGTCGAGTCTTGGGTCTGTTGTAGGTGCCTTGGAAGTTCGACACGAAAGTCTTCTTGAGGCGTTCCCATGAGTCGATGGAGCGTCGTGGCAGGTTCTCGAACCATGTGAGTGGGGCAGGCTCGAGTGCCATTGGGAAGTATCTGCACTTGATTGCGCTATTGCCACCCGCGCACTCTATGGACATAGAGTAGATGCGCAGCCATATTCAGGGGAAGTCTTGCCGTCATACTTCTCGAAACCAACTGGTTTGAATGGTTGCGGGTATGCTGCCATCCTGATGTCTCGGATATTCATCGTCTTTTTCCTTGTATCCTCGTGTCTCGTCGTGCCTCTTGGAGTCCAGGATGGATCGCAGCACGCGGTTGGCGTTGATAGTTTGCCTGAGGTCTCCACTGTGTGCTGACCTGTGGGATGACGTAGCTCCGTCGTTACGACTGGCGGTAGCCCGTGGTGCGACTCGTCTGCGGTCGTCCTCTGGGCGTCGTGGGGGTACGACTTCTCCGCGGTTCCCATCGGCCAAGCGGCTTGGAGCCGGTGCGCGGTGCCTGTCTCGTGGAGGTTGGCGGCCGCTGCTGCCGACTTCTTCACTGGCGGCTGGACGGTCGCTGTGAGTCGACGAGGTGGCGATTGCTTTGTCGAGGGTGCGGATCATATCATTGATCCGATCAAGTGCGGCAGCTGATTCTAGAGTTCGTGGCAGGCTACGAATGTGGTAGGCCATCTCCATGGTGTTAGCCATGGGAGAGTCGTACCGTGCCACCTTTGCGAGTTCTTCTGCGAGGTTGCGTCCAGCTGTGACGCGGTTGCGAGCGTTGATGCGCCGTTGGGCCCTCTTGTTGTTGCGGACTTCCCTGTCCGTAGCGGCTGCTACCGATTCTCCGGCGGGTGGTAGCTCATTGTCGGAGACGTCAGCTTCCAGCTCAAAGGCGTAGCATGGGTCGTTGTCGACATCACCAACTGCCGCGGAGCCAGCCATGAAGACTTGTCGACTGGGTTCGACAGAGTCGCTGGAGCTTGGGGTAATGAGTTCCGTAGAGCTCCCCTCTTCTGGCAGTAGTGGTGTGCTGTGCTAGAACGACAGATCGTCAGTAACTTCAGACCCAAAGAGTACAAAGACTTGGCGAGACTCGTAGACGTCCCGCGGTATCTTGTCTCTAGGGTACACGGATCGTCCTTGAGGCGTGGCGTAGATCACCAGGTCGTGTCCGCCATCTTCTTGTAGGACCTCCTCATCCGAGCCCGAGTGGCATACGGGGACCGCTTGGCTCTGAGAGTTGGCGTGTCCTGCCATAACTCAGACTGGGACGTCCCGCTTCGAGTCCGCGACGGGCTTAATCTGGCTCCGCAATGCCTCATAGTACGCGTGGGTCGAATTGCGGAGTCCAAACGGGAGTTGGGGTAGGAGGGTTGCTTGCAGCTTCTGTTCCGTAGTCGTGATCGACTCGGACTCTTACCCACGGATCAGGTCCGCGAGCGTAATCTCGCCGAGTTGTTCGGTCAAATCCTCCATGATGGGCGCTGGTTCATGCTTCAACTCCATGGGGGTCTCGATGTAGCTATAGAAGCCACCCGAGCCATCTGCGACGTAGACCCATGAGCCGAAGTGGAACGTCGTGCTCTCCTGATGCGCTTCAGATTGGATGTAGGTCACCATTGCGTTCTCCACGAGATCTTTGAGGAAAACCCCTACCTGGCGTGCCAGATGTCAGTGTTCTACCGTCGATACTACCGAGGGGTATCCCGAGGTAGTAAAGTTCAGGTGGGGTTTCGCCGAGATCAGGAACGCAAAAGCCAAGAGACTCAGGATTTTAGACAGGTTCGGGCCGCTAGAATTGCGTAATAGCCTACGTCCTGTATGGTGGTTTGTATTGATGAGATCGTAATCGTTTGAAGGGGTCCCTGCCTAGCCTTATATACACGGAGGGCAGGGTTACAAGGTCGGTTCCAAGTAGAATCCTAACCTAATACAACTCGTAGAGTGCTTTGCACGCCAATCCGAGTAGTTTACATGTCATACGACTGGTTTCCATAACGAGGAGAGTCCTTGTAGTTCTCTACTCGTAGTCCTCACGCTTGGTACGACTCCTTTCTAGAGATTATCTATGCGTCCCTGTGGGCCCATGGTCGTACCTCCGACAGATACAATGTACCATTATATATAATTCATGTCATGGTTCAATCCGTTTCAAATGCTCAACAATAGTTATATCGGCATATCTGGTGTAGCTCAATCGTCGACTTTAATGGTACATATTTATCTATATAGCTATCCATATCAATGCACATGTTCGTTCTGATAATAAGCCAGTGCGATGTTAATTCTTCGATGCACTGAGTTCACATCGTGTGAAATCTTGGTGTTCTCGAGTTCACTTGATGTGAAACGAAAATTTTTGGATGCCGACAGTTCATTTCATGTTCGACCAATCGTCGACTTTAATTGTATATATATCTCTATATAGCCAGCCATATCATGCACATGCACTAGTAGAGAAAGGGGCTTTAGTACCGGTCCGGAAGGCATGTTTAGTACCTATTGTGGAACCGGTACTAAACGATGAGACTAAGTGTCTCGTCGTTTAGTACCGGCTGGTACTAAACGACTTTCACAAGTCACGTGAATTTTTCACGCGTAAATGCGCGAACGCGGCTGCGAGGATTCGAACCCACGACCTCCGGCCTCGCGCGTAGCTTCCTTAACATCCCACCTATGCATCATTTGTGATTGAGTAGGAGATGCATTCCTTTTAAAGTAACCCGTGGAGGCGCGTTCACTTGAAGTGAAATGAGAAATTGAATGTCGTGAGTTCATGTCATGTTGGAGCTAAGATTTATGCGAGTTTTTTAATGAAACAAATGGGTTTAAATTAAGCCTCTACATGATTTTGTTGGAGATGGAATAATTTTCAAATAATAAAGAAGGGAAATACAAAAAATGATATGTATATATTTAAATTCGGGAGATGTATTATGCAAATACCAAACATAATGAAAATAAAAAAATACAAAACATAACGAAAAAAAATACAAAACATAATGAATTAGGTGCAGAAGTATAGTTAGGACTTACTCTACATATTTCTCAACTTGACTACAGTTGTTAAGCACATACCACACCCTTTGATCAAAGGCATCTTTGTCATATACAAGTTCAGGTGCAGAAGTAAAATGAACTCCATGGCCAAAAACATCCACATCATAAGCCTCTTCATTTGAAAAACCTATATTTCTTGGCTCCCGATTAAATCTTGTTTCAACATCTTCTATGTATTTAGAGCAAAATGTTAGGCACTCATCAGCAACATATGCCTTAGCAATTGAACCTTCTGGTCGTGCCCTATTCCTCACATATCGCTTCAAAGTATACAACCGCCGCTCAATTGGGTACATCCACCCATACTGGACAGGACCTCGGAGCAATGCTTCAGCAGGTAAATGTACGGCTAGGTGCATCATCACATCAAAGAAAGCCGGGGGGAAATTTTCTCAAGCTTCACCAAAATAATAGGGATCTCATTCTTCATTTCAGCCAACACATCCTTGTTAAGGGTTTTGCTGCATAGTTCCCTGAAAAACTTACCTAGCTCCGCTATTGCTTCATAGATATCCTTGTCCAAAAACCCTCTCATGGAAGCCGGTAAGATTCTTTGCAACAGAATGTGACAATCGTGTGTTTTTAGCCCTTGCACCTTGGTTCCATCAGCACTTATGCATCTTGAGATGTTGGAAGCGAATCCATCTAGAAATTTCACCTCCCGTAAAAAAATACAAAAGGCCTCCTTTTGTTTTGGGGACAGGGTATATCTAGCACGAGGCATCTCAAATGAATCCCCATCCTCTCTAAATTGCAGCTCCATTTTAATTCCCAAATCTTTCAGATCAAGTCTGGCTTTAGCTGTATCCTTTGTCTTCCCAGCTATGTTCAGAATTGTCCCAATGAGGGCCTCATATATGTTTTTCTCAATATGCATGACATCAAGATTATGTCTCAGCTTCAACTTTGTCCAGTATGGTAACTTCCATAAAATAACCATACGGCTCCAAATTCTCACATGACCCCTGCAAAGTCTAAACGCTTCCTCTTCCCACATTTTGTTGCTTCCCAGGTGCAACACCTTTAACTTTCTCCAATTCAGCAAGTAACTCCTCTATAGAGAATTTACCTGGTGCCTCATTGGTTCCATGAAGTCCAACAAACTCATTGTTTCTCCGCAAACGATGTCCCTCTGGAAGGAAACGATAGTGTCCAACATACCCAATTTTGCTCCTAAGGCGATATGAAAGGGGGTGCTTGTCACAATAAATACATGCATAATATCCTTTTATGGTACGCCCAGAAAGAGTGCTCAAAGCTAGGTAATCATGGATGCACCACAAAACTGCAGCACGGAGACTAAATGTTTTGCTAGTAATAGCATCATAAGTACACACACCCTTCCATAGCTCAAGTAAATCTTCTATAAGAGGCTCTAAAAATACATCAAAATTCTTCCCGGGACATGTAGGACCTGGAATAAGCAAAGCCATCATAAAGTTTGACTCCAGCATGCAAGCCCAAGGTGAAAGGTTGTACGGAACAACAAATACAGGCCACATGCTGTATTTTGTGTTCTTTTCTGAAAAGGGATTGAAGCCATAAGTAGCAAGGCCAAGTCTAAGGTTTCTGGCATCTTTTGCAAAATCTGGATATTCTCGATCAAAATCTCGCCATGCCTCGCCGTCAGCTGGGTGGCTCATTTCCTTCTCACTAGGCTGCCGCTTTAACTTGTGCCATTGTGCTTCTTCTGATGCTTCTTTGGTTGCAAACATCCTTTTTAGCCCAGGTACCAATGAAAAATGCCGCAACACTTTCTGTGGAATTTTCTTCCTCTCTGGGTCTTTCCACCTTGAAAGACTGCACACGGGGCATTTGTCAAGATTGGCAAATTTATTTCTGAACAACACACAATTGTTGTAGCACACATGTATGGATTCATATCCAAGACCTAATTCCTTTAAAATACTATTTGCTTCATTATATGATTTTGGAAGGGTATTGAATTCTGGGAATGCTTTAGCCAATAGCTTCAATATTGCAGTAAAAGCAGAATTGCTTATCCTGTATAATGACTTCATATGAAGGAGCTTTACCACAAAGGAGAACCTTGAGAATTTGGTACAACCGGGATAAAGTTGACGCTTTGCCTCTCTCATGGCAATTCTATAAAATGTCTCTTGTTCACGAGGTCCTGCATCACCATCCTCATTTTCTCCAACCACTCTTTCTTCTTCTTCTTCTGCTGCAGCAGTCTGTAGGTCTCCTAAAATCGCTTCGAAAGGATCAACCCCGCTGCTGTCATCCTCTGTCACACCTGTCCCATCTATGGAACAACAATCACTGTCATGGACATGAGCAGCAGGAACATGCTCAATAACTTCCACATTCAAATCCTCTCCGTGATGAATCCATCTACTATAACTGCTGTCCATGCTATTCATTAAAAGGTGCTTCTTCACGAGAGCCTGACCTGAATACTTCTGATTAAGGCATCTACGGCACGGGCATAGAATTTCAACATTGGCACTGAATTTTTCTTGAACAAAACTCATAAATTCTTTGACACCGGCTATGTGTTCAGGGAATAATAATCTGCCACAAATCCAACTTCGATCCATCTAATCAAGCATTGGAGAAACAACCAAATTAACATATGTGCAGAATTTAAGAAGCTACATTTAACAAGCTAAAACAACAGACCGACGTATACCTTGCTTGACGGCCGGTGCCGAGGTGAGGAAGAAGAGGGGAAAGGCACGGGAGGTACAAGGCGAATCAGTACAGGGCAGCTTGCTGACTTTGCATTGCCGAGGACGTCAAGCTCCCGAGGATGTTGAGCTGCTCTGCCAACGAAGGCGGCTGGAGGCGCAGTGGAGGTGTAGAAGGATGTCGAGCCGCAGGGCAATGGAGCTGTAGAAGGCCGCTCAAGATGGATCTGTCCTTAGGCGTGGTGTAGGATGCGGCGGCGGGTGGCGGCGTTGAAGGATGCGGCAGCCGGCGGCGGGCGGCGGCGCTTCGCCATGTCTCTGGTCTGCGACGGGATAGAAGGAGGCGGCTGGAAAGTCAATCCGGTAGTGTGCGGCTGATATGTATTTTACAAAACCAATATACAAAACCTAGACGTTCCTAAAGGCAATCACGAACACACTTGTAGTGTGGTGGTAAGTCTCCGAGACCTGTACCCCGTCGTCTCAGGTTCGAACCCGGATGGCGCCGGCATTTTTGGGTTAGGTGGGCTTAGGCTATCTGCACTGGTGAAACTCTACACCCAACCTTTAAAAGGAATATTCTGTCCTAGTCATCCAGATTCTCTACTCTAAATCCATTTCTTCCGCACCCGTCAACCTTTACACTCAACCTCTATACCAACTACCTTCACGCGGGACCCACACGTCAGTTTTTTTAATTCTTACTTTTACCCACCCCACCCATTCTCTCCCTCCCTCCCCCGTCGTCGGTCCCATCGACGCCCACCCCTCCTTCCCCGATGTCGGCCGCCGCGCTCCTCCTCTGTTTCCTCCGCTCGCGCGCGCCGCGCCCTCTCCTCTGCTTCCTCCTCCCCACGTCGCGCCTCCTCTCCTGCTCCAGCCGGCCCTCCCCGCGCTCCGCCGGCCGCGCCCTCCTCCTCCCTCCCCGCCGCGCCGCCGATGCCCGCCCGCCTCCCTCTCCGCCGTTCCGCGCCTCCTCGATCTGCGCGAGCCGGCGGAGCTCGCGCTCCTCCTCGATCTACGGCCTCCTCGCCTTCCTCGGCGTAGATCGAGGAGAGCAGGGGAGCGCGCAGGAGCAGGCCGTCCTCGTTCGAGCCGGCCGAGCGGTGGCGCGAGGCGAGGCGACTAGAGGGCGTCGCGTTCTCATCCTCCCCGCGCGCCGGATCTCGAGCTCGGGCCGGCGTCGCACCTCATCGAGATCTCCGGCGGAGGTGCTCGCACGCGGCGGCGGGACCCGCGGCCGACGCGAGCTCGCGAGCGGCAGAGCGTCCGCTAGAGGAGCTTGCGGGTCGATCTGCGGCCTCGACTCGGCGGCGTCAGGATCGAATCGGGCGCAGGCGGCGCCGAATCCTTCGATCCGAGCTCGGGCACTGGAGCAGAGGTGCTCGCGCCCCTCCTTTCGCCCCTGCCTGCGCGCGCCGCCGGCCCTGCTCCCCATGGATCGAGCTCGCGGCAGCCATGGAGGAGGAGTCTCGGCGGCGGCAGACCTCGTCTGCTCCGCCCGGCTGCCGGGTCGAGCTCGTGCGCTGGAGCTCGTACGCGGGAGCCCAGCGGCCTCCGGCGCGCCGCCGCCAAGCGAGCTCAGGCGGCCGCTCGATCTGTGCGCGAGCTCCCCGCTGTCCATGGAGCAGAGGGAAGGGGCGAGCTGCTGCGGGCGGCGGCCGCGGGTCGACCTCGAGCCCGGCCACCTTGCTACTCCGGCGTGCCTCACCTCCTCCTCCTCCGGCGCGGGTGCGCGGTGGCGCTCCTCCTTCTCCGGCATGGCCTGGCGGCGGCGCCCTACTTCCTCTCCTCTTCCCCTCTCTCTGGTGGTTGCAGGCGCGCGCGCATGGGCGGGGCCCGCGCCCAGGTGGCGCTTACCGCTCCCCTTTCTTTCTCTGGGAATCCCGGTTGCGCGCCCGACCTGGGAGGTACCGAGCCCCTCCCAGGTCCCCGCTGCAGCTGCAAAACCGGCATCCCGCACGGCATGCATGCCACCGTGGCACATACCGTGCGGGATCCCGTCCCCGGTGCAGACAGCCTTAGTCGTTCGGACTTCACACGTGGCATGCTCACTTGGCATGATAATGGGCCTTAGCTGTGGACATGTCAGTATGACGTTCGGGCTTCACACGTGGCATGCTAACTTGGCATGATAATGGGCCCTAGATGTGGACATGTGTGACAGAACAAGACCTGTATAGTAAAAAATCCTGAGCACCAACGGCGTATTGTCGTAGTGGTTAGTAGGTGCACACCTGTGCGCTAGGTCGCTGGTTCGACTCCACCTAGCGACTGATTTTTTTTTATACTAGGTCGCTGGTTCGACTCCACCTCGCGACTGATTTTTTTTATACTAGCACAAGGGCACGTGCGACAGGCACGTTTTTTAAAAAATATTGAATTAATGATGTAGTCAATATGAACTCTTTAGATTAATCTATAGCGCTAGACCATCATAAAATCCGACGGTGTAGGAATAATGTAGTCAACTTGGACTCTTTAGATTAATCTAGAGCGTTCGATCATCATCATAAAATCCGACGGTGTTGAAGGGACAAGAGTAACCCTGATACGAAAATTTCGTCGTCCTTTATAGTATAGATAAAAATTTCCCTCCCTCGACTGCGGACGACTGGTGACGTGGCCGAGCAACAATTACAACACAATAATTGGGTATAAAAATGCTGAATTCTATAAAAAAACAAAAGGATTTGTAGCACAATGGTAATTATACATGCTTGTTGCTGTAGAGGTTGTGAGTTCAAATCTTGGTAAACTCTTTTTTTTCTGAAATATATAATTTGTTAGTACACTTAATTTTTAATTTATTAGCCGTGACGATTTTCTTAAATGTCATTGTGATATGGGTCAGATCGTGACGAAAATGATAAAATGTCACTATGTTTTGGGCCAAATACCCAAAAACACCAGATCGATGACGAAAGTTAGAGAAATGTCATAGACAATGCACTATCATGATACTTTTTTAAAACGTCATGAGCAAATCGTCATAGATTAAACCATTTCTTGTAGTGTACACCTAGATTCATGGGCTAGTGACTTGCTTCGGGATACAGTTTGTTCCAAGATGGACAAAGAGGTGATCATATGTGGAATGTGGTCGCTCTGGATGCTACGGAACCGATGTCGTCATGGTGAAGCTGGGATGCCTATACGTCAATCTGTTCTATGGGTGAGGGATACTGCTTTTGACCTTTAGCAGCTATTGCACCCGCATAAGGAGTGGCAGACCAAGGAGCTTCCGACTTGGAAACCACCAGAGGACGGCTGGCTCAAATGCAAATTTGATGGAGCTTTCTATCCAGATGGGAGGGGTGCAATAGGTATGGTTCTTCGTGATCATAATGGTACCTTCTAGGGAGGCTCAACAAAATGGTATGACCACTGCATGGATGCACTAACTACGGAAGCTCTTGCCTACCGAGATGCAGTGGTATTTGCGCGCCAGCGTGGCGCCACAAGGGTGGTGTTTGAATCGGACTGTCAGAAGCTGATACACCTTTGGTCACTGGAAGATGGACAGAGATCGTTGAGTGCTGCGATCCTCAGGGAGATTCGGGATCTTAGTAGCTCTCTAGTTAGTTTCGCTTTATGCTATGCTAGTAGAGTTTGTAATCTAGTAGCTCATGAGCTGGCTAAGCAGGTTTGTAGTGAGTGCATGATGGTGGAGCGGCACCAAGCTCCATAATGCGTACATTGATGCCTTGAGGCAGATTGTAACCATGCTTTTGAGTAATGAATGAAGCTCCCTGTTCTCAAAAAAAAATATATATCTAGAAATAGACTTAGTTGGATCAAGCTACTAGCTCAAGTGCCCCCATTTATAGTACTATCAAGGACTACAAAAGCTATAAAACTTATACTACACCAAGTGTCCTCATCCTCTCAGTTCCAGACTTTCTAGCAAACCCTAGGTCGCCGCGCCCCCCTTCTCTCCACGCCCCCCCCCCCCCCCCCCCCAACCTCCTCTCCACGCCGCCGTAGCCTCCCGTCCCCATGCTGTTGCTGCTCCACTTCAACGACCTCAAGGGCGCCGCTCCGCTCAGGACCCGGGCAGGCGAGGGAGGCGCAGTGCCTGCGGAGGGAGAGGCGGTCCAGGGCAACCCCAGCGGCGGCGTGCTCGCCTTGGGTGAGCGTGGTAAGGCAACTAGCCTGTAGCCATATGATTTGGGTGTTCAATTTCGTCCGCGTTCTGTGCAATTTGTGTTGCCTTGCTTCACTGACTGCTAGAGCAGATCTGCGTGAGTTGTAGCGTGATTGTGCCACGAATATTATGGTTTCGAGATCTTGCTTCAGATGAACATGGTATTTTTAGCCTTAAACTTAAAAAAATCATATGATTCTGGTGCTTAATTTCTTCCTTCTCCAGTGCAATTTCTGTTTGTCTTGCTCCACTGCCCGCTAGAGTGGCAAATCTGATGGTTGGATGTTACCACAGATTCTACAATCTAATGATTTATATTGATAGCAAATTTGCACATATTAATAGCAAAACAGTGCACTCATTTTTTCTGTGTCATACTTGATAGCTATTGATGCCATACTGGTGGTTGGATGTTACCATACCTTTTCTGTGTCATACTTTTTATTAATAGCAAAACAGTGCACTCATTCTACAATCTGATGGTTGGATGTTACCATACTTTTTATTCCGTACTGGTACCCTGTGTACCATGTAATGATCTATGTTGATAGCTATTGATAGTTAATTTTTGTGTAATCAGCCTGATGATGACGAAAGAGGGACTGATGGACGACCCCAGCCAACATCGCTTCAAGGACCCCAACCCAATGACGACGGAGGGACTGAAGAGACCACAAGGAAATCAGATTGCAGGTTTCAATCTTTACGATTTACTATCTCTTTACTCTTTGTGAACATGGCTGTTTTGATTTAGTAACACAAATCTTAACTGTGATTTTGCTTCTCATCCATTGATTGCTATACATAAATCTTAATCGATATGTAGTTACCGTGGAATTCAGAATCAGAATACTAGAAGTGCAATTAGACTACCATTTGATTGATATAAATATGGTTTTAGATTTAACATCCTTGATTGGATTATTAAATATTGGTATGTTGTAGTGACAATACCTATATCTGGTAGAGCAATAGTTGGTATGTTGTAGTTCTTATTCTATGATATGTTGTACAAGTCACTAGATTTGGTTGACCACATTAAGTTACTAATTTGTTCACCTAAGCTTATGTTTTGCTGGACTGCCTCATCTAAGCTTTATCAACTACTCTTACCTTAATAGTTAAAGTTACTTGCTTCATATTGATTGCCCATCTACTGTCACTGCAATACTAATGTATTGTCCATGTTTTCATCTTAGAACATCAATTACATCCATATGAAGAGGAGCGTCTCAGACGATGTATGAGGAACAGTGCAAGGCTGAAGGAACTTGGAATTCCTTGTTCTTCTAGCATATTCCCAAACAATAGTGGCAATGCTCGAAACAAGAAAAAGCCAAATAATAGAAATAATGAAGACCCTGATCCAGAGTATGATCCTTCCCAGGATGATACTGGTGAAGCAGATTTGATTGGTGGTGACAATGCTCAAGTGTTCATTCTTCCCATCTTGTCAACACTTAACTTCTTGTTTGTTTGTTGATGCTATATGATTCTCTCCGTACTCTGTTCACTAATACATGAATCTATTCTAGCATGGATCAGCAGCACTTCTACCGGAGTCAAGTTCCGGTCCCGTAAGAGGGTTTATGCAGAACACCCACCACCTATTAGAGCTACAAGGTCAAAGACAATGAACACCCAGCCTAATGCAATTCTGACACCAAGTGATATCCATGTGCCACCTCCATCCCAGCCTAATGATGGCACCCAAGCTTCTTTGGAAGGCAAGTGCTACTACCAAGTTTCTTATTATCAATCTTGCTTTCTCTACATGATGTGATTGCTCTTTGACTTGTTGACAATTTGTAGATGACAGGCCTGATGGAGGTGATGTCGTTCCATGCTCTGATGGACAACAATATGGCCAATGAAGGTGATGCTTTCTAACTATCATTTGATTAGCTTTGATTCACATGATGAATGCGTTCTTAATGCTTGCCATTTTTAGATGGTTCTACCCAGCATGATGACAACAACATTGTGGGTGCTGGAGCTAATTGCATTTCCCATTCTGGTGGCCACAACCAAAATACCACTGAAGGTGGGAGTTTGTTCATTTATGTGCTGTATTGCATATTGCCTTGTTAGTTTGGTTGCTCAGTGCAATTGGTTTCTTTGATTCAACGATCAGCATGGATCAATGTTTGCTTCAAGGTACTAATTGCGACTTTAATGTGCATTTACATCTAGAAGAGGAGCCATGGGACCGAGGACTTAATATGGGGCAAACTGCCAATTGTCATAACTGAAGGGAATATAAGGCCCCTTGTACCTTCGATTGCTGCAAAGTATGCAACTGAATGCAACATTGCAGTCAGGAATCATATTCCTATTCTCAAGAAATGGGCAGATTACAAGAGACAACCTGCATATATTCGCCGTTTTTTGGGATGTTTGGAAGTAAGTACCATTCTATACCAATATGCATTGTCATCGAGAATGTGTGGTTTGTACTGGCTTGGCATAATATATTGTTTAATCACCCAGATATATCAAGGTGTTCTGAATTTTTTGTATTGATTTACCAACTATGCACAATATGTTGATAGCTCCGACGAGAAGAGCCATTTGCACCTGCGCGGAGCAGCCTCTCCAGAGGGACACGTTGGCGGGGAGGAAGGGAGGGGGGAGCACAAGCATCGAGAGAAACCCTAGAAGCGATTCGACGCAGAGATGAATGGCGCCGATCCAATTTCCCTGCGACATGGTCGGCCCCCCGATCTCAACCAGAGCAGGTACGTGAAGGCATTCATCTGACTCAGCGTGGTCGATCGGAAATCGCCAAGCAAGTAGACAGGGGGAATTCAGGTTATCTAGGGGTGATCTGACGGATTGGGATTGGGAAATCGAGAAGGAGCGGATGGCGCGTGAGATTAAGCGGACTCTATTCAGAGGCGAACGGGGTGAAATCGAGTCGCAATTGCATTCGGGTGAGCAGGAGAGACCTGCGGAAGATTACGAGCAGGAATTAGCAGAAGCGGTGACAAATCTAGAGGCATCCTTGAGTCGAATTCTGAATTCATTTTAACAGGAGGGATCAAGTTCATCCAGGATTATAGTAACGGAATGGGCGGGAGCTGCAGGTAGGGTGGCTTGGCACGAACCTGGGCCGAGAAGGAACAGTGGTGCGCTGCCATTTGGTCGAACATAGAAGACCTGTTTGCACACTCGGTGGATGCAAGAGCCCACTTTGTCTTGGATTTGTGTACCCAAGCCTTGGACACTAGGGGAAGCGGGCAATCCATTGGGAGCTGAGGAATTCAGAAGAGGGCGATGGCAGGCACGCCGGGTGATTAGGGTTCGTCAGCCGCCGCCGCAAATCCACACCTACGCAGAAATCACCAAGTCAGGAGCGATGAGAGGCAGTGACAACCGCGGTCCTAGATGGGGGAACCAGGGGAGAGATCAAAGAGAGCCTATGAGGAGGAGAGGTTCGGCGGGAGAGAAATTCCTGATCGGGATCGCCCGGGGAATTGGCGACGGGAGGAGTACAGAGAAGCTCAACTGCATGACAGGCTGAATGAAGAGCGAGGATTCACCAGAGGAGGGGCAGACAGACCAGATCCAAGGCGGGAGCAAGGGGCCCTAGAGGGTGATGCGAAGAGAAGGGTGACTGAATCAAGAGGATTCGAAGCTAGCAGATCTCAGCAGGAAGAGCAGTTCCACAGGGGCCGTTCATTCCAATTCCAAGGTACTCATACCCCTACGGTGATTAATAGGTGGAGGACATCGAGTAGATGCAGGCTCAAGAAGGGTAGAGGATGCTCAGGACAGGGGGGTCAATCCTAACGCCAACTTCAGGAGAGACTGGGTGCGTGTAGGTGGCGCGGGCAAGAGAGACACCACCAGAATACCTGCACCAATGACCCAATGTGCTTCCGATGCAAGAACACTGGACATGTGGCTTCGCAATGTCCCCAGATTCAAGGCTGCAAGATGCGGATGCTGGGTTTCGGCTTCCCAGGACAGGGATTCTACAGTTTACAGATGCTAGAAACCAAGATCCAACAAAAGGTGGAGAATCAAGCAAGCATTCAGATTATCGAGGGCGAAGCAAGCACTGTTAAAGTAGAAGAAGAGCTCAAGCATATGATAGATGATAAGTGGGACTAGAAGGTCAGACAGCTATCAGAAAAGGAATTTGTGGTGGTCTTCCCAAGCAAAGCCTTGCTAAACACATTTTCTAAATCAAGTGGGGTGATGATGGACCGTCACAAGCTGTTTGTCAGTGTCAAACAGTCCAATGTAGAGAACACTGCGTCTTCCATTCTACAGACTGGGTGGTTTAAGATGTACAATGTCCCAGATGAAGCCCGGACAAAGGAGGGAGTGAAGTTGATAGCCGAACTGGCTGGTGAAGTGGTAGTGGTGGATGAACTGTCACTAATCCGAGATGGGCCTGTGAGAGTGAAATTGAATGTAAGGGACATCAATAAGGTCAGAGGGTATTAGAGATATTTGTTGGAAAGGTGGGATACGAGGTGAGATTTGTGGCAGAAGATACAATGATCCAGTCACAGCCTAAGCAGCCTCCTTGCAACGGGCCTGATGATGATACCGATGAAGAGGAGGATGGGGTGCAAGGCAACGGCCGAGAATGGGATAAGATGAGAAGAAGACACGCGACAACAGAGAGAGGGAAGGGGGAAAATGAGGACAAGGGACAACAGAACCAAGCAGTACACAGCAAGAAGCAGGCAATGGGGACAACTGATGGGACGGAGCTAGCAAGTACAGACCAACATGTCCTAGAGGGAGAGAATCTGAACTTGACTAGCATTGATAATGAACACAGAGAGTACCAATCTAAGGGGGATGATGAGAGAAGGGGGGAGGGGGGAAGGGAGGTGGAAAAAACTAAGTAGGGAGTTAAAAGAATAAGTTTACAATGAGAGCTCTAATCTGGAATATTAGAGGTATGGGGGGTTTAGCCAGAATAAGACAGTTGAAAGAGATGATGATTAAAGAAAAGGTAGAGATTGTGGGGTTACAGGAAACAATTAAGCAAAAGTTTGAAAGGTATGAGCTTGATCAGATTTCAACAGGAGGAAATTTTAATTGGGGGTGGGTTCCAGCCAAGGGGCATTCAGGAGGCATTCTGCTAGGAGTTAAAGAAGATATGTTGTAGGTAGAAGAATGGGACAAAGGTGACTATTATGTGGGGGTGACTATTCGGAATAGGGTGACAAATCTACGATGGGAATTTGTGACGGTTTACGGGCCTGCAGACCATGAAGAGTCAATGGATTTTCTGAGAGAATTAACAAGCAAATGCACAACAACGACACTGCCAATCCTACTGGGGGGTGACTTCAACCTAATCAGATCTCTGCAAGACAAAAGTTCTGGTGTGGGGAGTGAGAAGCTCATGAATGGCTTCAATTCTTTCATTGCTGACTTTGATCTACGGGAGATATACAGAGGGGGGGCGAGATTTACATGGACAAACAAGCAAACAAAGCCTATCCAGAGCAACATCGACAGGGTGCTAGTATCTACAAACTGGGAGAAGTTTGTTGGAGGTACGACCATGGGCCCACAGGGACGCATGGATAATCTCCAGAAGGAGTCGTACCAAGCGTGGAGACTGCGAGTAGAGTACTGCAAGGACTCTCCTCGTTATGGAAACCAGTTGTGCAACATGTAAACTACTCGGATTGACGTGCGAAGCACTCTGCGAGGTGTATTAGGTTAGGATTCTACTCGGAACCGACCTTGTAACCCTGCTCGCCGTGTATATAAGGCTGGGCAGGGACCCTCTCAAAAAGATACGATCTCATCAATACAAACCACCATACAGGACGTAGGGTATTACGCCATCCAAGCGGCCCAAACCTGTCTGAAATCCTGAGTCTTTTAGCCTTTGCGTTCCTAATCTCGGCGAAACCCATCTGAAACTCTACTACCTCGGGATACCCCTCGGTAGGATCAACGGTAGAAAACCGACATCTGGTGCCAGGTAGGGGTTTTCCTCAAAGATCCCGTGGAGAACGCAATGGTGACCTACATTCAATCTGAAGCGCCTCAGGAGGGCAGAACGTTCCACTTTGGCTCGTGGGTCTACGTCGCTGACGGCTCGGGTGGCTTCTATAGCTATATCGAGATGCCCGTGGAGTTGAAGCAGGAGCAAGCGCCCATCATGGAAGAATTGGCCGAACAACTTGGCAAGATCACGCTCGCGGACTTGATCCGCGGGCAAGAGTCCGAGTCGATCACGACTCCGGAGCAGCAAACAACCCTCCCACCCCAATTCCCGTTTGGACTCCGTAATTCGACCCACGCATACCGTGAGGCGTTACGGAGCCAGATCGAGCCCGTCACGGACTCGAAGCGGGATGTCCCAGTCCGAGTCATGGCAGGACACGCCAACTCTTTGAGCCAAGCGGTCCCCGAATGCCACTCGGACTCCGACGAGGAGATCCTACAAGACGATGGCGAGCACAACCTGGTGATCTACGCCACGCCTGAAGGAAGATCCGTGTACCCTAAAGACAAGATCCCGCGGGACGTCTACGAGTGCCGCCATATTTTTATACTCTTTGGGTCTGAAGTTACTGACGACCTGCCGTTCCAACACGGCACACCGCTGCTGCCAGAAGAGGAGAGCTCTACGGAACTCGTCACTCCAAGCTCCAGCGACTCTGTCGAACCCAATCGACAGGTCTTCATGGCTGGCGCGGCAGCGGCTGGTGACGTCGACAACGACCCGCGCTACGCTTTCGAGCTAAAGGGTGATATCTCTGCAAACGAGAAACCACCCGCTGGTAAATCCACCCAAGCAGCCATGGAGAGAGAAATCCGGAACAACAGGAGGGCTCAGCGCCGCCTAAACGCTCGCAATCGCGTCATGGCTGGTCGCAACCTCGCTCAAGAGTTCGCACGGGTGGCATGGTATGACTCCTATGGCTAACGCCATGGAGATTGCATACCACGTCCGCGGCCTGCCACGAACTCTAGAAACGGCAGCTGCGCTTGAACGGATCAATGACATGGTCCGCACTCTTGACAAGGCCATTGCTGCCGCCCCATCACGCAGCGGTCGGGCAGCTCCAAGCGAAGAAGTCGAAACCAGCGGGCGTCATCCTCCTCGCGACAAGCATCGTCCACCGAATCCAAGCCGACTGGGGGAAGCCAACCGCGCAGAAGTCGCGCCCCCACGTCGACCAGAGGATGATCGCCAACGAGGCGGACGTGCCCATCCCAGTCACAATGACGGTGCCACGTCATCCCACAGGCCAACACACAGTGCCGACCTTCAGCAAACCATCAACGCTAACCGCGATGCGCGCTCTATCCTCGAATCAAGAGGCGTGATGAAGCCCGGGGATACAGAGAAGAAGATGATGAGTACCCGATGTTCTATAGGGACATCCGGATGGCAGTTTACCCGCAGCCTTTCAAGCTAGTCGGTTTCGAGAAGTACGACGGCAAGACCTCCCTGAGTCGTGGCTGCGCATATACTCTACAACTATAGAGTGCGCGGGTGGCAATAACGCCATCAAGTGCAGATACTTCCCAATGGCACTCGAGCCCGCTCCACTCACTTGGTTCGAAAACCTGCCATGACGCACCATCGAGTCCTGGGAACGCCTCAAGAAGATCTTTGTGTCGAACTTCCAAGGCACATACAGTCGCCCCAAGACTCGACATGACCTCGCCATGTGCAAGCAGCACAAAGGAGAAAGCGCACGCGACTACATGCGTCGCTTCATGGAAATCAAGACTGGTGGTGGACGTTTCTGACCGCGACTGCATCGACTTGTTCCAGAACGACATCACCAACAGGTTCTTTGACAGACAATTTGGTCTGCATCGATCGAGGACTCTGGATGCCCTGCGTGACCAGGTCGAGGCGTGGTCTGAGCAAAAGACCGCGACCTCGAAAAATATGGCCCTCCCCAGGGCAGGGAGAGGCAAAACAACAAAGGCCAGCAGGGCTCCCAGCACAACAAGCGCAAGCCAGACGACACTGTCGCGACTCTGGAGACTGGCATGCGAAGTCAGAAGAAGAACTACCACGGTAAAAGCGATGTCGAGAAGATCATGGACAGGCCGTGTCCAATGCACCCAAAGCATAAGCACACCATGGGCCAATTGTATGATCTCCAATGCGTGTATGCCAAGAAGGACCATGAGAACAAAGCCAAGAAGAAGCCGGCAAGGGAACCACTCGATCCTGAAGCCAAGAACAAGGAAAGGGCTGACGACGAAGAAGAAGAAGATGACGAGGACCAGACGAACAAGTTCCAGAAGCTCAGAAACGTACTCATGGTCATCATGGGAGGCGACTATGGCTTTCCCACTCGGAGGAAGCACAAGCTCGCTCTACGGCACATCATGGCAATTGAGCCAGCCGTCTCAAGGTACCTAAAGTACTCGGAGGTCCCAATCACTTTCTCCAGGGCGGATCAGTGGAATAGCTATGATGAACCAGGACAATTACCACTCGCCCTGGACCCTACGGTGGCGGGATCACAGCTCCCCAAGGTGCTCATCGACGGTGGGGCGAGGCTGAACGTGCTATTCTCTGGCACCCTGAAGAGGATGTGACTCGACATCGAGAAGATGCTGACTCCCACCGAATCCCCGTTCTACGGTATTGTCCCTCGAAACGGCTGTCTCCCTCTCGGCCAAGTCACACTACCAGTCACATTCGGCACGTAGGAGAACTTCAGGACAGAGTACATCAAGTTCGAGGTGGCGGACTTCAAAACCTCCTATCAAGCGATCCTCGGACGTCCTGCTTTGGCCAAGTTCATGGCCATCCCCCATTACGTCTACCTCGTCCTTAAGATGCCAGGAACCAGAGGCGTCATCTCTATCCGCGGCGACGTTGAGACGATAGTACAACTACGATAGAGAGGCTGTGGAGTTTGCGGCTACCACTCAGGTGCCCAACGCTATGGCCCAGATCTTCGCGGCGGCTCAGGAGCTGAAGCAGTCCGAGTTTGAGGTTCCCAGCAAGGAGCCCGGGCCACACAAGGCGGCCGTACCTGAAGATGTGGCGACCAATGACGCACCACTACTGGAAGGAGACCAGTCGAACACCACCAAGATCGGGGCTGGCCTGACCCCGAAATAGAAAGGCGAGCTCGTCAGGTTCCTGCATGCTAACTAGGACATCTTTGCGTGGAAACCTGCAGATATGCCAGGGGTGCCAAGGAACCTGATCGAGCACAGCCTTAATGTCGACCCTAAAGCTACACCCAAGTGGCAATGGTTGCGACGATTCGCAACCGACAAGCGAGATGCGATCAAGAAGGAGCTGGCGAAGTTACTCGCCGCAGGATTCATTAAGGAAGTCTTCCACCCCGACTGGTTGGCATACCCAGTCTTGTGAGAAAGAAGAATAACAACGAGTGGCGCATGTGCGTCGATTACACTGACCTCGACAAGCATTGCCCCAAGGATACCTTCGGGTTACCGCGTATCGACCAGGTTATCGACTCCACGGCTGGTTGTGCCTTACTTTGTTTTCTTGATTGCTACTCGGGTTATCACCAGATATCTCTGAAACAGGAGGATCAAATCAAGATGGCGTTCATCACCCCATATGGTGCATATGCTTACACCACGATGTCCTTCGGGCTGAAAAACGATGGGGCGACTTACCAGCGCGCGATCCAACTCTGCCTTGAGAAGCAACTCCATCGCAACGTGGAAGCCTACGTCGATGATGTGGTCATAAAAACCAGAAATCCAGAAGACCTCATCGCTGATCTGGAGGAGACTTTCGCATCCCTGCGGAAGTGGCAATGGAAGCTCAACCTAACCAAGTGTGTCTTTGGAGTACCCTCCGGGAAACATCTCGGGTTCATCATCTGCAACCGCGGTATCGAGGCCAACCCCGAGAAGATCAACGCCATCACAGCAATGGAAGCTCAAAAGACCATCAAGGACATCCAGAAGCTCACTGGGTGCATGGCGGCGCTGCACCGATTTATCACGCGACTTGGAGAGAGGGGCCTCCCTTTTTTCAAGCTACTCAAGAAAGGCAACAAGTTCCAATGGAACGAAGAAGCAGCAGCAGCATTGGTGGATCTCCAGCAACACCTTCAACAACTGTCAATCCTGACTGCTCCGCAGGACGACGACAAGGAATTGCTGCTTTACATCGCAGCCACAACTCATGTGGTGAGCACCGTACTGGTGGTCGAGCGTGCTGAGGACAATCATGCATACCCTGTGCAGAGGCCGGTTTACTTCGTCAGTGAAATACTCACGGAGTCCAAAGCTCGTTACCCTACGGTGCAAAAACTACTCTACGCAATACTCATCACATCCAGGAAGCTGCACCACTAGTTCGACACATTCACCATTATGGTGGTGACAGAGTTCGGCCTGGGCGATATCTTACACAACCCGAACGCGACCGGGCGAATTCCAAAATGGGCTGTCGAGCTTGGCGCCCTCAGCATCGAGTTCAAGTCCAAGAAGGCCATCAAGTCGCAGGTGCTGGCAGACTTCATGGCAGAGTGGCGCGAAAATCAAGTTGATATTCCCGTTGACAGACCAGAGCACTGGACCATGTACTTTGATGGCTCTCTAAAACTCGAAGGCGCTGGCGCAGGAGTGCTTTTTATCTAGCCCAAGGGCGACCAACTCAAATATGTTCTGCAAATCTTCTGGAAGGTGTCCAACAATGAGGCAGAGTACGAGGCCTTGCTACATGGCCTACGACTCGCAATTTCTCTAGGAATCAAGAGGCTGATGGTGTACGGCGACTCCTCTGTTGTCATCAACCATTGCAACAAGGATTGGGACCGTCAGAAGGAGAACATGAATGCTTACTGCGAAGCTGTGCGCAAGCTAGAGAATAAGTTCGGAGGGCTCGAGTACCATTGGGTGGTCCGTGATGACAACGTCGCTGCTATGTGCTTTCCAAACTCGGATCCACTCGTGCAGAAGTTCCAGTGGAGTCTTTGTCCAGGAGCTCCACAAACGAACCATTGACTTCGAGAAATCTGCACCGTCCCACAATGGTGAACCCGGACCAGATAGAGAGGTCTTGGTAATTGAAGAAGACTGGCGTGTCTCGTTCATCGAGTACATCAAGAACAAGGCCCTGCCTTTGAATAAGACCGAAGCTGAGAAAGTCGTCCGGAGATCGAAGAATTATCTACTCATCGGCGATCAGCTCAACAGGAGAGGACTCTACACTGATATTGCTATGAAGTGTCCCGAGAGTAACAGGCAAGGGCATCCTGGAAGAAATTCATGAAGGCGCGTGCGGGAACCATGCAGGATCACGCACGATGGTGGGCAAGGCATTCAGAGCAGCTTATTATTGGCCCACGGCTCTGCAAGACGCAGAAGAGATTGTCCGCAAGTGTCCTGGGAGCCAATTCTTTGCTAGACAGCAACACGTGCCTGCCCACAAGCTTATTGCTATTCCTCCATCTTGGCCTTTCGCATGCTGGGGGCTCGACATGATTGGGAAGCTTACGACTGCTCCAGGAAACTTCACACATGTGCTGGTTGCCATCGACAAGTTTACCAAGTGGATAGAAGTCAAACCAGTCACGGACATATCTGCGGCCAAGGCCAAGGGGTTCATTAGTGATGTGATGATCAGGTATGGCTGTCCTCATCGTATCATCACAGATTTGGGTTCCAATTTCAACAGCCACGAGTTCAAGGACCACTGTGAGAGGAACGACATTGAAGTAATTCACGCATCAGTAGCTCATCCCAAGGCCAACGGACAAGTCGAGAGAGCCAATGGTTTGATCCTGGATGGCTTGAAGAAGCGACTGTACGAGCACGACAAGAAGTACGGAGGCAAGTGGATCTATGAGTTGCCGCATGTAGTCTGGGGGCTTCAAACCCAGCCTTGCAAGCCAACTGGTCACTCGCCATATTTTCTGCTGTACGGATCTGAAGCTATCCTGCCAGTAGACCTGATGTACAAGTACTCACGACTAGAGCAATATGATGAAGGAGTCGCTGATGACACAAGACGACTGGAGCTTGATCTGATTGAGGAGAAACGCTGTGCAGCTTTGTTAAATTCCACTCAATATCTCCAGGGGGTCCGGCACTATCATGACAGGAACGTCCAAGAGCGATCGTTCAACATCGGCGACTTAGTGTTGCGCAGAATCCAGAAGACCACGGGTATGCACAAGCTTATGTCCCGCTGGGAAGGACCTTTCATCGTGCACAAGGTGACAGGACCCGGGTCGTATCGATTGAAGAATAGTGAAGGAGTCGAGGAGAGAGACTCATGGAACATCGAGCATCTTCACAAGTTCTATGCTTAGGGTCTTTTTCTGAGTTCCTCAAGAGTCTGTACAATATTTTGAAGATTTATGATCAAGTTATCAATAAAGTGCAGTTTGTGTTCTCAGTATTTGATCCGTGATCTCTCGGCTTCATTAATGCTTTGGTTTTCTTATAAGACTACTCTAACTTCTAATAATTCCGGAGTTCCCCTTGATACTTGTTGATTCAACAAAGTATACATTGGTCAAAATCCGAAGAGTACCTCACATGACTACTTTCCAGGATCCCTGAGTACTTAGTTTTAACTAAGACCAGGCTGAACACCTGTAGAGGCCAGCTAGCCTTATAAAGCAACTACCCACGAGTAGTAATTTCAAATCTCTGAGTACTTATTTGAAAGTATTTTAGAGTCTACTTTGAAAGACGAGTAGTAATTTAAAATCTCTGAGTACTTATTTGAAAGTATTTTAGAGTCTACTTCATATAATGAGTAGTGATTTTAAATCTTCGAGTACCAATTTGCAAGTACTTTGAAGTCTAACTCGCAAAATGAGTAACAATTTCGTGGCACAATTATGTCAACATAACACAAAGCAGTTATAATTCATACAATACTGCTTATATACATATAGATATATTTATATCATAAATATGTTGCAATACATCTTGTTTTTTACAGGATTACAAAGTCAGAACAACTTTAAGTTCTCTACGACTTCTGCTGCTATGGGCTCAAAGTGCTTCAAGTGTTCATCGAACTGGGTCTTTTCACAGTCCTCCGCTCTTCCGGTCGGGACATCATCTATTTCCGCTTCTGGGTAGAAGGACTGGAGGACCGCCAGCACATGATCCGCCACATAGCAGCAGGTCTTCTTTAAATAGGCAGTGAACTTGCCGGGGGCTTCCTGGATACGCTGCAAGAGTGGCTTTGTTGACTCTTCTGGCGCATCATGATCAATGGAATTCACCAATGTGGTGGCCGCTTCGACAAGTTCATCATGTTCCGTATTCAATGCTTGAAATTACTCTCCGACTATCTTGCTTTTATCCAAGGCGTCTTTGAGGGTGGCGTCTGACTGCTCCAGTATCTTCATGGCTTGATTATATTCTGTCATAAACTCATTATGAGTTTCAAACAGAGAGGCATAGTCACGGGAGAGTTTTTCCTTCTCCTCGGTGCATTGATACATACCATTCCTCCATGCAGTGCACTCGGATTGGAGCGTCATGTACGCTGTCATATTACAAGTCGGGGGAGTTTTCTCAAGACAGGTGCACTCACCAGTATTAGTCTGTGTTAAGGTGCGATTCCTTTTCTTGAGCCGTTCCTCCTCGGCCTTCCACTCTTTTTCCCGGGCAGCAAATTTCTGGCGTTCCTTGTCCAGCTCTTCCCGGGTGGTGAGTTTTTCGGCTTGAACAGCATCAAAATGCTGAGATAATTTGGCCAGCTATGCTTTAGCCTTGGTCAACTCGTCCTCCAATTTCTGGGCCCGTATGGATGCATCATACATTGCATACAGAGACTCAGATTTTCTCTTCGAACGGGCGACCAATTCCTGCAAGGATTTCATGATTAATGGTCTTCAAAAGACTGGTAATTGAACAAGCTAAGATAAAGCGGGCATTACCTCTACGTATTCGATGGAGCCCTGCGCCATCTTGATTATCCTGTTCTGCGACTCAACGTATGTGGCTATGGCATCCGGCTGCAGCAATGGATCTTCAAATAGCTCTGCGGCGCCTGGTAGAGCTGTGCTTACTACGCCTGCAGAAGCTTCCCCTGTCAAGTCTACCCGACTGGATGTCGGCATGTATTTCATCCCAATTGATCTTGACGGGGGTCGAGAGATGTTCGACTGCACCACCAGCTTTGGGCCTTCAGCTTCTTTGCTTCTTAGTATGGGTAAGTCGGGAACAGGCTCTTCAGTGATCTGTGATAGCTCTTTTTGGGCAGGAGCAACTTCTGAGTCGTCCGCAGCACGATCTTGAGGAATTGCTTCGGTTGCGGGCAGACTGGTTTCATGAATGATTTCTGCTCGCTTTTCTTGTTCGCCTGGAATAGGTTGGATTTGTTCAGAACGAGGCTCTTCGGTTGAAACCTTGGCCTTCTTCCTTGGCGGCAAGGGAGCAGATTTCCTACACAGACAACGGCTTGAGTTATCAAAATTACTACTCTAATATATCAAGAACCGTATCAGGAGTATGGTTATTACCTATCTGGGATCTGCATCGAAGAGTTGAGGCACGAATGGCACGCAATGCACTACAGGCATCAGCATTTGCACTCTTTGCATGATTTCTGCTTCACTCAACTCATCACGAGTCATTCGAGCCGGGTCGTCTCTGCCCTTGTACTCGAAACCCCATCCCTCCTTCTGGGCGAGTGGTTGCACTCGGCGTTGGATCCAGTTGTAAACGACAGAAGCACCTGTGACTCCCTGATTCGTCAATGCTTTGATCCTGACAAGCAGTTGATTCACTTGTGCAGTCTCTGTGATACTGGGTTGCTCTTTCCACTCAGGGAAATCAACAGGGGCTACTCCAGTCCATTCAGGCAGCTTGGGATCATAGTTACCGATATACCACCATAAGTTTTTCCACTCGGAGTTGTTGCTGTGCATTTCATATTCCAGATATGATGAGTGCATTCCTTGGCGCATCTGGATTCCGGCTCCTCCAACTGGAGAGGTTGCATCTTTCTTCGGCTGTGGCTTCACAAAGAACAGGCGTCACCACAAATTGAAGTGCGGGTGAATTCCAAGGAAAGCCTCGCAGAAATATACATAGATCGAGATTTGCAATAATCCATTCGGAGTCAGATTGGGGAGTTCAATACCGTAATAGAAGAGCAACCCGCGCAAGAAGTCGCAGGTTGGAATGCCTAATCCCATCTAGATGAAGTGACTGAACATCAAAATCTGATCCACAGGCACAAACGGCCATTTTTCGGCTTTCTCCGGCACTTGCCACAACAGCTCTTGCTGCTCCTTCAAGAATCCATCTTTCACCAGCTTCTCCAACTGCTCCTAGGTTACTTCTGATGGCTTGAGGTAGTTGCAAGGCAGCGGATGAACTCTCTGCTGCACTCTACCCCGCTTTGGCGACGGCAGCCGCACTTCTTTGTCGCGGGCCCCGCTGCGGCTTGACTTCTTGTCCCCCTTTGACGTCATCCTTGAGATCACGAGTTTCTTCACCCGCATACACTCGGGGGCTCAAAGGTGTTGATTGGAAAAGGATGGGCGAAACAGATATGCGATGAGATCGATTTTCGCTCGGGGGCTCGGAGATTGCCTCGCGAAGATGAGGAATGGCGGCGGTTAGGGTTTGCGCAAGATTTGGCGAAATGGATAAGTCACCGCGGAGGTGCAGCGATGGGTTTTTATTGACTGTGTCTGTGACGGTTGATTTTCCAAGACAAAGGTAAAAGGGGTTATTTTTCAATTTTTATTAGAGAAAGGATTTATTTTTTAACTAACTCCTTACAGGGACACTCTGGGGGCAGTTATATTTACTTTTCCTTTACTTTAATAATTGTGGATTATTTCTCTCTAACCCTAAACTACTCTATGGTTCTCGAGACTTGATCCTTTTCTATATATACATATAGTTCAAGGCTCGGGGGCTGCAGGGTAGTAAAGGAACAGGAATTTTATTTTTTCTGAAGCTTAAGATTTAATCAAGACCCTCGGATCGATTCTTTGATTCAACCCAAGGCTCGGGGGCTACTTGATATCAAGTGCAATTTTTCTAAAATTGCACATTTCAAGAACAAGATGAAGGTTGAAGATTCTGAGGACCCTCAACTTGATTCTTCGATTCAACTACTTGGATTCTCCAGAATCTCCAGAAGGACCCTCAATTTAAAGCATTGGTGTTTGACATGAAAGAAAACACAGCGCCGGGCCCTGACGGGTTCAGTGTCACTTTTTATAAGAAATTTTGGGAGAAAGTGAAGGGGGAACTTATGGAGATGATCAACGACTTTTACTTAGGGGAGCTGGATATAGCTAGACTGAACTATGGGGTGATAACTCTGATCCCAAAGATAGCAGAAGCCAACAATGTTAAACATTTCAGGCCCATCTGTCTCCTGGACGTCAGCTTCAAGATTTTCACTAAACTAATGATGGATAGGATGACAATCATAGCCAGAAACATAATCAGCACTAGTCAAACAGCATTCATAAAGGGGAGATTTATTATAGATGGGGCAGTTATGCTACACGATATAGTCCATGAGCTTAGGACTAGAAATATGCAAGGGATGATATTCAAAATTGACTTCGAGAAAGCTTACGACAGTGTCAATTGGGAATTCATAGAAGAAGTCCTAGACAGGAAAGGCTTTGACAACAGAATCAAAAAATGGATTATGAGCACTGTGAGGGGAGGGAGAGTATGCATAAATATAAATGGGGTGAACGGACCGTATTTCAAAACACACAGGGGTCTTAGGCAGGGAGACCCGCTTTCTCCATTGCTTTTCAACCTAGGGGCAGATGCACTAGCATACATGCTAGACCGAGCTAGAGAACAAGGGTACATCAACGGGGTAGTACCACATCTAGTACCAGGGGGAGTGACACATCTGCAGTACACCGATGACGCAATACTCTTGTCGGGGTGTGATGATAGGTCAATTACCAATATAAAATTCCTACTATACTATTTTGAATGGACTTCTGGACTCAAGATTAACTATCACAAGAGCGAAGTGGTGACGTTTGGGGTATAGAATTCCCAACAGCAAAGGATTGCCAACATGCTTAATTGCAAGGTTGGGGGGCTACCTATGAACTACTTGGGCTTCCCCATTAGTGACAGGAAGCTGGGAATTAGCAGGTTCAAAGGGGTGGCGGAAAAAATGAGAAGAAAACTACAACCTTGGAAGGGGCGGAAGATGTCTTCGGGGGGACGATTGATACTGACTAATTCATCGCTGAGCAGCATGCCAACATACCTTATGAGCATTTTCCATTTCTATGAGGGAACTCACAAAGAAATGGATACAGTGAGATCGAAGTTTTTCTGGAGGGTGGATTGCGATAAATTCAAGTATCACATGATGAAATGGGAGAACGTGTGCCTTCCAAAAGATTTTGGGGGTTTAGGTATTACCAACACCAGGTACCTGAATGTGTGCTGTTAGCTACTAAGGAACAAATACATGAAGAATAAAGCATTTCCTCTCAGTATGACTGGACAATGCTCGCAGTTCTGGCAAGGTGTACATAAAGCGGCACCACAATTCAAGTGGGGAGCGATACATCAGGTGAAGGGGGGAGGGGATACCCTTTTCTGGGAGGATGTGTGGGTAGGTTAAATCCCGCTTAAGCTGAGATATCCTAAACTATTTGAATACTGCAGAAAGAAGAAGTGCTTAGTGAAAGAGTGCTATTCTGAAGGGGAATGGAAGATGGATTTCAATAGACCGCTGAGCATAGAGGAAGCAAACCGGTGGGATTCCTTGATAGCAACAGTACAAGAAGTGCAGATAGGAGAGGGGAGAGACTCAGTTAGATGGGCACTGGAGGAAAAGGGGGCATACTCTGTCAAATCCATGTATAGAACTCTAGTACATAGAGGGGTGGTGAATAAAAGGCTGAGAGAAGTCTGGGACAGTAAGCTACCAAATAAAATCAAGGTCTTTCTGTGGTTGGTGTTCAATAACAAACTGCAAACAGGTGTGAACTTGAAAAAGAAGAACTGGAAAGGGGACCCAAATTGTGTGGTGTGTGGCAAGTTAGAAGATGAGGATCACATTTTCTTCAAATGCATAGTAGCCAGGTTTGTTTGGGCGTGTTGTGGGGAAGCATTAGGATGGGAGAGAATCCCAGACTCGATGCAATACCTCATGGAAACTATGTTACCACTAGGAAGTAGAGGCTACAAACTCAAGTTGTTCCTGTTTGCAGGAATTATGTGGGCACTATGGACTACTCGTAATAAAGCTGCAATTGAGGGGGAGATAATTACACTACCTACTAAGCTGCTCTTCAAAACTGACATGATTTTGCAGAAATTACGGGTGAGATTACTGGAAGCTGATCAACAAAAGATGGACGCAAGCAGAGCAAGGATGAGAAGCTGGCTGGAGATGTTTCTGGAGAAGCTACGAGATCGACCTCCTGATGATGCTGTCTTTTGACACTTTTGATTCAGATCTTGTAGTCTTTCCTCCTTTTGTTTAGCCGTAGTTCTCTTCGAAAACTAGAAATCCCAGTATCAGGCCCGGGAAGGGGTCGTGTAAAGAACATACGTTATTTGCTTTCTATAAAAGCAGGGGAAACCTTTTTCGAAAGAAATTAACTTGTTGTTAAACTTGTCTCATATATTAATGTTTCATAACCAACATTCTCGCTACTGAACTTCTCAAAATTCACTTGCTGGAATTTAATGCTCGTATGTAGTAGTTTTGTTGATCCCATATCCCTGCCGATATCAGTTCTTGCTTCACCAATATAAATGTCTACTTGCTGTTCTTTACTTTGTTGCTATATTACTGCATATGAATGTCCAGTTGTGACCAATATGATGTGTTGTGACCAACTGTGCTATAGCACTCCATATAAATGTATGCTGGGAGATGAGTACAAGGATAAAGAACCTGATGCCTTAGATTTGTTCAGGATCTGCCATTACAACAACAAAAATAAAGGATACACACCCACTGTGCAGTCGACCATTGTAAGATTTGTTTCTAAATGCTCTCTAAATATGCTTTTTTGCCAACTATCTTGTGACCAAGAACTAGTTAGCTAATGATGTTTTCTGCTTCCTTGCTTGCTAGACTGAAATGGAACATGAGCTGGCTACACCAACAGATGATGGACAACTCAACTCTGCAACCCAAGTTGTAGGTGTTGTGCTTGACAAGAATACAAAAAAACAATCACTTCCTTGAGAATGTGGATGTCCAGGTTGAGAAGCGAAGGTCCACTCTACAAAATGTTCAAGCACAACTGGAAGTGGAGAGGAGCACTTTACAGAACGTTCAAGCACAACTGGAAGTGGAGAGGAGGAGAAATGCTGAGCTTCAATTGGTTGTCAACAACCAGCGTGAAGAAATGGATGGTTTATCTAAGAAAATGGAGAAGACAGAACAAGCGAGAATCAAAGACCAAGAGGAGAATCGGAACAAGCTATCTCAGTTAGAGGCGAAACTTGAGCTTCTGCTAGGCAACAATTGAAGCTAACTTGCTTCAAACTTTTGCAAGAACAAACTTGATGCTGCAGCTTGATGTTTCTACTGAAACACTTGGTTAGTTGTTTCTGCGTTGAAACACTTGGTTGTTTCTGTAGCTTTTTGTTGTTTGTGGTTCCGGAGGTTTTGCTGTTTTTGGCCCTGGATGGGTGTTAGGATGCTTGTGTGTAGTACATGGATGATGGCATATTTTGCTGTATTTGGGCTGCTAGTGTGCAGAAGCTAAATGATGGTATATTTTGATGTATTTGGGCTGCTAGTGTGCAGCCGAACTGATGAGTCCGGCCCTACACACCTCTCGGGGAAAGGCCCAATCACCCCAAAAGACTAGTCCAATAGGGGAAGGGTGGCTCTCTCTTTTAAGGTGGGTTGGTCCTCCCAAGCTAAGCAAGGTGGGATAATTTGAACGTGCACGGCTTTGCCGCCTACACCGTCGTGCGCCTATACTGTTCTGCGCCTTGCTAATCCGTACTCCCGTTGGACACGATTGCCGCCTACACTGCCGTGCGCCTGGCCAAACCGTGCTCCACGACTGCCGCCTACACTGTTGTGCGCCTGGCCAAATCGTGCCCTGGGATGTCCTCATCATCCTCCCCTTCTTAACATGGGCCCAGCTCTGATACCAAATGAGGAGTCCGGCCCTACACACCTCTCGGGGAAAGGCCCAATCACCCCAAAAGACTAGTCCAATAGGGGAAGGGTGGCTCTCACTTTTAAGGTGGGTTGGTCCTCCCAAGCTAAGCAAGGTGGGATAATTTGGACGTGCACGGCTTTGCCGCCTACACCGTCGTGCGCCTACACTGTTCTGCGCCTTGCTAATCCGTACTCCCGTTGGACATGATTGCCGCCTACACTGCCGTGCGCCTGGCCAAACCGTGCTCCACGACTGCCGCCTACACTGTTGTGCGCCTGGCCAAATCGTGCCCTGGGATGTCCTCATCACGAACTGTGATATCTGGACTGTTTATTTCATATATGGGCTATGAAAATTTGTGGGTTGTTTATATAGGCTGTGTATTGCTGAACTGTGATATCTGGACTGTTTATATGGGCTGTGTATTGCTGAATTTATTTTGTTAAGTGGTAATATATGTGGGCTGAATTGGGCCCATTTTAGTGGCCCAGTTTGAATTAGGTCCGTAACCATCAATGCCACGTCAGCTGTCACGTCATTGCCACGTCAGATGCCACGTCATTGCCACGTCAGATGCCACGTCATTGCCCACGTAAGCAGCCATGTCAGATGCCACATCAGCGGCCACGTCATTCTCCATGTCATCTATGTGTGATGCGGCAATTGAATCCATGACGTTTATTTTCGTCATGAATAATGGGCTTGGGATGGATTTAGTCCAGCCCAAAACTATTTTATGACGCTTTCAGATTGTCATAGAATGAGCTAATCCATGACGATGTTTTAAATATCGTCACGAGGTGTAATTGTGATGCTCAATCCATGATAAAATTTGAGATCGTCACGGATGTTACTTTATGACGATTTGTTCATAATTCATGACAAAAGTGGACCGTCATGGAATAAACCATTTCTTGTAGTACGTAGCGCCGGCAATGTAACTCCAGTGATCTCCTTTGCTTGTTGCCAGAAAATTCTTGCCACAGTGCATTCTATCAAAACATGTTGCACTAATTCCTCCTCTGCCCCACAGGTTTCACAATGAGCAATAGGTTCAATGTGTCTCCGGTGTAATACCTGTCTTGCCGGCAGATAATCATGTACAACCCGCCACCAGAACACTTTGACTTTTGGCGGTACATCTAATTTCCATATCAACTTCCAAGGCCCCTCCACCGATGAGCTTGGTGCATCTGGACCCCTTCCTGTTGGTCTCGCACGTTCTCCTGCAACCGATATGCCGACTTGACAGAGTAGTTGACGTGCTTCTCTTTCTCCCATGCCCAAAAATCCTCACCTCTAGACATCATCGGCGGTTTGAGGATTGCAACAGCATCAATAGGGAATAAGATATCCCTGATCAGACCCTCATTCCACACTCCAGTAGTAGTAGTGAGGTCGGCGACCGTCTCAATGACTTGTCCTTGAGCTGGCGTTAGTGGGTGCCCCGTGAAGTGATCTGGCAGCCATTTGTCTTGCTAGATCCTTGTCGTCAAGCCATCACCGAGTCTTCTGATAAGACCCTTTTTTAAAACCTCTCGGCCTGCTAAGATAGTTGGCCATGTAAAGCTCATGCGCCTCTTCCTTCTACATGATAGGAAGTCCACATCATGAAAGTAATGACCTTTTAGTACCCTGGCGCACAAGCTCTCTGACCTTTTAGATAGGGAGGCCTTTAGGTGTGTCGAACATCTCCCCTTCATGTCATCCTCCAAATTATCTATTTGAGTTCAATTTCCTCCAATTTATCCTTCAAGCAACTAGCTCTTCTCTTTATCTCCTTGGCAATGAAATCTTGTCCATGGTTGTGCTCTTCTTCAACTTGATCGATCCATCCTTCATCTTCGTCTTCTCCTTCTTCAAACATCTTTTGGATCGATTCTCCACTCATCTCTTGATCAAATATATCATCAATTATTTTGGGGACGCGTCGGTGTACCTCATTCCTTCGGTTGTTGAATAGATGGCCAAAATCAATTGGAATCCAATCGAGTTGATCGAATCCCGCCAACAGTCTACCATTCTCCAATGTTCGGCCTACATTCATGTTAGTTTAAACATTCTTAACATGCGGAATGACTTCTCATACCTTAGGAAGTGGTTCTTCAATCTCTAGTGTGGTCGGTTCATCTTCCTTGAGCTTTGGTTCATCTTTTTAAAAATTTCAGCAAGCGTCTCGGTCTTGCTTTTGTCGTTTTGATCCTCCCGACGATGTCTTTCCCAATCTCATTGTATTTTTTCTCCATTGCATACCCTTTGTAAGATTTGTGCAGCTTCTCCTATTGTTTTATCCATTATATCACCTCCTGCACACATACTTACAAAATGAGCAGAGTTAGGGGTTAGTGAAAAATAAAATGTGTGCAACATCACATCACCAGAAAAGCCTAAGTTCAAGCCTTGTTCGAGTAGTTCATTAAATCAGTCCCATGCTTCATCAATTCCTTTATCCTCTCCTTGCTTAAAGTTGATCACTTGCCTCCTTAAATATTAAACCTTGCTTATGGGAAAGAACTTTAAGCAGAATTTCTTCACAAGCTCATCCCAATTTCCCTTCACTTCAACGGATGCGAGTGTGTACCATCTACTTGCTTCATCTTCAAGAGAGAATGGAAAAAGATTCCACTTGAACCAAGCACCCGGTACTCCTTGTTGCACCGTGTTACATATCATCGTGAATCGCTTAATGTGTCTATACGGGTTGTCGTCCTCCAATCCTTCGAAAGGGTTTGTCGCCACAAACTCGATGATTTTAGGCTTCAATTTGTAGTGGGTTGTAGCAAACGTCAAATCTGATTTTTGCATCTCAAGATCCTCCGTTGATGGCATTGCTAATTCCCTTAGCGACAATTCTTTGTTCTCCATTGTTGAGGTGAACCAATCCATTTAAGCACTGAAAAATAAAAAGAAAAACACAAAAAAATTCTACACAAAAGTTAAGTGTTAGCGGGTTAGCAAAACTAATACAAAGTTCGAGCACAACATACTAACTTGTTCTCTGGCCGGCAACGGCGCCAGAAAAGCTTGTTGGCGGCGCAAACGCACACCAAGATTGAACAGCAAGCGCATAGATCTTGTGTAGCTTTTCCCCTAGAGTATTCCCTCCAAAGTTTATCAATCCGTGGAACAAGTGGTATGTTGGCTCTTACTTTATACTAATCTTACTAACGAAACTAGGTGCATCGGTTGTGTAGAAAGACAAACTAAACTAGATTCATCTAAGTAGCTAAAGGTGGACACAAGAGAGCAAAAGATAGATAAGTATTCCCTTCCTAGGATCTAGGTTCATATGAATATGCATCTACTACATAAATGATGTTGTCTTCACTAGCATCATAGCGGTTATGTGATCGCTCGGCCTTTTCCCTCCCGCAAGCTGTCACCAAACAAGGGTAATCGATGCTTCGCTAACACATCTATAATAAAGTATCCGTAGAGTTAAGCTAATCACCACGATTACCACAAACCCTACTAAGAACATATGTTGTACAAGGATAGATATCTCACATATGTAAATGAAGCATTGCAAAGACATAGACCATGAAGCATTGACAGGCATAAGGTGCATGTAGACGTTACATATCATAGATCCATACAACCCTAGGGATGAACGGAGGCATTACCCCATCCTCTTACAGAGATTGATGCATAGATTGGTGATGAAGACTCCAAAGAACGTCGTCACCGAAGATGGCGGCAAGAGAGGAGAGGGACCCACCTAGGCCGGTGCCCTAGGGTTCCTCGACTTGAGGCCTTCCTTGATCCGCTCACCCTCCGCCGGCGTTCGTCGTCGTGGTGAACTTATCTAGTCTCTATTTCTGATCTTATGGTGGATGGATCTGGATCTAGGAGATGAGAGGGAGAGAAATATCAGGTGGCTGTCTGGGGGAGGACGCGAGTTGGATGAACTGGGGTTCACTAAAAATTCGGGTCTGGAACTGAATATGCAGGTGATGGGTTTCATAAAACACGTCACCTATCATGTGGTCCATAGTTGTAGATGCTAGTTCGCCACCCTCCGCGTCTGTGATGACTTCGTCTATTGGTGACACATTTTTTTGACACGCGTCACCAATCAATTTGGTGGCACGTTTTGTTAAAACGAGTCACCAATATACCATAATCGGAGACACGTTTTTATCTCCACAGGGATGATCAAGAAATATGGGTGACACGTCTTCTTAAAACGCATCACCAATATGCTATAGGTGGTGACGCGTTTTGCAATTTGCATCACCAAGTGAAGTGTCTTTTTTGACACTTTTTTACATAGTGAAACCTGAAATATATGACAAACTGAATCATAATATACCGCCTCCTCGATCACTAGCGGTAAGCTGGAGTCGTCATCCTTCCTCCGCCATGCCCAACTGGTCGGTCTTGGGCAAGCCGGCATAAACCGAGGCCCTGTACGAAACTCTAAAGTAGGCCTACTATACTAGCAAAATAGAACAACAGAATAACAAATATATTGTATTATTATCAAGTGTAGGGCCCTTGACCATGTGTATGATTATTGGAGACTACTTGTAATTCTTTTACAATATATCTATAGATCCTCTATAGGATTGAACTAATTCCTCAATTCTTTGTTTCGTTTTACACTTTTGTGGCCCAATTCATATTTTCTAGGTCAATTTGCAGAAGAAAAGGCTTCAATCTTGAAACACTAGGCGTCCACACCAATTATACATATGAGTATGAAAGATAAAGGAACAAAATTAACAATTAACTAATTAAGCTATTAAAAGTAGAATCAAATGCTACCTTTTATACGTATGCCTTTTTCTTCTTTGGGCTTGCAAGCCTTGTAACCACCTGTACATATGCCGCCTTTTATATATACTTGCAAACATGCCCGTGCGTTGCTACGGGCGAATGTATGTTTTTTCTACTACGAAACATCTCATGTATTTTTCTTAATAAAAATCATCCCGATTGAATAATAAATATGCCTTGCTACATTGAAATATTTAATAACTGCACTATTTAGGCAACTACCATTATTAGTATATAGCATTTACTTCATTCTTCACAACCATGGTTAATAATTTTTAGAGTTTTATTCGTTTTTTTTGTCATTACGCTGGAATACTATCTACATTCTTCTACAAAATTCATCATTTTACTTATGCAATTCCTTCTAATCAAGGACTATTTGTTACATCTCTAACTGTTTTTATTTTAGCAAGGGTTCCTAAAGCAAAACATAGTCACAATCACATTATGAGTTAGTAACGACCTATTTTCACACATTCCCTTGCAAACATCACAGTTGCATGAGCTTAGCTATTGGTCTGGTACTCTGGTGGCAAAAAGTAGCCGGCTGTGCATGATGAGGCCAACCCTAGCCCCTCATCAACATCAACATGTGAGGCGTGAATGATGTGGCCAACTACCAGTACTGCTAATTTGTTCATGTGCCAAGCACAAAAATCAAATGTGTCGAGACCTAGCATATATCATGTAAGATATGAAAATTTTGACATGACAAATATAACAGAAAATAAAAATACTATTACTCTATATTTTAGTTCATATATACTAACTATGAAAATAAAATGTTTTTATTATCAAATTAAGTTATATATTTCAACTTTAATTAAAATTAGAATATATATGGAGAAATAGAAATGCTACTTTGCTTTTCAATGCAAGCCGATGCAAGCAGCGTGCAGAATTTTCCACTCTTCTGCTCACAATCCACTTATTTTATATATTTATAAGTTAGTGTGTTAGTTGAACACAAGTACAAGTAACAACCTTGCCTCACTTGTTAGACATTTTCTCTGGCAAAGTGGACGTTCGTATTTTACATTTATAAGTTAGTGTGTTAGCTAAACAGATGTGTAATCTTCTCTGATTGGTTATACCTCCACTTTGGGAAAGTGGGCTGCGGTGGTTCAAATCCCACCAAACCAAAATAATTGAGCAGAAACACTATTTGATTTAGAAATAGGTAAAGATAAAAAAAATAAGTAGGGGGCTCCCCTGCCGATTCACTAAAAAAAAGTAGAATCAAATTGAATCACCTCACCAGCAGAGCACCTGTCGGTTCTGAAGTCTGAAACTTTTGATTCACTGATTTGCAAGCAGCTAGTGCATTTGCAGCCTTGAGCAGTGCAGCACGCCAGAGGTCGTCAGGCTAGCTTCCTTCCCGTTCCTTGCCTTCGAGGCCCCTCATCGTCGACCATCCAAGGTAAGGACCAAGGCTGCACGCGATCCCGACCAGGTGACCACTGCCGTCTGAGGAGGTTTACCACCAGCCGCCGCGGCAAAAGCACAGTCGCCTGAGGCCCTGCCGCCCTGGCCGAGACGCCGATACGATTCAGAAGTCGAAGACGAAACGATCGAAACGATACGGATTGCGGGGGATTGCATAATGACTAAGGCCTTGTTCGGTTCCACCGGATTCATTTCCGGTCGAAAAGGGTATTTATAGTAGGAAATTTATGATAGATACAACTAGAGACCGAGATTTATTTCGGGCCGGTAACCAATTTATTCATGATAGTTACACCAAAAGACCCAGATTGGTTCCACACCTCTTGACTAGTGTATTGAGTCCCGGTCTCTCGTTGTAGCTATCATGAGTAAATTGGTTCCTAGCGCGGAATAAATTCCGGTCTCTTGTTGCACCTATCATGAATTTACTACTACAAATACCCTTCCTGACCGGGAATGAATCCGGTGGAACCGAACAAGTCCTAACAGGGATTTTGGACTAGAAATTGTTGGGCCTGGTGGGGCCCATCTCTATTTGCATGCCAGCGAGCTTCTCGTCTGCGAAGGACATCTTAAACTTGGGCAGTCGGAGCTTTCCGACTTCCACAGCCTCCGGTGGCAGGTGGTCCCGGAGGAAGCCCGGGCGAGACGCGATCTGGTTGACGGTGCTCTAGAGGCCGTCGTCGCGCTCGTCGGCAAGAAGACGCACAGGGAGAACAAATTAATGGGACGACGGGACCCTTGCTGCTGGTCCGGACGGAGTAACGTGGCACTCTGTAGGGTAGCTGGAGCACCTTGACGCATTGCAAGCATGGTTACAGGTTTCAGTAATGAGATGGATGAAATAACTGAAGAACAACTCGAGTTTTTCTGTAGGTTTTGTTGTGCCACGCAGCGATGGTACACGCCAGGCCAACACAATGGCCATCGGAGGATTCGGCGTCGTTAGGGTCGCCGTCCCCGTCTAGAGTTTGCCGCAGAATCACAACGTAAACAACGCCGGTATTGGAGGAAAGACAACACGACCCAGACAACAAATTTGAAAGTTTTTTTTAAAGAATTGGGATTGAGTCCGACACTACGGAAAACGTGTGTTTGCCGTGTGCCCAGTTGTTTGCCACGTGGCACACGGCAAACAATAGGGCACACAGCAAAACGGACGCCCTAAACGGCCGTTGCGTCGGCCGTTAGTTTTGTCGTGCGCCATGGGCAGGCACACGGCAAACAGGCTGCAAAAAAATTGAATTTTGCCTCCAAACTTTTTTTCTACCTTCTTTGTCGATGTATTATTCTATGTTAGTTTTGTGCATGTTTTCCGGTCTGTTTGCTATATTTAATCATTTTATATCATTATTTTTAATTTTGTGCAAATTTGAAGTGTAAGTGTTTCGAATAATGTAATGTAATGTTTGGAAAAATGTTATTCGGATTCTTAACACTAATATGATGCCATGTGCATTAGATGCAATCAAATTTTGAATATATTGCTTGCTTACCGTGTACCCGAATTTGGGCTCGGTTCGTTTAAAAATTCTATAAAATACTAAAAAGGTTAAAAAATTATTAATTTTGGCGTGATGTCATGTTTTCATACGTAGAGGCTATGGTAAAAAATGTAGAAGGTTTCGAGCAAGTTGACGCATTGCCTGTTTACAAACCGAAGCTTCTCTTTACAAACTCATTTTTTTATAGTTTACATACACCTTAGACAGGTTCATGCCAAAATTTGGTTATTTTTTGAATCCGTTTGATATTTTTAATTTTTTTTTGTTTAGGCAGAAAATGTTTGCCGTGTGCCCCAGGGCGGCACACGGCAAACAACTATTTGTCGTGTGCCCAGATCCAGGGCACACGACAAACATTTTCAAAAAACGTGAAACATTTTTAAAATTCCAGGAATTTCAAAAAAATTAAAAAATATCTTGTTTGCCGTGTGTCCAGATCCGAGCCACACGGCAAACAATTTTAAAATTCGAAAAATAAAAAAATCTTTGCCGTGTGCCCTAGATCTGCAGCTTTGCCGTGTGCCCAGATCCAGGGCACACGGCAAAGCCCCTACACTTAGCCGCTTCACGGGCCACACACACGCACACACGCACAAACACGCCGCCGCAACAGCCCGCCGCGCCGCCGCAGCCCACCGCGCCGCCGCGCCGCCGCCTCCCCGCCCCCCGCGCCGCCGTCCCCCGCGCCGGCGCGGCTCCCGGCACCCGCCGCGGCGCCTCCGCCGGCCGCTCCTCCCGGGCCCCCGCCGCCGCGCCTCCCCGGCCCCCGCCGCCGAGGGAGAGGGCTACCTCCCGGGCCCCCGCGCTGGGGGAGGCCGCCCGCCCGCAGGGGAGGCCGCGCCGCCCGCCGTCGGGGTGAGGCAGCGCCGCCCGCCGCCGGGGAGGCCGCGCCCGCCGGCCGGCCACCTCCACCACGACCTCACCGGCCGACCGGTGAGTATTTTTTTAGTTTTTTTATTTAGTTGCTTAGTTATAATTAGTTGTTTGATTTAATTTAATTTAGTTGCTTAATTTAGTTATAATTGCAATGGGTTATGTTGTTACTTTAGTTGCTTAGTTATAATTAGTTGTTTAATTTAATTTGTTACTTTAGTTAGCATATACTTAGTTGTTTAATTTGTTTTTATTGCTAGAAATGCAATGTGGTTATACTTAGTTAGGATATACTTAGTTTATTAATTTCTAAGTATTTGGTTTGCTATTCACACCGTGTAGGGGACGTGCTGCCGAATTTTTTTTATTGACATTTCTTTGATTTTTTGATGTGCAGAAGCCACCGTCCACAGGAGCCCATCTCCGCCTCGCCGCCGTTGATCCTCTAGGTGAGCCTTGTGACTTTGGTGGTTAAAGCCTTGTGTCCGGGCTCGAGCCGTGGGCTTAAACATCTGTGTAGCCCGACCTTCGAGTCGTGGTTTTTCTTGCAGCTTTGGAAACCCTCACCGTATAGGGGAGGTGCTGGCGATTTTGAATTTGATATAAGCATTTATTGAATTTTGCAGGAATCCGCTTTCACCTATTCGACGGAGAGTCGGAGCTGTAGCCGGAGTTGGAGCCGGAGCGATAGCAGGAGCTGGAGCCGTAGCGGGAGCGGGACCGCGAGTCTACACCACGCCGGCCACGCCTACACCGCCGACCCACCATAAGCACCGCAATCACGCTTGCGTTACATGCATGTTCGTAGATCACGTAACCCAGTTAGGCGTCTCCCGTTCGAAAGAGATACGGTTGGAAATATGCATAACTTTGCATATCTATGACCGTATCTGTTTTGAATTGTCCACGTTATTTGGACAGCCCGAGGATGCATAGCTAGAGTAGGTTTCCATAGTCTACTCCGATCTGGGACAGGATTTCGGCAGCACCTCCCCGGTGTTCTCTGAATACACAATCTCCCTCTGGGACGTGTATTTGGAGAACAGCGGGGAGGTGCTGCCGAAATTCTGTCTTAGATCGGAGTACACTATGGAAACTTACCCTAGCTGCGCATCCTCGGGTGAGATTAGGACCTATCTTCACCTACTAGGGAGTATAGACATCGTGTTTGCCGTGTGCCTGAACTTTGGACATGGCAAACATCTAGTGTTTGCCGTGTGCAAAGCACATGGCACACGGCAAACACTGGATGTTTGCCGTGTGCAAAGTTCATGACACACGGCAAACAGGCCATGTGCCGCCCACGTGGCACACGGCAAACAGCCAGTGTTTGCCGTGTGCCGCCCACGTGGCACACCGCAAACAACCTTTCCCCGGGTCCGCCGTCAGTTACCTTTATTTTGTCGTGCGGGAAACTAGGCACACGGCAAAGCCACGTGGCACACGGCAAAGATCTTTGCCGTGTGCCCGTGGTATGGCACACGGCAAAGCTCTGTTTGCCGTCGTAGTGTTTGTCATGTGCCATTTTGCACACGGCAAACCCGTTGTCTCCCGTAGTGAAATCCGAACAATACAATTTTTGGAAGCGGAAATTAAAATTAATGTGGGAGTGGGACACCATCAATTGGACGGTGGGGTATAAGATTGCCGTATTATGTTAATATAGTATTTTTTTAGATTAAGAATAAAAGTTCCGGCTTTCACGTTCAACTGGTTACAGCCAACACAAAAGCACGCAGCCTTTAGACTGTTTTACAACTTGACCACATGGTCTTATACAGCAAACCGGCAAAAGGAGAAAGAGCTCCTGCCAACCTCTAAGAACTAACGAAACAAGAACAAATCTTCCTATGCCTGAACCCTATGATGCAAGCTCCATCCAAACTTAGTGAAAATTTCTAGAGCTGCCGACTCCAGGACTCTACATCCATGCTTCAAAGCCACTGTCTCTTCCTCTTTCGCCAGCCCTGCCCACAGCCTACTCCAGTATGTCGCCCTGAAGATCACCTGCAAAGGAAAGTTAGAAGTTGTTCTGTTGAAAACCACTTCATTTCTAGTGAGCCATAAAGCCCATAACAAAGCTGTCACTCCGACCAAAAGTTGATACTTGAGCTTGCCCCGAAAGTTTTTAAACCAACTGTTGAACAAGTCAGCACTACTTTCAGGAGGTTTCAAACCAAAGGAAGTCTGAATGATCCTCCAGCATAAAGGGCTAAATGGCAATCAAAGAATAAATGATGAATGGATTCCATAGAGTCACAAAAACAGCATTTTAAGCTTTCTTTCCACTTTCTTTTCTTTAAGTTGTCTTTAGCCAATGTAACCCCCTGCTTTAGGTACCACAAAAATATCTTTATTTTCAGAGCTATTTTAAGCCTCCACAAAAACCCTTTGTCTTTCACTACATCCCTCATAATTAGCTCTTTATACATAGAACTAACAGTGAAAGAGGCATTCTTAGTTAGGTTCCACCTGAAAACATCATCCCTTTCTGTTAAAACTACTGAAGATACTCCTTCTACTAGCTGCAACCAAAGTTTTAACCTCTCTCCAGTCAAAGCCCTCCTAAAGGATACATTCAGAGGACAGGACCCCAGAACCTTTGCCACAGTATCATTTTTCCTCCTCACAATTTGGTATAGAGAAGGAAACCTGATCATGAGAGGAACCTTACCCAACCATACGTCTTCCCAGAATCTAGCCTGGCCACCATTTTGAATTTCAAACCTCCCTCTCAAAATTACTTGTTCTTTTATTTCCATCAGACCTGACCAAAAAGATGAATCCCCAGGCCTTTTACACACTTGGGTTAATGATTTGTTTTTAAGGTACTTCCTTCTAATCATTCACTGCCAAGTGCCTTTCTCATTCAGTAATTTAACAACCCACTTGCCAAGCAGGCATCTATTCTGCACGTCCAAGTTTGTAATCCCCAAACCCCCCACACATTTTGGTCTATTTAGCACACTCCACTTAGCTAGCCGATATTGCTTCTTATGATCGTCACACTGCCCGAAGAACCTTGATCTGTAATAGTCAAGTCTTTTTAGAATACCTTTAGGTACTTTGAAAAAAGATAGCATATACAGAGGAAGATTGGTTAGCACGGAATTTATAAGGACCAATCTACCTCCAACTGAGAGAAGCTTCCCTTTCCAACTGCTTAACTTTTTCTGAAATCTAGTCTCTAACTCTCCCCAATCTAACTTGTTCAGCCTGGAAGGACTCATGGGAATTCCCAGAAATTTAAAGGGAATCTTCCCTTCTTTACAACCAAAAATATGAACAAAATCATTTCTTGTCTCCTTGGTCTCCCCAAAACAGAATACTTCACTTTTGTGGAAATTAATTTTCAGCCCTGAAAGCTTTTCAAAGGCACGCAGAACCACCTTTAGTTTTTTTGCTTCTTCAATGTCGTTCTCCAGCAGGATGATTGTATCATCAGCATACTGAAGAATCCACAACCCCCCATAACCTAAATGTGGTACCAGCCCCCTAACTGATCCTTATCCTTTGCTCTAGCAATTAGAATTGCCAACATGTCAGCTATCAAGCTAAAAAGAATTGGGGATAGAGGATCCCCTTGCCTTAAACCTTGCTTTGTCTGAAAAAAAATTACCTACATCGTCATTAACCTTTATCCCAACACTGCCCCCCTTCACAATTTTTTCAATCCGTTGACACCACTTACTCGAAAATCCTTTCATCCTCAAGGTTTGTTGCAAAAAGTCTCAACTAACTTTGTCGTAGGCTTTCTCAAAATCTAGTTTGAGAATCACCCCACTCAGCTTCTTTTTCTTAAGCTCATGCAGGGTTTCATGAAGAGTAATAATCCCATCCATTATAGACCTTCCTAACATAAAATTTGTTTGTGATGGCCTAAATTACCTTGCTTGCAACCATGGCTATTCTATTTACCATAACTTTTGTGAAGATTTTAAAACTCACGATAAGCATGCAAATTGGCCTGTATTGCTCAATTCTAGTTACCTCCTGTTGTTTAGGTATTAAAGTAATAATCCTAAAATTTAGGCTGAACTGGGGAAAATTACCAGCATGAAAGTCCCTAAACATGGCCATTAAGTCAATTTTTTATTATGCTCCAGAAAACCTGATAGAATTCTGTAGGAAAGCCATCAGGCCTAGGAGCACTATTATGTTTCATCTGAAAAATGGCATCTCTCACTTCCTTCTCAACAAAATTGCTAACCAACAAATCATTTTCCTGTAAAGATACTTGAGGAATATCCTCCAGAAGCTGCTCATCTAAGGACAACTCACATTTCCCTGGCCCCTTGAACAGCTTCTTATAGTACTATGTGATGACGGACTTAAGATTGTCCTGCCCCTCTACTACCCCTTCGTCCTGTTCCAGTCTACATATTCTAGTTTTTCTCCTCTTCCCATTTGCCACTGCTTGAAAATATTTTCTATAACTATCTCCCTTCAGCAGTTTTATGGTTTTAGCCCTCCGAGCCCATTTGATTTCCTCTTCCCTTAAGATCTGAACAAGTCTATCTTTTATGCGTTGTTTCAGGTCTATCTCTTGTTGATCTAGCAACCGAGATTCAGCCTCTCTATCTAAAAAATCTGCCTTTCTAAGTAACTCTTGTCTTTCTTTCTTCTGTGCCCCTCTCATGTTCTTAGCCCACCCTTTTAAGTGTTGTCTCAATCTCCTGATTTTAAATTGCCACCTTTGTAAAGCTGTAACCCCTCTCCTTTCCTTCTCCCACACCTCGGACACCATCTCAAAAAAACCATCTTTTATCAGCCACCCTAATTCAAATTTAAACCAGGCTTGCTTGGGTCCTTCATTATCCCCTCCTGTATTCAGCAGCAAAGGTGTATGATCAGAGATCTCCCGGCTCAAAGCATTAACAGTGGCCAGAGGAAACTTCGGTTCCCACTCAGTACTTGCCAACACCCTGTCTAATCGCTCATAAGTTGGTTTTTTTAAAGAATTGGCCCATGTAAATTTTTGACCTGACATTTCAATTTCTCTCATGTCTAGCCCATCTATAACAGCATTAAATAGGAAAGGCCAATGGTCCTCATATCTATCATTGTTCTTCTCACTGGGATTTCTAATTATATTGAAGTCACCCCCACTAGAATAGGTTTATTTTCCTTATTACAAGATTGGACCAATTTTAAACTCTGGTTGTGCAGCCCCATAAACTGCCACCAGCACCCAATGGAAGTTGTCATTTATGTTCCTAACTCTGAATTTCACAAAGAAATCACCTTCCTCAATGCTTCCTATATCTAAAAAATCATGATTAATTCCCAATAAAATCCCCCCTGACCTACCATGAGGTTGGGTCCAGTGACAAATAAAATTCCTCCCTCCACCCAATCCATCTAGTGCAGGTTGGGAAAAATCCTTTTTCTGTGTTTTCAATAGAGCAATAAAGTCTAAGCTATGCTCTATGGAAACATCAGTTATGAATTTCTTTTTAGCCAAGTCATTAAGACCTCTGCTATTCCAGAAAATTCCTTTCATTTTGACACCAACTTAAATTTCTTTTTCCTTCTCAATTTACAGCCCTTGTTTGCAGACTGAGCACCTAGCATGTATCCCTTGCCCACCACAGGCAAATCCTTACTGACCTGATCTAAAAATTCATCGTCATAAAGTTCTTCTAGCAATTCCTCACATATGTTTTTAACTACCTTGTGGCCACCTTCCTCCCCAACTTCCTCATCCCACTCACTCTCTTCCTCAAACAACATCTCCAAGCTACCCTCCCTAGGTCTAGGGGTAAAGATCCCTAAACAAGCTCCCTGTAAAAACTCTTCTACTCTAACTTTAGAAGCTAAGCATTTAACTCCTAACTGTTCTACTAACTCTACTGCTGAAAACGAAGAATTTGAACAGAAAGTATCTGGACTAGCAGAGCACGTACCTTCAGGAAGATCTAAAGCCTTGGCAGCTGCTCTCCTTTTTGCCCTATCCAGTGTGTTCTCATCAGAAGAACCCACCAACCTTGGGCTTGAACGAGATGGAGAAATGATGGCTTTAGGGATTGCAGCAGCCACCTGTGTCTTAGCACTAAGAGCTGCATCCACCAACGCAACTCCACCTCCTGAGTTCCGAGTTGGCTCCTCTAACTCTTCCTTATCATCATCCACCTCCATTCTACCACTGGCCAAACTCTTGCCTGCATCCCCCACCTCACCATTACCTTCTGCCGGCACCTTGTCCGCTATTTCTCCCAGGACTTTGCTCACTGAAATATCCAAGATTTCTTCTGCTTTACTTTTCAGAAAAGCCAAGAATTCATCCTCTGACATACCTTGCACTTTCTCCTTGAGTGTGCTAACATGTCCATTCTCCTTTAATCTTTTTGGTTCCCGGAAGCATTCACTATCCTTCTCTGGCGTGTCCTCGCCATCCTCCTCTCCCTGGGCTTCAGCAACTGCTTCCTTAATCCAATCCACCTCCATCTCCTCCCCATTCTCATCCACCCCAATCCTTTCCACTTCAAAGTCAAGTTCAAAATAGTGATCACCAATTACAACATCTAGGTGAGGTGGAAGAAGCTCAGGATTCAACACTGCCACCAGTATTCTGCCAAACTCATTCTTCCTTGTAGTCTCCATGTCGACAGATTGTGTGGAGCCCAGCAGTGATCCTATTGCCCATAGGTCCAGAAATTCCGTAAGCTCCTTTTTGATTCCAAACACCCTTACCCACACCTTTGGAAGCAAGAAACCCTCTTCTTTGTCATGCCATGCTTCTAACTTGAGTCTGACACCTTGTGGAACATCAGCTTCTCTTACATCTGCTTCCCCAAATGCAATTGAGCGCTGAAGCTCAGCTTTGGATGGAAAATATGTTATGAAAGCATTTGGCTCATGTTCCACCAATTCCCATTTCCACTTTCCTAGACAAATTCTGAGCAATTATGACACAATCTGATCACCAGTAAGCTCTCCTCCTTTCACTGTGATCAAAGCCTTCCTATTCTCCTTCTTTGTCCTTGAAAGCGGAGGACCTTGAATATGATAAAAACCGAGACCATGCACCGCATAACCCATGGCATGAGCTACAGGCCATGGCATTTTAAGCACCGGGCACCTGTGATTGACATGATCATGTCCATCACCAATAACACAGTAAAGCTCAGCATCACTTGGAAGTGGCATGTCCCTTCTTAGCACACCTGCCACACTTGGTTCCTGTCTTCCCTTCTTCCTCCTCTTCATTCCACACATGTTCCTCCTCCCTCCTTACGTCGCCCTCTTCTGCTTCCTCCTTCTCTAGTTTGTTGCTTCGTTCCTTCCATTCTCCTCTGCCTTGTATCAAGTTCCTCCTACCGCCTCCCTGAGCTTGTTCATGTCCTCCGAAATGGCCTAGCATTCCCCTCGTGGCCCCAAAACCTCAAGCTCTGCCTCTAGCACCTGGACCAAACCTTGGTCCCCATCCACTGCTTCGTCCATAACCCGAAGCAAACCCCCTACCATGCTCCAGCCTCCTCCTCTCCTCCCCAAAGTTTCTCACAAAACTTCTTCCCTGCATCTCTTCCACCGCCTTGCCGTCGGCCTCTCCCTCTCCCTTTCCCTCTCTGGTATATGCCTCTTTTGCACAGTGATGCTCCTGGCGACTCAGCCCTTATAGACATGCGATCGCCTTTAGTTTCCGGCTCGTGAATCGATCTGAAACCCCTCGGTTTCCCTCCTTTAGTAAACAACACATTTAAACCTTCCATCCCCCAAAATGTCTTTTGACGGCCAGCCTGTAGCCGAACGGTTACATGGCCTTTCGGCCCACTAGGACCAGCACCTGTCGACTGTTTAGCTCCCTTATTAAATTCAAAAATTTTAGCTGGCTGCCTGCTCCCCCTCTAACTCGCCGGACCGGCGAGGTCTGTCTCCGGAAGCGTCTGAGAAGCCAGCTGACTTAGCTGGAACTCCCCGGAGCGCCTCGAATTGGAACGAAGATCTTTCACCCATATGTCACCTAGTGACCTACCAGGAGAAAAGTTGTTTTTTGGGAGAGGACCTCGCCATGGCTTCAACGCTGATGAGCTTGAAGCTCTGACCGGTTTGCCTCCCTTGATACCATCCCTCCAGGCACTTAGGTCTGTATGGGACGAATCATCGATGAGGGGATTACCAACTAGCTCAGGCCCCTTCTCTGTCAAATCAACCTCGCTCCACTGCGTAGCTTGAGCTACGGGAACCATGGATCAATCCCCATCTTCCTTATCAGAGCTCTCCTCCCCCACCAGTGCCCAGAACCATGGATGGACACTATTTGCTTTAGAAATAGTAAAGATAAAAAAATAAGTAGGGGGCTCCCCTGCCGATTCGATCAAAAAAAAAGTAGAATCAAATTGAATCACCTCACCAGCAGAGCACCTGTCGATTCTGAAGTCTGAAACTTTTGATTCACTAATTTGCAAGCAGCTAGTGCACTTGCAGCCTTGAGCAGTGCAGCACGCCAGAGGTCGTCAGGCTAGCTTCCTTCCCGTTCCTTGCCTTCCTGGCCCCTCGTCGTCGACCGTCCAAGGTAAGGACCAAGGCTGCACGCAATCCCGACCAGGCGATCACTGTCGTCTAAGGAGGTTTACCTCCAGCTGCCACGGCAAAAGCACAGTCGCCTGAAGCCCTGCCGGCTGCCACCCTGGCCGAGACGTTGATCCGATTCAGAAGTCGAAGACGAAACGATCGAAACGATACGGATTGCATAACGACTAAGGCCTTGTTCGGTTCCACTGGATTCATTCCCGGTCAGGAAGGGTATTTGTAGTAGGAAATTTATGATAGATACAACTAGAGACCGAGATTTATTCCGGGCCAGTAACCAATTAACTCATGATAGTTACACCAAAAGACCCAGATTGGTTCCACACCTCTTGACTAGTGGATTGATTCCCGGTCGCTTGTTGTAGCTATCATGAGTAAATTGGTTCGTGGCCTGGAATAAATTTCGGTCTCTTGTTGCACCTATCATGAATTTACTACTACAAATACCCTTCCTGGCCGGGAATGAATCCGGTGGAACCGAACAAGGCCTAACGGGGATTTTGGACTAGAAATTGTTGGGCCTGGTGGGGCCCCATCACCTTTTGCGTGCCAGCGAGCTTCTCATCTGCGAAGGACATCCTAAACTTGGGCAGTCGGAGCTTTCTGACTTCCACAGCCTCCGGTGGCAGGTGGTCCCGGAGGAAGCCCGAGCGAGACGCGATCTGGTCGATGGTGCTCTAGAGGTCGTCGTCGCTCGTCGGTAAGAAGACGCACAGAGAGAACAAATGGGACGACGGGACCCTTGGAGCACCGTACAGATACAGATGGAGCAATTCAAGGTTATTTCTATTGCACTCATCATTCAAGCGGTTTACACACGTTAGCTTCGTATTCTAATCCATGCATCATATTTTGTAGGCGCCCAGATGGAGGCATCGTTCCAGGCGCAGGTCAAGGCGACAGTCCAGGAGCAGTTGCGGGCCCAGACAGAAAGGATTGAGCAGGAGAATGCAAGGAGATGGGAGGCCTATGCTCAGTATATGCAGTCCTTGGGCTTTCCGCAGCCACCGTTGTCACCGTTCGGTCCACCACCTGGAGCTTGTGGCAGTACTCCGACTTCTGTGAGTGACTTCATAGCTGTTTACTTTCATTTGTTATAGTGACTTAGCACTTTCCAAACTCTGGATACAAAGTAGAAAGACTTAGTATACAAGCCTATGACTTAGTAAAATCACTTAGCTTAACACATTCAATATCTTCAACTTTGGACAACCTCCATCGGCGGCATCCAATGAAGGGCCAATCAATCCAGATATGTCGCCTCCGTGGGCTCAGTGGCCGTCTCCGCAGGGGATGCAGGCTCGCTCGTGGCACGGGCCGCCGACTCAGCCGTGGCAGGGGGCGTCGCCTCAGTGGGCGCCGCCTCCGTCAGTGCCGTGTCAGCTTCCGCCGTCGTTGTCGCAGGTGCCGCCGCCCTGGGCTTGGGCTACGCAGCCTCTGCCTCCGCCTCTGCCTCAGCCGCCGGCGGACGAGTGAGCGGTATGTATCATGTGGTTTATATGCCGTGTGCTTTGTATGAACTTGTTCTGGACTATGGACGTTGTATGAACTTGTTTATGAACTTTGGACTCATATCGACTCGTATGGACTGTATATGAACTTGTTTATGGACTTTATATGAATTTCTGTGGCCGTGTATGGCTTATGGTGTTTGTGAGCTGGTGAAGCGATATATGATTGTCTGTGATGCATATAAACTGCCTTGGATGTTAATTGTAATGCATATGAACTGCCTGTGATTGTTTTTGTTGTTTGGGGGACATTTAAAAGCAAAAGCAGCAAAAATTTAGGCGGGGGAATGTTGTTTGCCGTGTGCAAAGGCTGGCACACGGCAAACATCCAGTGTTTGCCGTGTGCCTTGATCTTTGCACACAGCAAGTGTTTGCCGTGTGCAATGATCACGTGGCACACGGCAAACAGAGGCTGTTTGCCGTGTGCAATGATCACGTGGCACACGGCAAACAGAGGCTGTTTGCCGTGTGCCCCCCTGGCACACGGCAAACAGCCGTTCCCGGGGTCCGCCGTCAGTTAACTTTATTTTGCCGTGTGCGAGACAAGGCACACGGCAAAGACACGTGGCACACGGCAAACATCTTTGCCGTGTGCCCGTGGTACGGCACACGGCAAACTCCTGTTTGCCGTCGCAGGGTTTGCCGTGTGCCTTTCAGGCTTTGCTGTGTGCCCCTGGCACACGGCAAACACCCTGTTTCCAGTAGTGCTAGAAATCAAAAGGTTTTAGCCCAAACTGGATTGGTTGGGTGGAATGTCTAGTTAAGGGTGGGTCAATTGTTGTTAATCTGAATGGGGAGGAAAGCTCATACTTTAAACCAGGTGAAGGCCTTAGGCAAGGAGACCCTATCTCACCACTCCTTTTTACAATAGTTGGTTATGCTCTCGCCAGAATCCTTATGAAAGCTGCGAGGAGTGGGTTAGTTAAGGGGCTCGTGACAGACTTTAGAAAGGAGGGTGTGGTGTCGCTTCAATATGCATATGACACCATACTCTTCTCGGATGCGAAGGCTCAAAACCTAAGGAATTTAAAATGTTGCTTAGTGTGGTTTGAGAAACTCTCAGGAATGAGGATCAACTAGCACAAGAGCGAACTGATCGCCCTCAACTTGAGCAAAGAAGATACTCGTAGAATTTCACATATCTTTGGGTGCCCAGTGCAGGATTTCCCTTTGAAATATTTATGTGCACCTTTATACCATAAGAAGCTTAGAAGGGCGCTAGTTGACAAGATCTTGAAAAAAAATAGCTAGTTGGAGAGGGAAACTCCTCTGTCATGTAGCAAGAGTGGTGCTGATAAGGATTTGCATGATCATTCAGATTAACAACAAATGGGCCATAAAAATTCTAAACACACATTTATTCAGTTCCCCAAATGGGCCATAAAAATCCTAAATAATCATTTTACCAACTGCATGTGGAATGACGTCGATGGGAATCATAAATATCATTTAGTAAATTGAGAAGGTGTCAGTATGCCTAAAGAGTTTGGTGGTTTAAGTATCCTAAACCTTGGAGAACTTAATATGTGTCTGCTGGGGTCTTGGATTAGAAGACACCAATCAGATAAAGGCAAGTTGTTGAAAGAGTTGATAGATATTAAATACGACATGAAAATAGACCTAATCTCTTTTGCGCTAAAGACATAAATACCTCCTAGTTCTTTATAGGGGTAATGTGGGGGCTGCTAGAGTAGCGAAGCTTGGGTTTCGATGGGAGATAGGAAATGGAAAAAAAAGTAAGTTTTGGGAAGACAACTGGCTCGGATCCTCTAGTTTAGCGATCCAGTATTGGGACTTATATTCCATTGTGATTTTAGAAGCGCAGTAGATGCTAGACTAGCTAGAATGTGGGATGAAGTAGTTCAATTAGCATATACCATCAGTTTTAGCGCAGAGGAAGATAATATGATGTGGCAGTTCACTTCCAATGGTGTGTTATCTTCACAGAGTCTGTATAAGATCATCTCCTTTAGAGGGGTGAGACCAGTTTATGTGTCCAGCCTCTTGAAAATCAAGGTGTCTCCCAGGGTGCATTTTTTCCTTTGGCTACTTTCTGAAAACAAAGTGCTCACCCGAGATAATCTAGCTAAAAGACAAAAGGTAGAAGATAAGACCTGCCTATTTTGTGCTGCACAGGAATCCAGCCATCACTTGTTCTTTGAACGTGTGATGGCTAAGACAATGTGGGATACGATTGCTCAGATTATAGGTATGAATGTGGGTTCTTCTTTTGAATCAGTAGGCTCTTATTGGATTAGTAATACTGTCAATGTGATTAGTTCAGCTGCTATTTGGGCTTTGTGAAAACTAAGGAATGATCTTTGTTTTCAAAACGCTCTTTGGCAGAGTATCCAAGTCTTACTACCGAAAGACTGGTGGCTAGCATAGAACTGTCTAATCCTGTGCCCAGCCGACAGGAAAGAGAGTTGTCGACTTACATCTCAAACTTCAAACAAGAATCAAGAAGGCCAGCAAATGTTAACAGGTGTGTGAATAAATGTTGTGGCATTGACCGGGTGGAAACCATGTTTATGGAAGGAGGGCTGGATCAACTCCGCACAATGGAATCTGCGATGCTACGTGAAAACATGGTTCTGGGATTCGGGCCGAACGGGCCGAAATTCAGTGAGCTTCGCCCATTTTGGCCCGGTCCGAGAAGAAACTAACCCGGTCAAAAAAATTTGGCCCTATTTGAATTTTTGGCCCAGTCCAGCTTCCAAACCAGCCCACTGCCGCCTCCAATGGGTATAAAACAGTAAATCTCCTCTTTAACCCTAGATATTTCATTTTTCATCTCCTCCTTGGCGGCGGCGGCTGTTCAAGCCACGAGCAACAGCAAGCACAGGCGTTGATCTCTCCATTAGCCTCCTCTCAGTACGCTCATTTTCTTCTGTTGTTTTGGCATCACCATCTCCACTTGTGCCCCTTTATTTCCTGTGCAATTTCTGATCGCTGGGCTCTCCATCAACTCGATCTATTGCCTACTGATTGAAGGCTCGAAGCTTCTATGTTGATGATGTCCGGCAAGAGTTTGCAACGCCATAGATGGCACCACCATGCGAAGGATGAAAGTAGACCCCCGCCATAGATGGCACCACCATGCGAAGGATGAAAGTAGACCTGTTGTTGCGGTAACATATCATACACAGTGTACAAAATAGATCAACAAAACATGGCTTCATGAATACTACTTCTGTTTGTTTGATATTTTTCTTCGTTGATAGGTTGCAAGCAATTTGAAAAAGGTTTAATGCTTTGTTTGGTTTGCTGGTTATTGCAATTAATCTCTGTGTAATACGTGAAATGTGATGAATGTTAAAATTGTGTCAAATTTTGATCAAATTTTGTCAAAATATGAAATTTTGACTGGTCAACTCAATCGAATCCCGGTCCAAATTTTTCCAAATTTCGTCCAATTCTGTAGGTTCCACAAATTTTTAGTTTTTGAATCCCAAAACCTTGCGTGAAACTGAAGATGGCCCTGAAGAGCTGGAAGTTGCTGCCGAATTAAAGCAACTTGGCCTGTGTTTAGCACAGTCTCGGTGTGAGCTAGATTTTTTCATTAGGAGTCTGTTTCGCGCTGCTATCAGCGGCTGTTATTATTGCTTCTGTTGGTTTTGGTATTCAAACTGTTGAGCTACAACTGAAGTCGATACTTTTCATCTCTACTAGCATAATGCCCGTGCGTTGCTACGGCTGGCGAAGCTTTTTTGTATTAGAATACACAAATAAAATAATAATAGTGTGAGTATAAGCACTATCATTAAAGGTTACTGAATTTGACACATATAATTTTTTCTGTGATGCGGCTAAAAAATATTTTATATCAACAATATACGAAGCGTGGAAAAACATGATGCCAATCTAATTATTAGCAAGAGACTATAATTGCACCATATTGCTATAAGTGAAAAAAATGATGACAAACTATTGTATTGTATGCCTCTTACATGGCTAGAGACCAAAAAAACTCCCAGATTCCACGTGCAAAACAAGATTTTTATAGTTGAATTTACTTGAGGGACATATATTGAATTAGTTAACATTAGAATTCAGATGATTCAATATTGTGTAGAAGAGGAAATGAAGATAGGAGAACAAATGGAAATGTATAACTGATACTTATGTACCTTGATCAGAACCCATCTAAAAAGAGGTTATAAGAAAAAGAGTAAACATGGGCAATACTTAAAAGTTAAAATAGAGTCAATATGCGCATAACTGCCTTGTCTCAGCAAGTTAGGGTCTCTGAACAGTATAGCAAAATGAAAATTAATTTTACATATTACTTCCCTAAGACTTAGCGCAGTCCTGAATAAACTGAGGGCATGTGTTAGCATTCACCGCATATGTTACATGTATGTTGCATTACAAATGCTTCTTTGCTTAAGAATTTACTGCAAGGTTACCTGATGAGAAAGCAGAAGAAGCCAATCTCCCAGAGATATAGAATTCTTAGATTGATAAAAATTCAAACGAAAAGAAGACTCTGTGTCTGGAAAGCTACCTTGGGCCTTTGGATTACCAAACTAAATTTGGCACTGGAAACGGCCTCATACTTCAGTTTTAACATTCAGTATCATTTGATAAGAAGGTACCTTGCAGAAATTTTGTCAATTACTTGATTTGCTAGCTTCCTGCAGTGAAAGCACAGTAGCATTCAGTGGTTTGTTGTAAAATTGTTTGTCAATTAGGTATTGTAAGAACTAACATAGCAGAAATAAAAATTTGTCTTCAGATTCTATATATATTAGGTTGAGGAGAGGTAAAATGCAGAAAAAGCACATAGGCCTTACCTGTGGGGAAGTAACCACACATGGCTCTCGGAGATTAACCTCTGCAGACCGAAAACATGAAACCTTGATTAGCAAAGAAGCCACCTCACTCCAAAGTCCAGTCATATTTTATCAGAATGGTTATACATACAACACATTACACTGAAGCCAGGAACAGATTGTAAGTTACTAAAAGATTGAGTAATAACAAATGCAGCAGCACGAATCATAATTGTTTGGGATGCTAGGAATCCAGCTAGCGACCTTGTGAGGCCATACCGCCATAGCACACAGGCATGCGAACACCATGGACAAATATATATAGCTGAGAATGAGATAGCCAAAGAGATACTTGTTTTTTCAGTAAGATATACAATATCTGATTGTTCTAATATAAATACATTATTATAGTATAAAATAATCTTCAATTCCACTATTCTCCCTTTTAGCAACATATAAATATTTTCTAAATGTAAATCTGAGAGACATCATGCCGACTGATCTAGCAGACTTCCTGCCTTGAGATAGCATACATCAACTATGCCTGCTCTGCTCATGATCTCATCCTGCTCAGGAACAACGTTTTGTATAGAAGATAAACTTTCTAAGAAATTAGAACTTGCAACTGTGTCCAGGTAGCACATCTTACTCTCAAGAACTATTTACTATCAATTGATTCCCTGGTTATCCATTGTCAGAGACGCTCAGAGTACTCCATCCAAGTCGCCCTGATGCGGCATGCAATGTGTTGAAGCACATACGATTGTAGTAAATAATAGTTCATGGTCATGAAAAAAATGGAGCCAACCAAAGTCAGGATAGAGGATCGGATGGATATACCTGAAACCATGGCAGAACCATCAATTGGCCAAATTAGATACTAAATTGCATATGCCATTCATTTCCTACCATTGATTTTGCCAATAAAGTCGTTTGTTCATTTGTTCAAAGAATTAGAACAATCTAACCTAATAACTGGTCAGATTAGGTACTAAAAAATTTAGAGATGGCATCTCAATGTACACATCTATCCATCTGAAGAATGAGTGTCATATACTGCTATTGAAGGGGCACTCAAACGGATCTCTAGGAATGTGTAGTAGCCATGAGTTGATGAAGAAACGGCCTGCTGTTTACACAATGGTAAAGGACCATCAGGAAAAGGAACCAACCTTTTGGGAAGAAGGCTAGCACCGTAGCAGTAGGAACCCTATAGCCATGCAACTTCTGCAATGTTCGATCATAGTGGCTAGCAGGAAACCCTGATTCTTGAACCATAGCCATGCAAGGAAGCGATCATGGTGCCTTCGAAATTGTGATTTTGATCAATAATACTGAAAACCAAAAACACGTGTAACTGGAGCAGGTTAGGTGAACTACATACCTATGTGTTGCAGCAGCAACAAGGAGACCCGGCCCTTCCTCCTGCGATGGATCCTGGAAGCCATTGCACTATAGAAGCGGTGGCGGCGGAGCATGAGATCTTGGAACGCGCAGTGCCTGGGGAAGACGGCGTGCCCTCTAGTGCGCCAGACAGAACAAATCCTTTCCCATCCTTTTCCAGTATGATCAGGCTCGATCCTGAAGGGGAGTGGCGATGATCCTAGGGCAAGCGAGAGGAGACCAGCGACGCGGCGCCGACATCTAGCTTGGACGCGTTTGAGGGCGAGCGGCGATAATAGGACAAGAAGGTGCAAGGCGAGAGGCGTGATTGACGGGGTGGAACCGTCCTCCCGCAGATCGCATCACGATCTTCTCACGTCGCACGAGGAGGCCCAGATGGCGGCGCTCAAATTCGCTCGGGCATGACGCGAAACTGCCAGGCCGCCGTTTTCGCAGCAAAGGATGTAGGACCACCTGTAGGCGCCGATCGCAGGCACGCGACACGAAGTTCGCCGCGACACAAAGGTTTGGCGAGGTGAGTCGCCTAATCCTTCTTTTTATTTGTAGAGAAGAGAAGAGATAGAGATGTAGAGATAGAGAAGTACTACCTCTGTCAGTACGTGTTGCGTGCCGGTTAAAATGGTTCACGTCTGACCAAACTTATTGGAAATTGTATTCATATTTATGGATCTAGATAAATTTATCATAAAAATACATCTTGTAATTAATCTAATAATATTTATTTGGTATCATAAATATCAATATATTTTATCTATAATTGATTTAACTTAAGACACTAAACCATGACACTGTAGTAGAGTTACATTCTTTTGAGTTTGAGGATGGAGAGAGTAGCAAGTTGTAACAACGTGTTCCATTGCGGCTTTCCGTTCTAGTCACGACGCCCGCCCCGCGGAATAGAGGTGAGCTGGCAGCTTGGGCTCAGGTACAGCCTCGAGCGGGACCATGCGTGGCATGGTAAACCTGAGCGTCTCCTCCATGCACAGTTCCTCCGCGGTCACGCCGTCTGGGAGCCTCCACGCGAACGCATGGATCAGGTTCGCCAGCGTGAGCTGCACCATCTTCAACCCAAGTCCCATGCCAGGGCACATCCGGCGCCCGGACCCAAACGGCAGCAGCTCCAAGTCCTGCCCCTTCACATCCACCACCCTGCTGCCGCCGCCGAGGAACCGCTCCGGCCTGAACTCGTCTGGCGCCTCCCACACGGAAGGGTCGCGGCCGATGGCCCAGGCGTTGACGGCCACGCAGGAGCCCGCCGGGATGGTGTAGCCGCCCACGGACACGTCCCGGCGGCACCGCCGCGGCGACAGCAGCGGCGTGGCCGGGTGCAAGCGCATCGACTCCTTGATCACGGCCTGGAGGAACGGGAGGCTCGGGACGTCCCCTTCCGTGGGGAGGCGTTCGTGGCCGACGACGCGGTCCAGCTCCTCGGTGGCCATGGCGAGGGCCTTTGGGTTCTTCAGGAGCTCCGATAGGGCCCACTCGATGGTCACCGCTGAGGTATCCGTTCCGGCGCCGAGAGTGTCCTGTATTATTTACACAGCATGGGCCAATGCAATTAAACGTGAAAACCTTACGTGAAAACGTAATGGTTCCACGCCCGGATTGAGATCAATATAGTGAAAACTTTACGATGGTTACATTGAGAAACCAGGATTTATTTCAGGTGAAGAACAAGTTTACTCGTGATAGCGACCACAAGAGACCGGGAATCAACCCACTAGTCAAGTGTTGGGGAACCAATCCGGATCTTTTGTTGTCCCTGTCATGAGTAAATTGGTTTTCCACCCAGAATAAATCCCGATCTTTTATTGTAACTACCATAAAGTTTGTACGTGCTATATTGATCTCAATCCGGATGGATCCGTTCCACTAAAACCGAACGAGCCCTTAAGGTAAGACCATCCGATAATTAGCAATTAAATGTATACTATTATGTATGACATATGTGGTACCAGAATAAATCCCTTGACACCATCCCGCTTGATGGGGACCTCCATGTTGGGGTCGTCGGCGAGCTGCAGCAGCAGGTCAGTCATGTCCTTGGGCACGAAGCTATCGCCCTCGCGCTGACGACGCTCCACGTGCTCGTCCAGCACGTGTTCCAGGAACGTATCAAAGATCCTGCTGAGCCTCTTCGTCCTCCCGATGTACCCCTGCAAATCCAACCAGTTAAGCCAGGGGATCACGTCGCCGAGGTTGAGCGAGCCGTTGACGATGAACAGCTCGTCGATCATCCACCGGAACTCCGCCGGCGTCGCCACCGAGCCGCTGCCACCGGCGGCCCCCTCCCCGACGTACTTCCTGCCCATCACCATGCGCGACACGACGTTCAGGTTCAGCATGAGCAGGTCGTGCCTGAACGCCACCGCTCGCCGCCGCCGCGCCGGCGATGCCGCGGCGGCGGCGGTGCGCAGCAGGGCGTTCACCTCCTCGCGGCGGACGTGCTCGTGCGCGTGTTTTGGCTCCAGGATCGTCGCAGGAGCGTTCTTACTGCAAGGACCATGGCGGCGAGAGCAATGGCGAGGAGGGACAGCTGATCCATAGACAAACTGCCCTGTGTTTTGTTGCTGTGCAAATGAGTATACATGCATGTCTACCAGAACTGTTCATCATATTATAAAGGAAAGGAGGAGTGTATCGACTGCCAAGTTTGTGTGCAATTTTTTTTTTTAGCAGTGTGTGCAAAATGTCTTAGCCTGTGTTTGGATGTAGAGATATAAGTGGGCCCTAAAATTTGGAATTGGCATTGGATGCATCCAATATCTATATGTTGTTTGGAATTGACAACCGCCATGTGTTAATGAGTACATGCATGGTCCAGACGTCTAGTGATAATGTATCCCTGTGCTCCAAGCATGTCAGACGACGCTCCCTTGCACCATCACGTTTGGAGCGGATGGATGGGGAACGGAGGCGCAAAACCAAGTGGTGGTATTATGTACTTAGGTCCCTCTATAAAGAGTAGACTGCATTTCAGGCCTAGCTAGCTCCATTAGCATCTTCCACAATCAATTTGCTTGCCACTTTGCCAACCGACTTTACAAGTAGCTCCCTCAAGAAGCAAATGAATACATGCATTGTCCCGCAGAACTATTCATAATTATAAAGGAAAAGGAGGGGTGGTGCGTCGACTGTCTCTGTTTATAGAAGACGCGGTGAACTTTGACACGGTTTTTCAAATTATATTTTGACTATTTATTTATCTTATCTTATATTATTGGTAATTATAATCTTATTATCATTAGAGAGTATATTTGTTTGCAAATTTAACTATGTTAAATTGACATTATACAAGTTATAAAAATTATTGGCTAAATTATTAATTAAAGATTGTAAAGTTTGAATCTTAATACATACATGTGTTTCCTTATAAACAAAAGATGGAGGGAGTATGTTTTCTTTAGAATAAAATAGAAACGTATAAACTCATACACGCCCTCCTCCCCTTATCAACGTATAAACGTGTGCACCCTGTCATCGTTAGCACAACGACGGCGGTGTACATGCATGTCTACCAGAATTGTTCATCATAATTATAAAGGAAAGGAGGAGTGTATCGACTGCTAACTCTGTGTGCAAAATGTCTTAGCCTGCGTTATTGGATGTAGATATAATTGGACCCAAGAATTTGGAATTGACATTGGATGCCCAATCTATATGTTGTTGGAATTTACAACTGCTGTGTTAATGAGTACATGCATGGTCCAGACGTCCAGTGAGAACGTATCTTGTGCTCCAAGCATGTCACACGCTCCCTTGCTCCAGCACGTTTGGAGCGGATGGATGGAGAATGGATGGACATGACCGAGGCGCAAAACCAAATGATGGAATTATGTATTTAGGTCCCTCTAGAAAGAGTAGACTACATTTCAGGCCTAGATCCACTAGCATCTTCCACAATCAATTTGCTTCCCAACTGACTTTACAAGTTGCTCCCTCAAGAGGCTGTTTACTGTCAAAACCAATTCCATTGGCGATTGGATTCTAGCCACGCCATTTGCTTCCTTTAGCGACGCCACAACGAGTCACGGAGCTAACCAAATTTTTAGATCTCATCGAAATATAACAATTCATATAAAGTTCCTCTCAATCCAAGACTATATGTAAAAGTTATGAATTTTCGAAACGAAACAATTTAGGCTAGTGCAAATGAAGCAGCTCATTACAGGCCGGTACGAACGACTAGTCAAGCGAATCGGCTCATTTTAGGCCGGTACGAATGAGTCACTCGAAAAGACTCATCTCAAGGCGGCGTGAATGAGTCATTCGAATCGGCTCAATTTCGAGCCGGTGCGAATGAGCTGATGCGATTAATGGTTTCTCTAATAGTGTTAGATTGGATTACTATGTCATAGTTCCACCATATCTTGACCGTCTAGAATGTACTAGAATGTACGTAGATTATCTATACTATAAAGGACGACGAAATTTTCGTTTCGTCCGTCGTCATCTATATCCTACACCGTCGGATTTTACGATGATCGAACGCTCTAGATTAATCCAAAGAATTCATGTTGACTACATCTCACCTTTGAGCCTATCCCGTCAGATTTTATGATGATCGAAAGCTCTAGATTAATATAAAGAGTCCATGTAGACTATATCTCTAAATTAGTAGTTTTTTAAAACACGTGCCTGCGGCACCGTGCCCTTCTGTTAGTAATTATAAAGAGGGGTGCATTGATTGTAAACTCTTCGTGTAAAATGGTTTTTTCGAACTCAATAGAAATGTAGAAAAAAAAATCCATATGTCACTGTAATGTAAGATCTTCATTTTCTATAATTCCACCATATTCAAAATAGAAAATTACGAACTTTTCAGATAATCATAACACATTTTTTCAAGAAATTACTTTTAAAGTAAACCTATTCCTTCCATATATATTTCTAATATAAGCAATAGTCTTTCATCAAAAAATATCTGTAATGCTCTAGGTAAGACGTCCGATGAAAAAATTTCATGGGATAGTCCGTTGCAACATCAAGCATACATGCATGCAACATCGAAAATATATGTTTGTAACATCAGAAACTATGTACTGAAACACATCGAAACATGGGGGGGGGGGGGTTTAAACCACAACAACGGGGCCATATTGCATGCCACATCGTTCAATTTTGTGCAACATCGAAACTAAGCTATTGCAACATCGCTATCATGCAACAACAAAACTGAAAAGATCCTACTGAAACATAGTGAAACGCCTAGATGCGATGGAGTAAAAAAATTCCCGCCGAAACATTGAGTGGTGTTTCACGAAACATTCTCAGGACGAAACGCTCCAGTATGAAAAATCAACGAGTGAAACACTTAAAAATCACCTGTTACAACATCACGTACGAGTGTCCGATATTTTTACCCCTGTCAGAGCGCTAGCACTTTCCAAAAATATAAGCAACAAAATAGTCAGGAGCGAAAGGCGTCCATTTTTCTTGCCATATTTAAAGACATTTTGCTGTCTGGGCAGGCAAGTTGCTTCGGAAAGGAAAGCAGTGTCTTCTAAAACTATCCTATAGGTTTATTAAGACGATAGACTTTTGGCAACTAATCAAATACTTTTCCTTTAAGACCGTTGACTCTTTGGCAACTCCTCTGACTTTTAGTCCGTGGCATGACTTCGGACAGAGATCACCCCAAAGGTACTTGCCTAGCACCTGATGCCGTCCAATAATGCCTATACTCCTAGCTAGGCTAGGTACTTGCAATTGAGTCCATGCCTTTGTGTCACACATGCATAATTTAGAAATGGAGTGTGATAGATTCTATCGTTGACTTCATCGGCAACGTGGAATGGCTTGTAATCGGCTTATATCATTTAACATTTTAACTAACGTGCTGTCGGTGGACTTTGTTAGAACAGAGTTAGTAATTGTAAATGCTGCCTCTACGATCCCCTTTTTAATTTAATTGGATTATAAGCACGATAAACTAGAAAATAGGCTGAACCTTTACTTTTTCTTTAGTGCGGCGACGTGGCAGCTGAACAAAACAGCTTGTAATACTTACTGCACAGACCCTTATTCGAAGCGGCGCGAAAACTTCATTCGAACCAGTTATTTTTACGGCTTCTCTTAAGGCAATGCGAATGAGGCGTTTATTCAAGTCGGTTATTTCACCGCTTCTTTTGACCGTCATTCTAACCGGTGGATCTCGCACCGGTACGGATATATAGTGATTATGATTGAACCAAGAAAATGTTTAACGTTCGATGGTAAACCAGAAACATGGTCTTGAACTCAACCCTCTCGCACGCTATAAGTAGCCCTGCTGGCTTTCGAGTGGCTCATAGAATACAAAACGCAATGCAGGAGCAGGAGAATGGAAGGCATACTTAGTTATTTGATTAGGAATAATTTACTTCTCCCTATCTCCATCAATGTTTTGCCGAAATATGGTTAGAGCAACTTTAAGAGGCTCTTTAAATCCTTCTTGATTGCTAAATTTATATATTTTGATTAAAAAGGTGCCTTTCAACAGCCTCTCTATTTAGTTATTCAAACATAGCTCTCTATTCTGGATTTTTCGCTAGCAAAATATAGAAAAGAGAATAGCTCTTTAGAGCGCATGCAAGATATATAGAGAAGATGTTAGAAAACATGAATATATAGAAAACGATTTTTATACAAATGACTCTTTAAATGATGATTTTAGAGACTTTTAGAGATGCTCTTACATTATTCCCGGCGGTTGTTTGTTAGGAATTCTAAGCCGGCCGGCCATCTCTCCTTACGTCATCAGCTGCCGCCGGGCCCGTCTCCAAAAATAATTGGATTTCCCTTCCATAACAGACAGGCATTAGGCATGGATCATTTTACTCCCAACTTAAAAGATATTCACCTGGTGAAAAAAGGTGTGGTCGGTCGTTGTGAACCACAGAAATGTCTTTAATAAAAAAACAAAAACATGATCTTGAACTCAACTCTCTCCTAGAATCCTGAATGCATCTGAGCCAACAAAAAAATTATTTATTGGACTATCAAAACTATTCCTTCCATGCTGTTAAAAATACACACAAATTTGCAGTTAAATCATATTCATTAACTGTAATCCGATCATACTAAAAATAAGAAATTATGGATTTTCCAATTAAATCATAACACTCTTTGGGTGAAATTGCATTTGAAACAAAACTATTCGTTCCATGACGTTAAAAATATACATAAATTTAAACCGTAATATATATATATATATATATATTATTTATTTATTCAGTGCACGACTGTCCCACAGCAACATGCGGGTAGTACACCTAGACCTAGTGTTCAAATTTCAAATTAGTCGGAAATAATTGAACAAACTAACGGTCCATTTTTCGTACCTTTTGAAAGTCCCTGAAGCTGGCAAGTACCTTTTGAAAAGGGAAGAAGTACTGACTTCTGAAACAACATCCCCTCTTAAGACCCTTGACTTTTCTTGAGTCAGTGCCATGACTTTGGACAGCCACCCTAAGGCGTACTCCCTCCGTCCCTTAATATTGGTCGTCGGACAAAAAGATCGACTCCCAACGTAAATGGCAATAGACGTTACTGCCCCTATAGATGGATAGATATGTGATGTGACTGTGTGAGACGAGGGCCTGGAGGTAGTGCGCCTGGGCCTAGCGGTAGTGCGTCTGGGCTACGGGGAAGAGTTGGCGACGACGTTTATTCCGAGACAGAGTACTGTTGCTTCCGCGACCTTTATTCCGGGACAGAGGGAGTACATGCCTTGCGCCTCATGACTTCCGAAACTGCTTTAATTTGTTATATAGTTCCAATAACGCCTATGGCCATGTTCAGTTCCCACCCGAAATATTTTCATCCATCACATCAAAGGAGAACCTTTGATGCATGAAGTATTAAATGTAAACGAAAAAGGTGAAAAGTTATATGGATAGACTGTAAATCGCGAGACGAATCTAATGAGTCTACTTAATCCATGATTTGCAACAGTAGTGCTACAGTAATCATTTGCTAGTTATGGATTAATTACCCTCTAATTACCGTCGTTAGATTCGTCTCGACATTTCCATCCTATCCATATAACTTTCCACATTTTTCGTCTACATTTACTACTTCTAAATTGATAAAATCAAAACTCGAAATCTTTTCACGAAATGTTTTCGCGAACTAAACACAGGCTATATCTAGCTAGGGTACGTTGGTCCTTGGTTCCATGAATATGAATATGACATGCAATGCACTAGAAAGCAAAACGATGAAGCAAGAGCTCAGCACAATGAGTGGTGTCGTGGTGACTAAAGCCTCGCCGGTGGTCGTCCGCCCGTCGTCGCCGCAGTTGGAGCTGGGGACTCCTCTGCCTCCCCACGGACACCGTCGCTCTGTCCCCTTTCGACAGGCTCGTGCCCCATATTCCGGCCACGTCACTGTTCGTGTTCGACCGCCCAATCCACGAGCCGGCGGAGACCATAAGGAGGGCTCTCTCGCGGGCGCTGGCCCACTACCGCCCCTTTGCCGGCCACCTCGACGGCGCCGGCGGCATCATCGCGTACACCGACGACGGCGCCACGTTCGTGGCCGCGTCGGCCAGTTGCCCTCTGCGCGAGGCCACCGCGGCGGCGCTGCAGGAGATGGACGACCTCGCCGTCCTTTACCCCGGCCTGCTATGCCGTGACGCCGACCCTTTGCTGATGGTGCAGGTGACCGAGTTCGCCTGCGGCGGGTTCGTCGTCGGTGTGACGTCGAACCACGTTGTCGCCGACGGTGTCGGGATGTCGCAGTTCCTGCGCGCCGTCGCCGACCTCGCTCGCGACGGGGTCGCGCTGCCGCCGCCGTCTCCGGTCAGGGCCTGGGACGGCGGCTCGTGCCGGAGTCTCCCCGCGCCGGCCCTCACTGTGCCCAAGTCTCCGGCGGCGGCCGAGCACGAGCCCCCGCGCCTCGCCCGCCTCGACGTCGTCGTTCCTTCCAGCCTGATCCGCCAAATCAAAGCTGGAGGGTTCGGCGCCGGCGGTGAGCAATGCACGACGTTGGACGCCGTCATGGCCGTGCTCTGGTACTGCCGCACCCGCGCCGCCTTGTCCCCCGCCGACGACGCGGACTCTCCGGCGCCCCTCAAGTTCGTGTGCAACATGCGAGCGCTCGCCGGCGCGCCGGCCGGGTACTACGGCAACTGCATCCGCGCGCAGGTAGTCATGGCGACGGCCGGCGCGGTGGCCGGCCGCAGCATCGGCGACCTTGCCCGGCTGATCAGGCGCGCCAAGGAGAAGATACCGGACCTGCTTCCCGGTGGCGGCGGCGGGGCTGCCGCAGATCCGGCGCCCGCGGCGGCAACGCCGATCTGGTACGAGGCGTTCAGCGTGACGGACTGGAGGTACCTTGGCTTGGACGCCATAGACTTCGGCGGCGGCGCGCCGGCGCGGGTGATGTGGCACATCAAGCGGATACTGGAGCCGGGCTGCGTGGTGTGTCCGCCGCGCAGGGCAGGCGGGGACGGCGGCGGCGGGGTGGACGTGACGTCCATGTTCGTCAAGCCGGAGCACGCCGACGCCTTTCTGGGGGAGCTGGCGAGCCTGGCCGCGTCCGCGTCGGCGGAGTAATGAAGCAGAGATCCATGCGCCTGGTGGTACGGTTGTTCTCTTGTCTGAATCTCATAAATAAAACTTGCTTCTTTGTGTATCCTTCGATTCCATGTACCTCTTTTCATGAAACTGTGTGCATGTGTGTGTCTGTTTGACTTGATTTTGTATCAGGATCGTTGAATTTTGCCAAGCTGACTACACTTCTATGGTACTGCCGTACATGTGTGTGCTAAAAAGGGTGTTATTTACTTTTGTTTGCGTCAAAGGCACCAAATAAGTATGCAATAAAAATAGATTTCATGATAAATCTAATGACACATATTTGTATTTTATATATTAGTGCTTTTTATAATCTTAATCGAAATTGAGATCGCGCGTCTTACTTCAAACTAAGTTAGAACGGCAATTTTTGTGGACTGAAATTTCATCACTCTCTTGCTCTGACCCTTATGTTAGAAACCACTATCCGCTCATACGAACCGGTCCAAAATGTTCTGCTTCGTTTAAGCCATTCGAAGCGGTGAAATAGACATCGCTACAGTATTTTCGTTTCGAATAGTTATTCTAACCGGTTCTGTTCGCGCCGCTTCCAATAACTAGTTATCCTAACCGGTTCTGTTCGCGCCGCTTTCCAATAACTAGTTATCCTAACCGGTTTTATTTGCGCCGCTTCCAATAACTAGTTATCCTAACCGGCTCTATTCGCGCCACTTCCAATTACTAGTCAGCATGAACTGTCCTGCTTCAAAAATTCATAACTTTTGCATATGATCTCGGATGCAGATAAGTTATATATGAAATTTGTACGTTTTGATGAGATCTATAACTTTGTAGTTGAAAGTTTTTTGATTTGAAATTGTTTCCTCTTTCCCGCTCTTATAACTTGAATTTCAAATTATATTTTGAATTTTGTAACTTTTGCATATGGTCTCCGATGGACAAATATTTTATACGAAATTTGTAAGTTTCGACGAGGTCTACAACTTTGTAGTTGAAAGTTTTTTGATTTGAAGTTATTTAGATGCCCAAAACAGTTCTCATTCCCGCTCTTGTAACTTGAATCTCAGATTGTATTCTGAATTATGTAACTTTTGCATATCGTCTCAGATGGGGAGAAGCTTTGTACAAAAATTGTAGGATTCGACGAGATCTACAACTTTGCAGTTGAAAGTTTTTCGATTTAAAGCCGTTTAGATGCTCAAATAATCGAACTAAGTTTCAGGCAACAAGGGCCAAAAGGAATAAAACCCTCTCATGCGTGCAGGAACGACGTCTAGCGGTCTAGGTGAGATGGTAAGAAAGGCTCATGCGAGGCATGAGGTTATGAGTTCGAAGGCTGTGCACCGCACGTGCGTGTATTTCGCTTGAAATACGTGTGACTTGTGACGAGCAACCGCGACAGTAGCTTGGGTGTGGCCTCCTGGACTACCAAAAAAATATTTTTTTACTGTTTTTATATACGAATTCGTATTTTTACTATCCGCACCGGCACGAGATACTCCACCTAGAATAATTTGTCAAACGAAGCGGCGAAATAACCGCTTCGGATGACCCCTTATTCTAATCGGAAAAAGGGAAGCGGTGAAATAACCGCTTCGGATGATGTTTTCGCGCCGTTTAGAAGAATAATGGTTTTTGCAGTAGTGTTTGTTTTGGAGAACGAAAATGGAATGAAATACGTCGACAGCCCTTGACCTTGTCGGAGCGTCTTTTAGATTCATGAACTTTCAAAAAATATATCCAGGACTGTTTTTTAGATAATGGAAGAATTCTGGCTTCAAACATTCTTTGTCAAGAATGAATCAGACCAGACTTAGTAGCAAAGCGGTAACTACCGCTATCAACATCAGCACATGTATCAAACACATGGCCGAAAACACCAACTAGAACAATGGCCCTCTAATTTACAGCTCCAGTAATTTGTAGTCACTAGTCGTAAACCCATGCATTCGCACGGGCTAGTTTATTATTCTGTTAAGTGGTTAATTTAATTTAATTAGGATTTTATTGACTTATAAATATGAACAAACGAAAATGTGTAACATAATTTTTGCATTTAAAATCATAAATTTATTTTTTTGTGGTTGAAACATATCCTAAATGTCTGAAAATTTTAGTCATAAATATATGTGTAAAGCATTGCTCTTCATAAGTACCTTATCAGATAAACATATAGCAAAAAGTTATGTTGAGGTTCATTGACATGCAGGATCGGCTATTATTCATAATTAATAGTTCTTGAAAATGTAAGCATATGCTGCACGTTAAAGAGCTCGTAGTCACACTATGAGCTTTAATTATTTCCATGGACAAAAAGAAACAATCGCTTTTTACTGTGAGGTTCATTGATATATTGGATCAGCTATTTCTGTGGGCAAAAAGATTAGAATATATATACATCTCTTAATAATTAAAAAAAATTAAGTACTTTTACTGAAGAAAACATTTTTATGAATCCATTTGAATGATTGATCAACAACTGATACTGAAGGAAAAAAATGAAACACTCAGCACGGAGGAGGAAAGAACCCCAATGAGCGTTTAGTGTAATCCCCTAGCTCTCCATCTTATTTGATTGCGTTCATGTATATATGTCATGTAATCTAGCTATCCCAGAGAAATCCCATCTTGTGTTTCGACACAAATTGCTCAAAGATCTGAATTTAATATTCCTAATACAATAATACATCCATACGGTTCTCAGCATGACCAACTGGAACAACTGTTTGGACGAATTGCAAGAAGTCCATCTATACCTTTTCTGCTAGTTTTTTTTTTTGAAATGTAGAGAAGAAATATGGCTACCTTCAAAAAAACTCATCTGGTTTGATGAACTCCTACGGTATGCGGTAGAACACCAAACTTAATGCCTTTCCTTCTTAAGAAAGAAAGCAAGGACAAAAGCAAAGTAAATGAAATGGTTAAAAGATGTACGAAAATTTGATTGTGTGTTAAAACTGACATTCTTACAGGGATTGAGACCTCTATCATGCAGTATCAATGTGTCCTCTTCCAAAGTTTGTTGCAAATCTAAACCAGATCAGCAAATAGAATTTAAAGTCAGAGCATCAGAATCCCACCCAACAAAAACTCTAACGGAGAATTGCATGGATATGGAGTTAATAGATCGGAGGCAAAATTCTTGCCGCCTACAATGCAGACCTCGCACTCTCCCTTGTTATCATGGAGATAGAGCACAGCAGAAACGCGTACACGGACACTTCTTTCTTCGACCTGTGTACTTTGGAATAGGATAATGATCTGTTTGACAAAAATGTGCAGATGAAAAGCATCCTGCTGCTGGCCTGGGCCGCGTTTAGATGTTTCGCGAAAAAAATTTACAGTATGTCGGGCACACATTTGAAGTATTAAATATAGACTAATTACAAAACTAATTACAGATTATGTCAGTTCATCGCAAGACGAACCTAATGAGTCTAATTAATCCGTCATTAGCACATGTTTACTGTAGCAATTTATTGTCTAATCACGACCTAACTAGGCTCATTAGATTCGTATCGCGAAGTACACTCCATCCATATAATGGGTTATTTTTTTTGACTACATTTAATATGCCATGCATGTGAGGGAACATACTCGAAAAAAAATTTCGCGAAACATCTAAACAGGGCCCTGAGAAGAATGCTCTTGGGGTTGCCGTGGCAATGGAGTCAGTGCTGAGTGCTGACTATTGGTTGTGGAACGAAAGTTGGAGTCTGCACCGATGATGGGTCATGCAACCAACGTCCTCGTTGTCCAGCCGCGATGGAGGCTGAGTCAAGGTTGCTGGAAGTTAATATGCATGGCGACCTTCCTGTGTGCAGGCACGCTATGCACAACAAAGATGCGACATGAACATGAGAGGCCGGCGGCCGGAACAATAGAACACTAGTAATGGGCGCGCGCCCATGCGCGCGGTGGATTATGCAGTGTGCGGTGTGCCGCATGATTACATGCTTGTCAGAAGCACATGTAGTATTAGAAATGAGTTTTTATGGTTGAAAAAAAAGACACTAGAGTACAGCTTTACTTCATCTTCCTTGTTGTGATAACTGGCAAATATATTTTCAGCTTGGGAAAATGGAATCAGGCAAAAATAGAATCCAAGCAGGACAACACAATCTTACCGATATGCTATATAGGCAGGTTCACATAGTGTTTTTTTCCAGGGAATTCAAATGTCATCTTGAACCTAGCTATGTGCCAAAGAGAAAACAACTGCAAGAATCATATGTAGATATAATATTGACTCAGGTTGAATCCGGGTTCCCTATAGTGCCTCTCCTCCAGCAGCACCTTACCTCAAGCGCAAAACCAAGATCCATGTTCTGCCAGGTATCTGCATTACAAATAAATAGGCAATAGGCAAAAGCTCACATATTGCTCTTATGTGATGCAAATACCAGGCAGAATCACAAATTGCGTAAGTGTGCAGGCAACATTGGTAAATTTAAGTTATTACCCTGTGTGCAGTGAACTTAATTCTGATCAATATTGGGGAAAAGCTAGGGGGTGACATGGGTAAACAGATTAGTTGATACTTAGAATATTGAGTCTGTACCAGTAGTTCATAGCTTGCCGTTGAAAGTTGCAGGCCCTCCAACAGCAGAAATGTTAGTAAGGGTGGTACTTAATACTACAACATGTAAGGTAGTGACAGAAGGAATGTTTAAGGACCAGATACTAAACTGATGGTTACTCTCTGAGCACATGAAATTCTAACATAATTACCAAAAAAAAATGCAGGGTCCTGCATCCACAGAGTCAGGAATTTCTTATTTGATCTGCTAAGACACTGGACGGACACAGCTTCATGTAATTCTCAGGGTGCTGCGCTGCGGCGTTGCCTCGGTCGCCGCTCCAACCCCGGCCGCTCCCCCCACTGGTGAGCTGGGTCTGCGGGCCCGCAGCCGGTCACGCGCGTGCGCCTCGCCTCCGCGCACCCAGCCGGGGCCTGCCCATGCCGCTCGCCTCCGAGGAAGATGAGGGAGAGGCGGGCGGGGAGCAACGAGGACTTAGGACGCGGCTCCAATGAGGCTAGTGGCTGCCGGTCAACCAAGGCCTCGGCGTGGTTGGAGGCGCGGCCGGGCAAGGACCAGGGACGGCCTCGGCGGTGGTGCGCCAGCGGCGCGCGGTATGACTTTGCCTGTGGAGTTTAGAGGCAGCTCTCCCTGGCAAGGGCGCGATGCGGCGAGGAAGAGCGTCGCGCTCCGCTGCAAAGAGCTAGAGGAGTGAAAGCCAGCCGTCAGGGGAACCAGAGAACCCGAGAAGATTCGAGTTCGAGATATTTTCACTTTCACTTGACGAATCGCAAGCAGCCACGACGAGCCGTAGAAGCTAGATCGAACGGTGAAACTTTTTTTACTGACGTGGACCGGCTGGCGTTGCGCCGACCCCGCCATCTTTCATAAGGGTAGATCACGATTTTTCCCAGACACGTCACTTCAGATGATGTACGTTGTCGTCTAGGGTTATTCGGTTCCTGCCTCTCCATGGTGCTTGAGGGCTGGGTTCCATTGGACTCTTCGTAACGTGCGTGGAAGAAATAAAAGGATTACACATGTATAGATTATTTATGTATTATTTTACGTCAGGTTATTTCCTTGTTTTTGCAAGGCCGAATCAATTTTTTCCTACACTCTATAGTAACGTTGGGGAAAATTAGAGAAAAGGTATATGCATGCATGACCAATTCGGTTGGACTCTTGCTACCGTGCTTTATTTTGGAATAAAAAATATTAATATATGAACGGTGGATTTAATTTCCATTTACAACTTCCAGGCCCCGTGAGATTGTTATTTTCATCCTAACCATTAGATCTCGATCCCAATGATGAATGGATGGCTAGATATTTTTCTTTTTTCAATTAACGTGAGAATTTCTAGAGAGTCTGTGATTAGTATACGTATAGATCTTCCGTGGCTTGTTTCGTAAGGTCAAATCCTGATGATCCATCTTCACTCCACTTTAGGGTAAAACTAGTACCAGATCTTAACCCAACCGCACCGAATCAGAAATTACTTCATCAGCATACCAATTGAGTCAATGACCACGAGCTAGTAGATAGACTAAATGTGCTAGATCACATGCAACCCAATTACCTCGCCGTGAACCTCCTGCACAAACCGGTTTGATTAGCCTAGGAATCCGGTCAGACCGTATCTAGAAGCTCGTCGTGAAAGTGTAAAAACACCACCCTTGGAGGGACCCATCAGGGATGCAGCTAGGGTGGGTCTGAGAATGGCAAGCCACTCAGAGCCTCATAAACCACCGTAGAGACAAAGTAGGAAGAGGATCCAGAGGTTTGAAAATATTCGAGTCACTATGGGAAAACGTTTCTTTGCCATGTGTCCGTTGCTTTGCCGTGTGCCACATCACGGGCACACGGCAAACACGTGGCACACAGCGGCCCGCTGTAGGCACACGGCAAAGAGGCCGGCACACGGTAAAGAGGCCTGCTTGCCGTGTGCCTGGCCACGTGGCACACGGCAAACACATGGCGCACGGCAAACAGGCCAGTTTGCCGTGTGCCTAACGGTAGGCACACGGCAAACAGGCCAGTTTGCCGTGTGCCTAACGGTAGGCACACGGCAAACAGGCCGCCCCAAACGGCCGTTGCCTCGGCCGTTAGTTTTGCCGTGCGCCCTGGGCCGGCACACGGCAAACACGAGACGCACGGCAAACAGGCTGCAAAAATTTTGAATTTTGCCTCCAAACTTTTTTTGCTACCTTTTTTGTCGATGTATTATTCCATGTTAGTTTTGTGGATATTTTCCGGTCTGTTTGTTATATTTAACCATTTTATTTCATTGTTTTTAATTTTGCCAATAACGCAAATTTGAACTGTAAGTGTTTCGAATAATGTAATGTAATGTTTGAAAAAATGTTATTCGGATTCTTTAGACTAATATGATGCCATATGCATTAGATGGAATCAAATTTTGAATATATTGCTCGCTTACCGTGTGCCCGAATTTGGGCTCGGTTCGTTTAAAAATTCTATAAAATGCAAAAAAAGTCACAAAATTATAAATTTTGCCGTGATGTTATGTTTTCATACGTATAGGCTATGGTAAAAAATGGAGAAGGTTTCGAGAAAGTTGATGCATTGGCTCTTTACAAACTGAAGCTTCTCGGGAGAAGATCCTAAGAGTTGTGAAAGAGATGTTGTGATTTGAAGCAACGTGACAATTGATGCCCAAATTTTGTATAGTCTACATACACCTTAGACAGGTTCATGCCCAAATTTGGTTATTTTTGAATCTGTTTGATATTTTTTAATTTTTTTGTTTAGGCAGAAAAATGTTTGCCGTGTGCTTTGCCTAGAGGCACACGGCATAGGCTGTTTGCCGTGTGCCCTAGGGATGGCACACGACAAACATTTGTTTGCCGTGTGCCCAGATCCAAGGCATACGACAAACAATTTTAAAATTTCAAAAATTAAAAAAGGCAACCTTTTTTAAAATTTCAGTAATTAAAAAAAGGTTAAAAAATAGGTTGTTTGTCGTGTGCCTAGATCCAGGGCACACAGCAAACAATTTTAAAATTTTAAAAAGTAAAAAAACATCTTTGCCGTGTGCCCTGGATCTGGGCACACGGCAAAGCTGCAGGCTTTGCCGTGTGCCAAGATCCAGGGCACATGGCAAAGTCTAAAATGACAGTCGTTTTTTTAGAATTACACAGTACAACGTAAACGCTCACAACACGCATACACACGCACCCCTATACGCTAACCCTACCTCTATGAGTACCTTTGAAGGACTGAGCACCCGACCGATCTGGAGATTCCTGAAGTCACAATTGACGCCTTGTTGTTGACGGAAACGCCACTTACCACTTAACGCATAACAACGGTGAATTCTGAAAAATCTCAAAAAAAGATGCGAGCACTAGAGTTTGAATCCTGACGGATAACACAGTCCTACTATTGGACTACGAGCCAATTCGTACTTAGCTATGCATTGGTGACTTCGCCTTTCCTGTGGGTTCTTGCTCCTTCGTCGGTCACGTCGCTCTTTCTGTCGTCCTTTACACGTCCTTGGTTGGTTGGGCCGGATGGAATATGTCGTGGACGGAGGGGGGAAGTGTAGGTGGGCCTTTCAGAGAAAGCGAGTCCAATAAGAATCCGGCAATCGACAGTGATTAAAATTATTAGCCCACAGGTGTTAACTAGATGTTTAGGCAGGATAATAGTACCATACCGGTTGGTGAAGCACGAGCAAGAAGCGCCGGAAGAATAAAAAAAGATGGAAGGGCTCCTTTCAAACATACTTACCTGGACGGGGTCAATGGTTGATCAAAAAGAGCCATGGCCTAGGTCAATGGCCTCTATTGCACTCGAGGGGAGTATTGGCTTACCATCTCCTCAAGTAGAAGAGTGGACGTTATAATTTGTGGAAGAGGGGGTACGCGTTCGCGCGGCCCCTATCAAAACATTGTTTGAAATTTTATTCTATTCATTCATATATATATATGCAATTAATTTCTTTGTTTATTTGTTATTATGTGTATAATATTAATAATTAGTATACGTTAAATTGGATTCTATTTAGGGTTTACGTATTTGCCAAAAAAATAATACAATACCTTAAAGCGCACCCGGATTTTATTATTTTCTTAGTTTGATTATTATATGTTCAGATAGACGGAGGATAGTCATTTGCGCCACCTCCTCAACTGGGCCGACTCATACTGGTGTGAGTGGGTAATTTGGTAGGTTGCTGGGCTGGAAGCAAATTTTTGGTCAACTCACTAGTGGCATATCGATTCCGCAATCCATCGATCAGCTCAATCCAAGCTAAAGCCAGCTGCGTGAGACCTCAGAGCTGGAGCAAAATGGTGGGGGAACAATGAATCAGAGATGAATGAGCTTCCATCAGCGCCTGGTGGTAATAACTGTGTGCATGCGTGTGTGTGCGCGTTTGACTTGATTGTGACAAAGGCCATGAAGTTCATCATGTTGACACTTGTATTGGCCTATCTTAGTTTTAATTTAAAAAGTATGATATTCAAGTTTCATTTTACGTCAAGGAAACAAAATAAGCATGTTATAAAAATCTATTCCATGACATGTATTTGTTTAATAAATACAAGTATTCCATGACACGATAAAAATACATTCCATAGTTGATAGGTTTAAGTGCTTGCAAAATGCTTCATCTCAGCCAGCAAAATTTCATTGTTTATGGAAAACATACTCTCATGTACCCCCAGATCTATGTGGTTATCGCTTAGAAACATAGGGACCTTTATTACGAGAAATACAAAAACATTACCGAAAAATCCGGATGGAGCCTATCCTGGCCCTTCATTTGCTCTGCCTCCTTTGTGGAATACTATCAGTTGGAGCTGACATAAAGACCGAGTAGTACAATTCTCAGTTTCTCACAGTGACCCTGCCTGGGGGCGCTGCCGGCTCTAGTCGTCGCTCTAGGTCATGGCGGCCTGGAGGTGGTGGGGCCGAGGGCGAGCTGTGTGCGGGGCGATGGGTCGGAGGTGAGCTGGCCGGTGCTCCCCTTCTCTTCCCCCTTCGATGGCGATTCTGGTTCGATGCCACCTTGGTGGTGGGGCCGGGTGGCTGTGTAGGTGCATGCTGGTGGCGTCGAGATGGCACGTCTGGTTGTGCCGGGCCATCTCTCTGGCGAAGACGTTGTGAAGGCGACGGAGAGCGAGCTACTGGCATGGTCATGACATGCTGCAGGCATGGTGTTGTGCCGGATGAAAGCCTTCACCGTCACTTTTGTCAGTGGTGATGGTGGCGGCGCCCTTGGGCTATCGTTTCCCCGCTGGGGACGTCATTGGAGGGTACTACGTTTCTACATCACGGGTTCTCAGGGTAAAAACCCTATCTGCACCATTGGCATCACACCCTTCACAGAAGTGTTGCTTCTTAAGACCCATCCCGGCTTGTGGCAGTGTTGGTAGCGATATGTTTAGTGGTGTTACCTGTGCGCAGTGGTGGAGGAGGTGCGCAAGGTCTGTGTGGTGCAGAGGGCCCATGGGTGTTGGAGGCGTTGGGCTGACGTGCATGGTGCAGTAGTGATCCCGGTGACAGCATGACGTAGGTGATGCTCTCAAAACGGCTTCGTGGCAAGTTTGGATCCTCGGCGGAGTAATGTCTATTGTGGTGGGCGTGACGAAGCCCCCGTACATTTTAAAGTGGTTGCTTTTGAGGTGTATGAGGTGAGGCCCCCATGCATTGAGTGGACCAGGATCCGATTGTTGCACTAGTGCTGCGGTGGAAGTGTTTTGCTGAAATAAGAGTGAAGCTGAGTAATCGACGGTCGTGTGTATGCGACACGAGGATGACAGCCTACGGTGGACAAGTACTGGCAGTAGCCAGGCTTGCATCGTGGCTGTTATGACGGCTCGACGCCTCGACGGTGCAGTGCGGTTGGGAATCCGGTGATTGCCGGCGTTTGGTTAACAGCGGGTCATAGGCCGTATTTGAGTGGTAAGGATTAAGGAAGGTTCGGGTGCGAGGAATTTGAAGGGACAGCCGGTTGATGACGACTTTGGCTGGCGGTAAAGCTCGGCTCGAGGGCAAAAATGAAGCTTCGTTTCCTTTTTTAGCCAGAATCAATTAAAATCAATCAACCTTTGTTCCTTAGATAACACTATTTAATTAGCCAGTCTTCCAACTTTTATATTACAGAACGAGATCATGATTACAGAACGAGCTGATGGAGGGAGGGAGGAAGAAAGGAGGATGCCGGTGCTTGCGTCGCCTAAGGCTGCCCGCACTAGTGACGCGGATGTGGTAGTCACCTCGGGATGTCCGCCCCCTATAGCGCGCGATGACGTGGTGCTGACGTCATGCTGACGTCAGCACCACGTCAGCCTTCTTCCTCCTCCCACCGCCGCCGGTCTCCACAGCCGCCCCCTGGCCGGCGGCGTCCACGCCGCCGTGCCGCTCCGTCCTCCTCCCGTCGCCGCGGCATCGCCCACCGGCCATCCTCCGCCCCCCCGGCCGGCGGCGCCATCGCCGCCCGGCCCTTGCCGTCGACCAACCCGCCGCCGCCGCGCGGCCATCCCTCTAAACCCGGCGGCGGCCATGGCCCCCGCTAACCCAAAACCCTAAATCTGTCCCCTCCAGCGCCGCCCTCGGCCGGCGACGACCTCGCCGCCGGCCGCCCCGCCCAGCAACCGTCGCCATCCGCATGACGTCAGCGATGACGTCATGCTGAGATCATATGCCCCGTCAGCCGTGGATCTCCCCCACCTTCACCCGCACGAACCTCGACGGCTGGAAACATGGGGCTGATTTCACGGGGTGACTACCACATCATTTTCGCCGCACTAGGTACTACAAACAAAACGGCACACTGCTATGTTCGCCTTTTATAGTGAGCAGTACAAGCTTTTGTTCTACACTGGGGTACTAGGAGCCTCACGGTAAAGAAGAGTTTGACTCTCAGCACGGTAAATCGAGTGTGTGTAAGGATGGAACGGTAGCCGTCACGTCGGCTGGGACCACAACACCCACGCGCCTTCCCCAACAACCGGACGGAGAGAGCAGATGAGCTCTGCCGCCGCGCGCGATTCAAAGCCGCAAAAGAGCGCCACCAGCTGCCGGTGAGGAGGATCTCGGCCGCCGCGAGCTCTGCCTCCCTCCTTTGCCGCCGCGAGCTCCGCGCTGCTGTCGCTAGAACTGGAAGGGAAGGTGGCGGCCGCCGGCGAGGAGAGTGAGAAGGAGAGGCCGTGGGAGCTCCGTCGGCCGCGGGCGCCACCGAGCCTCCTCTACTCCGCTGCGGGAGCTCCGGCCGGCCCGCTTGAGCTCCGCCCCGGGCGCCGCCACCGCGCCTCTGCTCCTCCCGCCGCAGCACGCCCCTGCTCCTCCCATCGCTGCGTCCGGGGTGCGCGGTGGGGCTTGGCCGGCGCGAGGACGAAGAGGGCGCATATGGATGTGCCCGCCGCGGGCGCGTCGTGCTAGCCGTCGTGCCGACGAGGGAGGCGATGGAGCGAGAAAGAGGTTGGAGAGAGGTTGGAGAGGTGGGGAGGATGGTGGGCGGTGGGAGACTAGCAATAGATATGGTTAGGGAGATAGGTCTCACCTGTCAGGGGCTATATAAACGGTGGGTAAAAAATATTTGAGTAGAAAAATGTTGATGACTAGAACATAGAGTATGAGATATAAAGGTTGACGGGTGCGAGAAAAATAAGTGTAAAGTAAAAAATTTTGATGACCAGTATATTTCTTTTAAAGGTTAGAGATAGAGTATGCGGATAGCCTAAGTCTACGTCGATTGTGCTTAGGTGCCGTCACATCAGCCTAAACTACCTTCAAAACAGCCTCAGGTCCTAACTTAACCGAATCTAACAGACGAGTCCTAACCTTAGTCACACGGATCGCGGAACGAAGCCATGTTCCGCGTTCCCGGAACTTCGTCCTGATTCGAGGAACGGGATCGCCGCGGAACGCAGCATGGATCGTGGGCACATCGTCGCTTGGGTCATGGTCTCCGATGACGACGGAACACGAACCGTTCACTCGCACGTTCGTTCCTAAGAGCAAGTTTTATAAATTTAGCTCGCTGCGGGCGCAGAGCACGCCATGTCATACAGCCGCATGGTGAAAAGACGAGGTAGTCGTGGCCCCGCAGCATCATTTATTGCTTGATGCACATGTTGAGCCAATGAAAATCGTCAGGGAGCCATGCGCCCGCTCCGAGCGAGCGTCTGGTCATACGCTTACCTCGTTCTCTTTCCTCCTTTTTCTCTCTACCGGCTATCCTTTTTTCTGACGTGTGCAACTTTTAGCCTGTCTAGTTGGCCTTATAATACTTGCTCTAAGCAGGCTGCAGGAAGAACATGAAGAGGTTTCCCAGAAACACGAAGAGCAAAACAGGGAATTAATACATGGTGGGCCACAAACATCCTTTACTTTTATTAAATGGGCAACGTAATTTTTATTTAGGAGGAAGTCAAGAAGTTTCCCTCGAGTAAAGGGCTGGCGGAACATGGTAAACACGATACGCTGCTGTGCGCTCGATTGAGACGATGTTGCAGGCTCGCAGCATGTTGCTCTTAGCTCTTGCCGACGAAGGAGCGGACCTTGGAAGAAACTTGCAAGGGTGCGGCGCTGCAAGCCGCAATCACGACTGGCCCCTATAGCCTCTGTCCCTATTGATCTCGAGGAAGATATACAGTACAGCCAGAAAGGACGATAGAGTCCGCGCCTTTCTTTTGACGTCAACCCAATCCTCGACCCGGATGTAGTGTTTCGATGCGGTATACCCTACTCGTTCCATGTCTTTCAAAACTAGTATACCACGCTCTGCGCTCCCGTCGATCCGGAAACTTGACGACTATGGTCCTAACTTAACCAGATTAGACAAGAGGACTTTTTCCGCTAATTATTAGGCTAAAATGCTGGTTGGGCTGAAATAGGTGCGCTCTTGGGCCGAAATGCTTTCGGCGAAAGTGGGAAACCACCATCACGGAAGTTTCGCCGCGCTCCCATGGGTTTGGCAGCGCTGGTTTCTGCATGTCAGCGATTCCGCCGATAATGGGCTCGGAAGAGCAAAGATCGATAAGAAGCAGAGAGCAGATCCCATTGCTCTATTTTTCTTTTGCCATAATGATAAACATAGAAATAGAAATGCACGGCATGCTAGTATTAGTTGCTCTACCACAGTTCAGACACCGCAAACAATATCACAGCAGCAAACGATCAGACGCTTCACGCACGCAGCTGGGTACATATGGGCGCGCCGCCGCAGGAAACAAGAAACATGACAGACAATACACGTGACTAAGAGTTCGCCCGCCCAAGGACTCTAGAGCTCTCACGCGGCGCTGTCGATGGCCATCGGCTGGGGCTCCTGCTTCCCGGGCACCTTCTGCAGTTCATCACAAAGGCAATAGGTGTAAGAATAAATGGCAGTCCAAGCTGAACATGGATGGCGAGAGGCTGAATCGAGAGGGGAGCAGGAGCTCACCTTGGTGTCCATGTGTTCCAGCTTCCTCCATTTTGCAAACATGTTGCCGTAGAACTTTGCATCCCGCCTGTTGTACTCCCTCATCTTCTCCTTCAGGGTCTTGTACACCAGCTTCACATCCCTGATCAGCACAAAACAGGCAGAGAGTTACTCCACAATGCCTCTATCGGATTACGAGATGGATGACCTTTGCAAAACTTCTAGCATCAGACATGGTGGAAGTTCAATTGGGCACAGAATGAATGCTTGCACTTTACCTGTTGTCAGGATCAATTTCCAGTGCTTTCTTGACATCCAGCTCTGCCAGCTCCAGGTCGACAAGCTCGATGTAGGCTTGTGCCCTTCTGTACAGGGCCTTAACGTTTGTGCTCTCAAGTTCCAGAACCTGAATACCAGAGCTCAAGGTCAGTTTCAGTGCTGCCCAAGAGAACAGAACACTGCAAAGGAGAAGCCACGAATTTGTATATCGTACCTTTGTGCAGAGTTTCTCTGCTTCTCTGTATTCTTTAAGCTTCAGCTTGCACGCAGCGTTGTTGAGCTTGCAACTGATCTTCAGAGCTTTAGATTGCTTCTTCTCATCCTCGCTGAAGGAGCTGTCATACTCAATGTATTTTGCAGCCTGATTAATAACAAAATGGAGTTAGTAATGATCTATCTCATGTGTTCAGATGAAAGTAAGGTGACAAAGATTTTGTGTGAAAGAGCATGTTGACATGCTATTTACCTTCTCATATCTCTTGGAGGCCTTGGCGTACTTGCCCATCTTAAACCAGGTATTGCCTTCATCTTTCTTCTTAGCAGCTGCTTCAATCTTCTCATCATTGCTCTTTAGATCCCATGATTCTTTATCCTGCACAAAAAGTACGGATGTAAACCTCTTCTGATCATAGAACAGCAATTAAGGTAGACAGGAAAGGTAGGCACCTTCTCGAAGGAAACAAGCTCCACTTCGTAGAAGACAGTGGAGTTAGGAGGAACCACAGCAAGATCTTGCTTCGTTTCAGCAGACCCAAATGCATGTTCAGGTGGAATTCTCGCCAATGCAATCTCTCCTTTCTTCATATTAACCACAGTTATGTCAAGCCCTTCAATAACCTGCTCCTCATCTGTCTTGAACTCAAATGGCTCTTCACCGTCATGCCCTTTCTTCACAAATACAGTGCCATCCTCCAACTTGCCAATAACACGCACTGCACAATCATAACAGAAATCAGTGTTGATGCAGCACTGCAATGACTAGAAGGTACTATGATGATGAGAATGACAGCATGAATTAGCATGTACCTCTTACTACAGCGCCATCATTAGGGCGCTCATAGCCTTCACCTTCCTTGAGGACCTTCTTCAAGATCCTCTTGCGATCTCCGATAAGTGTCACAGTCTTCCATGAGACTAGCTCAAGATCTATATGCAGGGTAGCATTTTGGGGCACAGCGACTTCATCTCCAGAAGCAGGCCTTCCTTGTTCACCAAAGCCATCTGACCATCATAACAGGTACATATATGTTAATATATACAAATAAGGTTGGTGCCAATTCCAAAAGTATACCAAAACCAGGCCAAAATACTGTTTCTTGGAGACTTACATTGTGGCTTGACAGTGAGGAGGACCTTCTCACCCTTCTTCATGGTCTTCACAGCCTTGGCAAGCGCCGGGCAAAAGTAACCTAACATCACAAATTTAGTAAGTTGCAGAGCTAACAATTCAGAGTTGAATCTCTATTATGGAGGGTGCAAGGTTGAAGGATACAAACCATCTTTGACGGCAAATTCAACACCATCAGACTTGGAGACAACAGTTCCATCCTCAAGCCTCACCTCGTACTTAACTGTATTAAACAGTTGAGCAAAACATGTCAGAAACAGTATCTATAATATACTACCAGCACAACTTTAAATATATCAATACAACATCATACCGAAAACTTCATCAAGGTCCTTGGGGTTCTCCCATTTCTCCCCTTCCTTAACTATCTTCTTGAAGATGCCACCATCCTTGCAGATGTCCCTGACGCTGGCCCATGAAAGGAGCTCAACATCGAACTGAAGCGTCGCGTTCGGTGGGATCGTTGGTGGCGAGCCAGTCTCACCATAGGCAAGCTCTGGAGGGATGGTGAAGACTGCATTCTCGCCCTTCTTCATGGTCTTGATGCCCAGGTCCCATCCCTTTATCACTTGCCCTGCAGTTTGAAAATGTGGCACGTTATGATGCTCGAACACTCAAATGTAGATGAATCAAACCTTAGACTTGCTGCAGCTGCTTTTACGCACCTTGTCCAAGCTTGAATTTGAATGGGGTTCCACGGTCACGGCTTGAATCGAACTTCGTTCCGTCGAGAAGGGTGCCAGTGTAATGCACTGCAGCCAACAGTTTGATTCAGGAAAAGGAAATTGCTCTCACATAAGCTGAATTAGTTATGCTTATCAAACTGCAATAATCAATCTCTAGAACTAGCGTGCTTTGGCTGTATACAATAGTAGGCACCCTTAATCTAAAAAAAGAACTTGCGTGCTTTTAGGTTATATTAAGAGTTAACAGCCTAGTTAATTCAGAATGATTGGATTATTGCAGATGCTGGCGTTGAAACATTTTTTCTACGGAGTACTCTGTTCTTGCGCCGGCCATGTCGTCCCGGCGGCGAACAACTCCTACGCCTGGCGACTGAACAACTAGCAGAAGGACAGAAGCAGAGGCACGCGCGTACCTTCGACCTCGTCGCCGGTCTCGGGGCGGTCCCACCCCTCACCTTCCTTGACGAGCTTCTTCTTGAGACCCTGCTTCCCGACCTCCTTCTCCTCCCCAACCTTCATGGTCCCGGGGAAGTCAAAGCCCTCATCCTCAACCTCCCCGGCGTCGAGGTCCTTCATGGCCTCGTCCTCATCCAGGCCCCCCATCACCTCCTCTTCCTCCTCGCCGGCGCCGGGGAGGTTGAACGCGTCGTCCGCCATCGCTTCTCCGACCGGCTGAGATCAATCAATCCGCGCCACAGAAATGCAGATCAGCGCGCCTGTGCGTCCTCCGCTGGTGTGATTGTGCGCCTGTGCGAATTGCTCGCAACTCGAGCCAGGTGGATCGAGATTAGTGATTTATAGGGGGCGCGTGCGGTTCTGGAGTGTTCTTCGCACAGTAGACTGGGTGACCGGGGCATGTGATTGGCGGATGTTTCCGGAGACGGGCTGCGAGGGCGGGAGAGTTTTGGAAGGCCGTGGATGCTTCCAGAGACTGCTCTGCCTCTGGGAACCTCCGTGCACGGCGCACCCAACAAGCAAGGTCATATCTGAAATTAAAAAAAAAAACTTTAGCTAACTCCTAAACCAACAATTATTCGAAAAACACAATAAACAAACACTCCAGAAAGTGCAAGATGGGACCCCGCTCTCCATCTTTATTATTCATGAGATAAGGCCAGGAGTTTCTTGAAAAAAGGATTACTCTGTTTTCTCTTTTCCTAAAATGACCCGAGCATTTCTTGGAAAGGTGAATATGGAAACAATATCATAGGCTGGTTGTGTATGCGCCACACTTTTCCCAAATTTCATGGGCTGCAAAAATTTCATAGGCTGCAAAGATCTGAAATAAAACCAAATTTATTTGAGCCTGGAATCCAGAAATCCTTTTCACATGCTGAGTTGTGAGTTCTGACTGCTAAGTGCTGACAGGTGACTTGCTCATCTTCAGAAAACTTCAGGAATAGCAGAGCTTTGTCACATGTCATCTCTTAATTGATGATGATTGCACTTGTTAACAATTATAGATGTCCCAAACTCTATGTAATCCATTTGAAGCCAGTCATCAAATACTCAAGTTGAACTCTTTGCAGTGAACTGAGACCATCATTCAGTTATTACTCAAGTTGCTCTCCCTTGCAATCAAATGCCCCAAGCAAGCACCTTGGATGATAAAAGAAAATAGTAGCAGTCATGATATACCTGCAATTAGAATGGAAACAATCTTGTTAGTTATTACTTCAGAAGTTGCACTACTATTTATAGACAACCAGGAAAAAATGGCATAACAATCTTGTCACTGTTTTGGATCAGCATTTGCCTAGAGCAAAACTATGGAGACCATAAACACATGTATTTCCTCTTATAAACTGTTCAGGTAAAATGAGATACACAGCACCAACTGCACAGCACCATGTATGTAAGCTAACATACTGAACCTTTATTAGCAACAGGTTCTCCAGAGCAAACTTCTAGTAGAGCAAAACAGTTATACTAAGTTGACATTGTCCTTTGATGTTCAAATAATATGGAAATTGCGCTCCTTGCAGATTTTTCAGCTTCACCAAGGGTTCCTGAATCCAGGCAATGTATTCTAGAAATAAAAAATATCTAACCTAAGAAATGAAACAGAATATTTCCACCATCAATTCAATGAACCCCTACAAAATGGTCTTCAAGAGCTTACATCCAGGAATATCAAAATCAGACAATGCGTTCAACTGCGTGCACTTAAGGTGATTCCTGGCTTTCGGCTCTCACTTGCGCAGAAACCCATATTTATCCATAACAATTAGTAATCACAAATACACTGATACAATCTTCAGGAAAAGCCTGTTTTTTAGCCTTTCTTTTAATCAATAAGTAAATCAACAATTCAAGCTTTGGATAACCATATCATCAGGTTCAGAATGTACTGATATATGAGACACTAACTCTTCTAGCATTAAAAAGATTTTCTCTCTCTCGGGATGATTTTGGTCATCTACAAGGAATACGTGAACTATATCCTTGATCTCAATCCAGCTGCAGCCTGGTTCCTTTTTTGTATTAAGACTCCTCAATCTTGCTCTTACCTTCACAACATCTTCCCATTTCCCCAATTTAGCATAGATGTTGGACATCGCAACATAAGCAGACCTATGTGTTGTGCCCATGCAAAACAACCTCTCAGCGACTTTCTCACCCATCTCCAGGTCCATTGAATACCAGCAGGCAGTAAGTAGGGCTCCCCAGACTACACCATCTGCTGGCACCGGCATTTCACGGATGAAGTTCTCAGCTTCTCTGGTACTTCCGGTCCGACCAAGAAGATCAACAGCACAAGTATAATGCTCGACAGTTGGAACTAGTCCATATTTTTCCATGGAGCGGAAGATTTTCATTCCCTTGTTAACCAAGCCAGCGCGGGCACTGGCAATAAGGAGTCCAAGAAAAGTGATTTCATTGGGATGGACATGATGCCTCAGCATCCTCCCAAATTGTACCAGAGCCTCCAACCAGTGACCATTTTGTGCAAGACCATTGATAACAGATGTCCATGAAGCAACATTAGGTGATGTGATGTAACCAAATGCAGACTGTGCATCACTCACACTACCACATTTGAAGTACATATCAGCAAGGGCTGTCCCAACATGATCGTTGGAGTCGAAAGAAGTCTTGCAGAGGTGACCATGTATCATTTTGCCTTGCTCAAGCGTGCCAATAGTTGCACAGGCGTGCAATAGAGCAGAGAATGTAGAAGGGCTCCATCTGATAGACAACCGGCACATGACCACAAATAGCTTCAAAGCTTCTGAAGGCAGATTATTCTGAATGTAACCTGAAATCATAGAGTTCCATGTTATTGTGTCTCTCTCGTCCTTTATCTGTTCAAACAGCTTCAACCCCTCCTCCAGCCTTCCATTCTGGAGCAATACCGACATCATAGAGTTCAAGGACACCATGTTTCTCCGAGGCATCTTTTCAAACAACCTCCTGCAATCTTCAAGCCTTCCATCCACAGCATATGCCTTAATCATCAGATTGTAGGAACCCGAGTCATGCTCTGGCATCTGCGAGAAAACCATCTTTGCATCCTCTGTCCTTCCCATCGATATAAATCCTGCAATCAGTGTATTGGATGTAATCAAGGAAGGCACTTCCAAGTCATTGTAAACCAGCAGTGCGTCATCCAAAGCATCAGAACTGCAGTAAAGATCAACAAGAGCACTGGTGATTAACTGCTCAGACTGAAACCCACTTCGGATCAGACATCCATGAACTGATCTCCCAAAATCCGATGCTCCCATCCTCACACATGCTCTCAAAACACTGTCATAAGTGTACTCATTCGGCATGGCACCATCATCAGCCAGAAACCTCACAAACAGCTCCAGTGCCTTGCCACAGCACTTGGCTGTGCCCTTTGTGAAGCCCGATATGACAGTGGTCCACGCAAAAACATCACGAGGCACTGGCGTATGCTCCAGCAAGTCCAGGGCCTCGCGCAGCAGGCCAAACCTCACGAGCGCAACTACCATCGGGCTCCACAGCAGCTCGTTCCTCTGATGCAGGGACTCAAAGAGCGCGTGAGTCGCGCGCAGGTCAAAGCACGATGAGTAGAAGTCAAGGAGGGACGCCCCTACGATGGGCAAATTCTCGCTCCCGGACTTGACAATCTGACCATGAACCTGTACCCCCGCAAGGAGCCGCCGGCCGCGGGCACATGCGCCAAGCACGGACGCGAACGTGGCCTCCGTGAGCGGCAACCCGGCGCGGTGCATCCGCACGGCGGCGTCAAGCGCGTCGAGGACGCTGCCGCGCCTGGCGTGGCCCGCATAAACGGCGTTCCATGAGACCGCAGCCCGGCGCGGCGTTCCGACGAACAGCCTGCGGGCGGCGGTGGCCGCGGTGTGGGCGAGCAGCGAGTCATGCTTCTGCGCTGCGGAGATCGCGTCGGCGCCTAGGTCCGGCGCGGCCGATACGGCTGGGAAAGCCGGTAGCACGCGTGCCTGGGCGGGCGGCGGCCGCCGTCTCGAGAAGGCGAGCGACGGCGACGCGGCTCTGCGGAGCATGCATGCGAGCAGGCGAGGCAGAGTGTGTGCGCTCTGTGCCAGGTGGGGCGGAAGGGCTCTCACTATTTTGTTTTAAAAAATATATCCATATGTTTTAGATGCATATATTCCAGGTGGGGCGGAGGGGCTCTCACTATTTGTATATATATACGATCTAAAACAATTGGTAAAAAAATGTTTTTCTAAACCCTTCATACCTCTTACAAGGACCCCACTTGACAGAGTTTCACTAAAATTGTTGAGCCATCAAGCAATTGAATGGACGATGAGGACGGCTCCTAGGCGCGATCCAACGCTCCTGAGAAAATTTGACCGCAGAAAAGCTGGAACGGCGAAATTTTCCGCACACCGTACCCACGCCTACCCACCCGCCCATACCCACCTTCAATCCCTCCCGGCAAAATTTGAAGCAGGTTTGTTCGGCTTGTGTCCAGCTTATTGAAGCGTGATTATGAATACTCGAAGTATATCATGTTTGCTATCTGTTAGATTTAATTTCCTGCTCTTGCCAAATAATTATGAGCTTGTGTTCTTATAGGAGCTAGAGCTACCAATCACATTTTAGATTTGTTGTTGATTGGTTTCCATGATATTTGTTTAGTTTCTAGGTCCCAACTTTAATCCATGGATTTGTTGAATTGATGAGTTCTAGGCATCAGTATGTGATTGCAAACTGATTTGTCAAGTTAGAAGAGATGAGTTAGGATTTGTAATATAGAGATCATAAATGCTTAGTTTGCAAGGTTGAGAATGCTAAGGTTTAGATTTCTGTATAAACTGAGTCTTCACGGCAGTTCATTGTTTGGCAACATAGCTGGAAGAAGATTAGGATAGAAATTCCCTAGGATTTTGTGTGGTAAACATGTCAGGTACGGCAATGAGGTGTAGGTGAGTCAGGGACTTATCCGTCGATGATGAATTATTATTTCTTTCCCTCTTAGCATGTGACAGAGAGATTTTTTAAAGTAAAACAACTTAACTCTGTTGTCAATTATTTGCATGTGCCATGGAGATTGATCTCAATCACAGAGGGTTCCATTCCAGGGGAGAGGAAATCGATGAGCCATGGGCAAATCTTGCACCAATGGAGGTACGAACTGATTCTGTATATATCTTTGCCTTATTTATTTTGGTTGCATCATTGTGACAGACCTGTCCATCATACGATATGGATCATGCAGAGAAACCTCTCATCCTGCACTCACTATGTAAAAACTCAACTAAGGAGACACACATATAGGAGACACGGTTTTAACCCGCGTCTCCTTTCAAGCAAAGGAGACGCGGATTCTACGGCCGCGTCTCCCATATTTCTAGGCAGACAACCCGCGTCTCCCATATGCCCATATAGGAGACACGGATTGTTATTCCGCGTCTCCCATAATATAAGTATGTTATGGGAGACGCGGATTGTGAACCCGCGTCTCCTGTACATCAGATAAAAGGAGACGCGGGCTAAGAATCCACGTCTCCCGTGATCTTTGGGAAACGCGGCGAGGCATGAAGAAAAAACACGCGTCACCCGTATGACCCGAAATTTTTATGAACTGGCGTTCGGTCCGATTCACGTCCGTCCACCCGCCTGCACCCCCGCGTCCGCCCCCTTCCCCTCTATCCATCTCTCTCATCTACTCCCTCTCCCCTCCTCTCTCTCTACCCGATCCCGCCGTCGCCGCCTCACCCCCGCCGCCGTCGCCGCCTCACCCCGTCGCCATCGTCACCTCATCCCGCCGCGGCCGCTTCACCCCGTCGCCGTCGTCGCCGCTTCACTCCCTCCCTCCCACCACGTGCTCCTCCCTAACCCTAGGTGGAGGGCGCAAGGGCGGGCGAGATCCAGATCTGGGGGCGGCGACGGCGGCGGCTCCGGCCCCGGCCCCAGCCCCGGCCACACCTCCCCTTCCACTTCACATCTAGGGTTTCGCCTGTGCTGCGGCGCCCATGACCCCGAAGATGGAGACCTGGTGACGGCGCCGGAGGGGGTCGAGCCCGTGGTGGCTTCGAGCGCCTCCCCTCCCCACCTCGTCGCCGATGCACCACCACTGGATGCAGGTTTGGTCGTCCTTCCCTAACTCTCCTCAAACCCTAGATCCCCGTGCCTAATTTCTTGATTGAACTGCCCGATTCATAGTGGGTGAGGAGATTGGACCCCTAGATCCCGCAATTTGTGACTAATTTCTCGATTGGACTGCTCGATTCATGGTGAGGAAGGGGATTGGCCGCTGTTATTGTGTGCATGCATATATGTGCATGAAAATGGGAAAAAAAGAATAGATCATATACACATCACAGTAGCAGCTAGAAATTTTGATTGAAAAGACCTGTGGTACCACATCTGAGTGAAATTGAGGGTCTAATTATACTAGTTCAACACTGAAATTGTGGTACATCTTTAACTCTCCATTACTTACTTGGTTTCTTGTTAGCTCTCTCCTATCACTTCTATATATGTTGCAATATAATCCTGTAGGATGGACAGTTTTAGCAAGAATAGAATCTAAGCAAAATGAATAACTATTCTAGCTCTACTCCATATTTACTTTGTCATGCCTCTGTTTAAAACTTGGGGTTAGATCAGTAGTATGTGCAAATTAGCACTAGTAGCTCATACTTGATAGCTGGTTCTTGTTTCTGCCACCTGTTGAAACTGTAGTGAAATGATCTTTCTGTAAGTATTTTTTTTTCCTTCTTTGAACTGTAGTGAAATGACCTATTTTGTTTATGTAGATACAACTCAGTAGCTTGTCTGAAATAAGTTGCCCCTAGCAATTGTTATGCATGTCTGAAATTAATTGCAGTATGTTGCTTGTTCTCCAGTGAGAAACATTAAGAGTGAATGTAGTGAAATTGGTGTCTCTGTTTGAATTATGAATAAGTTATGTCCTATAGATGGATCAGTTTAGAAAACTTATCAAGTTATGTCCTATAAGTTATGACCAAATCAAATATAGTAAGAATATTACTGTTCTCTAGCAGAATATTATCTCGAGCAGAAATCAAGGAAACAATGATACTTTGTGGAGTGAAAGGGTAAGTAAACTTCTAGAGTTAATTCTTTTTTTCCAACTTCTAGATCTAAACCTGGTTATTTGAGGTGAATCCAAAAGGTTAACTGTTATAATAACTTGCTGCAGGAGCCAAAATGTCTAGGAAGCACAAACAACACTCATGGAATTGCTGCAGAGACTGCACTAAGCACAGATGAAAGGTGAGTGAGTGCTTGTTTCATACTTTAATGGTCGACACATATCATAGGTTTGGAACTTCTGATTGGAGTAGTAAAGAAAATTATCAAAGCATTAACTTTGTGAACAAACAGATGGCTTGCATTGGTCGAGTTCTAGCTAAACTTTTAGGAGTTTAACAGTTGATGTTGTTTGTTACTGCTTATTCCCTACTGATAGTAATGTGGTGAGATTGGCTGCAAACTTGTTAGAATACATAAAGAATTCACTACAAGCATATGTTTACTGCATTTGAGTATTGACATCTATGGTAGCAATCTGATGCAAATGTGAAGCATATGTTTACTGCATTCTCACAATCTGACATTTGTTTTTCAGCAAACAGATTGCCAACTATTTATATTCGCTTTGATTGCCAACTGTTTGGGCTGATGTGCTCATCTAATATCATAAATCCAATTTTTCATTCGAATGCTTGAGAACTGAAATAAGTTATAACGTCCATATTTGGTTTGAAATAGGAAATAATTTACACCAAAGCTATATAATACACAACAGAAATAATGAGTTGGTAAGCTGAGTTCATGTAATTTTCTTCATCAAAATTTAAGTTACTCGTTTGCTAAACAGAAGACAATTTAGCTAGGCAAACACTGATTGCAACTTACTTTTCAGGTGCTACGGCAGCTATATCCAAGATGAGTGATGTTTCAATTACCAGGTAAACAAGTAGCTCATTCCTTGATCAGTGCTTGTCTCCTGAAGTGCACAGTGGCTTCTCAGTTTCCATTTTAGAGCAGCTCAAGCAACTTCCACTAATTAATTGGCTTGTTTCAGTTATTGTAGCTGCCTACAGGTTTGCTATTAGTTCCAGCTTAATTTTTTTCTTTGGATTATGCTTGAGTGAGACGGTACCTGTGTTTGATACCTGTTGTTGCTCGTTTGATACCTGTTGTTGCTCTCTGCAGGAAGGTGTTGGCATTGGCAAAGACAGCCAAGAAGAGACTCTGATTTCTTGTACGTCCATTACTTTGTTTCCTGTTAGCTCTCTCCAATCAGTACTGTGTTACAAGTGTTTTGTTTATTGAACATGGCATCATGCCATACTGCGTGAGCACTCTGATATGGTACTATTTTAGCTGTTGATTGTATGACTTCATTCCATTTCCACTCAACCATGATATTGTGGTTAACCTTTGATTTCTGTTGCCGAGAGCCTGAACAAAGCATGCTTCAGAAACGTCACAACATTGATTTTTACATGTTTATATTTTCAGGTGCCTAGCGCACATGTCTTAAAACATGTTGTGCATGCAGGTGGTGAAGGAATTGGACTGGACCCTCAAGTACTCAGATGTGTGTATGATCCAGTGTCTGTGCATGGTTTTTCATATTTCTTCCTATATTACTTATGATTGTAGGATTCATTTGGCCTTATATGTAATGGATAAATGGGTATATAAATCATGTGTAATGTGGGTATTTTGCCCCCTTTTCTTTTTTTTTGTTTTTTTAATTTATCATAGGAGACGCGGGTTGCTAATCCGCGTCTCCTATGACCCTCTTGTAGGAGACGTGGATTGGCAAAACGCGTCTCCAATAAGTGTTATAGGAGACGCGTATGACCAATCCGTGTCTCCTGTAATGGAGGTCATAGGAGACGCGGGTTGAATAAAACGCGTCTCCAATGACCCTATATATAGGAGACGCGGTTTTTTCGCGTCTCCTAGGACTTGTAAAAGGAGACGTAAGTTTGGAGACGCGGAAAAACCGCGTCTCCTATTACTCTTAACCCGCGTCTCCTTAGCAGACGTCTTACATAGTGACTATTGGATTTCTATTCTAGATTGCAATATTGACTGTTGCCGTTATTATGATCATTCATACTATTTTCTGTAGCACTTTTTTCAGGCCGATCAACCAGGGGTAAGACCTGTGTTCATACGTTAGGATTCATGGTTAGGTAGAAAATTTTTGCTTTGCTGGGTGGTCCTCATTATGGGTGTTTTCATGAAATATCTATAATCAACTCCACAATGTTCCTTTGGCTTGCTCTGCCTGGAATAGCATGCAAACTTATTAAGCCTCTATGTAGTTAGGTTGCCTCATAATTTTTTCTTAGTAATTTGTATTCATTCATTCCTTTTAGTAACATGTCATGGAACCATTCCAGTGGGTTATTCCATTTGCTTCGATGGCCAGATGTGAACCCATTCAAAAGGAAGTTTTTAACTTCGTCATTTTATTTTTAGATATCGTTCAGTCCGGCCAAAATGACAAATGGGCTGAAAATATAGTAAATATATAATCTACACTGTGGTGTCATATTTGGCAGTGGGGAGATGATCTATTGAATTGGATGTCAGGAACACCTAACTTCTTAGTGCAAATGTTAAGGAAGCTATATAGACGACAAACCAAAATCGGACAGGAACTAAAATCGCTGAAAAGAAATAATCTATACTAAAAAGGACGATGAATTTGACGTCAAACAAATCTATCTAAAGAGTACATGTTGACTATATCACTCCTACGCCGTTGGATTTTATGATGATCGAACACTGTAAATTAATTTAAAGAGTCCATATCGACTATCACTAATTTAGTAATTTTTTTAAAAAACACGTGCATGTGGCACGTGCCCTTCTGCTAGTTGTTTTAAATGAATACAAATTTTGATGACTTGTTTGATGATTTTTTATAGGTTGTTTCTAAATCAGATTGTTTTAGATGCATCATGTTGCAATGTTATGGAAAAGCTCAACCACTCATGCTAAAAGATTTATTCATGCAATGGAAGTCACATTCTTTGACCACTAACAATTTATTTGAATCTACAAGCCTTCCTTCCTTCCCTTTTCTTCTATCTCTTCCATTTTTTTATTGCCCATTATAGGTTTGGCTATTTTGTAACTACTAAATTTTTTTGAATCTACAAAAATATAAATTATGACTATTTCACAATTTCTTGCATCAGCTGTATTATATTCCGCCGCATTCCCAAGGTGGCCACAATGTTTAATCTCCATTTAGATATTTGTAATACAAACTGTCCTATATGTGTTTAATAATTTTAGTATATTTATTCTTGAATGCTTCCTCATACATATCCATATATCCGTGGTATATTGAAAAACAAAACAGCATATCCAAATAGCATTATCGCAATGCAATATACTCGTGGTAATACTCGCATTGCATCCACTTCTTAAAATTGTGGAACAGCTGCAACGAATTTGGTGATGTGGTAATGTGTCCGGTGGCAATATAATATGGTAAAATACTAGTAGTAACTAAAGTAAACGTAAACAAAATATGGGCATCATTTTATTTGGTCAACGATTTAGTAGGTTGTTTCTAAATCATATTGTTCTATTAGGTTAGCTGGTTAAGACTTAAGAGACGGAAAATTGCCTCTGGTTTCAAATGACATCTGCCGTGCCATCTGTTGTGAAACACGTCGTTAACGGTCGGATCTTCTCCCTCTCTCGACAAACACAAGAGTAGACAAGAGACAATATAGGTGGAGTTTCTCTTTATTTCTCAAATCGATGTATTACAATGGGGGTTGCTCCTCCGATTACATAGTCCGAACTAAGGTTATAGATTATGGTAAGAGCCCACAAGTAACCGGACAAAACTATGACTTCTAGTCCTCATTTCCTTCTTGGAAAGTCTGGTTGTTTTACAACACTCCCCCTTGGGCGATTACCGTGAATGCATATGCCTCGTCAAAAATTCCATCCGAAAACCCAGTGGGAAAAACGGTTCTTGGAGAAAAGAGTACATATCAACCGCAATTGTATTGCACATGTTGCCTCATCAAAAACCTTATGTGAGAAACCTTCAAGTAAAAACTCACAAAGGGAAAAAGAGTACAACATTAAACCTTCTGGTTATACACAATTCTATATTTACTATTCTTCATGAATAGTGATGAATCTTCAAGATTTATGCATGAACTTCATGGTTTTTGCACTAATAATCTTCATGATCTTAAATAATCAAGTGGTAAACCTTCATAGTAAATTCAAAAATTAATTCATCAAGTTGATTCCTTCTGAGTAACAACATGATTAAAAATATGCTCCCCTCATGACGACATTCTTTAAACTTCAGTGTTCAATAATGTCTTAGTTACATTCTACATAAATATGTACGAGCACAATAATTAGTCCTTCAAAGACTTAACTATGGTAAAGAGCAATGCTTCAAGCATTAATAACCACTTATTAATTGTGCAATACCAAATAAACTTTATCCTTTCAGAGGAATATGGGGCTAATAAGTTTCAATTTCACATATCTTCTAGATATTTGATTTCAAACTTCAATATTCAAATTTGAAATAATAACAACTCTATCTCAGTTGATTCTAGTTTATAACCAATGATCTATTCACTAGAACTTCAAAGATGGCTTACTCCACTATAGATAAATTAGTCTTCACTTTGATATTTGAGGGGATAATTCAAATCGCCAATCACCAATATACCTTCTGTGGTATGTGTGAATACTTGCTATCAATACTAGATAGCTATGCACAAGTACTTAAATGGTACATTCAGAACCATATGATCCTCACTTTATTCTTAATTTATTTGGGTCTGTATAAAGTTAATTCATATCTTCGAGATTATTGGTGTTCACTCAGGAAATGACTGATAAGTTCTTCAAGAAATTTCTAATTCTTCGAGAATATTATTTCTCTTCTATGAGAATTCTCTCATGCACGGGAGAAGTGATTCACACAATCCTTTAAATTTAAGTTCTTCTATGAACTATATATTTGAAAAGTGTTATTCACAATAAGTCATTCTATGATTTTATTTCCTTCCAGGATTTAGCTCTTCTAGAGATTTTAATATTCATTCAGAAATATTATCTACCTTAGACATTTAATACTTGGTATGAGATTTAATTTTAATTCCATTGAGGAATGATGAGTCCTTCAAGGATCACCTATGGATTTTCCGAATCCACCAATTAACTGCATAATATTTAATTTATTCTTTCTTTCCGTTTGCCAGATAAATAGCATAATATTCACTCAAACATAATGGGAGTTTGTTAATCTTTAAAAGACCAATAAATCATTGCATTTCACCATATCATTATTTCATAATGACTTTGCTAATTTGAACTTCTGGATTCAAATATTTTCTTCATGGTTCAACCTCAATTGCATTCTTTCATTTACCCTATATGAGTGCTTCATGCAACTCTGCCATGGACTTTATTTGTGGATCCCTGTTCTTGTTTAGAGAAACATTGCAATGATAGAGATTCATTCTATTTCTCTCATATCTTCAGGATAAGACTATTATATAGTCAATCATTATCTGCTATCCCAACACAATAGTATTGCGCGCTTACAGTGTTAGGCATGATGATCAACTTATAGTTTGTGAGGTATTTGACATTCATGGTCTTCTTTCCGGAGGAGATTCTATCAAGATTATTTGACATGTTCATTTGATCCAAAACCAACAGGCGTCCCCGTAGATTTTAAATTAATGATCCAGTCATTTGCTATGGTGAGTATATTATTAAATACCCGAGGATATACCACACATAGCATTATGTTTACTACAAGTAAACTTAACTTCTGGTTAATAACTTCAGGTCGTTTCTCCTAATCTCCAGTTTCCCAATTGTGAGTATTCATTACTGTGCACATTCTCACTGGGATAAAATCCTTCAAAGAGTTTCACCTCAAGTGTGTTTCCACATCAGGTGGTGCCCTTCATGGGCTTCCTCACATTTAAATATTCTGGCATTATACTCAGCTTCATGCGAGTATGATTTAGTGCATGTTTTTATTCGTGCTTCAAGCTTCCAAGATATTTTATGAAGATCATTATTCCATTCAATACAAGGCATCCATATAGGCTTTCTCTCCCCCTAATGCCGGTATTACATTTTCATAAATAATAGCATACTTCCAATAATATCCCCATGAGCTTTACATAATGAATTTCAGATCCATATTTTTAAACTTCAAGTTAATGCCCATGCATGCTAATATGGTGAAATTAATAATTTTCACGCACCTAATTTCGAAATTTAGGGGTTATTTGTTATGCAGTGAGCTAGACTTTATTTGTATATTATGCAATTTGGTATGTTCTGCATACCTACAAATTTGCAGTTCTAAAAAGTCTACAAGACTATTTTATTGTCTTTCTTTATTTGGACTAAAATGTTTCAATTCAAATCCTCATACGATATACTTTAAGTCATTTGGAAAATAAACTTCACATTTATTGTTTGCAACATTAAATCTACACAAAATTTCTTTTAATTGCTTATTTATTCAAGAATTCCCCATATGCCTTAAGATTTTGAACCCATAAATATGAAATAATTTTCCACACAATGGACTAGCAGGTTTATCTTTTATTTATCCGCAAACTCATTCTAATTGAGTCAATCAATTTCTAACTGATTGAATAAAATCACTATTGTCCCGATTTCGAATTGGTTTGCTCCCCCTGATCTCAACCTACTTGATGACTTCTAGTCATATTGTACATCTACATGAAATGCACAAATTGGATCAGCATGCAAGCTGATTGATAGTGTGTACTCAACTAGAGAAGGTTGAGTATGTATAGCATGCGAGCTAATACAACGAAAACAATAGTATTGTGTCTTCTAGCCAACATAAAGCGAAATTTTCATATAATACCCATGCAAAGGCTAATAATGTAGTAACATGCAGGTTCTCACATTATTATGGAAAAACTATTAACTAGTCATTCTCAGTGACACAGTGGTATATATGGATTACAAAGGCTATGCGCAGAGCTACAGACTTAGTCATTATAATGACCACAGCTACAGGCCAATTTGCGCGTTGGTTTGTCCATCAATCTATCAGGATGCAGCTCTAAACCAACAGTACTACAAGATTAGGGATATGCCTATTAGATTTTTCAAGTTTATCCACATTCTTCATATGTCTCTATGCCCCAAATTTCTTCCCTTTTCATATCGTAATTGCACTTTAGGTGATGCTATGCTTCAAAAAATGATCTATGATCTATTTTAAATATACCATAGAATTAAATTATACTACTAGTATATATAGAGTATGATATGAAATCCACATAGTTGCACTATTCATTGTACAATAATATAGCTTGGGTTGAATAAACTAAGTTACAGGGCTTATGTATTTAGTACATAATTGAGTAATATACAATTTCTAGACTAAATTGAATCTTCTGAGTTCAATTAAAAAGCAAGTACATTACTAGTTAATGTGCTTCATAAAAATTCTATTTCCGTTCTACCTTCATGGTAGAAATGCACAATAACCTTAACCTTCATGGTTATTTGAGGCTTTTAGTGGAAAATTCGTTTCAAATAATTATCAAATAGGCAATTCAAAGCAATTATTTACAATATTCAGCATGTAATCCTTTATTTATTTCATGAGATTAAAGTTATTACTTCAGGTAAAAATTGCTACAAGCAAGTGGGCAAAAAATAAGGTGAGAAAAACCTATACAGAGGTAAGAAACACTAATATATTCAATTTGCCCTTCTATTCTGAAAAATATTCTTAAAATATTGCTAAACTTCTAGTATGGAGCAAAAAGTAATTGTTCTCTCTTAGTGAGCATAACCAAATTTTTCTTGAATATAACTAATAATGCACCTTATGTAGAAAATTCTATTTATGTATGGTTAAGGAGTGAGTATGAAACTTCTTTGTTTCAATGCATCTCCCCCGGTCCTAACATCACTTCTAGAATGTACCCTATTTTCCTTCCAATTCTATGATTTATGCATCACATAAAAATATTTTCTATATTGAGTTTATGCATATTCTTCTTGAATTGCAAAAATACCTACGTGGCAAATAATGTGATTCTTCAAGAAAACACATAAATTTTGTATAACTTCATGTTATTTATAAACTCAAATAGTTGGCATACTACTAACGATTTACTGCTATTGTAAAATCATAATGCCATGTTGGAAGAAAAATACGTTGTTTCACATGGATAAAATAATTTTCAGAGTTATATAGCATTTCTGCTTGAAATTATACATTATTATACTTTTAAACCAATAATTTAAATTTCTTCTAGAAATAGTGGACTTCATGTCACTTCCTACATTATTCATGCAATTGCTATAAGCACACTTCATGTGTTTAAATGCATGAAACAAGTGCAAAACTAATTAAGGTTGGTTAATCTATTTAATAAATAATATGTTTATTTTCCTAGAATTTTCCTAGCAAAATTATTTACCCATTCATGATTGCTAGGAAAAAATAAATAATATGACTCTCTCAGGGGTAACATGTCTAAGGTTCTTCAGGATTGAGAGAGGTCATAAACCCAAAATCATTTTCTATGATTAAAGGAAAAATTCTAGCTACTTCGGAGATTAATGGTTAAAAATTTTCAGAATTATATATCCATTAAACATGCTAGAATATGAGCCTCAAAGGAATTTCAAAATTTAGAGAGCTCATATACCTAAAAACCATGTTTCTATGATTAAAGGCATTATTTTACTGAATTTATGAGAAAAAGAATCATTATGCCATAAACAGTAAATAAATTTTATAAATAAATTTATGGATGTATGCTGCAAATAGCATTAAATTTATTCGCATCCCACAAAGGCACAAACATCGAATATCCGTGCTATTTTCTTCTAGAAAATACCCGAGAACCATAATTTACGAAATTATCAGTACCTTCTATGTATTCCCGGCGATCCCAAAAACTACTAGCACTACAAACTTCCCTTCGCCGTGTGTTTCCTGCTTCGCCGTGTGTGAAAGAGCGGGCACACAGGCAAAGGCCTTCTTTGTCGTGTGTCCCCAGAAAACACACGGCAAAGCACAGACACACGGTAAAAAGGCTCTTTGCCGTGTGTTTTTTATTGGGCACACGGCAAAGCCTTTTTGCCGTGTGCTTTTTTTCCATCAACACACGGCAAACACCTCCCCCTCGTTTCCCACGCCCGTCCGGTCCCACCACTCACGCCGGCCTCCCCACCACCACTCCCTCACCCGGCCCCACCACCACTCAAGGCCGCCCTCTCTCTCCCTCACCCGGCCTTATCTTATCTCCTCCTCCTCTCTCTCCCTCCACTTCCTCCCTTTCTCACCTCCTACTCCTCCTCTCTCTCCTTAGCTGGCAGCGACGGCGGTCTCCACCTCGCCGCGGCGGCGGCGGCCTCCACGCGCGCGGCGGCGACCTTCCTCGGCTCGGCGGCGGAGGCCACCACGCGCGCGGCCGCCACCCCCACCTCGTCGTGGGCGCCACCTCCTTCCTCGTTGCTGCGGCGGCAGCTCCACCACCTCCCTCCAGATCCGGTATGAGGAGGCGCGACGCCGGCCGGATCCGGGAGAGAGCCCCGGCGGCAGGGCGGAGCTCGGCGCGGCGGCGACGACCTTCCTCGGCTCGGCGGCAGAGGCCTCCACGCTCGCGGCCGCCACCCCCACCTCGTCGCGGGCGCCACCTCCTTCCTCGTTGCGGCGGCGGCGGTCTCCACCTCCTCCCTCCAGATCCGGCATGAGGAGGCGCGACAGCGGCCGGATCCGGGGCGGAGCTCGGCGCGGCGACGATAGAGCTCCTCGCAGCGGCGGCGGCCGCGACCTCCACCTCGGCGCCGGCGACCTTCCTCGACGCCGGTGACCGCGACCCCCACCTCGGCGCCGGCGGCCTTCCTCGACGCCGGCGGCCGCGACCCCCACGGTGCGGCGGAGGCGACCTGGAGCCCCCCTGTGGCGGGCGGTGGGGTGATGGGCCCCACATGGATTACTTTCTTTTTTTTGTCTCCTTTTCTTTTGTTTTCCGTGTGGGATGTCGGGGACACGGCAAAGCCGGCTTTGCCGTGCTAATCTTTGACGTGTGCGGTTTGCCGTGTGCAACACACGGCAAAGTGTTTGGGCCTTTGCGGACCTCGATTCCCGTAGTGTAGGCTATAATAGTTTACAGGACCCTACGTGGGCCTTTTTTCGCATAGTCCAACTCAATTCAATCAACCCACCACCTTCGGTTGGCGGCTGGCGGCTGCCGCCGCCGCTGCGAGGCTGCGTGCCTGCGCCTGCTTTGTGAACGTTCTACGTTCGAGCTCTAACAGCGCATTGGGTCCGGCGCGAGCTGATTGCTTTCGAGGTAGTACACGACGATTGTCTGCGAGACATACGACGCATCTCATGTTAGTGGCATCTACACGATGTTATGATCGTGCACTAGGGATTGCGGAATCCACGGATGAGGTTGGGCGTATTGAGACTGCGGCGTCCAGCGCCGGTTGGGATGCGCCAAGTTTAGCTACGAGTGGAACTCGACAACAGGCTTCAACATCAGATGCTAAAGAGTTTTCATTCGAATCGGTCCCGATTGAGATGTGAGACGTACGACGCACAGTTTCTGATCGGAAGGCAAGTTCAGCTTCCTATACGGGCTACTATTGGCATTCATCAAAAAACGATGGAATTCAACTCCGGATGGAGCGCGTTTGTGGACGAGATTCAGCTTCAGGCATTGCATGCGGCTTCGGGCGGCGAGCTCAACTACTGGCGAGGCTTGGCGTCATCAGGAGGATCTCGGCGGCACGAGATGGCAGCATGCAGACTGTGTTTGCATGCTAGCATGTACTGCACGGCTGCATGCCAGGATTGGTTTTGTTGTGCCGAATTTTTCTTTCAATTTTTTCTTTCTGATTGGTTTGTGTCCAACAAGCAACTCATCTTGCGTTCACCGTTCAGGGTTACACAACGATTTGTAGGCCCCTTTTTTTAATCTGCGATACAATCATCACATGAACATTGCCAAGCAAATTATGTGCTCATACGCATAGCGATACACATGTATCAAATACACGCATAGCAGCGAGGGCCAAGATCACATGCAGGTTCCTTGACCGTGTACGTATTGGCCTTCGTGGCCGTAATAGATTGGAACAATTTTCTGAATCGACGGCAGAGCCCAAATCTAATCTACTAATTACTTGATTTCAACTATTCGTACCTTGTATTGTTTGATGCCAATTGATCTACTCCACTTCTCGCGTAGGGTAGTTATCAGTAGATACATACCGAGTAGGGCGTTAGGCATGGTCGAAGACATGCCTGCTTGATGGCGAGTCGGTGCAGATCCGTTCGCTGGCGACGTTGATGTAGTCGACGTCGTCGAAGTAGTCGTTGGCGAGGACGACGGCGATATCGCCGGCGTCGAGCTTGATGGCAACTCCTCCGGCGTAGTCGACGAAGAGCTTTCGTGCTGATAACGTGTTGTGAAACACGTCGTCAACAGTCGGATCTTCTCCCTCTCTCGCCTCTCTCGACAAACACAAGAGTAGACAAGAGACAATATAGGTGGAGCTTCTCTTTATTCCTCAAATCGATGTATTACAATGGGGGGGTTGCTCCTCCGATTATATAGTCCGAACTAAGGTTAGAGATTATGGTAAGAGCCCACAAGCAACCGGACAAGGACTATGATTTCTAGTCCTCATTTTCTTTTTGGAAAGTTTGGTTGTTTTACGACACCATCAACACAATTAGCGATCGAGAAAAAAATTGAAAGTATCCCAATTTTCATAGAGAACGACAAAGCTATCAACATAGATATCAAAATCAATATGCCTATAAATAGATTGGCTTTACCTTCTAAATAAATAGCTTTTGGAGGCCGAGCAGCAATTACAAGTTTTTTTTTCCTATTCTTGATTTCATTCACATATTTTTATTATCCCGTGGTTGCTCATCCATCAACAATTTGTTTCTCATAAGGATATGAGTAAGTTCGTCCTGCTCCTGAACTATTTTTTGAAGTTTATAAAAAGAACCTATTTGTAGGCTCGGGATGAAACTACTTCTATCCCTAGTTTGTGATCTTTCCGGTTGTTATGTGCACAGTCTGTCACAAAAAGAATACTCTTTTAGATTTGTTTTAAGTCAAACTATATTGATATAATGTGAAATATACATCTCATGATAAATATAATTATACTTATTTATTATTTTAAGTATTGCATTGGTAGATCTAGGAGTCCAACAGCAAATCCCATAACCTTCTTATCTTTACAAAAAAATTCAACAATTTGTACTTCATTAGAATTAGCAGACAATAATATAAATTAAAACTTTTTAGCTATGTTAGAAACAACTAACACAATAAAATTATATTTAGATCTGTCTATGATGGTGCTTATTTCATCCTAACATTAATAAATAGAACCAATGCACGAGTGTTATTTCTTCCTTTGTCAAACATATTGTATCATCTTTTGTAATGTTATCAAGTCTCACATATGTATCATTATGGTGAACAACATAATCATAATACATGACGTGGTATTGTCAAGAATGATCTCACGCTACATGTCTTTTATCCTAAACCTTATGATTATAAAGAATATTAATTTGACCATGCACAAAGATGAAAATGATAATTATTTGTATATCATGTTCCCAAATAATATCATTTAATTTTGTGGTTTGCATCTTATAACCATATCTATTTTTCTTAATTTCATAATCATCGGCTTTGATTATTAATTACATAGCTACTAATTTATTGTAAAAATTATAAAATCATCCTCATTTTATTTTTTATTAGCTCTGCCAATGAAACATTTGTACATTTTAAAAAAATGATCAAAATATAAAATTATTTGACTTAGGACAAAATGTAAAATAAATAAAAGTTGTAAGGAGTAGTAATTAGATTTTTGTAAAATCGGGGCGAAATGTTTTCTAAAAACCCTAATAATTGAGTTTAAACAAAAGAAATTTTTTGATTATCTGAGCTTTAAGCTATCTAACCCAGCCAGTGGAACGTTGGATTCAAATAACTTGATTGTAAAACCTTTTTTCCTTCAATCCTGCATATAGCTTGAATCCTTCGAGTGCTTAGTTTTCTCTGCATAATTGTTTTTTTTGTGTTATTTGGGATCTGAAACTAACAAATATTATTCGCATTGGCAGAGCCACCAGTATGGCGAGCCATGGCGGCCGCCATACTTGCGCCCCCCCCCCCCCCCCCCCCCCCCCCCCGGGCTTTCCCAGTTTCCCGTTGCCGGTCGCCATGGATGGAGCAGTTCTGTTCTTCAGTTCGTTCGTTCCCAGGATGCCAGGAAGAAGATAACGGTTCATGGCTCAAGTTGGACTTTTGGACCTTTGAAAATTTGGGCCACCAGCCCATCGGCATCCATTAATGTGTCGAGCAGCCCACCCATAGCTATAGAAATAGAAACGTCTGGTGATTTGTGAATTGGAGCGGAGCCGCTGGCCGCGCCCTGCCTCGACATTTTTTCCCCACACGTACGTTCGTCTGCCCGTATGGTTGCCCTCAGGAGTCCGGCCGCTCGCTTGCCAGACGCACCGTGTGCGTGACGGCAGCGTCGGTGGACGGGAGCAAGGCCGGCCTAATCTCCACTAATAAAAAGAAGCTTTGGGGTATTCGTTTCCCTAATCTTCGTGTCGCGATAACCTTCGCGTCGCTCCTCTCTGCGATCCTTCCAGCGCCGGCAGGTGGGCCTGCTGAATCACGTGATCGTGGGGAGAACAATGGTATCGCGCGCGAAACCGCCGCGTCGGCAGGTGGGCCTGCGAGGTCGTGTGCAGCTTGGCGTCGTGCTTTTTGCGAAATACCCTCCACCCACGATGTCTCTCGGCTCGGCTAAGCCTCACGGAAGACGGAACTGCCAAACCTCGCAGCGCAGATATCTCCGAGATCGTTGATGCAATTCGCGGCCATGACCACAACTAGCAGATGACACCGCCACCGCCGACCCAAAGGATCAGGGCTACACGGCGGCCAACGCCACGGCGACGCCTCCAGTGTTGGCAGATCGATGCAGGCTGACGCGGTCGAGAGGAACGTCGCCACGAGGATGAAGCACATCGCTTCCCGACGGCAACGGTGGCGCCATTTGAACACAAACGGTCTGTACAGCACGATGGCGTCGATCAACGACGCTTGCTGGAAGAACTGCAGCCAAATCATGTAGACGGCTGGAGTCCGCGCACGCTCTTTGTCGGCTACACAAGCATCTCCCTCCACACGCTGTCGCCGTTGTCGGTCTGCGACGCTGTCGACAAGACGGCTTACTTGATCTCCTCAAGGCGGAGGTTAGCTTCTTGCCGAGGTGTCCGAGGTGAGCACGAGGACCTTGTGCGCCTCGCCGTAGCGCACGCGGATCACCAGCCACCGCGACGACACCGTACCCCCACGGTGAGCAACACCAGCGGGAGTTCGCCGGCGGCGAGCATGATGCGCCAGCATAGGTGAATCTGCACAGTGAGCAGAAACCAGTATTCGACACGTAGGTGAGCAAGATGCTGACGTTGACGAGCATATATGCACAGTGAGCAAAAACCAGTCGGATTAGAAGAAATTTACAACTGATGTAAGCTTGCAAATGAAGAGTCAACAATGATGAAGGTATATAGTGTGCTGTGTGCATACGTCTAGCAAGGACGAGAGGATGCCGCGCGTTGAAGCCGGCGACATCTCGGCGTTGTACACGGGCGCGACGACGCGGGAGAATCCGACGCCGCGCCGACGCTGGTGACGAAGCGTGCGGCCATGAGCGCGGAGTAACTACATACAGCCGCCGGCCATGAGCAACGTGGCGAGTGCCCTGTCCATGAAAGGCATTGGTGCGCACGAGCGTGCCTCCGCGGATCGACCAGCACGTCGATGACCCACCCAGCGGTGAGGATGGACACGAGCATGAACAGGTTCATGGAGCCCGTGAGCACATCAACCTGCACACAGGAGAGGCCCAGGTCCTCACGGATGAACAGCTGCACGCCGCTCATCAGCGCGAGATCTGCAGGGAGAGAGGAAGGACTTTAGGGTGCATGTCCCCGTATCGTCGTGAAATCCTGAAGGGTGCACATGCACTGCCCACGATCGAGGAACAAGGATAAACAACCGATCGAGAGCGAGCCTAAAAGTAGTGTATGTGTGAGTTTGTTTCACGTACTGTCTCTCTTTATTAGTTCAAATTAAATAAATGTAAGTTCATACGCTCTTTAGTTCAAATTAAACAAATGTAAGTTCATGGCGGCACCAACGCCATGAACAAATATATAGGAGATATGCGTCAGGTTTAGTATCCGTGTGGTTTGTTCCGAAATCATTTCTAGACAGAAGCATTTTTCTCCTATATATGCATCTACTAACGAGTGATCACTCAGTTTAAATAGTTATTAGCACTCTAGAAATTATATAAGTCGATCCTTTCTTTACGTGCTGTAGTTCCTGATGCCAAATTAATGTCCAGGTCTGCTCTACGTTTCTCAGTAAGTACGAATTGTTAGATTATTTCTATACATTAGCCACTAATCACGTGCAGAAAGCTGCTGTCAGGACCGGTCCAATGCTCATTTCAGTAATTTTTTGTTCATCTCTCCCTGTTATGGTCAATTCTTTCTTAGCACATTGTTTCAATGGTACTAAAGGCTCATTCCATTTACATTTTGTTAAGCTATGTTAAACCCGAGCAGGATTGTTAGATAAGCCTTATGAATTTTCTAACCTATATCTTATGTGTAAGTATATTTTTATAATAATTATATTGCTTTATTATATTGTCTTATTTTTGTTTAGTGAATATCAGAGATTTCTTTCTACTAATATAAAATATTATTTTAGCCGCATCACACAAACATCTATACATTAGAGTTGGTCATCCTGCGATGCCAAGCGCTTTCAAGCTTTAAAACATTGGAGGATGAATCTTCTCAGTCAGCTCGCCGCACTTAGTGCTTGTACAATATGTTCATCTAATTGTCTATTTACCAATGCCTAATATTTTCATACAATTATGACTCTATTTATGAATAATTGATGATTAGATATATTTTTATTGAATCGTGATCTTTCGAGTAGTAGTAGGTTTGCCATAGGTATATTTTAATCCTGGCTGGACGACCTTTGTGATTATTTTGAAAAGATACCACCGTATTAAAATGGGTATCAACTTTCGATGATAAAATTTATAACTTTGTACCTTATTGTTCATTTTAAGGACATACTACCTCCATATCATCTTTTCATTTGACGTTGGTTAGTTCATGTTTGAACTGACCAACGTCAAATATTACGGGTGGAAGGGAGTATATCGTTGTGTATATTTTTTCCAGGTCTCATTCCTCATACAAAACAAGCAAGAGCTGTATTGACATCGATCCTGGTCGCGCCGCTGCCGTGCTCTACGCCAGACGACTTCCCCACCCTACACTACAGGGCATACATCGACATACTGGAAGTGGTCGAGTTTCGACCAGACATCGGCCCGGCGCCTGGCGGTGGGCCTGCTCTTTCAGCGAGCAATGCCCCGGGTAGCGCCCGTGGGAGCAACGGTAGCGCTGCTCTTGACGGTGCTGGTGGTGATGCTACATTGCTACTCTACCAGGCTCAGGGTCCCTCCAGGGCATCTCTTTGTTGGGCGCCAACTCCGGGACTGGGCCTCGGGCGTTCGGCGCGCCGGTCTCCCGGCCTGCGGCCGACCTGCGGCCAGGGACGTAACCTCTAAAACATTGTAAACAACGTATCTTGTTGAGCTTTCAACGTATTCCGGGAAAAGACATTTAGGCTTATCATGAATCATGATTGTAGAATCGTTTCTGATCTTGTTCGCTTGCTATGTTCAATGTTCCAACTAAATTCATTCACCTGTCTTGCAAAACCATCAGCTTATATTAGAATGCTTTAACTGAAGCTGATTTGTTTCTATATGTCTAATATCCAAATAGGCTTCTGATTTTAATCCGTTGGAATGGATTCTAACGAATTCAATCCATTTCTTTTGAAATGAAAGGCAGGAGCACTGCCACATCATATAAGAAGAAGAAACATTCGTACATAACGTGTCAAAGCGAACACCACCACTACACAAACGACGCACCCAACATGACACTACACCACCACCAACTGGGAAAGGAACCGAAATAAGCCACCGCGAACTGCGCCGTCGTCGCCAACGCTGTGCCACTCCGAATGTCGCAGCTCGCTGCAAGCCTGAGCGGCATCTCGAACTCCTCCACCATGGGATTATCCCCCTCAAGACGCACACACGATCGTCGATCCCCTGTCCCAGTGAAGCATCAGCAGAACGCTCACATCGCAGCGCTGATGGAAAACACTGATCTTGGCCACTCTACATGGGGCCTCGCCTCTCCCATCGCCTCACACTCTTTTGCCAAGGACTCAGATATCTGAAGCCGCTATGTGAGCGACACCTCTGCCCAACCGTCTCCAGGGTCACCACAGCACCATGCGCGCCGGCCCAAGGCCTCCAGCACCCATGGATCCTCTGCACCTTCCTGCCCCCAGATCCGGCCGGGGCAACGCTGGATCTGGGAGCCTCATCCTCCGTCGCCGCTTGGAGCTCGCCGCCGGCGATGGAGCCACCTTGGAAGCCGAGCGGCCGCGCCCACCCCTAGCCGCCGGAGTGGAGGGAGAGAGCCCCGCCGCCGCCATCACCGTGGGCCGCGCGAGTTCCGGCGGCCGGCTCGGGCGGCGGCGCGGCGGGAGGAGAACGGCGGTTGTGGGTGCTGGCGCTAGGGTTCACGACCCGCTCGGTCGCCCGCGCGGCGAGCGACGCGAGCGGTAGGAAGAGAAAAATACCCACCCATATTCTTCGAATTCAATTCATTTCAAAATATAATATTGGCGTTCTAATTCTTGGGATTCAAATAGGCCCTAACTGAATTTTGCACACCGGTATATTTCTGATTTTATTGTTGAGATGCACATTTGGAATTTGCCTTTTTAAATGTTATAGCATGCAAGTACTTCATATGTTGTATTAAACTTTTTTTGATGGGAATATGTTATATTAACTTTTAAATTTAACCTTAATATGCCTTGATTTAAATATTTTGTTAGTTTTATATGTGAAAAATTACAATACCTTCTGCAGTTATTTTGCTGGTATATTTCTGCAAAAGATGTAAACGTATACTTGAGCATCTTATACTTACGAGATTAGGTAAAAAAGAAAAACAAATCCCATTTCTAACAATTATCTACCATGAGACCTATATCATCTTACCAAAATATTTAATTAAGTGGGATAGACCACAAGCAATGATATGATTCAGGATATATAGAATGCTCAATATAGCCAGTTTCGGCCTTTCTATTATTTTTTCCTATTAAGCTCATTACAGTTTATCAGTTCCTACTAAATAATTAGAATATATGGACAAGGAATTTTATAAGAATGTGGTCCAACAAGTTACTAGAATCTCGTGTTCATCAATACATATATATATTTTTGGTCTTCAGTTATGTTATTGTTATTTTTTGGTCTTCTTGGTCTCTGCGTGTAAGCATACGTACTTGCGATCAACTGTGGATTGGATAATGTTTATCAGCCTCCATTTCCTTTTTGCAACAAGGGCAATTCGGCTTGCAGTCATTCAAAGTCGGCCAGCACATGCGATCCTTGTTACAACAGTATGCTCCCTGGCGTTTGGACGAGTCTGCAAAACAACCATTATTTGTGTCGCCGTGGATGATTACGTTGTTTTCCCCATTCATCTTGTTACTCCTGAAGTCGTCTATGCTTTGGCCTAATAAAAGGAACAAAACAGGCACATATATCCTTTCAACATAATAAAAAAATAGAACATACATATGGATTTTGAAGAAATGAGAGGTAGGTTTCATCTTTTACCAAATATGCATGCAGGAATGGCCAAAGATACAAAGACTAAGAAAAGTAGCAGGAGTCCTTTCCTTGTGCCTTCCATGAATATGGCCAGATGACTAGTTATGTTTTTGTGTTGGTCTGAATTCGGTGAGGGCTCGAAGAGACTCTAGTTAGTGTCATGCCATATCTCTAATATTTATACCATGCAAATAATTAATACTAGAATCTGTTTGTATCATAGTACAAAATAGCTGGCTATAGCTCCGCTATCTCCCGCTATAGCTGATTTTAGAGAGGTGCCGCTATTTGACGCTACAGCTCCATTTAGCCCGCTATTAGCTGTTTTTAGAGACCTCTCGCTAAATGGCTTAGCCCACTATTTTGTACCATGGTTTGTATCAACTGTTTATGCTCGCAGCGAGGCAGTTTCCTGTTTTTAGCCAATAATATATGAATACCGGTATTTAATTTGTAGGACCACTACTATTATGACCGTATATCATATTTGCATATGAACATTAGTTGGCTATAATATAATTTCGGTATGTTTGCTTCGCTTGTCAACCAGAATCAGCCAAAATCAGTCAACTTTTCTCTCTACTATTGAATCAGCCAAAATCAACCGACTTTTCTACCAGCCAAAATCATTCACCCCAAAAGAATAATGTTCTAGCATTCAATTTTTTTGGAAACAGCAGGGGCAAGCCCCTATTGATTAATACATTAAAGCCATAAAGAAAGTTGCAGAGGAAAGGAAACTAGTCTAGCAAACTACCAAAACCAAACGCCAAGAGAGAAAGGAAAAGAAAATTAAGAGCTAACAAAGAAAAAACAAACAGGAGAGGAACTTATAAGTTATCTAACCATAACTCCATGCTTGGTTAAAAAAAAAAGCTTAGCTCTCAACAAAAGAAGGGAGAATTCCGAGCCAAACTTCCTTCAAGCATCAACCGTGGGATCAATTCCATCAAAAGTCTAATCGTTTCTTGTAGTCCAGAAACTGTTTAATTCTCCTGAAGATCTACATAACTGATCTGGTGTTGGTATTGTCATCCCAATGAAAGTCCAACATGCTTTTGCGAAGTTACATCTCCGGAAGAGACGGGCAAAAATGCTATCCTTCAGTAAATGTAGGTATAATATTCTACCTCAATTCCTTTCCTTCTTAGGAGATCTCGTGTTTTTACTCTTTTGAGGAGCAACCAGAAGAAGACTTTATGTTTCATAGACATCTAAATTGCCATAACCAAACGAAAATAGGATGAGTGCTTATGTGCCCAATGATGAATTTGTACGCCATTGCTGCAGAAAAAAAGGGCATTACCCCATGTGTAACCCCATTGATCATTATCTTCACTGAGCTGACAATTATCTAAGGTCAAGGATAGTTCCTGCTATTGCTGGCTAAGTGGAAGTTATGAGCTAGAGATTGCTGGCTAAGCACCTACTTGAAGGTGATGTTTACATTTTAGCAAACGAAAAGAGCTCTACTTGAAGGTGATGTTCACATTTTAGCAAACGAAAAGAGCTCTGGATATCTCACAAAATTGTTCTAAAAAGAATGATGTTCCAGCATTCAAACCTCGTATATGCATAATCTGGTGCGTTAATCTCGTGCTTGCATTATTGAATAGAAACATATTTCTTCTACCCTCATGGGATAAAACTTACAATTTTCGTACAAAAAATCCATAATCAGAGCGGCTACAGAAATGTCAAGCATCTCGCAGGCACGCAAATTATTGCTAACACGAATAACCACTGGAGGAAGTAAAAAATTATTTCAACACCAAGCGAGTTCGGTGCTTAATATTAAATTTATTTCAACGAACGTTAGGGGGTTAAAAAATCGAGACGGTCTATATGTAAATTCCGTAACTTATATACGGAAAGCTTGGTCGTACTCTAGGCTACCTCTGCGGCCTATATGTTACTTCCGCAACTTATACGGAAAGCTTGGTCTATACTATATGTAACTTCCGTAACCTATCCGTGGGCTATCTCGTAGTCTCTGTAGAATCTGAAAGCAGAGGCTGGTAGTTGCAACCCCTGTTTCTATGCAAACCAGTCAGTACATTACTGAGGTTGGTTCTCGCCGACTTAAGGGCCGACTCCACATTTCTAGAAGGTTGGATTGATCCATTGCTCTGCTCCATCTGCTGAAGTATGTTGATGGCGCTAGGCCAATATAGGTTTCTGAAGTATCTGAACGCCAACACCGGACCCATCCCTACTGCAACAGTCAACTGGGTGGGAGAAGATGTTTGCACCCCACAGCAGGAAGAATAAGGTCAGAACTCAGAACACAGTTGTACTTAAGATAAATATAGCAAATCGGACTCGAAACCAAGTTTCATAGTGAGATGGCAGTAAAACTTACAGCCATGGTGATCCAGTACGAAGGTTGACCGCACAGGCGAAACATGATTGTGTACATCTGAAGGCTCGGGATGGCACTGAGTATTAAGTTGATCATGTAGAAAGCCACGAAGTTCCCCCAGATGAGAATGATTTGCGGGTACGTGAATGAGCTGAAGACGCAATAGGTGGTATCAGTGATTGTTCTATAATAAATCATTCTGACATCTCAGTTGCAACTTGATGGGAACTTACTTCGTGTCCATCGTTACAACAAAAGCCTGTAACCAAATGCATCCGGACAGTGCAACCATGGAGAGTTCCTGCATCTCACTTTTCTCATCCGCATAGGCACATATCGTAATAAAGAAAACGACGAGTGCCTGAAATTAAAAAAATATATACTAGAGTTTCATGAAAGAAAAAATATAGTCCAATGCATCTAGAGGCCTACGTAGTTCACATAAACAGTAACAGACTGAAACACGATTTGCGCTAGATGCAGTGGAGTACCTGAATAGCTTTTAATTGAAATTCAATCGCCAATATTATGGATGGACACAACATATGCTTGTAATACTAACTTATTTGTGTAGAGTAAGAAGCTAATCCTTAGGCAAGTAGCATGCATTATCCATGGAAAGAATGGGATACCAGAACAAGAGATACATGACCAGAGAAACTCCTTGATCACCTTCAATAACCCAAAAATTGCACCACACTTTTGAAGGCTCTTCAAGATGTGCCATGAGCCGATGCAATGCAAAAATAACAAGAAACAGAGAAAATATTAACTTACATGATATAGTGAGCGCCCAAACCATCCACAAAACGTAGTTGGATTTAGAAGCCTGGTATCATATTAGCAAAACTTATGCCCATAAGAATTACCAAAAAAAAAAAAACAGAAAGGAAAAATTGTATTTACCTCCCAGCCTGAGAATGCAATAAAATCTGGGGGTATTGTAGAACTGTTGTTTCAGAGATATCCTTGTCGAAAATTATAGTCATCACAGGTAGACTTGTATAGAAAACATTATAAGCCATCAGGCTAATTGAGTTGAATAAGCTAGTTCCCGAGAGCCCCGAAAAAACGGCAAACCTGACAGAGGACTCAGGTGAGCAGCATAGCCACAAAGTCCATGCCAAAATACAAAGCAGTAGCAGCAGCTAACAATTAAAAATGTAGCCAAAGGCACAAGCATTAAAGGGAACAGAGACTCACAGAATCTGTATAAAGCATATAAGAAGCGACTTGTAGAAGGAGTACTGTGAAATAAATGCTGTTCGATTGTATGAATAACGACCATGAATAAGTATCAACCTCTTAAGAAACTTGAACTCTGCAAAAAGAAAAAAGAAATATCCCAAATGTGATATGTTTACAAAGAAAATATAAACAAATGGCATGACAATTGCACCCATTTTATACAACAAAATGGTACCCTTTTAGAGTAGATAAGCAAATATTAAAACTGTTGTACATCAAGAACGGATTAAAACATTGTCTGCACAAGTTTGAATCTGGTCTATATGCTGCTTTTCTAATAAGGTCTATTTCTGTACCAGCAAGTAAAAACCACTGAATTAAATTTCCAGATTTCTGGAAGTGACCTTTCAGGTAAACTGTTAGCAGGATTAGGGCAGAAGAGCAGGTGAACACAGTAGCGAATATAATGAATTTGGCAAAATTAGAAAGATGCTTACTTCCAATGCTGTAATCAGCAGCCCTTGCAGCTTGCAGTCCTTCCCGACCACTAATCCCTACTCCAACGTTAGCCTCTTGGATCATTCTAACATCATTACCGCCGTCACCAATTGCAAGAGTTAGGTAGCCAACAGACTTTAGTATAGCAACAAGCTGCACAAATGCAAACAACATAGTTTTAACTAACCAACATCTATAACAACAGCACATGTCATGTTTCAAGGTAGATCAAAAAAACAGTAAACATATCCAGATAGATGTCCATTTTAAAACTATCTGCATTCTTATATATTTGAGTTATTATTTCTAAACAGAAGATATTGAGCTGCACATTACTGAACCTAGTGGTATACTGGTATCCCCAACATTTTTTTTTTTGACAATAGGCCATCCAATATCTTGGTAGAAAAGCAGGAACTATGCTGGTTGATGGCCATTCACTTGTTAAGGATTGATGTACATGTCAAATGGTAAATAAAAAAATGATGTTAAACAACCAGATGTAAACCTGTGCTTTCTGCAAAGGTGTCATTCGACAACATATTGCTGTTCTTGACAGCATTGCCAACCTAGTGAAAGATTCCTTGGAATGCTTTAGAACTATTTCGAGTGCCCAACCATCCAAAACAAATGCAAGGTCCTGCATGAACAGAATTGAGAGGAAGCACTCCAACTCAGGTTTAATAAACATTGAATCCACCATCTAGAATAAAACATTTGCTCAAGAAGAACATTCCATAAAATAAGATACAAATATGATTCAGGCAGTTCAGACTGAATACATAACAGTGAAAAAAACATCAGCTAGAGCCTACAGATATGGAAGGAGAATTTGTTCGATGCAAGATAATATTCCAGCATATGACTGGCTGGTGCTAACGCGAATATTATTCTTACAAAATATGGGGGAAAGAGCTGATAAATACCTTTCTAAGTTGCAATTAATCGGAATCCATGATACATACCTTTGTTTCGTGTGTATTCTTCATAATTAGTAATGCCCTCTCAAGGCTTCTTAATATGTCCTGTTCAGTTTTCCCACTGATAGACAATAGTTGGCTATTGGGCTCTGAAGGAGTGAGATATTAGTGATGACCTTGATAACAAGTCGGTAGGTATGAAATAAAATTTTTACCAAATGTTCAACATCATGAACTAGTAAAACCATGTGGCAAACTAAAACAGCTCAGACAGAGAACATCATGACAAAAAAGAACACTAGATGAATTGCTGGTTATGTAACACAAGTAGGTCAAATGTGTTGCCACAATAGAAAATAATAAAATAAAATAAAAATACACGGTTGTTACATAAGTTATGAACTCTTGACATCCGGGGGAAAAATACTCTACATATATTTAATGCATAATTTGGCTAAGCAAGAAGCATTTGAGATAACTTTTTTTTATGTATCACCAAGTCTAACAGAGGGCACTCAAAAATATCTTCTATACTTAGAGCCCAGCATTTGGCCACAACGGCATAAGAATCAAAGAGATTCTGGTCATAATTCATCCTGCACTAGGACAATAACTTGCAATAGATCAGTGCAGAAAACAATTTCAAGCAGCAACTCATAATAGTACAGTACCAGAGGTTATGAGGTTACAAAGAAGTCCAATCTGAATTGCTGTATTTTGCTTATCGCCAGTTAGCATCCACACATTAATTCCAGCATTCCTTAACAACTTAATGGTTTCAGGCACACCATCCTGCCAGACAGAAAAATCTATAAGGGAGGCAAAGGTAGCAAGCGTAAAATTGTGATAGTTTTTTCTACTGGTTGATAGTCTTAAGAGACAGAAATTAACAATCAAGCCGTACCTGAAGACGATCTTCTATGGCAGTAACACCAAGAATATGAAGGTTTTGCTCTAAGCTCTGACAGACTTCAGCAACTTTAGACTGTATACAGTTTAGTATAGTAACATTAGCCAAGAGTAGATTAAGAAGAGTTAATGAGACAAATGAGAGAACTTAGTAAAGTTAAGAAAAACTAGTTAAACCAGAATAATTACTTAAGTACCTCCCTATTGTCCAATGAGCAGTTAGCCTCTTGAAAGGTTTTGGACCACTCCTTATATTCATCTTCTTCCAGGTCACGCCATCCCAAACATAATGTTCGCAATCCCAACTGAGAATACATTTCTACTGCCTCAAGATAACTCTGTATTTGTTGTTCTGTGATACATACATGAATGATATGAATTAGAATAAATTATTATTTTCTGTAATTAAACTTAAAATGCACTAAACAACAAAGTTATATTTGTAAAATAAAATGAAAAACAACTAGCCATTTAATTGTTTGACACAATCCCTAAAATATCCTAGTTCCTCATATGCTAAAATGGAGCTACGACACTAGCGCTAAGAGCAATAGAAACCCCCCATGTTTAATATGATGTCATGAGTCATCTAAAACAACAACCACCACCAAAATGTTTTCTTTTTAAACCAAGCAAGCTGTCATATGAAACCCAGCAGAAGTCACAAAAAAGAGGATAGGAAGTAGAGAAGGGTACAGGTATTTATTGAGACTAGCAGAAGGGCACATGCCGCAGACACGTGTTTTAGGAAAAAAAATACTAATTTAGATGTGTAATCTACATGGACTCTTTAGATTAATTTAGAGCGTTCGATCATCATAAAATCCGACGGTGTAGGCTCAAAGGTGAGATGTAGTCAATATGGACTCTTTAGATTAATTTAAAGCGTTGGATCATCATAAAATCCGACGGTGTGGGATATAGATGACGACGGACGAAACGAAAATTTCGTCGTGCTTTATAGTATAGATGCGACTCATATACAGAATATTTATTCTGGCCAATATTTTCGCTATAATTGTTGCTAGTTCATGACGAATAGATTCAACAACGGACATCTAAGAATGTTAGAATTTGCAAAGTGGTCTTAGAATGCATACAAAATCCAAACATACTAGGCTAAATTCAACATTGGGATGAATGATGATGTAATGCACTTTTGATGGTCATATCAGTACCTGGATAAGCACGAGGGAGAATAGCTTCATCAGCACCTTTAGATAAAAGAAGGATCTTCCCAGTCTGCCCTTCCTTTACCACTACAGACATTCTTTTGCGATCAGAAGTGAATTCCAAAATGTCCAACAATTCATAACGAAACTTAGACCCATTGAAACGAATCTCTGTAGAAACAACACAGAATTCAATCAAGCAGCTTAGTGAAAGCATAATCTTCGCATCACAATCCAAGAACATTTACTGACCAGCAGTACTGCTGTCTCTACTGATAAGCGTCATATTCAGGTTTGATGCAGCATTGACTAAAGCTTCCTCATCTTGTGATTGTGCTTTGTATGACACAGTACCATCATTGCTGAAAGCATGAAAGCTTTATAAGGAACAACTTAATATCACAAATATGCACAGTAGAATGCCAAAAGAAGCTGTGCCTTGCCTTTTGACAGGAACCACCGTATTGCAAAGAGCCATCACCATCAGAAATTTGATGACATCAGGATCATTACATGAGATCGCATTTAGAAGTCTCACATCTAAGTAGAGAGAACTGTCAGTGACCAAAAACACAGGTATAATTCTGTAAATTTCGGGGCACATTTAGAGCACAACTTATTCACCAATAACAATAGTCGAAAATGTTCATTCAAAATCCATTAATAGAATTTGCGGCACAGTCCAAGAACATCATAGTGTTGTGAACCACACAATAAGTCTAGCAGCACCACAAGAAAATGGACATCATGTAGATTAAAGGTGCAGCCTGAAGTTCCAAACTAACTGTTTTTCTGTATATGAACACCTAAATTTTTTTGTTGTATCTCTTTGCACAGTATAGATTTCACCTACCATGTTCCATCCCTCCCCAATAATTAGGATTACATGAAAATTGTTAGGTATAACTACAGACAGTGACATTCAAGTTGCAGCGAAGAGTGCACTTCCGGCCTCCGAGACTTTCCAGCAACAAAGATGTAACATTTCCATAAACAAATAGCATGTTGATACTAAGCCGTTCTAAAACTGGGAGAAGAAAAGGAAAACAATGTCTCTTATTAAGATGAAACTAACATAATTATAAAGTGGATAACCTTTTAAAGCATCTCCATTGTCATCTCCATACATAGTATTACTTATGCAGCATCGTTTGAAGATCATTCTATTCTCTGTCAGTGTCCCAGTTTTGTCACTCAAAATATATTCAACCTGTCCAAGGTCCTCGCTTATAGCTGTGCTGAAGGATACACTTATCTAAGCTTAAAGAAATAGATAATGCAGGTGTGGTAAACATTTGAGCTTTTACAAGAACAGATATATCGCAATACGCACTTAGCTGAATTAGCAGGTGTATTTGTTTCCCAATCAAACATTTGCTCATCCCAGTCAATAAATTTTGCATACACACCTTTAGCCAAATCAAGAGTAACCTACAACCAAGAATAAAAATATTAAAACTATAGATATTGGAAGTATAGAAAATTATCAATAATGGTATCTGGAGTTATTGAAGTGCCTAAACAATTCCTTTACAGTTTAAACTTCACACTTTCGGCTCTTTCGCGGCACCCAGATTGCACGTGTATGCTAGGATTAGATGTTACTAACACAAATCATCACATAAGGCATAGTGACAGGAGAGGAAAAATTCTGGTGAGCTAGTGAATATTTGTTGAGCTTGGTCAAAGCTCTTTAGCTTTGCACAGACACAACAGCAAAAGGACATGCCAATTCTGAGTGTTTGTGAATTTGTTTCCAACCTAAAAAAGGAACAGCTAAGATAGCCAATCTAGATTAGTAAAGTAACTTTGTTGTTTTTAACAAGCTAACAGATTACATCAAAAGTAATATGATGTGTTGAATTTTTTCTTATTTCTACAGAATGAATTTGATGATTACATACCACTTAAGTTCTCAATGAAGAGAACATGAAGCAAACAATGACACACTGAAGCATGTAGCATATGATTTTTCAAAAAGAATGTAGTGTACAAAATTGACGGTACATATTTAAATAGGTTTTTGTTCCAGAACGAAGAGGCCCTGTTTAGATCCTAAAAAAACATCCCCTTTTCACGAAAAGTTATCCACCTAGAGAACCCTGTCAGTTCATTTCTATCTCTATGCACGCTTCCATAGAGTCAGTTCATTTCTATCTCTATGCACGCTTCCATAGTCTCAGTTCATTTCTATCTCTATGCACGCTTCCATAGAAACAGTACTTTTCCATCATTTCTACCCCTTTTCCTCGATCTAAACACGCCCTTAGTGATATTTACCATTGACTTTGGAGACAAAATTTCAGTTTTATTAGAGGGAACAAAATATGTGGACTTAGGTTTATCTAAACACCCCTTTTCTATCTCTAGATTTATGTACAACACTCATGCAGCTTTGATATTGTAAGATTGTGTATAATGCATGGATTGTATTGCATTGAGCCTCTAGGGCGAATATATAAGAGTACATGGCTTGGAGGGCAAGTAGCCTCTCCTGGAGATAAGGAAGGTTATTATACAGCAGCTGCCTACTACAGGTGGGATGTTAGCCTAAAGTCATCCAGTCTATTTGTTCAATCATGTAAAACAGAGTTAGTCAACGTAAATAATCTTGCACATGCAATATCCTACAGCAAAAAATTGTGTTAATATCCTACAAGAAATCAAGATTGACAACTAGCACAGTATAATAACGCCCCGTCTGGAACGAGGGAAACGCAAGGGAATTTTAGGGGATACAGTTCCGGAGGAAAGGAACAGAGGAAGTGCGTCTGGAACGTTTCCTTCCATTCCAGAGGAAAGGCCACGACATGTAAGCAAAACACAGGAAGCAAAAGACAGGGCTCGAAGTAGCACCTTGATCTGCGCTATTTGGTGCTCAGCCAAGACAGGCGTGGATCCTACCTAGGACAACCCCACCATGCCGAGATCTCATCTTTACGGAAGCACTGGGCATGGCTTGAGAGTTGAGATCGAGTGGAAAGAAGGGATACTGAGAATGGTGAAGGAAATGAAAGGATAAGGACGGCAGTAGTCTTGTAGTTGCAGTCTTTTTTAGCAACTTCTTGTAGATGAGATCGACATGTGTACTGAAAAATGGGGCCTGCCTTGTTGGCCCACTCGTCATTCAGTGGAAAAACATGGAGATATTATGTCAGAGCTTGCGCTGCGGCGTAGGTTGTACGAGTGACTGGTGGATGGCCGTGGGGAAGGACCACGGCGGCGGCGAGACGTCGACGCCGTCCTGGAGACCAGCGTTGCACACGAACGAGCGAGAAGGCAACAGGGAACTGATGAACCGAAGAGATTAGATCAATCTCCAGTTAATTCCCACAAACACATGAGTTCAGTACATATAAGACTCCTTCACAACTACTACAAACTCTAAAGCAACTGCCTACACTACGATAGATATCCAGGAACGGTCGTACGCTCCCACGTTCGCATCACTGAACTGCCGAGCGCGCCTGCTGGTGCGTACTGCTGCTGGTCATGCTATAGTCGCTCAGCCACTGCTTTGTGCCTTCCTGCTGTATACAACATATTAATTATTTTTTCTTTTTATTACTTCCATATACTATGTTTCCTGTGTTTGTAATCCTGTGTTCCAAACAGCTATCTTCATCTTATTCCTCTGTTTTGTTACAACCTTTACCTGCTATTCCTGCGTTTCCTCCCATTCCTGCATTTTCATTTCCTTTGTTCCAAACAGGGCCTAAAATTTTCAAGATGGTGTACTGAGATATTCCATTGGAGATATTCCATTCTCGTCAAGAGGGATCTTAGAGAATGGAATATCTCCAAGGAGTTAGCTATAGATAGAAGCGCTTGGAGACTAGCAATCAACGTGCCGGAACCGTGATCTTTGCTTCTTCTCTTGTTTACCCCTAACCTTATCTTTGGTCTCGTGCCGTTTTATGTCTTTCTTATCCTTGTTTCTTTTGGGTTTCATCTCTAGCCTACCCCAACTTGCTTGGGACAAAAGGCTATGTTGTTGTTGCTGTTGGTGGTGTACTGAGAACAAACAGGAAGAGGAAAAAAGCCGTGAATCTAAAAGCATACCTTTATGGAGATCGGAATCATTATGGAGCATAACAGCTCAAAGCGCAATGGAATAACCAATAAATCATACCATGGTCCCTTCACTGGATACATAAGATACCATTGCTGCATAAAGGAAATGAATTATCAGATCATAAATAACATAAGTGCATAATCATCTGTGTCACAAAGTATAATAGCAAGTGCCCATGAGAAGGTACAACTGTACAAGACAGGTGGCAACATGCATGAAAGTTACAGTGAATTTTCTGCACCAGCATACTAATCATTGAAAAGAAATAGCACCTTGAGACCCTGTGTCCCCTTCCAAATATTCCCAAAATAACCCAGCACAAGTACGACAACAATTTGGAACAAAAATATCGCAATAGTGAGCTTGTCAATCATCGCATCAGCGGCAGTGAGCTTTGGCTCTGCAGTTCCCCTGCTCATTCCTGATTTGGTTTCATTGCCTGCAATGGATGACTGAGGGTTAACTACGTCATTACAGTGTCTTCAGGTAAGCAACTTGCACAAGAAATGCCTAAGGCAGAATAAGTGTGGTATCATGAAATCATCAAATTTGTGTTTACCTGTGTAAACTGCGACTCCACAAGCCCATTCAGTGTATCGTAAGTAACATGATTGGAGAAGTGTGTTGTTGATGGTCAAAGCACACTTTTCATTGTCAATGGTAGGGAGGAACAAGCGCATGTTAGCATCAAATCTTCGTATGTCATTATCTGGGTTGGGGCACTCGACTACACCCTGCTCAATTTAAAGAAAATTAATCAGAAACAAATAGCAAATAACAAACATACAGTGAAAAGCGCAGAAGGACTCACCTTAACTTTTTCCAGCTGCTCTACTGCCAAGTTAGCAGAAATGGGAGAAACAATCCTTGTTTTCAAATCAGTTTCACCATCTAAAGCAGAAGTCTGAAGTAAACATTGGAAGCACAGTTAGGATTTAACTACATCCACAGCCATAAGAAGTTTCCATCAGTTACCAGAATCTCCAGCTTCAAGAATTTTTGGAGCTGGTCATCCCCACATCCAGAAATTCTTGAAGGTAGAGCTGTAGGCACCCCAAGTATTTGTGCTCCTAATTTTATTAAACAAATACGTTTAAACCACTCTAAACCCATCCATCCTTGAACAGTGTTGTATCTGATACTTCTAGTAACTCTAAATACCATTCCTGCTTATGACAGTAGAGACAGAATTGATATCAAGATCGAACTTTCCCCCACTGGTGGAGTTTTTTACATCAAGATGGAACTTGGAAGGGGCTAAAGACAATAGAGGTCTTGGGAACTATTTCATCATGTGATAGGATGTCCTTGATTTCTAAGATTATCAGGCAGTGGCATCAGGTTCCAGTTCTACAAGGCAATACAATAAACTACCTAGATCACTCAAGCAGTGGGATCAGAATATGCATGCATAGAAACTCTCTGGTCCACCATAACATGATGAAGTCTGGGCCAGAGCAATCTAGGAGGTAAACCATCACTGCGATTCAGATTCAGGTACCACCCCGGTAATTTATACCAAATCCTATAGTAGTACATACAACAAACAAACATAGGGGTCGTTTCTAGTGGGTAAATTCATTTACCTCAACATAACAAATGCCTTGGGGATCAGAAGTTCCAATGAGAACAAGATCACACGGTATCTCATCATTCTCGTGGAGCCACACTATATCTCCAACATGTATCTCCTGTGCCTTGATCTACAAGGCAAAGCAGATTCAAATATTTCAATAATAAGAAAATAAACCACTATGCATCATTAGAGAATATAGATAGAATTTTTATATTTTGTATAACGAAGAAAAGTACATGAGCAGTACAGCTCCATGCTTGATCTACATTCATCCACACCATGATCCTTCCATATACCAGTGTTATTATGACTACATGATTTTTAGAATATGACACAGTACACTAATCCCAACACAGATAAGAAAGCAAACTAGAATATGGCACAGTACACTAATCCCAACACAGATAAGAAAGCAAACTATCACTTGGCTAGCCATCTACAAAAAGAAAAACTATGTTTATCTTTTATATACACATTACTAAGAAAACATATGATGGTTATTTGGAATAGACAATAGATATATCCAATATGAAAAAATGATATCCCTCCCCTTTTAAGAAACTTTCATGATATTTCTCATTCCACTTTTAAAGAAAGACTTGTACAGAACAGTGCCATGTTGACTTTATGATAGTTGATAGCAATAGAAAGCTAAGTGGCCAATAAATGCATGGATAAGGAAAGACAGCATAGAAAACATATGAAAATAAGGATTTAATTCACTTTTTTCAAAGGCAGAAAACTTGTTCAATGCCTTTAGGTGCAGACTGGTGACCTGAACATGATAAGATGCTAGGACTGGCAAAAATGTTCCATGAATGGCTTAAAACTCACAATAGTAAAGAGGTCCATATTTTTTATGAAGTTAAAGAAAATTAAATATTGATGAGAGAAGCGAAAAACCTGTCTACGAATGCCATCCTTTACCAACCATACTTTCCTTTCATTTGCTTTCTTGTCCGAAAGATATCTATTGTAATCATCCCAAGCCTCTTTTGAAGCAGAAACAATGAAGATGATGATAAGCGGACCCCATGTAGTTGCAGGACTAACAGGAGTAATACGGGACCACAACTGAAGGCAGGCTATTAGCAGAAAATACTGATTCATGAAACGCCTGGAATGCTTAGAGAAGTAAACAAAAATTAAAATTCTGATGGAACTGAAATTCCTCACAAAAACAGAAAGAATGAGTTCCTACAGGTCCTCTGACAAGACGATCAAGACCGTTTTGTAAGGTTAAGTTCTAGAGCCAGTTAATTATAAAGAATTGAATCAATTATTTAAGGTTAGTAAGCATCGTCACCTAGTTCACACTGTTAATCTAGTCATTGGGGCGAGAGGACATTGAAAATTATCATATGCAGAGAAAAAAATTATTGTTTAGCACCATGGCACTAAAACTTAAGCTTACATCAAATGGTAGGAACAGTGTTTTATGTTGGTCCCATCCATATAATAGAAACCTCATGTATTTAAGTTAAAAAATGGGAAGAACCTTAAATGACTGATAAACAGCAAATGCTTTAGCTCCTAAAGCAATGAAAAGATCAAGATGGAGATGGAACTATTTTAATGCCAAGAAGTGAAAAACAGCTACAAACCTGAATTGCTCCCATAAGTTTTTGGGCAAAAAATTCCATAGAGTATATTTGGTATTGGAAATCCGGTTGTCACAGTATGAATACCGGCGCAAATCATCATTGATATAGACAAAGCGTTTCATTGTTGTCCAATATGTCACTTACATTCCATTTCACGCTTTGATGGACAAAAGGAGGCAACGATGGGAAGATCAACCTACATCATTCTGACAAAAAAAAACAAGTATCAGATTTAGAAGTGAATTGGACATAGGAGAGCACTCCTATTACAGAATACATCTTGGTGGGTTCCCTATATGAGGATTGCATGAGCCAAAAGGGCAAAAACAAAACAAAACCATATATGCCTTCACGCCAGTGGCTACACGCCACGCCACTTTTTTTTTTTGTCAAAAAAGGAGGATGTGAATCCAAAGGAGGCATGACGCAACTGCTAAGTAAACAAAACAGACAACATCTACAGACGTAACATTGTGCACGGCTTGATACTTTCCCCCCAACAAAACAGCACACCAAGCAATCGGTGAGTCGAGGAAGCAAAAGCCTAGTAGGCTGCTCTTGATTGAGCAATTACCCCACCAGAAAATTTCAGGAAGCGGAACGTAATCTAAAAAATCGCAGGCCCCCAACTCCCCCACCCCATCAATTTCTGGATTCGGCTCTAATCGGCAAGGGCTGGACTCGAAGCATGGTAAGGTAGAGTTGAGCCCCCGAACCATATGGGGAAAGAAACGAAGCCCACCCCGCACGGGCGCGCCGTGTGGTCCATCATCCAGCCATCAAATCGGGGCCCCGGATTGGAGGGGAGGAGAAAAATCTCGGGCTCTCAGCTCCATAGGATAGGAGGCAAAGGAGCGTTACCTGGCGATGGCGCGCGCGGGGGCGGAGGAGCTCGGAAGGCGGATCGGGCGCCGGCGCCGGCGGAGAGAACACGGTGGCGTGTGGTGCGAGATGCTTCCGAGGAGAGAGAGAGCCGTTGAAATCCCGAGGTGGGCTGGGCCGGATCCAATATATTGTACTGTAGATAATCTTCTGCGAGGGTGTGTGTGGGGGACGTGAAAAACAATTACTCCACTCGCAGAACAGGGGCCCGTTGACGACAGAGCGGGCTGCGTGGGTTGCAGCACAGATTGCGGAAGGTGCAGCCCGCCGGCCCGTGCACAACAGCCACGGCGGCGGCACTGTCACGTGCACACAACCGCCGCAGCTCCAGCCCTCATTTCGCCGTACAACAACTTTATATCACTTTAGTCCAACAAGTAGCAAAACATACGAATGGATGCATGAACTTATCAAATGTGTGCATATACGGTTATATGCACTTCACATGGACAAAATTTAGCCACCATGACAGGTGACATGGACAGATTTATGCACGTAACTCCCTGTCTGTAACCCTTAATCCTATTTAAGTCTAGACCATCATGTGTGCATATCTTGTTTTGTCTATTTTAATCATGCCCGCAGCTCTTCTTTATTTGACAATAATGATGAACACATAAATGAAAAGATTAATAAAATTCTTTTGATGATGGAATCCGTGAATAGATTAGTTATACATTACCAAACACAATACCCATCGATATTAGAAAAGGAAAATAAAAAAATGCTTAGTATACACTAATAATAGGTTTGATGCAATTTCATTAGTCAATAGTGTAAGCCGAGACATTTTCTGAGATTGAAGGCTTGGATGCCCGCATGTGTGAACAGTGATCCATGGGCCTAGACTTCACCATTACATCGTTCACCCGTCATTGTGTGACAAAAATAATTTTATTCCAGGCTACAAAATTGCAATAAAAATTCAAGCGGTAGGGGCGGCAGTAAGCATCGATACTCATTGAGTTTCTATTGATACATGTATTACAATATATCATATTTTTTTAAGAATCAATGTCATACTTCCTCCGTTTCAAAATGTAGATCGTTTTGACTTTTTTAGATATGCATCTAGATATAACGTATGTCTAGGTGCATAACAAATGCTATGTACCTAAAAAAAACTAAAACGAACTACATTTTGAAACGGAGGAAGTATTTTTTGTTGTGGCTTGCTTTATTATTAAAAGATGTTTGTACAAATTTTAGGAATAAGACGAGCGGTCAAACTTAGAGTTAAACAAGTCAAACAAACTAAAATTTGGAACAAAGGTAGTATAGGTTAACTGAGCTGATGACACAACACCGTTGCCTAAAAAGCAATGTAAGATAGTTTTTTCTTTTGCATTTTGCACTCGTTTTACATCCATTTTTCTTTTGCATTGTGCACTCGTTTCAGATCCATTGACGGTGATTGTATCACCTCAACGAGCCATTTTTCAGTTAATACTTATACAAGAATGAATAGAGATAGGGAGTTGCGTGCATAAAAACCATCCATATCACGGCAAAATACATCAACGCATAGTACATGTGACTGTATATGCACACATTTGATAAGTTCGTGCATCCGTTCACACGATTTGCCACTTAGCTTGTTGGACTAGAGTGATACACCCATACAAGTTGTTGTATGGTGCTTGCAATTTACTCCTAAATAACACAGGTTGGATACCCCACCGGGCTCCATTACTAACCACAATTATCCACTAAAACAGAAAATCTGTTATGACTGATCAAATCACTTTCGATAGCACAACCAAGTTATGGACAATGACATAATCCACTAGCGGCACAGCTTAACAAAAAGAGTAAATTACACTCAGCATACAACAACTTGTGTGGTTTTATCATTTTAGTCTAACAAGTAACAAAAGATGCAAACAGATACACGAACTTGTCAAATGTGTGCATATACGGTCACATGTGCTCCATGTAGAGGTATTTTTTTTATTGCCATCCTGACTGGTGATTTAGACAGTTTTATGCACGCAACTCCCTACCTTTATCCCCTATTCTCACTTAAGTATTAAATGTGCATGCATCTCTTGTTTTCTTTGTATGAACCATACTTGCATGTGGCCGTAGCTCATATTTATTTGACATGGGTGAACCGTTAAGTGGAAAGATCAAATGAAAAAACTGGACAATGTGTGACCACATCGGTGAATATATAGAGTGGCTTGCACTGAATTAATTAAGGGACGAAATACAATACTCATCGATATTATAAAGGATAAAAAAGAATAAACACTACATATTATAGTAACATAATACGTTTGATTTAATTGCAATAGTCAGCCACGAAAGACAAGAGATATTCTTAGAGATGCAAGTTTTGGACGCCCTTCAACTTCACGGTTTGCAGCATAAGCAAACAGTGATTTACGGATTCAGATTTCACCACCTGGATTGTTCACCGGTTAATTATTGTGTGGCACTAAATTTTATTCTGTCTAGGATAAAAAAATGCGGTGAAAAAAAAATCAGGAGAATAGTAGATCATTTGTACTTGAATTCAAGTGGTAGGATCACTAAGCATCAGCGCTGTATATGATTACTAAGTGCCAGGTACATTCTAACTCTTGTTGCAATATAAAATTCATTTTTTAAAGCAAAGTTCAGCTCATACAACATTGTTGCCTATCAAATGATGTAAGATGCATTTTTCTTTTGCATTTTGCACATGTTTTCACGTCTATTGTCAATATATATTCAACTGCACGAGATGATCTCTAGTTAAGACTTAAATAAGAATGGAGATGAAGATGAGGAGTTATGTGCGTAAAACCATCTACATCATCTTCTATGGTGGCAAAATACATCTATGTATACACATATTTGACAAGTTTGTGTATGCGTTTGCACATCTTGCTACTTGTTAGACTAAAGTGATACAACCATATAAGTTGTTGTATGGTGGGTGCAATTTAGTCCACTGATCATGTACACAATGACATTACTCTCAGAAAAAAAATTTACACAATGACATTGCGAGAAATGTCACGTGCCTATGGGGATCGAAGTTATACGAGAGGCAGGTTAACTCGCCTTCCACGCGGTAATAAAAAAATAAATAAAGTTAAATATAAGGAAAAAACAAAATTATAGCACAACCACGCTCAAATAGTTTACTCACATCATGAACATACATGGCAAGGCGGTGAAAACTCAATCTGCATTGAAGGAGAGTTACAAGACACTAAACATAAGGGCAGTCTCAGTAGGAGTTTCACGGACATTAAATAGACTGCCATGTTACTACTTTTGATGATGTGACAGTGTATTAATGAAGAGAGATGTGTAGGAATGCAGGCGTGGCGGGTTGCGGCCGCCCGCCCCGCGTCCGCATCTGCCGCAAATGTTTACGCGGGGCGAAGCGGCGGCCCGCACGCGTCCGCCAGTTTTTTGCGGCTTTTGCGGCAACCAGCATGGCCGCCGCATGCTACCTCGAGTCCAAAGGCGAAGCTACGACAGAAATGACCCTGGTGCATTCTCTATTATATAGAAGGAAATTAGTAAAATTTACATGGTAAAATTGAGATGACTACTAGGAATTTCAGTTTTCACCATGGTGCCTGTGCACCCGGGAAAACCAACGTGGCGTCGCCCCTGCGAGTCCGCTACCAATTCATCTGTGCGCCTCCGGCTCTTGAGGCGAGAATACCTGGCCGCAGGGATGCTGTGCTGCCGCTTCGTGTACCAATCACTGCCTGTTGGTGCTGGGACAAAACAATTCCATGGCCGCCGACCTCTCTATTTTTCATGGCTGGGACAAATCTCAAATCAAACGATCGATCAAGGAGCTGAACGGACTGTTCGAGGAGCACAATTTCTTCGTCGCCTTTTGGCCAGATGCGAACGGATTGAGGCACGAGCCATTCGAAACAACGCTCCTTTCCTTCAGCTCATCTATCGAAGAGTGGAGTCGTGGTCCGTGGAGGCGGAGCCGAGGTCTCCTGTCAGCCTTGCAGCAGCCTGTCGCTGCGGGGAGGATGCGCGCGATTGGCGGGCTTGCGGCGCCGCTGGGCAGCGCGGGCTAACCGCTCCAACTATGCGGGCATGCGTGCGTGGCTTACGTGGATTCGCGGCGCGGGCTCACCCAGCGGGTTTGCGGCAGAGCCCGCCCCGCTTGCATCCCTAGTGATGTGAAATGAGTTTAATGGTGATGAAACTCTCTCTACACATTTACCTAGACAGCCTGTGTCTTGCATGTAACCTAGGAAACAACAACAGATAAAACTATGCATTGAGGAAGGGTATTTCATCATGGTTTCAAATATGTTTTTGAGATGATGTGTCACCCTAGCTAATTGTGTCCATGAAATTTCCACTGAGACTGGCCTAATAGCTACGGAAATCTTCAATAAGTTTGGATGGAACTCTTTGTTTAGGATTGGTGTCTTTTTTTAGATAACAGAAAAGAATTCTGGCTTGAACCTTCTCAAAGAGAAGGAATCAATCCAATAATGACTTAAACGCTACCCACATCAAGTAGTTGAATTTAACAAGTAATTCCAACTCAAACACAAATTCGCAAATGAAAAGGCCATTTATGGGAACTAAGGAAGTGTAGAGGCCTAGACTTTGTCATGGCATTGTGTTTTTTTTTGAGCGAATCGGCAAGGGAGTCCTCTACCTATTTTTTTCATATAAAAGGTGGATATGTACAGATGGTTTATACAAGGCTTATAAGCCCAAAAGGAAGAAAAAGAAGCTACATGGTGATACTACTCATCCATGTTTCTATAGCAAGCTTTACGCTTGGTTTGGCGCGAAGCGTAACAGCTAAGCCCAATTCTTCCATAAACATGACCTTCCAACGAGGAAGGCTGAGGTGACCACTATCGAAAATAATGCTATTGCGATGACACCATATCGTCCAGCTAGCCGCCAAAGCCACCTCGCGAAAGAACACCCTGCCAAAGACTATATGGGCCTGCAAGATCATGTCCAACGGCGAGAGCTGCCGGTTTGCCCAGCAAGCTGAACTGAAACTGCACTAGAAGAAAAGATGCATCAAGTCCTCTTCAGCTCCAGAATTACATAAGACACAGGGATAGTCATCTAGATGCATATTCTTCCGACGTAAAATATTTCTTGTATTGAGTCGATCACGCAACAATAACCACAAGAAGAATTTATTTGCTCATAGTCATGGCATTGTGTGTTGCTTATCCTATTTTGCCTGATGGCAGTTTGGGATCTAGAACCAGTTTTGTAGCTCCTTTTGGCTGTAGCCTGTAACCTTATATCCGTTTATGGATGCTAAGGCTGAATTTATTTTTTTAATCTGCCATAGCGAAGAAGCTGCCAGCCAGACTACCACGACACCACAAAATAGCCGCGCCCCCACACTACATCGACAACTAGTAGGGAGACAAAAAAAATTATGAAACTAAAGATATTAATTTGTGTGGACTTGACACTTGATTGCTTTTCTAAGAAAGTAAATAAATTCTTCGAAATCCACAATAGGAAAGCATTGTACAACCAGTTCATAGTTATACTGTTATAGGTACCTATATATAGTTATCAATTGCCATTTTAAAAATAAAATAATAATTCATCCCTCCTTTGTTTCTCTCTTTTCTATCTCTTTCATTGGTCCTCTCTCTCCATACCCCACCAATAATAAAGCCTGCTTTTGCACTAAACATCGTGAAGGTTGCAAATAAAAAAATGCATCAAACTTTTCTCACCACACGACACACATCGTCGTTGCATACATTATTATTGTATGTACCCCTCCGTTTCAAATTATAGTTCGTTTGACTTTTTTATCTAAATTTGACTGCTCATTTATTTAAAAAATTTGTACAAACACAATCAGATTTAAATCATTCTTGAACACACGGCCTTGCAGAGGATCCAGTTGATTCCTCTGAGAAGACAACGCCGACAGGTTCAAAGAGCTCATAGTTTCCTGCATCCAAAGAAAACAGAAATCCTAATATGATAACTCCTCACCCTGACCACCACGGCCCTAGCACACCATTCAATCGAAAACGAAACACATCAAAACCCAACGAAAATCCCAGAATAACCCCAAATCCACCGATCAAATCTAAAAGAAACGAAAAATCACTCACCTGATTCCTGATTTCTCTAGGGAAATCCCACATTTCTGTAAAGGAAAAAACGAGACACAAAAATCCGTAAGAGCACACGGCCTCAAATCTTGAAATGGTGCATGGGCGGGTAAGGTGGCTACGCCGGTAACAAAACAACACGCGTGGAGAGGCGCAGAGGGCGATTTTCCATGGGAAAAGTGACGACCATGGGTTTCCCCCTCCCCTTTTGGTCGTGTGGGGCCACCGTTTGACCCTGATTTGTGGGACCTCTGTGAGGGGTAGGGTAGTAGTATTTGAATGAAAAACCGTTTCAATTTGCTCCTTCTTTATAGTATAAATTTTGCTTCACGGTAGTTTGGGATCTATGACCAGTTTTGTAGCTCCTTTTGGCTGTAACCATATCCGTTTATGGATGCTAAGGAAATTAATATTTTTAATCTGCCATAGCGAAGAAATTGCCAGCCAGACTACCACGACACCACAAATAGCCGCGCCCCCAGACTACATCGACAACTAGCAGGGAGACAAAAAAAAAATTCATTAAACTGAAGATATTAATTTGAGTGGACTTGACACTTGTTTTTTTTCTAAGAAAGTAAATAAATGCTTCGAAATCCACATTAGGAAAGCATTGTACGGAGTACAACCAGTTCATAGTTATAGGTACCTATATATACTTATGAATTGCCATTTAAAAAATAAAATAATAATTCATCTCTCCTTTTTTTAGCCGAGATAATTCATCTCTAGCTCCTTTGTTTCTCTCTTTTCTATCTCTCTTTCATTCGTCCTCTCTCTCCATGCTCCACCAATAATAAAGCCTGCTTTTGCACTAAACATCGAAGGTTGCAAATAAAAAACGCGTCAAACTTTTCTCACTACACGACATGCATCGTCGTTGCATACATTATTGTATCGTACCCTTCATTCCAAATTACAGTCCGTTTGACTTTTTTATCCTAAATTTGACTGCTCATTTTATTTAAAAAATTTATACAAACATAATTAGATTTAAATCATTCTTGAACATCTTTTATTATTAAACCAAGTCACAAAAAATGTTTTACATAATTTTTTGAATAAGTCAAATTTGTGGTCAAAGAACGAAGATAATAGTAATTCATAAATCACCCTGTTTTCAATAGCGGGAGGAGCATACCGTTCTTGCATCACCGTGCCGTGCAAGCAGCAGTTGACGGATCGGAGCCACACACAGGCCGGCTGGACGATGGCAGGTGATATTTGTTGCTCTTGGCCAGCTTGCTTGGGAAAGTTTGGTGTGAGAAAAGGCACCAGTGTCACAGATTGTGCGGCGCCGTTAATTGCGGATGTACTGGCGCGGACCCTTGGACCTGCGAGACTGTGATTGATCCTCTGCCAATGCATTGTGCTGCCTGTAAAGACTGAAGGCCTCGCAGGAAATTTCTTTGGGCACCATGTTACCGGTGCAACTACTAACTAATACGGAGTAACAATTACAGGTCTTTTTCTTTTCGTGTGCCAACCAACATTTACTAGTTACGACATTGATCTTTATTACATATGAGGCACACAGAATCGACCCCTGAGCTGCTGCAAGCAGAATAGTTGATTGGATTTCCCAAGCACCCATATCGCCATATGCCACTGTCTCATTTATCAACATTATTCAAATATACTAGTAACCAGTAGGTCATTGAATTAATTCTTATGGTGTCCTTTAGGTCATTTTCTGTGGAAGATTTTATTGTGTGGTTTCAAAAAAAACATATTATCAAATGGTCATTGAGTTGATGAAAGAAATTAAGTCTCTTAATGCAAAGTTTTATTTCACGATTTCATATTGACCAATGAGAGTCGCAGAATGTTTGTAGATGAAACTATACTCTCAATGGAGTTTGATTCCAGTTTAATGACTCTTGGTATCCGTATATATACACCAAATCTCATCCCATGAAGCTCATGTCATTTAATGAGAACGACACTCACTTGAAACTGACATTGAGAATGACCTTATTTATAGCTCAAAATACCAATGCACTTGCTACAAGAGGAATCACTAGTTTCCAAATAGTTTAAATCGTTATCCTTGTAATGATAGTGACAGGGCAGGCATAGGGGAAAGATTGAGAGTCCTGCAATAATCCGGGACTATACAATACTGCTCTTCCCGCTTTAAATTGTAAGTCATTTTAGTTTTTTTTATCGACACATAATTTCTATGATTAAACATCAGTAGTTTCGTTACGGTACGTTATAGTCATTTTCTAAAACTATACTCCCTCCATATCAAAATATTTGTGTCTGTTGACTTCTTTTTCACAACGTTTGACCATTCATATCTTATTTAAAAAAATTCTGAAAATATATGAAAAGATGAGTCGAACTCAAAATACATTTGATGATAAAGTAAATCACAAACAAAATAAATTATTTGTGCATAAATTTTTTAATAAGACGAATTGTCAAATTGCGAAGAAAGTTAGCAACGACAAATATTTTAATATAGAGGTAGTATCATTTTAAATAATAGGATAGTCATATGTTACAAAATTACTTTTCATGACAAATTGTCAGTGTCAACCATGTGCTGCAAAACCTTTGAATAAGTATATCTGTGATCGGAACAACTTGTATTTGTATATATTTTTTGTTTATTTTCCTTTTTTGTGGTCATTACCCCGTTTTAATACTCCCTTCGTTTGACTTTTTCACTCTAAGTTTGATCGCTCGTCTTATTCAAAAAATTGTGTAAGTTATCATAATTTGTTGTAGTTTGTTTTATTAATAAAAGTTTTTCAAGAATGACTTAAATTTAATTATGTTTGCACAAATCTTTTTAACAAAACGAGCGATTAAAAAAGTCAAACGAATTATAATTTGAAACGGAGGGAGTAAGATGTAACCTCATTTTCTTAAATTTCTTTCTTTTTGAAAAAAGAACTTCACCAAAGTGAGCCATTTCCATGAATTGGAGGTGAAAATTGGTTGGCAGATGTTGCACGCGTACGCTCGCTCTCATCCGTCGAAAGTTAAAACTGCAAAAGTTAAAGCATGGTTGTACGCATCATAGGAAACCGATACTCCCCCAACCAACACCAAACGTCTGCATTTTGTGTAATGGCCTCTCTCAGCATAAGAGAACCTCCGTTTCTATATAAGTTGCTGACTTGCCGCTCGATCGCGATTGCTCGTCTACGGTCTACGTCTTCCGTATAGGACGACATATATATATACAAGTACGAGAGCATGGACAGCAAGGCGTGCGTCGTCTTTCTGCTACCGCTGCTCGGCGTTTCGCTCGCTCTCGCCGCCGGCAGCGTGGAGGCTGCTGGGCTCGCCGGCGGCACGGGGCCGTACCCCGCCGCGCTGCAGCTGGCGGCCCCGGCACCGGCGACGACATCGATGATGCGCTTGGAAGTGCGCCGTCGCGTCCTCAGCAGCATCAGCACGTCATCGCTGAATCCTGACAGGCCAGCCTGCCTAAGTAAGTGCCCGGCCGCCGGCGGGCCGTACACCGGCCGCAGCTGCCAAAAGGCGTACCAGTGCCCCGGCTGAGCAATGCACGTCCGTGTGCTTCTTCCTGCTCCTCTCCGGCAACCTGATCCTAGTATAATCTTTTTTTTTGTCTATGTTTTTTTCCTTTAATTTGTAACTGTCGAAGCATGTGTACCATTGCATTAGAATTGAAACACTACTTTGTACAAGTCAAAGCATGTGTACCATAGCAGTAAATTGAAATCATCTGCACCACTTGCATCCATGTATCCTCATTATTGCAAAAACCATCAATCTAACCGACGCGAAAGCCTCGTTCGAATCGGTTATTTCACCGCTTCTCTTTTTCCGATTAGAATAAGTGGTCATTCGAAGCGGTTATTTCACCGTTTCTTTTAACAAGTTATTCTAAGTAGCGTTTCTCATGCCGACGTGGATAGTAAAAATAGAAATTCGCAAATAAAAATGTAAAACAATTTTTGTAGCCCAGGAGGCCACCTCCAAGCTACGGTCGCACGTATTTCACGAGAAATATGCGCGCGTGCGGTTTTCAGCCTTCGAACTCACGACCTCCTGCCTCGCACAGAGTCTTTCTTACCATCTCACCTAGGTGTCGTTCCTGCATGCATCAGGTTCCTGCATGCATCAGGTTCCGTATGCAAAAGTTACAAAATTCAAAATACAATCTGAAATTCAAGTTACAAGAGCGGGAATGAGAACGAGAACTGTTTTGGGCATCTAAATGACTTTAAATTAAAAAACTTTCAAGAGTTGTAGATTCGTCAAATTTTACAAAGTTCGCATAAAACTTTTGTCCATTGGAGATCATATGCAAAAGTTACAAAATTCAGAATATAATATGAAATTCAAATTACAAGAGCGGGAAAGAGCACATGAACTGCTTTGGGCATCTAAACGATTTTATATCAAAAAAACTTTCAACTACAAATTTGTAGACCTCGTCGAAACGTACAAATTTCTTATAAAACTTTCTCTCCATCTGAGACCGTATGCAAAACTTATGAGTTTTTGAAGCAGAACAGTTTGTGCTGACTGGTTATTGGAAGCGGCGCGACTAGAGCCCGTTAGAATAACTAGTTATTGCAAGCAGCACGAATAGAACCGGTTAGAATAACGAGTTATTGGAAACAGTGCGAATAGAGCCGGTTAGAATAACTAGTTATTGGAAGCGGCGCGGTTTGAGCCGCTTAAGATAACTATTCGAAGCGGAAATACTGTAGCGCCGTCTATTCCACCACTTCGAATGACTTAAATGAAGGGAAACATTTTGGGTCGGTTTATATGAGCCGATTAGGATACATCAGTCGTCACGCACGGACTTACGTGCGTGGGCAATTGAACTCAAAGAAACTAGGTTTTATTTGCCTTCATGATGCAAAAGATGGTGTTCCTGGGTCCTAAGTATAGTTAGTGTCATGCGTTCTCGTCTTTTACTATGTCTTTTGTTATGCGCCAAGCAAATTTGGCCCCTTATGCATTACTGGAAAAAGAAAAGACATTAGCACCGGTTTGGAAACCCTTTAGCATCAATGTTCAAATACCACATGCTAAACGTAGGGATCACTAAAAAGGCAATGCATCTGGTTGTTGGTGGTTACAAAAGACCAAACAGTACGTTTTGGGCCCTGAGGCAAGATCAATGCCTAAGAGGGCTTCTAGGGGACTGAGTGGCTAGATGATCTTACAAGAGTTATCCTGCCCCTGGCTGGAGCCCTTGAGGCTCTATTTATAACAACTGGGAACTCGTCCGGAACTAAGAAAAGACCGCCTTGCCCCTGGTACGGTACCGGGGCCTCCCCCTAGGCCCACCCTGGCCTAGGGGCGCAAAGGGGCCACGAGCTTCTCCGTACGTTGAAGTAGATGAGGTGGAAGGGGACCCGTCGGCTCCCCTCTTGCTAAGGTCATCTATGGGAAAAGCGGCTTGGGGACCCCGCAGCTTCGATGACGTCCTCCTTGGGTCCTTGTCCCACCTTCCAGGGGGGGGGGGGGGGGGGCGTCTACCTCTCCGGGGGTGCTCCGACGGTTCCGGGGCTCCTCCGACTTGTGGCGTGCCTCCAGTTGGAGGCCTCCTCCCGTTCTTGATCTCCCGACAGACCCCCGCGTCCCTGCGGCGGCAATCGTTCTCCCCAGGGGAGTTCCGATTCTCCCGGGACTTCTCCGGAGGTTGGGCCCGACCGGCGGGCCCGGGTCCCCCCTTTTGAGGCCTGGTCCTGACGGGTGGGCCCGCACCTTTTCCCCAACAGTAGCCCTTTCTCGGAGGGGTGCGGGAGCGAGGTGAGGGTCTTCAAGAGGCGGAGGCCCATCGGAGATCCCGTAGTGGGGAAAGGGGGAGGAGGGATCACTTGCATCCGCCGGGTCGATGGGGATGGATTCGGGTCCGCGGGTCGTCTCCTCCCCTTCCCTTCTTGTGCCTTGATGCGCATTGATTTCGAGAATGGCGGCGCGGAGTTCAAAGGGGCCAGACGCGTCCGTTATTCTTCCCGTGATTTTAGGGCATCGTGTTGGACGCCACGCGGCGACACGTGGCCTACTCCTCAGTGGGCTCTTGCGGGTCTACCAACGGCAGCGACGCGAGGATCGAGGGCGGTTAGGGGCGCCCGCCGCCTGCGGCACGGGGAACAAGGTGGGTTAGGGGCGCCCGCCATGCCCACATCCCCCCTTTCTTTCCTATATAAAGGAAAAGAAGGAGGGCAAGGGGGGAGCCAAGCCTGTCATTAGGGTTTGAGTCATTCGTCGCCACTTCCTCTTCTCGTTTCCCCATCTCCTTGCCATCCCCAGGCGAACTCGTTGTTGCCCTCCTCCTTCCCGTCCACGTCCTCTCCTATTCGTCTCGCGGTTCCTCTCCTCCCGATGGCCCCGAAACGTAGCGTTCCTCCGGCTTCGGAGGCCACCGAGCCCAAGCGGGCACGCTCGGAGGCCCCACGGATGAGACGACTCCCGCGGATGTGGGTGGATTCGGGTCCGCGGGTCGTCCCCTCCCCTTCCCTTCTTGTGCCTTGATGCGCATTGATTTCGAGAATGGCGGCGCGGAGTTCAAAGGGGCCAGACGCGTCCGTTATTCTTCCCGTGATTTTAGGGCATCGTGTTGGACGCCACGCGGCGACACGTGGCCTACTCCTCAGTGGGCTCTTGCGGGTCTACCAACGGCAGCGACGCGAGGATCGAGGGCGGTTAGGGGCGCCCGCCGCCTGCGGCACGGGGAACGAGGTGGGTTAGGGGCGCCCGCCACGCCCACATCCCCCCTTTCTTTCCTATATAAAGGAAAAGAAGGAGGGCAAGGGGGGAGCCAAGCCTGTCATTAGGGTTTGAGTCATTCGTCGCCACTTCCTCTTCTCGTTTCCCCATCTCCTTGCCATCCCCAGGCGAACTCGTTGTTGCCCTCCTCCTTCCCGTCCACGTCCTCTCCTATTCGTCTCGCGGTTCCTCTCCTCCCGATGGCCCCGAAACGCAGTGTTCCTCGGGCTTCGGAGGCCACAGAGCCCAAGCGGGCGCGCTCGGAGGCCCCGCGGATGAGACGACTCCCGCGGAGCACCATCGACAGCGAGTACCTCGACGTCCTTCACGAGCGGGAGTTGATCGCTGACCGCGCCCTTGCCCGTCCCCCCGGAACCGAGACGGTCCGCTCGCCCGTGGCCGGGGAGGTGGTGGTCTTCGTGGAGCGCGCAGCTGGAGTGCGGCTTGCGCTTCCCTTGTTCCGACTTCCTGGTCTCGACCTTGGGGCACTTCCGCTTCGAGGTCCAGCACGTCTCCCCCAACTCCTTCGTCCGCCTGAGCATGTTCGAGTGGGCGTACCGGGCAGAGGGGGCGGTCCCATCACCTCGGGCATTCGCCCACCTCCACCAGGCGGCTGTTCGGAAGAAGTACTGGCTCTTCGACGGGGAGAAGAAGGAGGTGTGTTACGGGCACATCTTCCCCAACCCCCGGGAGGGGGCCGTGCTCCCTGCGAAGGCCTAAAAGGAGAAGAGGGAGGCTCGGTGGTTGGAGCGCTAGTACTACCAGAAACTCCCGGCCAACTGCCCCCTCCAATCACAGAACCGGGAGCCGAAGCTGATTCCCTTCCCCATCATCCCGATGGACGACACCCTCCGGAGTCGCATCAATCTGATGGCGTCGATCTCGCGGCCGTTCATCATGCGAGACCTTACGGAGGAGTTCCTGGCTGCTGGGGTCTAGCCCTTGGCCAAGGGTTGGGAGTTCCCCATGGAGCGGCGAGACCCCAAGGACTCGGTGATTCGGAGGTCAAGCACCGGAGAAACCTCCTTCCGGGCGTCCTTCAAGTGGACTCTCAAGGGTGAGTTGGGACGCTGCGAAGACCGATAGCTATTGTGTCTTTCTGCTGACCCATCTTTCTGGCTTCCGACAGACTTGTCTCTTGCGGAGGTCAAGGCGAAGGCCGTGGCGCTGTTGGGGCCGTATCAGCTCACGGAGCACCGGTCCCAGACGGCAATGGTGTTAGGGTCCCGGACCAACCGCATGTTCGCCCTCCGGGGCCTGTACATCCCGGAATGCATCGCCCCTGCTGAGAAGCCTCCGAAAGGGCAGCGCCGCGGGAGAGCCGCCCCGGCTACCACTGGGGCGCTCCCGGGCGCGCGGCCTAGGCGGAGGAGTCGGAGGAGGACCAGGATTCCGACATCGGAGATAGGGCGCCCCCTTCTCCTCTCCCCCGATCCCGGGTGTTCCCTCCTCCTATCGTGACGTCTCCTCTCCGGGCGGTGTTCCCGTCCTCCGCTCCGAGTTCGTCACGGAAGGGCCCTGCCCCGGGGCGAGGGGTAAGTTGTCGAGCTTCCGCTACTCCGGACTCTTGAGTCCGACAGCGACGAGGAGGAGCCGCTCCCCGGTTGGTCCCCTCGGTTTCTTCTCCCACCACTCTCCCTTGCTTTGTGTCTTTTGCTCGTCTGTCCTTTCTGAACGGCTGTTCTTCGATCTTGCAGGTCCCGGATGGGGCGCCCCCCTTCTCTTCCTCCTTCGCCAGTGGCGGTGACGGACGACACCGAGAACCTGGACCTGGGGGCCAGCTCCCCGCCCCGTGTGCCTGGGAAAGGGAAGGGGTTGTTCTCCCACCCCCCTCGGGCAGGCTTCTATGAGCCCCGACGATCTTCTGGGCCTGCCGGCCCCCGGAGTTGCTAGCCAATATGAGCTCCCGCCTTCTCCTCCCCGCCGTCGAGGGCGTCCGACGACTGCTCCCGACCGAGGACGTCTGGGAAGGCCTCGCGGCACTTGGCGTGCAGGTGCATCCCCTCTCTGATTCTCCTGCGCGCGGCCTCCTCTCGCGTTTCTCCGGCCTTCACATTCTTCATCTCTTTCATTTCATGTTGCCCTCCTGGCACAGGCCCTTCCCAAAGAGGGCTCGTCTTCCCGGGACCCCGCGCTCGGGTCTCGGGTGGAAGAGCTGGAGGCCGCTCTCGCTGAGGCCAGCAAAGCTAAAGAGGTGGCAGAGCTGTCAGCGGCCTCATCGGAGTCCCGCCGGGCAGAGATTGCCAAGGAGGCGAAGGAATTGAATCAGGCGGGGGTCGATATCCAGGCTCGGGTCACGGCGCTAGAGGAGCGGAACCGGGCTCAGGCCAAAGCGGGGTGGCAGGTAGTGCAGCCACTGTCGGGGGTGCTAACCGGCACGGGCGTGGCTGTTTCCCCTCCGGCTTATTCCTCGGCAGACGTGCGTGGGAGCCTCGACTGGCTCTTGCGTGGGATGCAGTGCGTCGAGCCGGCGGTGACAGGCCTGGCCCAGGTTAGCGCTCAGACCGCTTGGCGGAGCGCATTGCTGGCCGTGTCCTACCTCGAGGCCGGACCAGAACAGGTGGAGGCCAAGATGTGCGACCTCCGGGAGAAGATTTCGGAGCTCCCCTCCGACCCCGCCGCCTTCCTCGATCAGGCCAAGAGCGTGAAGGCCGCCTCTCGGGTCATGGGCGATTTCTGGCTGTCTCGGGGTGACGCCATGGCCCGGGAGATTGCTCGAGTCGAGACGGAGGTCGTGTCCATGGTAGCGGAGGGCATTAGCCCCGATGCCCAGGCCGCTACGGCAGGGGGAGACGGGAAGGACGAAAGTACTGCCGGCGCCGAGGACGGGGCGCGCCGTCGGCACAGGTGTGATGTCCTTGAGCCGGCTCTCGTCCTCGCCCCCGGGACCCTCGTCAACCTCGTCGCCTTCCGGCCTTAGCTTTATGATCTTTCTTTTAATGTCTTTTCGAGCGCGGGTGGGCCGGCTCCTTAACTTCCCTGTAACCTTTTGCTCCCCTCCCGTCCGCTTGGACTACCGGGAGAGGCTTAAATGAATATAATTCTGGAGTTCCTCTTTTCTGTGCCAGCCGTTGAGGCCCTTCTAGAAGGCTGCCGCGATGCGAGGCCTTCCCCCTACCGCTTTCCACGGACTAAAACCGCGGTTCTTGCCCACTCGAGGCGGGGCGAGTCGTCGCTAGATGTTTTTCCCTTGGTCGCCCTGTCGAAAGGGGTGATGATTCAGGGATCCATCCTTCGGGAGTGGTCGGAGTGGTTGGAGTCTCACTCGCCCCATGTTGGTCCTCAGAGCAGGCGGCTGTCGAACATGCTCCGGCCTCCCAACGTGCTTCGTCTTTCGGGGTGCCCGGAGGGGCATCCATCCGATCGTTCCTCCAACATGCCTACCGACCCTTCCGCCCGGGGTTTCGCCTCTGCGCCTGATGGGTCACCGGCCGATCCCTGGGGCAAGCCGACTGTCGAAACTGAGGGTCCCGCCTCGGGAGGCCGATCTGCCGATCTCGGGGACCCTCCCTCCTCGTCACCCTCCGCCTCCGTGGTGTGAGCTTGTAGCCTTCTCTTGACGATCCTGAGGTGTATCTTTGTTCAACCGATCAATTTGGAGCGAGAAGTTTTGCTCCGGGATGGTCATGTTGATTTCTTTAGCGTGGGGGGCGGTGACCGTCTCGTCCTGCTCCCCTTCCTCCCCTCCTTGCCCTTCCGGATTAAAACTTTGCGCTCATTATGCTATGTTTGTCACAGGTCCTCCGGAGATCTTGTTCGGACCTTGACCGGGGGGAAGGGAAAGCATTGTCGGAACAGTCTGATTCTTCAGGCTCGTCCTCCCACTGGACACCCTTTGGTGATGATGGCGTAGAGACCCAGTGGTCGGAGGACCCGCGAGTTGCTGAAGATGCTGCGTACGCTGGCAGGTGGCGCTGGAGGAGGCCGCTTGTGTGGCTGACGGGGCGTCTGATGTAGATCCAGTGCGCATACAGCAGGCCATCCTGGAGGCGATCCACATGAATCTTGGTTCCCCTGTTCGCGTTGGTCCCCGGATGAGCTCATCCCAGCGTGCTCCTGCGATCGCTATGCCTTCCCGTGCGCCTCGCGGTCCTCGGGGCCCCGGTGGTCGCTGCCACCGCCACCGGTTCCTTGATTACCTCAATCCCGCCGACTTGTATCCCTCGCCATAGTTACCCATTGTAATTGTCGGCGGATCCCATTGTAATTCGTTCTGAACGGAACATTGCATAATAAAATGGATTGATTTCGATGTGTGGCTAGTAGTGCGTTGATTTTCCTTGGCAAGGTTCCCATGATTGTGGTTCTTGGTTCGGAGCCTTTGCTGCGTGTCGTCACGTAGCCCTTTGGCCTCTGCGTGATCGGCTCTGCAGGTCTTTTGCCCCCGGAATCGATATACAAGTCGAGGCTTGCGGTCCCCTCGCGCCCGCTCCCGGGGCCTTCGCCGCTCGGCGGGGGCTGCCCTTAGCTTTGCAGGGGATGGCTCCCCGGGGGCTTTCATTCCCGGAATTGTGACGCGCGACCACTCGATCGCTTCAGTGCCGTCTCCGGCGCCTGTATAGCTCGACGGGGTGTAGCCTTTGGCCTTTCCGTGGCCAGCTCTTCGGGGGCTTCTTCCCCTGGGATTTTGGTTCATGTGAATGCTCTTCGACGGCCCCGTGGCCGCTCCCGGAGCTTCGTGCCGCTCAACGGGGGTAGCCCTTAGCGTATTGCGGCCGCGTTCGTGTTGCGCGCCGTTTGACGCGAGCGGCTACGGTAGCCCTTGGCCTTTCTGTGGCCGGCTCTTCGGGGGCCCTTGCTCCCGGTATTGTAATTCATGTGATTATTTCTGGCTATCTCGTAGCCGCTCCCGGAGCTTCGAACCGCCTTGACGGGGGCAGCCCTTAGTGCGTTGCGGCCGCGCTTGTGCTACGCGCTGCCTGACGCATGTGGCGGGGGTAGTCCTTGGCCTTCCGGGGGTGGCTCTTCGGTGGTTTTAGCTCCCGATGTCGTAACCCGCACGGTTATTCCTGGCTATTTCGGAGCCCTTCAAGTGGCTTTAGGCCGCCCGACGGGGGTAGCTCGTTAGCGTGTCGCAGCCCTACGTGTGCCGCGCGCCTTCCACCGAAAGGAGCCCTTGGCCCTTGGAGGCCTGGTGGGCCATCATTTTCGGGACGTCGCATTCTGTTCATACAGGGTGTTTTGTCCGTCGAGATTTTGAGGCGAGGGTGCGCTGCTACGCCTCGCTCTGGCACGACGAGCCGTCGAGGGGGAGGAGGGTATGTGTTCTTGCTTGGTCTTGTCGCCCCACAGGGGCTGGAGATGATGCAACCTTCCAACGGCCCGCTTCCCGGGGCAAAAAGAGACGTTACAACTGGGTGCACGTAGCCCGTGGCCGTCTTTGTTGGGTGGTGTCCGCCCTGCTGCCGATCAGTGCATGCATGATAAAAAAGAAAAAGGGAAAACAACTAAAGAATTAAAAAACGGGGCATCCCCGGCTGGTGATACTTGGCGGCGCTCCCCTTCAAGGGAAGTAGCGGATGAGCAGGTCAGCATTCCATGTGTGCGGGTCTTCTTCACCCTCCGGCGACGCGAGTCTGTAGCTTCCTACACGGTTGCTGCCGATGATGATGAAGGGGCCTTCCTATTTGCTTTCGAATTTCCCCATGTTTTCCGCGTTGCGGCGTCGGCGTAGCACCATGTGCCTGGCTTGGAAAGCTCGGGGCTTGATTCGTTTGTCCCGCCACGCCTTGGTCTCCCGCTGGTAGCGCTCCAAGTTGGCCACCGCCTGCATCCTTGTCTCCTCCAGTGTGTCCTTCATGACGCTTTCCTCTTCTGGTCCCGCCGGGTTCGTCGCCTGGAAGGATAAGTGTGTGGCTTCCTCCGGCGTCATGGCCTCTTCTCCGAACAGTAGTCGGAAAGGAGTGAAACCGGTTGGTCTCGCCACCGTGGTGCGGTGTGCCCATATAGAATGTTGGGGAGCTCTTCCGCCCAAGTTCCTTTGGGCTCGCCATAGATGCGCTTGCTGAGAGCGGAGAAGATGCTTCTGTTGGCCCTCTCGCATGCGCCGTTCGAGTGTGGGTGGTAGACGGAAGCGAAGCAGGCCTTGATGCCCATTTCTTCACAGTAGGTGGTGAAGTGCTCCGAATCTAACCGCTTTTCGTTGTCCACGGTGATCTCCCTCGGGATGCCGAAACGGTAGATGATGTTTTTCCAGAGGAACTTGACCAGGTTTGCTGCCCTGATGGAGGTTAGCGGCTCAGCCTCCACCCATTTGGAGAAGTACTCGACGGCGACGGCGGCGAAGCGGAAGCTTCCTGGGGCGGTGGGCAAAGGCCCAACGATGTCAATCCCTCAACGTGCCAGTGGCCACACCAGCGCAATGGGCTGTAGGGCGGTTGCGGGGAGGCGACTCATTTTGCTCATGCGTTGGCACGCCTCACACCTTCGGACCAAGTCTTGTGCATCTCTGAGCGCCGTTGGCCAATAAAATCCTTGTTGGAAAACCATTCCGACGAGAGACCTGGCGGAGGAGTGTGCGCCGCATATGCCACTGTGGATCTCTTGGAGAATCTCTTGATCTCTTGTCTCTCGCTTCGGGCGACGCACCTTAGCAAAGCAGCGCACACCCCCTCCTTGTACAAGGTGCCGTCGACGATCTTGTACCCCCGCAACACTGCGTCATGCGGCTGGTCTCCGTTTGCCCTTTGGGCCTGTATTGCCCCCCGATGAATGCAAGTATGGGCGACCGCCAATCCTCGCTGGTGATGGCCACGACCTCGCGGCTTGCGGGATCTGTCCCGGATGCAGTTGATGAATCATAGGCGACGGCGTAGAAGACCATCGGGGGGCAGAGTTGCTTGCTGGGCTGCCGCTTTCGCCAGTGCGTCGGCAGCTGTGTTCTCCAACCGGGGGATGTGCAGCACCGTGAAGCCCTGGAATTTCTTCTCGAGGGATCGGATGAGCGCGAGGTAGCATGCAGTTCCGGCTCCCGGGTGTATAATTCTTTCTCCACTTGCATAGTGACTACCTGGGAGTCACTCTTGATGATGACGCGGCGTGCCCCCGATGCCGCGGCCTTGCGTAGGGCGAGGGCTAGGCCCTCGTACTCCGCATTGTTGTTGGTGCAGGGGAACTCCAGCCGTAGAGCGTAGGTCATGGTTTGTCCTGAGGGAGCGACCAGGATTGCGGCGACGCCGGCGCCGGAAGCTCCCCAGGCTCCATCGACGTGCGCTACCTCTGAGGTATGATGCTCACTAAATAGTTTGTGTGCGCTCTGAGTAGCACTTGCAGAGGCGCAGTGCTAATTCAAGGTGAAATGTACAAATGTGACCCTTAACTCAGGGGACCATGGTGCAAGCTTCCTGACAATGCCATGTTGAAATCGAGCAAGTGGTGTTCACGGACACCGCTGATCAGTCCTGATGCCATTTTCTCATTTTTCTTCCCTTATACTACTTGCTGCAGCTCCAACCATAGCATTAGTATTTCATTGTAACTAGGTACTACCTCCGTTCTTGTTTATTTGACGCCGGTTAGCTCAAAATTGAGCTAGCCAACGTCATATACAAGCGAACAGAGGGAGTATTTCTTGGATCTATACAATCCAAAAATATACCTTCATAAATCATACTTGGGTTTTATTTAGCACAAAACTTATGGATTATTAAATATTGCAATTATGACTTTATGGATTATTAAATATTGTAATTATGGAAGACATAAAATTTGCACTTTCTTTTTCATCCCTGAGTAGAATATATAGGCCTGTTTAGTTTCACCAAAAACGCAAAAAGTTTTCACCCCAACTAAACAGGCCTATAGTTTTCCTGTGAGGACCCGGTGTGTCCGAGGACCGGTGGATGGTCGCTTCCCGGTGTGATGAGTGATATTGACGTTTCCCTTGGCTCAAGTATTGCAGGTGTAGAATGCGGCTTGGTTGCATTGGTGCAGGTGAAGAACAGGCGCGAAAGGTCTTAGCCATGGCGGCCTCCGAGGAGCGGAGAGACAAGTAGGCTTGGTTCGAGGGACCTGGTGGCCGGTGGATCAAGTGCGGTTCACATGCTGGCAAGAACGAGCAAGGGGACGTGGTTCCGGTGCGAGCTAGCGGCTCACAACCGAAGCTCGTACGCGGACGAGAAGCCGGCGCAAGGTGGCGGCTAACAACCGAAGTTTGCGCGCGGGGTTTGGTGATTTGACCACAAAATCATCGGTGGACGGTTTCCCTTGGTTTGGGCCTCAAAACCAAGGACCGAGGACTCGATGAGGCGAGATTGGGCCGCTGGGCTGAGGTGACCAGCCAGGGGCGGTTTAACCGCCCCCCAGGGGCGGTTAAACCGCCTCCCCCTGGGCCGGCCCAAAAACGGCGTCGAGGAGCTTCGATCCGGAGGACACGCGGCGTGACTGCAAGGCTTGCGTCGGAGGGAAGCTAGCTTGCAGTGGAAACTTTGGTTATCTCTCTAGTTATCTCTTTAGTTTTTCCTTTGAACTAGTTTTCCCCTTCATCCCCTCCACCTAGAACTACTTCGAATCTTTCCTAGTTTTGTATAGGTGAATTCATGGTTATGTGATGGAGTTTGTGCTGCTCATCGTTGTGCCATGATTTGATTTCCCGAGCTGCCTTTCCTTTTTCTATTTTCGTGGGTATTTTCGGAGCTATTTTTGGGGGATTTTCGTTCTTCTCTTTCTAGGGTGTTTTCTCTCGGATTTCTTTGGGGGATTCACGTATGAGTGCCTTGTGCCTCTTTTGCTGGTGATCTTTGCCCCCAAACGCCGAGAATCGCTTTGGATTTGAGATTTTCGGGATGAACTCGAGGTCATGGTGTTCATCACGAGATCTGAGATTCCGGGAGTTGTACTGAGTTAGAGGCCGAGATCTTTTGGGAAAACACTCCACTGGAGGTCTAGATCATCTGACCAAAATCTCGCCTCATGAGCTCAAGCGGTTTGGGAGATCCACTTCTGGTTTGACTTTTTCCCGAGCTTCCCAGGCCTGGGCGGTTTAACCGCCCCCTGACCCGGTTTAACCGCCCCCCTGGGTGTGTTGGATCGAGTCTTGTTTTGGGTCGTTTTGTGTTCTTTTCGATCGATTCAAGTTCCGCTGTGTGTTTCTTGTTCCTAGGGTCAGTAGCTTGACAGTGGCTATGTGATCTTGGCAAGATTGTTCTCGGAGGTTTCGGAGTTGATTTGGGAAAATAGCCGGATCGGTTGGAAAGAATTTTTATCGGCTCCCATTCACTCCCCCCTCTCTGGTCGCCGTGTCGGTCCTTCAATTGGTATCAGAGCCGGTTACGGGTCTTTGCGACTCTAACCAGTCTAAGATCCAAAGATGGCGTACCAAGATCGGGGTTCCGGGCCTCCGCACTTCGATGGGAAGAACTACCCGAACTGGGTTGCGCGTATGGGCGCTTTCTTGCGAGGCAAAGGAAAGTTGCTGTGGGATGTGACGAAAGATGAAAACTATGTCAATCCCACCAACTTAGATGCCCAGGATGCAAAGGATAAGTTTGAGGCGAATGCTAGAGCTGTTGACTACTTGTTCCGTGCTTTGTCTGCCGAGGAGTTTGAGCGTGTTTTGGGCGAGGACCTAGCTAGCCAGATCTGGCAGAAGCTCAAGGTAGCCCACGGTGGTGATAGCCATGTCAAGGCTAGGCTTTTCTCGATGTATCGGAGAGAATACGAAAATTTCGCTCATTTGCCAGGAGAGTCTGTTGATGCTTTGTTTCAGCGTTTCACTTCTATTGTCAACAACATGAAAGCCAACATTACCGTACTCCCATACTCGGATCATGACCGAGCTATCAAGCTCCTGCAAGCACTTGATAGATCCGTGTGGGGTGCCAAGGTTGAGGCGATCATGGAGTCGACAAGCTATGAAACTTTGTCTGTTGATGAGCTTTTCTCGAAGTTGAAATCTTCTGAGGTTGACAGACAGCTGCTTGCCAAGGCTAAGAGTCCGACTGATCCCCATAGTCTGGCTCTAGTCGGTGGCTCTGGATATGGACATGCTAACACTCCTAGACACTTTGCTTTGTCTTCTCTTGTGTCTCTTCCAGATGAAGAATATGAGGTGCTGAGCGAGGAGGATCTCGCGTTGCTCACGAGGAGGTTCGAGCGGATGTACCAGAACTGGAAGGGTTCGAGGCGTGCCGGGAGTACGTGCTACAGATGCGGGAAGATGGGCCACTTCATCGCCGAGTGCCCCGAGGAGATCAAGAACGACTACAACCGCAAGCACCGCCCGCGAGACGACCACAAGCACCGTCCCAAGGACGAGTACCGCTCCAAGCACAAGAACAAAGACGAGAGAAGGTCCAAGAACAAGCATGGTAGACACAAGAAGAACAGATCTCGAGCGATGGTGGCAGATGCGAGCGACATCGACACAAGCTCCACCAACACCTCGTCAAGCTCAAGCAGTGAAGATGAAGACCGCGGCCACCGCAATGAGAAGAAGAGCTTGAACCGCAACTTCAACGACATCTCCTTCGCCGTCGTCGACTACTGCACCATGGCGCACGACTCCGTGAAGAGCAAGGACGACTCCGACTCCGACTCCGAGGATGAGGTATTGACCGATCCCACCTCTTTGCATCAGGAGATTGCTAGATTAGAGCAGTTGGTCGATAACCGCGATGATGTGCTTAGAAAGACCAACAAGGAGAAGAGGGAGTTTAGGTCTTTGCTAGGAGAGTCCAAAGATAGAGTGGCTGAGCTTGAGACCTTGCTTTCTGAGACTGGAAAGAAGTCTATGGAGTTTGAGTCTTTGCTTTGCGAGTCTAGGGAGAGAGCAGCTAAGCTTGAGTCTGAGATTGCTGTGTTAAAGGATGCTCCTCTTGTGTCTGATGAAGTTGAATGCTCGTTCTGTGATGTGCATATTGCTGATTTGGTTGTGCTTAAGGAGAAACACATGACTTGTTTGGATGAACTAGAGGGTGCTAGGGTTGAGCTTGCTGAGTTGAAGTCTAGATCATCCTTGCTAGGTGCTTGTACTTCTTGTCCTGCTTTGCATGCTCAGTTGCTTGAATCACGCACCATGATTAGTTCACTTGAAGCACAACTGAAATCTCCCATTGCAAATTCATGTTCTGCTTGTGATGTTGTTGCATTGAAGAATGTTGAGCTAGAGCAGTGTGTGAATCGCTTGCAAGATGAGAATGATGAGTTGCGACAGTGTTTGGGTTGGTTGTCGGGTCGCGAGCCTCAGCTCAAGATGTTGATTGCTGGTTTTAAGAGAGCTGATGGTCGTGGTCTTGGTTCTGAGAAGGTTGGTGAGAGTAGTGGTGAGAGAGAGAGATCCTGAGAGCTCCACCGCAAATATTTCCACAAACCCACCAAAAACCATTCTCAAGAACACCTTCACACCCAAACCCAACCACCTGTTAAACAAGCTTGACACCACTCCAGATCCTCCCAAGTTTCCACCAAAGACAGATAACTTTCAGAGGAGAGTGACCTTTGTGAGGGGTGGGGTTTACCAGCCGAGAGAGGGCACAGCCGAGAGAAACCCCAAAGCCAAAGCCAGTCCACTTCCATTGTGAGCATTGTGGAAGGGATGGACACCTTGAGGAGTTCTGTTGGAGGAAGAAGAGGGAGGTGAGAAGAGAGATGGAGGTGGGGAACAGGGACAGGTACTACTCTTCTCGTAGTGTGCCTGTGTCTCGTTCACCCTGGCCGAGAGGCGAGGCCTTTGTGCGCACAGTTCCTGTGGTTGCCAGTCGTGGTGTTCCAGCTAGTCGTGAGTTTGCTAGGCGGCCTCCGTTTCGTGGTCAGTTTGGTTCAGGGAGGTTCGACCGTAGCTTTGAGGCTAGGAGAGAGTCTAGGCCACGTTTTCCCCCGCGTAGTGCTAGAGGTCCGATGGTGAGAGACAAGAGGGTTTCACGTGGTAGAGTTGATTTTGCTAACCCCTCTTTTGAGCAGATGGCCCGACACTGGTTTGACTCGTTTTGTGCTAACCCCAGTGTCGAGTCATTCGCTCATTCTCGTTCTCGTTTCTGATTGTGCAGGTGGGAGGCTTGGAGAACTTTTGGTTGATGGATTCTGGCTGCTCGAGACATATGACAGGTAATGGGAAGTGGTTCTCCAGTCTCACCCCGGTGGTGTCCAGGCAGTACATCACTTTCGGGGATAAGGGTAGAGGTAGAGTGTTGTCTGAGGGTGCTATTCAGGTTAGTGACAATTTTATGTTGATGCGGGTTGCTCTTGTCAAGAATCTTGGTTTCAATTTGCTCTCAGTTTCTCAGCTTCTTGATGAGGGTTATGAGGTTCGATTTAAGCGTGGTGATTCTAAAATTCTTGATTCTCGAGGTGACCTTGTGTGTATGATCATTCCCGAGGGACAGATTTTTCGTGCGGATTTTTCTCGATCTTTTGGTCCTTCACGGTGTTTGATCGCTGGTACTTCTTCTGAGCTTTGGAAGTGGCATAGGAGATTGGGTCATGTGAGCTTTGATTTACTCACACGCTTGAGTGCTCTTGACCTTATCCGAGGATTGCCCAAGCTCAAGTTCGAGAAAGATTTGGTTTGTGCACCTTGTAGGCATGGTAAAATGGTTGCTGCTTCCCACCCACCTTTGACAGATGTTATGACTGAGCGTCCAGGGGAGCTTTTGCACATGGACTTGGTTGGCCCCGCTCGCGTTCGTTCAGTTGGTGGGAAGTGGTATGTTCTTGTGGTTGTGGATGACTTTTCTCGATATGCTTGGGTGTTCTTTCTGGCGTCGAAGGATGAGACATTTGATTTTGTTCGAGATCTGATTTTGAGGTTGAAAAACGAGAGTAATGGTGGTGCCATGAGAGCTATACGTAGCGACAATGGTACGAAATTTAAGAACACTCGTTTTGATGCCTTCTGTCGTGATCTTGGTCTCGAACATCAATACTCTTCGCCATATGTTGCTTGTCAGAATGGTGTTATTGAAAGAAAAAATCGAACACTTTGTGAGATGGCTAGGACGATGCTAGATGAGCATAGGACTCCTAGGAAGTATTGGGCAGAAGCGGTGAACACAGCTTGCTATGTTTCAAATCGGATTTTCCATCGTGCTTTCAAGAAGAAAACTTGCTATGAGCTTTTCCATGGTCGTTCCCCCCGTGTGAGTCACTTTCGGGTCTTTGGTTGCAAGTGTTTCATCTTGAAGAAAGAAAATTTGGACAAGTTTGAGTCTCGTTCGATAGATGGAATTTTTCTTGGTTATGCTAATCATTCTCGAGCATATCGAGTGCTCAATCTTGAAACTAACCAAATCATGGAGACTTGCGAAGTCACCTTCGACGAGACCATTCCGTGTAGCTCTTCTGCTTTTGAGTGTGCAGGTGATGATGATTTGGGACAGCCCATCTTTGAGGAAGAACAGCCTGATGATGAAGATGATGAGGAAATTCAGGCACCGTGTGGAGATCGTGTACCTTCTACTTCCACTACTACCACGACGTTCGATGACGGTCCCTCTGCTACACCTTCGTCGAGTCGCGCTCCAGATCGAGTTCAAGTGGAAGCTGATGTTGAGGGGGAGGCAATCTCGAGGCGATAAGCTCCCCGACTGGTACAGAGGGATCATCCACCTTTGAAGATCATCGGGAACTTGGATGAACGCACTACACGGTCGAGGTCACAGAACATCTCTCATTATGCTCATTCTGCTTTTGTCGCGTCTTTTGAGCCCAAAAATGTTGGACACGCTTTATCTGATTCTGATTGGGTCAATGCCATGCATGAAGAGCTTGAAAACTTTGAGAGAAATCAGGTGTGGAAGTTAGTAGAACCACCTCCAAATTGCCATGCTATAGGAACCAAGTGGGTGTTCAAGAACAAGAGGGATGAGAGTGGTGAGATTGTGAGAAACAAAGCGAGGTTGGTTGCTCAGGGGTTTTCGCAGCAGGAGGGGATAGATTATGAGGAGACATTTGCTCCTGTTGCCCGTTTGGAGGCAATTCGGATCCTTCTAGCATTTGCAGTTGCTAAAGGGTTCAAATTGTACCAAATGGACGTGAAGAGTGCCTTCTTGAATGGGATGATCGAGGAAGAAGTGTATGTGAGGCAGCCCCCGGGTTTTGAGAGTGAGAGATACCCACACCGAGTGTACAAACTCCACCGAGCTTTATATGGCCTAAAGCAAGCACCCAGAGCGTGGTATGGCAGGTTGAGAGGGTTCTTGCTTAGCAAGGGGTTTGTGATGGGGAAGGTTGATAAAACGCTCTTCTTGTTGAGAACTGGCAATGATCTTTTAATCGTTCAGATTTACGTGGATGATATCATTTTTGGTCGCTCTTCTCATGATCTTGTTGCCAAGTTTGCAGACGATATGAGCAGGGAATTTGAGATGTCGATGATGGGAGAGTTGCAGTTCTTTCTCGGGCTGCAGATCAAGCAAACCAAGGATGGGACATTCGTGCAACAAAGCAAGTACACCAAGGACATTCTCAAGAAATTCGACATGAGCGACTCCAAGCCGATGACTACGCCGATGAGTACGACTACAACTTTGGATGCGGATGAGGACGGAGAACCAGTGGACCAGAAGGAGTACCGGAGCATGATCGGCTCCCTCCTCTACTTGACGGCGACGAGTCCGGACATACAGTTCAGCGTGTGTCTGTGCGCTCGTTTTCAGGCTTCACCAAGGACTTCACATCGTCAGGCCGTCAAGAGGATTTTCAGGTATCTCAAGTTTCCTCCTGAGCTGGGTCTTTGGTATTCTGCCGATTCCACTCTTGCACTTCATGGTTTTTCTGATGCGTAAAGTCGTGTTGATCGCAAGTCTACTTCTGGTCAGTGTCAGTTTCTTGGTTCGTCTCTTGTGTCTTGGTCTTCTCGTAAGCAGTCTAGTGTAGCCCAATCCACCACAGAGGCCGAGTATGTTGCTGCTGCTAGCTGCTGTTCTCAGTTGCTTTGGATCACTTACACCTTCAGAGATTTTGGATTAGACATGTCCCATGTTCCACTTCTTTGTGACAGCACCAGTGCCATAAGCGTAGCCAAAAATCCCGTGCTTCATTCCAAAACCAAACACATAGAAGTGAGGTACCACTTTCTGAGAGATCATGTGGAGAAAGGAGATATTGAGCTTGCCCATGTTTCTACCCAAAACTAGCTTGCAGACATTTTCACTAAGCCACTTGACCAAGTTACCTTCACCCGCTTGCGAGGAGAACTTGGTGTGTGTGCGGTTTTCTGAGCTGAGTTTTGGAGGCTTCTCTTGTAGCATATGTATACTATTGTACCATCTTTGTATCATGATGTACATTTTTCTTGCTTTTGTATCTTGATTTCATCTTTTGTATCATATCTTAGGATGAGCTTCTCCTATATGCAGTGATTGGTACAACTTGCTACATTTTAGAGTTTAGGCAGGCTGGCTAGGGATTGATTGTATGGATGGCTATGCTCTTGATGGTTTTGATATATATTCTTTTGAGATAGTCTCTTTTCGAAAATGACAAACTGAACTTAAAATCTTTCACCCATGAGTAAATGCCTTTGCATGTCTTGTTTGAGCCGAAATGGCTATATCTTGCTTAAGATCATGCTAGGGTGTAATATTCTTTTCAATTGGGTCAAAGACCTTTGTCATTTAAATGTTTAGCCCATGCTTTATCTTTTGGAGGAGCATAAGCTTCATTCTGTCGCAAAGACATTTCATGTACCATGCTTAACTTGAAAAACTTGAAAAATGAGATGTCTATGCATGAAAGAAGAAAGTTGAGAAAAAGATATATTTGCAGAAAATTATACTCATGTCTTTATGCTTTCACCATTGCACACACTTCACACATGGGTGCTAAGCGGTTGCATGTTGTTTGCCGGAGAAGTCTCCCATGAGAAGTGAACACATGGCTCCTTGCTTTGACATGACATGAGGTAGAATCTGGGCGTTTATGATGATCTTTTGTCAAGAATGCTTGTTCTTTCATGCTTTTGGTAAGATGAAGTTCATTTTTGCTTGATCAATCCATGGTTAGGACTTTGCTCATGTGGTGACATTTTTGATAAAACTACACAATTTGCTCATGGCTTTGTCAATTGGATATATGTCTTCACCTTCTTGATGGCAATGCCTGTGTGACATGATGAACTATCTTGTTTGCCTCTTCTCTAACCTGTAGCATTTTGTATTGCTCATTGTATATTTGAGAAGCTTGTAGTTGCATTTTGTACATTTTTCCTTGATGTGTGCATTGTCAACAAGGGGGAGAATTTATGGAGCATTTTGCAAGGGGGAGACTTTGCTGAATTTGTAAGAAAGCTTTTGCTCTAGAAGTTGTTGGATTTATGTGAGAGTTTGAAAGTTTTGCCCAAATGAGGTTTTCTGAAATTTGTGAAGTTTCTGTGAGTTTAAACATTGGAATAACTACAGCGAATCATAGCAACCCCAAGAGCCTGGCACTGTTGACAAATGTAGGGAAACTGTCGGAAATAGTTTTTCCCGACAGCTGGCTGTCGGTAATGTGCTGTCAGGGTTGCTGTGTCGGTAATAAAAGTTAAACTCCGACAGCATTGTTGGTGCTGATATTTTCCGACAGTGAGCACTGTCGTAGAAACCCTGTGTCAGTTTTTCTTAGCTGGTGTCGGCAGGACTGGTTCCCTGACTGCACTGTCGGGTAATAAACCAGTGTTTCCTGACAGCCGTATCATAGATATGGTGGCATTTATTACCGAGAGCAATGTTGGTTATATAATCTCTGACAGTGCACCTGTCAAGGAACAGCTAAATAGAGCTCTGACAATATTCTTGCCCACACAATTATAGCAAACGATTTGATGCACTATTTATTTTTTTTAATAAATATCTAGCTAGAGGTACAAAATTCGATTCATAATAGAATCATATAGGTAATCAGGGACAACTAACACAGAACAAAACCCAATAATCATACAGGTTCGAAAACATTATATATATATAATCTCCTTGCATTGTTCAAGAATAAAAAGCAAAGTTATGTCTCTAGTATTACAGGAAATGTAAAGAACTATGGAAATGAAATATTCACAGCAAGGGATAGATAAACACTAAAGTTATCTACAAACAAGCTCCAACGCAACTAGAAGCCAGAAGGTTAATCAATCTATCAGAAAAAGACAGCATGTTCATCATCAGTGGTATCCCCAACCGTTGTATGCCTGCTGTGATAGTTTGCTGTAGGAGTCCCTTGGTTTCTGATGGAAGTTGCACACATTCTCTCCAATACATTTGTAGAGCTGTTTTGCATCGATTCCTTCAAAAAGAAAAGACGAGGTGCAAAACTCACTCAGTTTTGTATGCCGGTGAATAATACAACACAAAATGACTTGAAAGGAATTTATTATCATTACCTGCTGATAATTATTCTGCTGGGCGATATACCTGAAGGTACTTCCATCCATTCTCTGTAAGTCTACACTACCAGAATTGTTACCCATGCCATCCTTCAATGAAAAAAAATGTAGTGGTAAATTCTTACAAGAACATATGTGAACCAATAATGCAATGAAACAAAAACATAATTCTAATACATTGCCACCTGCTGATAAGGGTTTGGAAGAGCTTGTCCAGAACGATGTTCAAATGAACTTCCATTCATTTGACGTGGCATAACATTTACAGAGCTCATATCCACGCCGCCCTTCAAACAAAAAATTGGACAGTTATACATCTTTCAGATTTATGACATGCAACATGAAAAAAAGTTCAAGGTATTTTGGGGTAATGCAAAATTTAGTACAGAAGATTATAACCTGCTGATAGATGCTAGGAGATTGTTGGCCAACATGTCCAGATGGAGTTCGACTCATGTGCTGCATTGTTGCATTTACAGAGCTAGGGAATGTTGAGGCCAAATTCATGTGAGGTGGAGGAGCACTTTGACAATCCGGACTCGTATACTAATGAACATTGTAAAAATTAGTAACTACATTGGCACATTAAAATCCTAAAGATATTTAGACAGACATGTAAGCTATCAGATGCTAATTATCAACAATCATGTAACAGTCCAAAGTAATAACAAAATTAACTGCAGTAAATTAGATCATTACCGGTCCAGAAGGTGTAGGTACAGGGTTAGGGAATAGTGAGGCCAAATCAATCTGAGGGGGAGGAGCATTGGGGCTTCCCTGCCTCATATACTAAAAAACATTGTGATACAGTTAGTAACTATGACTGGGATATAAATAGTGCATACAAATTTATACAACCATTATTGCTGATATGGAAAGATTAGTAACCTGGGCCATGTCTTCGTTGAACTTGGCAAATGCATTGTAAAAAGATTGGCGTTCCTGTTGGCGCTGTCTTTTGACATCTTGAACCTCCTGCTCCAGTTCCCTTTCCCTACGATTGGAACTCTGGGACTGAGAAGGAAGAGCATTAGTGGAGAATTGCACTTCCGAGCTGTCAATGGCACCATCTGCTATTGCAAACTTCCCATGTGGCTTCCGTCCGGTGCACTTATACATAACCTGTGGGTCTAGAGGAACCTTCACCCATTGAATATTTTCACCATGAGCCTCCTTCATTCCATCACGATAATTATCCTAACACATAGAAAATGTTATATTTTTATGAATGTAAAGATGGTCTAAACACAGTAAAGTCATCTTATATGCATGGGCATGATCGAATGTTATATGTTGATAAAGGAAAAGATGGTTTGAACACAACAAAGTTAATTATTTCATACCAAATGTTCTTGGGCACGACCATTCGCAAGTGGAGGCAGCTCATTGCCGTCGCCTTCTGCCACTGCTTGTTTAGATGCTCCCATGTGCACAGCAAAACCCTCAATTAAGCTAAATGGCCTTCCATATTTCACCTCCTATGAAATACATGGGTGCTATGATTTGAAAAGGATTGACATATGTTTAAAGAAAAACTGTCTGAGAACTAAAGTTAAAGTGTACCAAGCATTGTTGCGTGTGTGTCACTGAGCTTGATCCCCCACAGTTCACACTTTCAGGTCTAGAAAGACGTGCAGCCCTCTTCATAGCACTCATGTTTTTGAAGTCCTGTGATCCCCACCAAATACTTAATTCATTCCAAGCATCAATATTAACCCAGCTAAAAGGCACCAGACGGTACTCATGTGCATCCAAATGAATCAACTTTGCATCTTCAAATTCAGTGATTTCACGCATGATCTCTGTTTTGTATGCCATTACTGCATAAATCCTCAAATCGTAGATTTCTTGGGTCACCAACTTTGTACAGCAAGCCTCAAGGGTCTTCATAAATTTTTCCTTACATTCAGGCTCATCATCTGGCCATTTGTATCGTGCCTATCAATAAAGAAAATATTTGACATCTGTTAAACCTGATGATTAATGTGGTGCACAGTGATTTAAGAAATTAGAACTCGTGAAGCATTACCAGGAAATCAGATCTAACCCTATCAGCACAGGTATTATCTTGTGGTCCTTTCATACACCAGTGCCGCCATTTTGTTGCAGCGACATTTTTTGGTGGCCTTTCTATGGTGTCATACACAATCTGAGGGTAGTGATGCTTCAGCAAGGCACCTAGAATAGTGCTAGGAACACGATCTTTCTTGCTGAAGTTTTGCATCCGCCAATTTCTACATCAAGGGGCAATGTCAGAAACATAGTGTTTCAAACTAACAGTACCAACCCAACTGGCCTCTAACTCTGCTTGCAAAAATCTAAAACAAAATCATGGGAATACTAATGTATGCATTTAATATTGATAGTATATGAACTATATTTTCAAAGAATTGTTTTACTTGTGAGAAATGAGCTGGCAATGAATCCCACATATTAAACTTACGAACCAAGCTTGAAACATCAATAGTCATCCAAAATAATGTAAATAAATAGCAAGAAAAATATTCATCTTCCCTACATGCTTACCTATCACCAGAAGGTATCAACACGGTCTTGGCAGCATGAGTTGTTGGTGCTGGTGGGATCGTGTTTGGACCACGGGCCGTTCTATTGCGTCCTGTATTCTCCTGGGCATTTGAGCCCATCTGTACAGAGTCGTTTCCATCTTCGTCGCAAGGTAGCTGCTCTGCAACACCTCGCCTCTTGCGAGAAGCTCGAATCGCCTCCCAAATATCTCTGGCACATGTCCTGGAAAATAAGAATCAGAAACAGAGCACACACATTCCCATTACAAAATATGAAGCTACACAAAATATTTTTACTGCAGTACAATCATGAAAGCTAGGGAAAATGTCATTTATTATCACAGAAATATCTTTCTATCTTAGAACAGTAACATCAAAAATCATCAGGATCATCATATAAATCCTCTTGATCAGAATCATCTGGTGCATCGTCCATTTCATAATAGGTATCATTTGGAGGAGGCTCATTTGACTCAGTTGTATCAATAGTGTGTTGTTTGTTCAAAAGATCAATATCAGATTGATCATGCACTAAATCAGCATCAGTAACTGTAGCCATTAGATCAAAATCAGCGGCAAGATCAATGACAAGATTCCCATTGCCAATATCCTCTTGATAAAACATTGAACTAGGAGCTTCATCATCATCATCATCACCAATCTGACCAACTATGGGTGCTTCCAGATCACCACGCTTTGGAACATGGTGTACAACGGACCAATTTTTCAGATCACCAGTTTGGCATGGATATGGAGTGTAGTATACTTGTTTGCATTGGTGAGGAAGAACAAAAGGCTCATAACCAGGGAGCTTGGTGCTTGGGTTGACCTCAATTAATCCAATGTTAGGGGATTTCCGAATCCCATTTATTGGATGAAACCACCGGCACTGGAATAAAACTAGTTTAAATTGCTGGGAACCCTCAAAAGTAATCTCAATAATATCTTCAATAACACCATAATAGTCTATAGTGCTATTATCTTCAGTGCAGGAGAGGAATACACCACTATTTGTCGTTGTTAAAGTTGGCCGTGATTTTTCATATTTTTCAGAACGAAACCTAAAGTTATTGACATCATATCCAGTTAAGCAAGACACACGGGTACGACAACCATGAGATATTTGAACCAAATCCTTGTGGACACCTCCTTCCTTTAAGCACTACAAACACCAAATGTATAACTAATTAGATTAGCATGAAAATAAATTCTTTCCCCTGGAATTAATAAGAACTTACCAAATCTCTAAACCATTCGAACAAGTTCAGGCGGCCTCTACCAGCACCAAATTTTCGAGTTTTATCAATTTGCTGTTGTGTTGCTCGGTGGAAATTCCTACATTCTGCTTTGTCAAATCTCCTAAACAGTATACAATTTTTTTAGAGTTTGGAAAGGTAAGAGAAAATTCTAATTGTGCAAGAAAGGTTACTCACATCACATAATCATCCATCTCTAGAGTGTTGGTGTAAATGTAAATCATAACTGCATGATACTCATCTCTCGTAAGCACTTTTATCCCGCGCTTCCCATGAAGACGACCTGGTACTTGAAATGTGCTGATACTACAACAACTGTTATGGATCTCGTATCCATCATTGTACCTAGGCCTTTTGATTCGACTCGATGGTGCGTCACGTTTAAAATATAGGCTAACAATATTTGAAATTTCCTCCAGTATGGAAGCCTCAACAATGCACCCTTCAACACGTGCTTTATTTTTAACCATTTTTTTAAGATTCTTCATTAACCTGTGGCATCAGACCGTATAATGTTAAAAAAATTATGATTAACATAAATAATGTATAAACTATTGTTACTCCACCTTTCAAATGGGTACATCCATCTATATTGCACCGGACCACCAACTCTTGCCTCATATGGTAAGTGGATCATGAGATGTTGCATTGAATTAAAAAAACCCGGTGGGAAGATCTTCTCCAGCTTGCATATAAGGGCAGGAATGCTCTCTTCTAGCTTTTTTACGTTCTCTATTTCTAGTTCCTTGGAGCAAAGTTGTCTATAAAAGAAACTAAGCTCTGCTAGTGCAAGCCACACATTATCATCAAGAAATCCACGGAAGGCTACAGGTAACAGGCGTTCCATGAAAATATGGTAGTCATGACTTTTCAATCCTGTGATCTTTAGCTCAGACAAATTTACACCCCTCCTAATATTTGCAGCATACATGTCTGGAAATTTCAAACCCTTAAGCCACTGTAAAACTTCAACTTTTTGCTGTCGACTAAGGCAAAACGACGCCCTTGGTCTTTCCCATCTACCATTTGCCTTCTGACGCACATGATATTGTGGTCTGTCACAAATTGAAGCTAGATCTAACCTTGCCTTGACATTATCCTTTGTTTTGTTGGACATGTCCATGCATGTGACCATTACTGCTTCACCCATGTTTTTCTCATTATGCATTACATCAATGTTGTGGCGAATGAGAAGTTTCTCAAAATATGGTAATTGCCACAATCCTGAGATGTGTGTCCAGTTGTGTGTCTTCCCAAATCCTTCAAATGCATTAGTCCCTTTACCTTGATTAGGAATCAAAGCCTTCACTTGCTGGTGGATTTGTTCCCCAGTCAAGCGCTGTGGTATAGGACTGCGCACTTGAGTTCGCTTTCGGAAAGCTTTCAAACTTTTTCTAAAAGAATGGTCCATAGGAAGAAACTGCCTATGGCAGTCGAACCAACAATATTTGTAGCCATTAACTAGCCAAAAAGCACTGACTGTGCCTAAGCACACTGGACATGCAAACTTTCCATGAGTGCTATGTCCAGAGACCATACCTAGTGCAGGAAAATCATGTATAGAGTAAAAGTAGCATGCTCTAAGATTAAAAGTACTCCTGACTGATCTATCATAAACTTGCACACCATGGTCCCACAGTAATTTCAAATCATCATATAAGGGCTCCATGTAGACATCCCAGTTTTTTCCAGGGTCTTGTGGACCAGGTATTACTAGTGTCAAAAATATGTTTTCTTTTTTCATGCACATCGATGGAGGAAGGTTGTAGGGCACCATAAATACTGGCCAGCATGAATAAGGTGCAGCACTAAAGCTAAAAGGAGTAAAACCATCTGTACATAGACCCAAACGAACATTCCTAGGCTCTTTTGCAAATTCAGGAAACTCCTTGTCAAAGTGTATCCAGGCCTCACCATCTGATGGATGCATCATAACTCCCGGTTTATCACTATGAGTTTCCTTATGTGACCCCATATACTTTGCGATCTCCTCTGACATGAATAATCTTTTCAGCCTTGGAATGATTGACAGGTATCTTAGCACCTTGCGTGCAACTGGCTTCAAGTGTTTGTTTAAGCCACTAGAATCTCTCTGATGGTATCTGGGTTCTTTGCATTTGTCACAAATTGTTTTATCCTTGTGTAGTTTACGAAACAACATACATCCATTGTAACATGCATCTATCTTCTCATATGGCATGCCCAGACTACTCAGCATTTTCTTTGATTCACTAAAGTTTTTTGGAATTACTGAATTTTCTGGAAGGAGGTCACAAATCAACTTCATCAATGTATTATAACCAGCTGCAGAAACATTAAATTCAGACTTGAAATTTATCAAACGGGTTACTGCAGAGAGGGTTGTTTCTTTAGTGTGGTCATGGACAGGTTTTTCGGAGGCTTCCAACATCTTGTAAATTTCTTCAGCTTCATTCATAGCTTCTTCAGCTAGGTTAGAATCAGCAAAATCATGTAGCATATCATTTAGATGGTCCCTATCATCAATCTCTTCATCAGAGCAGACTGGGACAGTCTCCCCATGGTATGTCTAGACAAAGTAATTTGGTACAAAACCATTCTTGACTATATGATGTGAAAGGTTGAATTCATCTTGCTTCTTAAAGTTACCACACTTATTGCATGGACAATGCACTCCTTCACTACGAGCATTTGAACGAGAAAAGGCAAGATTCACAAATTCTTGTGCTTTTTTGCACCAATTTGCAGTAGGACCATTAGCACTCCAGTCATCATACATCCACCTACGATCCCTGCTCATTGGTGCTTCTGTTATTTGCAAATCATATTTTTCGATGAAATTCATTCTAACTAATGCCCAACTCTTCTTTATGTCAAATAATTGTAAAATTACCACAACTAGCAATGGTTATTATGACTTTCAAACAAGCAACTAATTGATCACAGTATTGGAATATCACCTTAATAAAAATTCAAAGGGAGCAATTAAGCTCAAGTAAAGTACAATTACGTAACAGTGGGAAAGAAACCCAAACTCCATTCCAGTCAGAATGCCATTAGAATGTAAAAGCTATGCACATGTCAAATTCGTAATGATAGAAAGGCAATTATACAAATGTAGCAGGTGTACTCACATCATGTGCAGTGACCTTGGAGTGATGAAATGCGGCAATGGGGTCACCAGTAGGTACGTGCAGTGATATCTAGCAATATTTAACAGTAAAAAGTTACAAACAATGGATTATGGAGGCATATGTCATACATAGATTACTTTATTGTCAGGTGTAAAATTCTAATGAATAATGAAGGAAATAAAAATTCTCACAAACATAAATAAAACGCCTTGTGTATAAAGCACAAGGTCAAACAGATCTACCGCTAGAACACAAACTGACAAACATGTATAGAGCTGTTCATGTTTATTGCACAATAGGAGAGACCTCACTGGTGAGATTTCCATGTTTTTTACACCCACACTTAACAGATAGATTCCATTTACGGAATTCGCAACAACAACTCACCAAATGACCAAGAAGATAACGATTACTTAAGAAACACACTGTACCTGAACTTCAATTTGCGTCTGCGGGTGATGGTCAGTCAGGGCCGTGCGAAGTGCCACCTTGCAATCAACGAAAAAAGGTTGAAGATTGGACGAGGTGGCTACCAATACAATCATCGGCCAAAATCAGGGGTTGGGAAGATGGGAGTTACGGTCCTAATCAACCCTTACCTCGAGGCCTGGAGGGGCGGCTCAGGGAGGATGGAGGCAGACGGAAATTTTTCCTTCTCATATAAGGGGGAACGGCCTGAATCAGGCCCTAAACCCTCGGTGCACGTCTTAGATGAGGGTCAGAGGGAAACGAGATATTTTTTTTTGGCGGGGAATAAAAGAAATTGGCGCTCCATTGCCCCGCCATCGCTGGCTATTCGCGCCATCCACAAGGACTTTGGGTGTGGTTTTGCAGTCAGATCTTCTATATCCTCTTCCTTTTGTCTCTCGAAGTCGTCTATGGGCCCATACGCAGATAGGTAAAAATACACAAGTAACAAAGCAATGGAATATTATATTGTACCTAAATATATCTCAGAAATCTGGTTTCCACGTCTAATAAGTATATACAAGTTAAAACATGGGAACACGCTCAAGTAAACTTACCACAAAATTCATAGGCCCCAAAATTGGCACATTAATTATTTGCACAATATATTTAAATTCAATAGGTACTATATTTTTAGAATATAAACACATAAGCCACCATCACAATGCATAATCACCCATGCATATGAATGTCGTCTAAACAAGATTGGAGTACGACATCACTATTAATAGCTCAAGTCAGCTCGTTAGGCTTCCAAACTAGCCCTGTTCGCTTGGGATTATCATCCTAGCCGAACGGATTATTCTCTTCACATAATACCATTAAATCAGTTCAACGGATTATTCTCCTCTCATACTTTCCAGCCCAGCGAAACGAACAGGGCACCTGCTCTACAGCTTAGACCTCTATATTAGGCCTTTAGCCTTCTAGCTAGTTGCCTCGTGAGCAACTCGTGAGCTAGCTGGTTAACAAAACGAGCATGAAACCATTGTTAAAAAATCAACCGAGCAAAGCTAAGCCACCTCGTGAGTTTCTAACTTGACGTCCAGCCCTAGTTGCTACCGTCACCGAGGTCCACTGCCGCCAAAGTGGGGAGCACGAAGTAACTAGGGGGCGGAATAGGAATTTTCATTTTCGTTTTCGATCGATGTCGAAACTAACAAAATCACGATTTCATGAAATTTCATAATTTTTCATCAAATGTTTTGTTAAATTTGAAAATTTTAGATATTTCAAGCTGTCAATAAACTTATAGCTAGTACATATTGACAACTTTGGGTGATATCGTAGTGGTTTGTCTTCGATATATCTTGCGAACAAGCAGCTCTTGTATGGAACCCCAGCTTGGTAGCATGCCTTGTTTTATTTTTAAATTTGTTACAATGAGTGGACCCCACTGCCTTGTTTTATTTTTAAATTTATTTCAATGGGTGGACCCCGCTTGTCAGTAAGAGAAAAAAATTAAAAGAAAACATCACAGAGCTAGGAGTCGAACCTTGTACCTTCTTCTAGAGCACAAGATAACAATTGGACCACCACACTACAACTACATATACTACTTTTGGGCATTTATCGGACTCATATAATGGTAGAATAAATCATATTATTTCCGAAATTTTCACAGAAACTTGGACGAAATTTGGAAGTTTACGGATGACCCTTGGCCCATCAATGTTAATTTCCGCTTCGTCCAGGAAGCAATAGTTAAGATTTAGAGTTTGTAAAAAATAATCGTGCCTATTTTATTATATTATTGTAGCCGAGTTAGGTGAAGCCGTCGAATTGGATCGAGTTGCTGCTGAGGTGGGCCAAGCAAAGACAAATAGCGATTGTTCCGTGGATCCTCGTTTTTTTACGGGGGCAAACCTTCCCATTCATAGTTTGATGATGACGAGTATGCCATGATAATAAAATCATTCAAATTATCTTCTTACAGTTTCCTTGGGTAGCTACTAGCTACCAATAGTTATAACAGTCAAATAAACTAGTACGATTCACGTATCAACAAAATGGATATGGTTTGGTGGTGGAGACTCAAACCTTTGAAGTTGAAGGGTTTGTGTTCGAACATCCTTTCCCCCTCAGTGGGCCAAGAAATTTATACTTTTTTTAGTACCATCATTTTTTATTATTATGTTATAAGAGCGAACCTTGTCTCTAGTGTCAGGAAACACTTTTTTTTTAATTTTATTATGCTAATCATTTTTGTATGTCAAGAGCGAACACATGCTTTTAACGTAACAGGGATTGCAATTTCAGATACGTATCCATATTATATTTAAATTTGTATACTGCTGATCCACAAAGATAATCAATGTAATACGTTTATTTTTAAGTTAATTAATTTTCAAGACAGGTGTTGAGGCCAACTTGAAACAGACAAGGATCACGCACGGCATCATGCAACTGCAACAGGCCTATCAGTAATGATCTAGAGATAATCAATGTATAAAGTACATTTACTTTTAATTTAATTAATTTTCAAGAAAGGTGTTGAGGCCAACTAGAAACATATAAAGATCACGCACGGCAGCATTCAACTACAACAGGCCTGTCAGTTGTGAGAAAATGATACACCAAGAGCATTGTCGCAGGACAACTTACAGGGGCACGTGGCAGCCAAAGCACCACAGAACCGACAGGGCAGTCAAATGTAATAACATCAACTACGATAGCCCTGTCCGTGGTATTATACATGAGAGGCCTGTTGACCATCGTTTTTTTATCCGTGATAACACTGTTGCATACTAGTGTGGCTCTCGTAGAAAATCGCAGCTGCTGTATTGCTGGGCATATGTGGAAGGTTTTCAAGTTGGAACGGCATCGTTGCGAGTTTGTTTGTGCATTTTTGGCATTTTTGGCCTTGGTCATCTGCCAGGGGCGGTTTAACCGCCCCTGTGCTGAGTGCACATGGTTTGTGGAGATTTGAGCCATTTTCGAGTGTTTTTCGCACGCACATGTTCACTTCTTCAGGGGGAGTTGCATCTTTGCAGGGGGAGTGCTTTGAGAGTACTGAAAAGTGAATTGGAAATTTGTGATTTGTGCTTTGTGCTTTTGCTCTTTTGCCGATGGTGTTGAGCCCTTTCGCTTCTTCTTGAAGGGTCGGCGTTTCTGGAGCTTTCTCTTGCGAAGTGACTTTGTTCTCAGCTTGTTCTTGCTTTTAGTCACTTGCTTGAGTCTTGTTTTCGATTTCTTTTATATTTTCTTCATATCATTGGTTACTATGTGTGTGTTGTCAATGCACTCATCAAGGGGGAGATTGAGGACCCGGTATGTCCGAGGACCGGTGGATGGTCGCTTCCCGGTGTGATGAGTGATTGACAACGTGGTGTGGATTGACGTTTCCCTTGGCTCAAGTATTGCAGGTGTAGAATGCGGCTTGGTTGCATTGGTGTAGGTGAAGAACAGGCGCGAAAGGTCTTAGCCATGGCGGCCTCCGAGGAGCGGAGAGACAAGTAGGCTTGGTTCGAGGGACCCGGTGGCCGGTGGATCAAGTGCGGTTCACATGCTGGCAAGAACGAGCAAGGGGACGTGGTTCCGGTGCGAGGTAGCGGCTCACAACCGAAGCTCGTACGCGGACGAGAAGCCGGCACAAGGTGGCGGCTAACAACCGAAGTTTGCGCGCGGGGTTTGGTGATTTGGCCACAAAATCATCGGTGGACGGTTTCCCTTGGTTTGGGCCTCAAAACCAAGGACCGAGGACTCGACGAGGCGAGATTGGGCAGCTGGGCTGAGGTGACCAGCCAGGGGCGGTTTAACCGCCTCCCCCTGGGCCGGCCCAAAAACGGCGTCGAGGAGCTTCGATCCGGAGGACACGCGGCGTGACTGCAAGGCTTGCGTCGGAGGGAAGCTAGCTTGCAGTGGAAGGTGCCCGAGCCGGAAAATATCTGAAGAACCAAATGTCAAATTTGCCCCTGAGGGGTATGTATCACTTAGGGGTAGTTTAGTCTTTAGAGCACCACCACTTGGACTACTAATAGCCCCTCCCAGGGCTGGTGGCTGCCATCTCTTTGGTTATCTCTCTAGTTATCTCTTTAGTTTTTCCTTTGAACTAGTTTTCCCCTTCATCCCCTCCACCTAGAAATACTTCGAATCTTTCCTAGTTTTGTATAGGTGAATTCATGGTTATGTGATGGAGTTTGTGCTGCTCATCGTTGTGCCATGATTTGATTTCCCGAGCTCCCTTTCCTTTTTCTATTTTCGTGGGTATTTTCGGAGCTATTTTTGGGGGATTTTCGTTCTTCTCTTTCTAGGGCGTTTTCTCTCGGATTTCTTTGGGGGATTCACGTATGAGTGCCTTGTGCCTCTTTTGCTGGTGATCCTTTGCCCCCAAACGCCGAGAATCGCTTTGGATTTGAGATTTTCGGGATGAACTCGAGGTCATGGTGTTCATCACGAGATCTGAGATTCCGGGAGTTGTACTGAGTTAGAGGCCGAGATCTTTTGGGAAAACACTCCACTGGAGGTCTAGATCATGTGACCAAAATCTTGCCTCAAGAGCTCAAGCGGTTTGGGAGATCCACTTCTGGTTTGACTTTTTCTCGAGCTTCCCAGGCCTGGGCGGTTTAACTGCCCCCCTGACCCGGTTTAACCGCCCCCCTGGGTGTGTTGGATCGAGTCTTGTTTCGGGTCGTTTTGTGTTCGTTTCGATCGATTCAAGTTCTGCTGTGTGTTTCTTGTTCCTAGGGTCAGTAGCTTGACAGTGGCTACGTGATCTTGGCAAGATTGTTCTCGGAGGTTTCGGAATTGATTTGGGAAAATAGCCGGATCGGTTGGAAAGAATTTTTATCGGCTCCCATTCACTCCCCCCCTCTCTGGTCGCCGTGTCGGTCCTTTAACCTGAAAACCGAAGCCGGCAAAGGGTAGTACTCAGAGTAAGATCTTCTATAATTGCAATGCATATGCACATATTAGAAAATTGTCGTGGATGTATATGCTGGTTTCTCCATCAAATTTTAAAGCAATCTGCTCCCACCTAGAAATATCATAGGCTAGCACAAAGATGGCGCGGCAACGCCGCGCCCCTAAGTTTCTATTGAAGCATTTAGTCTTGTTTTGATAATTACAATCTTTCGATAGTTTATTTATAATCGCAGTTCCGTTTTCAGCGTTCCTTGTGTCTTGCGTTCGTAGCAACGAGCTCCTTCGTTTAGTACGCTCTTTTAAAGCTTGTATTTAGATTGGTATATTGTTCTTAGTTATCTTTGTTTGTTTGATATAGAATGTTGGCTTTTTTTGGATGATTGCTACGAGTAGAAGGAATGTGGTTCGAGAGCTCGAAGATGTTGAAGAATATTCTGAGCAGCTATTCTCTGGATTTAAGGCAAGAGTGTCCTTGTTATTCTATCCCAATAATTTAATTAATCACCTTTGCATATGCTTGCATTTAATTTGATGGGTCCTATTAAGGTTTGCCTAGTCATTCATGATTATTCCTTGTCTGTCTGGTTTATCTTTATGTTGGGTAGCTATGCTATTTGCTCTACTTGGGTTATGGTGGTTCTAATGAACATTAATTGTAAACATGCTTTACTTTATGCTATACCTCTGGTTAATACAAGATCATTTGATTTAATCGGAACATGGAGAACCACCCGGGAAAACAGTATAACCATAAGACTAATGGGCTCTGGTCTTGGCTAAATAATTAGAGACTCTAGTTTGTGATAGCATTACCCGAAAGGGCAAGAGGGGGAGACTGTAGTTGGTGTATAACCCGGCCCCTATTTGGGAGGAAGCCTTTGCTAGGGTGTGCCCATTGGAGAGGTTTATACATCACGCTGATCATGAATGCTTAGCGAGCTATCCTTACTAGGGAATCTTTGTAAAGGCCTTGTAGCGTCCCTATGCAATCACACCTCGGTAGTGTGATATGTGCCTGTGTGGTGCCGCATGGTTGGGTTTAAAGTTCTATTGAACTTTTATTCCACTTATGGTGAAAGTGTACAAACTCTGCAGAGTGTAAAACTGTTATAACAGCCGTGCTCACGGTCAAGAGCGGCCTGGACACTCACATGATAATCAAACTTGAAGATGGACTTACATCGTGGTTCTGGTTGTGCCATATGCTTATGGTGTGTTAATGTTAATGTGGCCTTTGGTACATACTTATATCTTAGTAAATATGTGCTAACTAAAAGATTGACCAACTAAAGTTTGCTTATCGCTTTAAACCCTCAGCCTTTCCTTGAATCAGCCTTTGCATTCAAATTTTCCCTACACTTGCTGAGTACGACAAGTGCTCACCCTTGCTATAAACAATGTTGCTCAGAAGAAGTAAGTTGCTTTGAAGTTGATGAAGATGTTGCTGAGTTCTAGGCAGACGCAACCCCCAGTCGTCTGCTTGTGGAGTTGGAACCTCCGTTTCCAGGATTAAGCCGTGTAATACTCTGATAGTCCCTTTATTTATTTTCTTTTACGTGTTACTGTCTCTATTATTCACTTTTTGTTCGCCATATGTGTGAAACTTGATCCTGACATACATACGGTGTGCACTCGGTTTTGTTTTTCAGAACCGGGTGTGAATGTCTTGTGGTTTCCTCCGGAACGGTGAGGCGACGCGATCGGTGGTCGTGCGGCACCGGTGAGCACACGGGGTGTAACATCCTGCAATTTTGCAGTCTGTTACTTGTATGAAAAATCAGAATTTCAAAATTTTTTGATTGAATTGTTGTGAGCCATGAAATAATTTACAACTTAAGTTAAATGCTCTCTCGAAATTCCTAGTAATTAAATCGTGCATAAAATATTTTTCATGACAATGCATGTGTGATTTGGACTTTATCCGGAATTGTTGAATTCCATTTGAATTTGTTTGTATTTGTTGAGTGTAGTTTATATTTGAAAACTTCTTTCAAATATAAACTAGCAACCTAACTAACCCCTAACTTCTAACTAGGTTCAGCCAACCGAAACCTAAGTCTAATCCTGCCCCTTCAACTCCTAGCCCGGCCTATCCTCCTAACCCACCTAGCCCGCTAACCGGCCCGACGGCCTTCTAACCTAACCAGGCCGCTCGGCCCAAAACCTTTCGCTCGGCCCGCTCCCCTCCAACCCAGCTCTCCACCACACTCCCCTCTCTTTTCTCGCAGATGCCTGGGCCCCACTCACAGCTTTCCCCTCCCCTCTCTCACCCATCGCTCTCTGCTTTCCCTCTCCTCGATCGCAAAGCAGAGCTGCCAGCGCCGCGCCGTGCCGCTCCCGCCTGCCGCCGCCCCCGCGTCGCGACAGGAGGAGCATCCCGCCTTGACCCCGCCGCGCGCCCCTTGACCAAAACCCTAACCCGGCCGCCCTTCTAGAAGCTCCCCTTGAGGATTTTCCCGTCCTACCCCTCGGCGTCGGTGCCTGGCCCGCACGTCGAGCTGCTCCAGCCGCGCCAACCCTAGCGCCCGCGCCCTTGATCGGCTGCCGCGTGTCCTAGGGCCCTCTCTCCGCACACCCCAGCCGTCCACGCCGCGCCCTGCCTCTCGTGCCTTTCGCCGCGACCATAAAACCGAAGCAGCCGCCTCTGCCTCACCCAAGCCACCGCCTTGGGGTTTCCCTCAAGCCGCGCCGCCACCAGGAGGAGAAGGAGGAGCGAAGGGAAGAGGAGAAGAAGGGAGAGCCGTCGCCTCTGCTTCCTCACCATGAAGACCGAAGTGCCGCCATGCCCCATCGACGCCGCTCGTGGGGGAGAAAGGAGGAGCCACCGCCCGTGCCGCGCACGTCGACACCAGGACAAGGAGGAACCCGACGCCGCCAGGAGGGAAGCCGGCACCACGAGCCGGAGCGCGCCGCCGGAGCCAGAGTAGGAGCGACGCCGCCTCGGCCCCGGGAGCAAGAAGACATATCCTGTCACGGCTCTTCTTCCACTACGCTGCGTCAACCTACTCTTCCCCGAGCCAAGCCAACCCTGACGGACTCGTGAGCCTCTCCCTCTCGATCTTGGCCTTCTCTGTTTCCGCCGCCGTGAACGCTAGGCCGGCCGTGCCAGTCCCAGCACAGACACATTGCGACTCAGGGGTACCTGGACATCGCGTGCGCGTGCTTCTCATCTTGGGGCCTTTGCGCCTGCCTTTCTCCCTAGGGACCAACAAAGACATCACCTTGAGCCATCGCCGCCACCGCCGTGCCCTGCCCACCACCGCCGGTGACCCAAACCCCAACCAAGCAGCCAACTTTGGATGCCTGTGGTTTGGCCTTCGTGCCAAACATGTCCTCGTGCAGGACCCCGTCGAACCGAACCCTCACCGAGCCTTGAAACTGCCACGCGCGACGAACGCCGCTCTGCGGCATTTCGTCGAGCGCTCCCCGAGCGCCGGACCTCCCACCTTAACCTAGCCGTAGCCTACACTAGGAGCCCAAGGCCTTGACTTGTTCATCTTAAACGTGCGTCCCGCATCCCGTGGCGCCGATTCGTGCTCTTGTCGCCGAAGTTAGTTGTGGTCAGAGCAGCGCCGGTGCTGCCTCCGCCACCGCGAGCGCGCTCCGCCACCAGAACCTCGGTCGAGCACCTTGCGGGCAGCCACACGATCTGGCCACGCCGCTCCTTAGCCACACCTGATCCCGACGCAGCCACAACCGATCCCGTGCACCCGGTCCTCATGGACCGCAGGCTTGGTCCGCGGTGGACCGCGTCCACCAACTCGCGCGCCCCCGCGTGGCCACGCGTCGCCTCCCCGCACGGAGCCACACTACTGGCCACGCTGCCGCCTGCCACATCCAGATCCCATGCGCCCGCTGACGTCAGCAATGACGCCAGCCGGCCGCCGGCCCCTTTATCAGCCGAGGCCCCTGCACTTTTGCAGTTAGGCCCTCATGCTTTCCTGTATTTACGGATGAGCCCTTCCACCACTGCACTTTTGCAGTTTAGCCCTGGCCGGCCTTTTTATAGCTTAACCCCCGGCTCTTTCATATCCAAGTCCCGGGTGTATACCAGAATCGCAACCATACCCTTCCACCTTGGCTGTTTTGCATCCGGGCCCTTGTAGTTTTAACAAAAGGGAATATTCTTTTATAAATCCTTTTTCTTAATAACTAAAATGGGTTAAACCTTAGAAAATCCATATCTTTTCCGTCTTAGCTCTGAATGACGCGAAACCGCGTTAGGTTCCTAAAACCGACCCCATCGTCTCAGACCTAGCCGAGTGGCATCCGCGTCTTAGTCACGCGACCGCCACGCAAGCCAACCCGACCTACCGACGCCCGACACGTGACGCTGCCTCAGTGCCAAGTCCGCTGCCACGTGGCTAACTTGTTAGTGACCCATCAGACTGTGGGCCCGCTAGCGGAACCCACTGACTGACAGCTCGGACCCAGCTGACCGATGGGGCCCGCATGTTGACATGTAGAACCCGATAGCCTTTAACCCGTCAGTCTTGGCCCGTTGACCATAGTTTGACCTATTAACCATGACTTTGACCCATTGACAATGACCCAGACCTTTTGACCGTTGATCTAGTCACGTTTGACCCAGTCAACGATGGCATCATCAGAGGCCGTGATGATGTCATCAACCCCAGACCGTTGCCTCTGCCTGCGCGACTCACGGTTTAACCCTGAGCCGACATTTGACACCCTCGGAGCTGCTAACTTGTGACTAACTTTTATTCCTTTTTCCGGAATGAATTATAAATCTTGAAAATGGATATAAACTTCAGAAAATCATAATAAATCAACTGTAGCGTAGAAAAATATGAATCCAATTTCAGTATTTTTCTAAAATCATGACGAACACGATAGAATAGAGTTTGCTTCCATTTGGCATTCTATTGGTTCTCATTTGGAGTTCATTGCTAGTAGTTATCGGTATTTATTTATATACATCCATATATTAGGATCCTCGGAGGACCCTGACTACTTCGACTACTTCGACGACGTCGACTACGCTGAAGTGAAGAGATAAAGAACCTTGCTCCAGGTTCACGCCCATCCTGACTCTTTGACCTATTAGGCATTGCTGAGTAGAGTGCTAGCGCTTTGCTTATTATATGATGATGATGATTGAACCATGCATAGCATGTTTATTATCCTGATTCCTTGATTGCCTACTACACTTATATCTGATTGCTATGCTGCTGCTTGCATGTGTGTGGGATAATGTGGATTAGTATTCTTGGCGTGTGTGGGGATAAAACTGGCAGGAGAAGGTGTTTTTGGGAAACTTGGAGGGGGCAAGCATTTTATAACAACTCGATCTTTGATCGAGGTGCCGGGAGACCCCTGCTCTCGAGGGGGTCCCACACCGTACTTGTGGCGGGTACACAGATGGATAGGAGCACAGGAGTTGGCGGCATTACCAATAGTGGGTATTGCGACTGCGTTCTTCTGTGGGGGATATGCCTTTTGGACGATGACGCTCGCCCCGGTCTGAAACTGAGTTGGGTAACCACTCTTTGGGCCCCAATGAACGGGTTCCAGCCAGCCTATGTAGCGCGATGCCCGGATTGCGAGAAGATCAGGTGGATGGTGTACGGGAATGGGAGAGACTGTTTCCCCGAAGGACTATGGCACCGTCTGGCCCGCGAGGGAGAGTTCATCACAGCTTCCAAAGCATTGGATTGCGATCCGATGGATCAAGACAGGAAGGACAGGCGGGCATCGTTGCGGTTAGGGTCTGTGCTGTGGGTTGCGTCTCGAGATGGCCGTACACCATCTCGCAACCCGAGTGTGTTGACGGTCGTTATTATACGATTTTACCGCCAACATTTCTCCGAATTTCATGCTCATATAGTGATAATCATGCTAATATCATTTATACTAATGAGTTCCATATGTTTTGGATGATTTGTGAGTGCAAGAGCATACAGAAGAAAAGAGAGCAAATATGGAGCCAAACCCAGGCCGGCCGGCCTAGCATAGGACGACCGGCCTCCTAACCCCTCATTTGGCCACGTCATTGATCCAGGGGACAACTAACACATCAACAAACACCCTGAGACATGAGATCAATGTTGGTTTGATCTAAGGACCCGAAAGGCCTAAGGCATGGATTGAAGGGTCCATCTACCTAGGATTCTCGGACGGCTTCAAATCAACGCAACCAAAACCGCCTCAAAGGACAACATGCAACCGTTGATGAGCGAGTTAGTGCAACGGAGGGCCGAGAGGAGCCAGGGCTAGGCCGAACAGCCTCCCCTAGGCCGGCCGGCCTACAACTGTCACAACCGTCACCAATCCCTCAACTACTGACCTCAGGACATCATCAGGAGCGTCCACAAGAAAGACGGTGCCAGGTGGCGAGAATCCCTGGCCGAACGGCCTAAGTGAGGCCGGCCGGCCCACTTTCGTGGCGGTTACGCCTCCCATTTCATGTGGAAGCTAAGCAAGCATGTGGCTTAACATTTACGCTGGCTTCCATGCTTGGGAGGCTATAAAAGGTGCCCTTCACCCCCACTCAAGATCACGTCGAAATACAAGAGAAGAAGCTCCAAGGCAAAACGCTGCCACTCCTAGCCTTAGAAAATAGGGAGAGAGGCGAGGTTAGAGTTCGGGGGAGGAGCCAGAGGTGTCCGCTCTTCCTCTACTTTGTACCTCGGCGGATGATGCTTATAGAGAAACTGAGGTAGTGATCTTTGACCCACATAAAGAATCCTTGTCCAATACTGAGCAGTACTCACCATAGCTTAGGACGAAGTTCCCATTCATTCAAACCCAGGGTTGGACTGAGCAACCTAAGAAGGATTCACCATCGCATAACCCGGATTTCCAATTCTCAAAGAACAAATTCGGATCCTCTAGGGAGGATTCACCACCCCTTAATCCGGAGATTCAATTCTCGGAAGATGAATTTGAATTTTCCGATGAGGAGTTCAAAGCTTATGTCTCGTCAAACCCCTCAGAGTTCCAAGAATTACATCAATCTCAAAATCTTTTTTGTGACTCCGAGGAGAATATTTGCCTTCTTGACCCAGAAAAATCAAAGGACTTCCATATCAAAGGAAAAGATACGCCTCAAGAGTAATACAAGCTTAATTTCGAAAACGTTTGCTCTGTCGACACTCCTGAGGTAGCAAATTCCATGTTGGGTTCGGAAGGAAACGATGAGTATGGAGAATTCATCTTTGAAAAATCAAAAGATCCATGTTTTTCTGTGAAAACTCCATCTCCTCCCGCTATTAGTACACACGACGACTCCAACCACTGCCTATCTTATCAAGACGAATTCAAAAGAGTGGTTATGGATGATTTTGTTTATCATAAATATTGCAAATCTCGTCGTGGTTTGTTGGACTAACCTTGCAGCTAAAAGCTTCATGACACATCAAAAATTGGTGATAAGACGGGAACGACATCACCAATGGTGGCTGCAAGAGAATGTTCCCAAGGTCAAGCTTATGACCATAAACAAAGCACTGCCGGGAGATAGCCCGGATGATTAGTATTCATTTCCCTTTTGAATAAAAAGCAAGATCATGTCTTTACGATAAAGTTGTCCTTCGGGTATTTTTGGTTGCTAATCATTTCAGGTAGAGATTAAGAAGAATGATGGATAAGTGCAGCCAAAGAGCATGAGAGCTACATCAACTACAACACCTTAGTACGTCTTGGTGAGGGAACATTATGAAGGGAAGCTTGAACTCCACACACTTGATTTGTGTTGCCGAGCAATCCAAACTCCAAGTCTGGGGGAGGTATGTGAGTATCCCAAGTAAAGTTCCTTTCATGCCAAACTTTCTTTGGTTTGGAGATGGTGTTTGTTCGTGCATCCTGCCAAAAAAACACAATAAAACTTGAATAAAGGCTCCCCGGTTGTTGAACTAGTAGAGCCCCTCTTTTGTTTCCACTTTTTGGTTTTGAATAACAGTACCAGCACAAGTACAAGTGTGGGGGAGATCCCTCAAGCTCATCATCAACATACACATTCGAGGCTCCCCACGAAGGTGTCACACAACATCGACTACGCTAACATGACAACAAAAAAAAACGATGGTATTTGCACTCCACCTCTCGCTCCTTAATTCATGAGTTTGATTGAATTTCAATCCCTATCATTAAAATCAATCTCAAGATAAAATAATTCACCCTGCTATGCCTACCCTTCATGTTCCCATGTTTGGCTTGCATATGGTTTATTCCTCGCTTCATCTTGCCACTTGTGAATAAATATTTCTAGGGAACCATGTTCATCTAAGTAGTCGATGTTTGAGATATGGTTTGTCAACATGATCTTCACTCTCATGTTTGAGTGCTTGGGAAATTTATTTGAAAGTTTGAAAACCCTTTGCAAAGCTCCTCTTTGATATGCCAAAGTCCTACCAAAGCCATATGATGTGTTATCTTGAAAACCATGTACACATATGCTACTTGTCATTGCATTGAGCTTTGTCAAATTGTTGCGACCCTTATGAGAATTCTTTTCATGCTTTCATGATCAAGATCACGTACACGTTTATCCCCCTTGCTATACTACTACACTGGAAGTTAGCATTGTATCATTCATCCATCCATTCCACAATATAAATGCTCCATCATGTATGTGCAAGTCTCACTCCTCGGTATTGTTACAAAAGAGACATGGCTATCGAAGAAAAAAAATATATGGACACATGAAGGTCCACGCAAAAAAAAGGAAAATAAAGAAAAAAAGAAAAAAAAGTTGGACACATTAAGGTCCAAGAAAGAAAAAAAATTCTGATAGCCATGTTCGGGGGAGGAGCCGGAGGTGTCCGCTCTTCCTCTACTTTGTACCTCAGCGGATGATGCTTATAGAGAAACTGAGGTAGTGATCTTTGACCCACAAAAAGAATCCTTGTACATTACTGAGCAGTACTCACCATAGCTTAGGACGAAGTTCCCATTCATTCAAACCCAGGGTTGGACTGAGCAACCTAAGAAGGATTCACCATCGCATAACCCGGATTTCCAATTCTCAAAGAACAAATTCGGATCCTCTAGGGAGGATTCACCACCCCTTAATCCGGAGATTCAATTCTCGGAAGATGAATTTGAATTTTCCGATGAGGAGTTCAAAGCTTATGTCTCGTCAAACCCCTCAGAGTTCCAAGAATTACATCAATCTCAAAATCTTTTCTGACTCCGAGGAGAATATTTGCCTTCTTGACCCAGAAAAATCAAAGGACTTCCATATCAAAGGAAAAGATACGCCTCAAGAGTAATACAAGCTCAATTTTGAAAACGTTTGCTCTGTCGACACTCCTGAGGTAGCAAATTCCATGTTGGGTTCGGAAGGAAACGATGAGTATGGAGAATTCATCTTTGAAAAATCAAAAGATCCATGTTTTTATGTGAAAACTCCATCTCCTCCCGCTATTAGTACACACGACGACTCCAACCACTGCCTATCTTATCAAGACGAATTCAAAAGAGTGGTTATGGATGATTTTGTTTATCATAAATATTGCAAATCTCGTCGTGGTTTGTTGGACTAACCTTGCAGCTAAAAGCTTCATGACACATCAAAAATTGGTGATAAGACGGGAACGACATCACCAATGGTGGCTGCAAGAGAATGTTCCCAAGGTCAAGCTTATGACCATAAACAAAGCACTGCCGGGAGATAGCCCGGATGATTAATATTCATTTCCCTTTTGAATAAAAAGCAAGATCATGTCTTTACGATAAAGTTGTCCTTCGGGTATTTTTGGTTGCTAATCATTTCAGGTACCCTCTCTACCCTCCTCCCATTTACCCCTTCTCTACCCTCCGGAGATCATATCACCGACAAGTACCCTCTCTACCCTCCTCCCATTTACCCCTTCTCTTCGTCGTCATCCATATCCACATTTATCCCTTCGGACGAACTAATTAAGGATTAGTACACTTCACGTTTCCCGTGGAAATCGATACTCTGGAATACTCCCGAGTGAAAGCTACATCGGTATCCGTACGCTTGCGGATTTATCTGTGATAGAGCTGAAGTCGACCCTCACGATCCGACTACGACGAGCGAACCCGAAGCGCCAATGCAATTGCTGAACCAACTCCCTGTGGTTACCGACCCTGTTGCAATCGAGATCAAAACTTCCTGTATGCAATCAAAGAACGAACAAGAAAAAGAAGGCGAGCAATCTTAATATCACTCGAAGGTGGAGTTCTGAATCACACGAGGACAGCACGTATTTGTGCGTGTTCGGTGTAGCTAAAGCTAGATATAAAACAAAACTCAAGTGTTCTTGGCGGCGGCTAGGGGTATATGATAGGGGGAGGACGTCCACAGGGGTGCTGGGGTCGTGCTCCAACCCTAGGACGCGTCCCTAATGGACCCAACTTGATACACGGCCCGTGGGCCAAAATAAGGTGTCGCAGCACCTGGACAGAAAAACCTTCGGTCAATGATTTGACGATTGCTACCGCCTCGGGAAAGATATGTACATGAGTCTGGATCCATATGAAAGTAGACTTCATAAGCTTTCCATCAAGTACTTGAACTCCCCAAACGGAGTCCAGATGAAGTCGTGGCGGCCGTTGAAAGTAAGGACTTTCCTGCAGTCCGAATCCAGCGTTTCCAAAACGTGTTGGATTCAATCTCTTTATTTCCTTAGACCAAAAGTGACGTGATAGCCCGGTGTAAAACGTGGGAATACTTTGACTTGGTCCCCAATCGACCTCTTTGGTCCTCCATGCCTTCCAAGTGTGTTTAACACTCTTCACGTATTTCATGTCCTCATCATCCTCCCCTTCTTGACGAAAAGCCGTCCTCGGCGTCAATTGTACTTGAAACCGATCCTGCACAACGCAAAGGAGAACGGGGTTGCGAAAACAAAAGAAACCAAATGTATTGGGAGGAGGAGGGTCACCATGCTTCGAATTGTCAAATGTGTCATCTCGCATAGACATTTCAGCAGGAATGTAGACTTCTGGATCGGACGACACAATATGGTTGTCAACATGATCCTGCACAAGATTAGTACCAACAAAAGACAAAGCAGGCATAGGTAGCAACCAGCAAAACTCTCCTTCTTTGGATTGAACATGTTTCTTTAAAACAAAGCTAGAGAAATTGGATGTGACATGATTATTCTTAATGCAGCTCTCTAACTTATCACATTGTTGTCCAACCAGATTTGAACAAATATAAACTCGATGCACCATATATTCTCCATTGTGATTATATTTGCCAATGAAGTGATATGTGTTCCTAGATAAGCATGGCAATTTGAGATATGCAAGAAATATCTCCTCCAAACAATTTAGATTACATAGAACAGCAAAGTCAATATAACCTAAAGTATTTAAAGAAGATAGCAATTTTTGTTCATCATTTGCACAAGTAATTGGAACAAACATTTGATTTTCAGCATAATTATATGGCTCCAAAGCATGTGTATCATCATGATTAAGTAATTGTGGCAGAGGAATAAAAGAATCACTATCACACAACTCTTCTTCATCACAAGGTACATCAAGCAAATGATCTTGTGATAAAGGCAAAAGTAGTAAGGGTTCTACCGATAGTTGCTCTATGTTATCATGTTTAATTTCAGCACAAAGGTGTGATTTTAAAACATGTACAACAGAAGCATTGTCACACAAATCATCTTTATCATAAGGAACAATAAGCACATCATCATGTGACAAAGGTTCATCAAGAGATGGTTCCACTAATAATTGCTCTATGATAGCATGAGGTGTGGAAAAATTCAGCATAGTAGAAGTGATCTCACCATCCGTGAGTGGAGCACCTGTCGTCGACGGCGCTGTTGTGTCCGTCCTCTCGCGCGGTATAGTGCTAGGCATAGGGAGAGCAGGATCTGCGCTGGATGCCAGGCTTCGTCCTGCAAAAGAGTTAGTATATGTCGTCGAGCGGCGTCCCTGCACTTCACGTTCAGCTTTGCAAGCATATTCAAACAATGTGGTCATATCAGCATAAGTATTAGAATCAAGTATGTCCTGAATGTCGCGGTTCAAACCACTGCGAAAACGTGCCATAGCAGCGGCATCCATCTCAAATAAACCACAACGGATCATACCCTTTTGTAATTCCTGGTAATATTCCTCAATAGATTGTTGCCCTTGCTGAAACCGCTGCATTTGTTTAAGCAAATCTCGGGCATAATATGAAGGTACAAAGTGATGACGCATAGCAACTTTTCATTGAGCCCAAGTGGTTGGAATAGCCGTGGGATGTTTTAGCTTATATTCACGCCACCACATTAAAGCAAAAAGAGTAAATTCACTAATAGTAGCGTTAACTTGTGCACTAGCAGGAATATCATGGCATGAAAATTTTTGTTCTACCTCTAACTCCCAATCAAGATATGCAGCAGGATCATATTTGCCATTATAAGATGCAATTTTAAATTGAATCGTAGCAAATGAGTCAATGTGTGGATAACATACCACACGGCGGGCACAACCGTGGCGATCTCCATCGTCTAGCTCCATGTCACTGTTATAGTCCTTGTGCAACGCCGTGACCGATGTGGACCACGCATCGAATCGTGCCACGATGCCGTTGACGTCTCCTGACATGATTAGCGCAAACACAAAAACAAATCCTACGGCAACAAAGGTGTGGATGGAATGCTCACAAAGATGCTGCGATCAAGTTCTTATCCATTCTTACCAAGCAACAGGGGTGACCTGCAAGCAACAAGTAGCACCTGCAAAAGATTGGAGCAGCGATTGCCTGGAGAAACAAAGTCGGCTCATCGTAGGAATATGTGTAGTTCTGGGTAGGCTGCACTCAAATCAAGGATTAGCACAATCAATCAATAATGCAAAGTTGAATTATAGTGCTAAACACGTAACTATGCTGCTGGAAACAAGTGCAACGCGCTATGGAGCAAGCAAAGGGAACAAGGAAGTGGGTATGCAGAAACGGGAAATCTCCCGGAGCCCGGTACGCTGTGTAAACGGCGTTTTTTGGCTTCTAAACCGACTTGATAGAGCTGAAGTGCCCGATCTTTCGGTGAGTGGAGGATAATTTTGATTTGGTGGAAGTCGACCCTCACGATCCGACTACGACGAGCGAACCCGAAGCGCCAATGCAATCGCTGAACCAACTCCCTGCGGTTACCGACCCTGTTGCAATCAAGATCAGAACTTCCTGTACGCAATCAAAGAACGAACAAGAAAAAGAAGGCGAGCAATCTTAATATCACTCGAAGGTGGAGTTCTGAATCACACGAGGACAGCACGTATTTGTGCGTGTTCGGTGTAGCTAAAGCTAGATGTAAAACAAAACTCAAGTGTTCTTGGCGGCGGCTAGGGGGTATATGATAGGGGGAGGACGTCCACAGGGGTGCTGGGGTCGTGCTGCAACCCTAGGACGCGTCCCTAATGGACCCAACTTGATACACGGCCCGTGGGCCAAAATAAGGTGTCGCAGCACCTGGACAGAAAAACCTTCGGTCAATAATTTGACGATTGCGGCCGCCTCGGGACAGATATGGAAATGAGTCCAGAACCATATGAAAGTAGACTTCATAAGCTTTCCATCAAGTACTTGAACGCCCCAAACGAAGTCCGGATGAAGTCGTGGCGGCCATTGAAAGTCAGGACTTTCCTGCAGTCTGAATCCAGCGTTTCCAAAACGTGTTGGATTCAATCTCTTTATTTCCTTAGACCAAAAGTGACGTGATAGCCTTGTGTAAAACGTAGGAATACTTTGACTTGGTCCCCAATCGACCTCTTTGGTCCTCCATGCCTTCCATGTGTGTTTAACACTCTTCATGTATTTCATGTCCTCATCATCCTCCCCTTCTTGACGAAAAGCCGTCCTCGGCGTCAATTGTGCTTGAAACCGATCCTGCACAACGCAAAGGAGAACGGGGTTGCGAAAACAAAAGAAACCAAATGTATTGGGAGGAGGAGGGTCACCATGCTTCGAATTATCAAATGTGTCATCTCGCATAGACATTTCAGCAGGAATGTAGACTTCTGGATCGGACGACACAATATGGTTGTCAACATGATCCTGCACAAGATTAGTACCAACAAAAGACAAAGCAGGCAGAGGTAGCAACCAGCAAAACTCCCCTTCTTTGGATTGAACATGTTTCTTTAAAACAAAGCTAGAGAAATTGGATGTGACATGATTATTCTTAGTGCAGCTCTCTAACTTATCACATTGTTGTCCAACCAGATTTGAACAAATATAAACTCGATGCACCATATATTCTCCATTGTGATTATATTTGCCAATGAAGTGATATGTATTGCTAGATAAGGATGGCAATTCGGGATATGCAAGAAATCTCTCCAAACAATTTAGATTACATAGAACATCAAATTCAATATAACCTAAAGTATTTAAAGAAGATAGCAATTTTTGTTCATCATTTGCACAAGTAATTGGAACAAACATTTTATTTTCAGCAGAAGTATATGGCTCCAAAGCATGTGTATCATCATTATGAAGTAATTGTGACAGAGGAATAGAAGAATCACTATCACACAACTCTTCTCTATCACAAGGAACATCAAGCAAATGATCTTTTGACAAAGGCAAAATTAGTAAGGGTTCTTTCGATAGTTGCTCTATGTTATCATGTTGAATTTCAGCACATGGGTGTGATTTTAAAACATGTACAATAGAAGCATTATCACACAAATCATCTTTATCCAAAACGTATTGGATTCAATCTCTTTATTTCCTTAGACCAAAAGTGACGTGATAGCCTGGTGTAAAACGTGGGAATACTTTGACTTGGTCCCCAATCGACCTCTTTGGTCCTCCATGCCTTCCATGTGTGTTTAACACTCTTCATGTATTTCATGTCCTCATCAATCTGTAGGTCATAAGAAATACCAACAATACCTTGATTATTATTGCTGCTAGTGCATAGGAAACCACAGCCTTTCCTTAAAATACTTTTATACCTTTAGATGTTAGGCCACTTAAAGCTTGCATACAGATGGTGACGTGAACCTATCCCACTCCTTGGGGATAGTTTGTGAGCATGCAGGTTTGGACGTGTGGAAAAAGGGTTGTGTGCTTCGCTCGAGTTGCCTGTGGTGTTGATCGAAGAAGAAGATTTGAAGCCTAGCTACCGCTACGTAGGATTTCCGCTTGTCGCCTAGCCCGACGGGCTTGTACTTTATTCGTATTTCCAAAATGGTATGGATGTAAATCTCTTCTATGTAATCTAAATTCATTGTATGGATATGATATTATACTGAGATGAGTTCTGTACGTGATAGCTACTGATCCAGGGACTATCACAAGGGTACAGAGATTCGGATTCTCGATTTCGAAAATCCAGGTCGTCACACAGGGCTACCACCATGGCTCATTCCTTCGACCCATCATGCCTAGAGGCATCGCGCGACGTTGGACGGGGGGTTTTGGCGGACGAAAATCGGGCCTTTGGCCACAGGCGGTGATGCGCATGGTACGGCGGCGATGCTTGGAGCTTGGTGAGGCTCCGGTGGCACGGGTTAGGCGTGAGCGAGGCTGTGGTGTTCCTAGGCAAGGTAAAGGCGGGGCCATGGAAGGCCAAAGGCGCGGCCTTGAGGCCCTGTCGGGGTTCAACATGCACGACGGAGCCATCGCACCGCGGAGCGTGGATGAGACATGCCGGCGGGCAGGCTCAGCGAGGTGGGGTTCGACGGGGGCCTGCAAATAGAGGCTCAGCGGCCGACATATAGAGAGCACGGCTCCTATGACGGCTTGGTACGACGACGTAGAGATCGAGGTAGGCATGGCGGCGCTCACCTTGGGGCAGCGGTGAAGGCGTTGCAGGCTTGGGGTTGACTCAAGGTTCAGCAGCGGCTCGGTGTAGTCGAAGGGTACCAGCGACAAGGAAGTAGAGCGGGGACGAAAGTCCTTGGCCGGCAACGGTGGTGCTTCTCCTTCTTATCCTCTCCTTCCTCTTCTTTCCTTCCTTTACTTGTCCTTCTCCTCCTCCTTTCTCTGCTTCCTTTGCTGTGGCGGCTAGGGCATGGAGTGCCCGAGAGGCGGCTAGGATTTTGGGCGACCATGAGCAGCATCACTCAGAAGGTCCTGGAGACGGCCACCTTTGGCATCGATGGCCAAGGTGCACGGGGCGGCCGCGGAAGCGACGTGGATGGCATCCGAGGTGCCTAGTGCAAAAACGGATGAGTGGCTGGGGTCATGGGCACGCGGGACGCGTGGTGAGATGACGACAGAAGAGTGGTACAATGGGAGGTAGGAGAAAGGGGAACAATGGAGGCTGACAGGTGGGCCCGACTTTTTAGTGGGCGAGCGCGCGCGAGCAGGCTTACGCGGACTGAGGTAGCTAGGCCGAGTCGAGTTATTAGGCTACGTTGAGGTTAGTTGGGTTAGGCCGGGGGAAGTTTGAGGGTCCAAGGCGGACTTCAGGTTTTAACAGGCTGGGCTGGTTTAGGGGTATAGGTTCGGGTTAGCTTAGGTTTCTTTCTTTTCTATTTCTATTTTGATTTTGAATTTGAAGGTTTCTTTCTTTTCTATTTCTATTTTGATTTTGAATTTGAATACCAATTCAAATTCAAAATCCACAAAAACAAATCCAAATAAAATCTAAATAAATTTCAAATATTGTCACTAACATCTTTGCACCTTAACAACCACATTTTAATTTTTTTTTATTTTCTAGGAATTTTGGGGGTAAGGATCAAAGAAGACACTCTTATAGTTGAGTAGCTATAAACATTGCAATTTTTTTTTCAAATTCACATTTTTGCGCAATAACATTCTGTGATAAAATCAGGCGATGTTACAAACACAATATCAGCATGTGGCTGGCAACACGGGGGCAGTTCACATAGTAAAGCAATAACAAAAGGTCCGGTCACCTTATACAAGAGACGATCAAATGACAGATGTAAGAAAGATAGCAATCGCTTGACGTCAAGAAAAAAAATGTAGCTGGTGTGTTGGTAAAAAGTAGAATTCAAATTGAGAGAGCAGATGCAAATTAATTAAACCAAAAAAAATTAATGGCATTAGAGGTTCAATGTAATAACGATATCTTGCTGGGTAGTTCAAAGATCAGGGCAATGCACCTACTATGGACATGCCCAGCGCAAAGTTAGATTTGTTGTTGACTAGCTACTATCACTGCTCTATGCGCTATAGTATGAAAACTTAAACTGCTTGAGTTTAATTTGATTCTATCTGCCATTCTTAGGTAGTCATCTGACATAAAGCCGGGCATCAGGCCGGTGTGACGTCATTGACCCCGACAGCATCCTTGATCTTCTTTATTGCATTGCAGAGCCGCTGTCCTGCATCATCAAAGGTCTTGGCAGCTAGGTTACCCGATGGGAAGCTAGTCAACATTTCTTGGAATGCCACAGTAAGAAGTGCTCCTGCACCATTGTTGTGGTCATTGGGAACACTACTGGAGGAGCTTTCAGAGGAGCAGTGGGCCTTGCCATGGCCATCTGGGAGGATGGTGAAGCCAGACGGCAGGAGGAAGACGGCGTTTTCAGCGCCAGCCATGATGCGACGCATCAAATTTTCCTGAACGAGGCTGTACACCACAAGAGAGCCTGACGCGTCGGTGCTTGATTGTTGCAAGATCAGCATGTTGCTGTTCGTTTCATGTCTTTCATCAGCAACGACCTGAAATAAAAAACAAGAATGATATTAGGCATTTTGTTTGATGAAATTATGAAACTGGACTATGAGTTTATGACCAAACGTATTGAGGAGAAGATTACTTCTACTGAATTGCTGTAAATCCTAACAATTGTATTGGAAAGCAGTGTTATAGTATAACAATTTTGCTCTCTCTTTAAGAAACTTCAAACTAACTCAGTTATTCCTTTGTCAAACAACAAAATTGCATTGTTTTAAATCTCCACAAGGCATTTAGAAGGTAGGGCCGGCAAAAGTTTAAAAAACTAACAAACTTGCAGACTCACGGTGGGACGAAGGACAGAGACGGCGTTGCCATGGATGCGTTCAGACGTGGCAACATAGCTCACTTCCTTCACCGTGTCCCCATTGAGAAAGTTATCCCACTCGCCACGGTGCTGCAAATTACAGATGTACTCAAACACACGCTGCGGTGGCGTGCCAGGCAGCCGGACGGTAGTGCTGGCGCTCATCACCATGATTTCAGGCTCTCCGGGCATGATTTCAGCACAATTCCATGTCACCATGCGCACCGTTGCGTCCAACCTCTCAGCTTCAGTGCCACTGCTAACACACCACTTGTCGACGATGTTGGTAGCTGCCACAGTGACCGGCCCAGAGACGGCAGCATAGAAGCTCGCCGTCATTCGCTGGGCCAGCCCCAAAACACACAATTTTCCCCGTGCCGATATGGATGCTCCTGCAGGATTTCCAGAACAAATGGATCACTAAATTTCGATACAACTATGATTGCACAAGTCCTTTATTTTTTTTTTTCGTTTCTATGGTGACTTTGGTTACCTGAGCTGCTGCTGCTTGGAACATGGCCGGAACCAAGAACGGCCATGTACTCGCACTGCCTCTGGAGGGATCCGAGCCAACGGCATGCACCATAGGCTTGCCCAGAATGGAAAAACTTTCTGAAGTCTATTGGCACACCGGCTTCAAGGTACTCCCCGTGCACAACCCATGTGACCTTGAATGGAGAAGAATTTGAAGGACAAGGCAGATACACTCGAAATTTTTTCAAGTCACAGTACGTCTTAGCATGGACAATGTATGATGTAAATTAAAGCGCTAAAATATCTTTCACTCATTAACAAGTTAACACAAAAGCTCAACTCATATGATATGCACCTTTTGCTATGTCCCTAAAGAAAATTACAATTAAATTCTTAAAGACTTTGTATGATATACATTGCTAATTAAATACTTGAAGACGGGATGATATATACATTATTCTTGAATTTGAAGGTCGGCACAATTGAGCTACATATATATGCTCGAATGATGTGAAATCACAGAATTTAAAGGGTGACAGTGTGAGACATACTCGAATTTGCATGATATATATACCCAAATTATACTTATGTTCGTGGAACTCATTTTTTATATATACATTCAACAGTGAAAGGCCAACACATTAAGGTAAAAAATCTCAAATTAAGTGAAATACTGACTTTGACGATTTTTTCTATTTGCTTAACAGTTTGATATGATGGAAAATCGAGATAAATACAATCAAAAATTTGTGGAAAATACACCCTTTGGAGCAAATTAATTAACATGATGTAAGTAAACCATCAACTAACGTTTAACAATGCCTTGAACCAAAACTGCGAATTGTATAAGAGTACCTTGCAGAAGCCACCATTCATGTCCTCAAGGAGGCAGCCGGATGGCAGCAACCTGTAGCCCGTGTTGCTGCCTTCCTGCTCATCTCCATTGCTGCCATCAACAGACACGTCTACGACAGCCCACTTCCTGTTGTCCACCATCTTGCTATACCTCAGAAATCTCACATCGCGGGTCGGCAGGCGTGGCGATTGCACCCAGAACTCTACGTCCATCTGCAAGTACTCCGCAGAATTAATTAAACCCACCCAAGTACCCAACCACCTTAAATTAGGTCATTACCATGATCAAAGCGAAATATATAACAGATGTATGTGGTCGAGTAGGAGTTCACCAGTTGAATTAGCCCGTCGCACGAAGAGGAACCGCTGCTGGAAATGACATTGCTGGACCTCACATATGAGACGATATTAGAGAACATCTCAGACCACTGGGACTGGGAAAACACAATAATGCACAGATATGTTATACAGTGAAAACGCTGGCAGAGCATTGCTTTGGACAGGTGTGTATTACCACATCCGTGAGGAGGCCGACGAGGTTGACGGCGTCGCATTTGATCATATCACTCTCCCTTGTGGCCTCCACGATAAACCCCCGTGGGCAGAGTCCAAGTAACCCTGGGAATGTGTGCAAATCGTAGTGCTGGTGGCTGAGCACCTCGCCATCAATAGTTGGCTGCCACATTGGCTCACCCGTGTTTGCTAACATGACAAGCTCCTTCAAGGCACGCTCAGCGAGCCAGAGAAGTTTAGCCTTCTGGCTGGTTCTGCAAATATTGGTGAATGGCACAGCAGGGTCCATGTAAGCTGATGCCTGATGCTCAGATGACATAGACTGAGGACGATGCTCTGCCCTGCGGCTGCTATCCAGGTCAGCTTTGGCGCGCAGCAGCTCACCCTTGAGCCTTGCATTTTCATTGAGCAGGAGCTGCCTCTCGGACGCTGCCTGGTTTGCGCCTATAGGGTCACGACATTTCAAGCATGTCGGTTCCAGCATTAGTTGCTTCAGTTCAATGTTATCAGTGTGCAGCTTTGCATTTTCTTGTTGCAACTCCCTGATCTCGTTTCCACAAGCCTTCAACTGCATATGTTATTTTTTTATACAAATGTTTACGCATTTAGCCTTAATTCCTGAATTTTGAAAATTAACGGAACAAACTTTGTATCACTAAACTAACTCTGTTCCTAAATAAATAAGGTTTATTAGTTTAGTACAAGCTAACTTCTTTAAAAATGAATTAATTAGTTTGTCCGAAATGTCATTTATTCGACAACCGTTGGACTGAACATATTTGAGAAATACGGAGGAGCCAGATCAACTCATTTATAAGATGCTGGTAAGATATGTAGACTTACCTTCATTAAGGAGCGCCGGTTTTGGAACCAGAATTTGACCTGCCTTTCCTGCAAACCAATTTTCGCGCCGAGTTCCTGACGCAGCTCGGGTTCTGGGTGGGTACATACTTGGAACGTCCTGCACAAAAGTAGAAGGGGGATGATCTTGCACATTGTTCCAAACAAAAATTGGCTGTGATTCAATGATTATGGGTAGCTAGTGTCTTACGCTTCGAGTTCTTGAACCTGCTGCACAGTGAAGCGTTTCGAACGCTTGGATGGTCGTTGTGTCGTTTCACTCTCAGGGCAGTAGTCTTCATCATCAGTTCTCTCATTAGAGTCCACATGATGGTCCTCAGCTCCTAGCAGAGCATCCGTATCATATTCCACAGGGTACTCCCAAGCCATGTCGTCTCCCAAGCCATTGTCGTTCAGCTGCCCCTCGTTCTCCATAGTAACCTGATAACAAAAACAAAAGGTAACAAAGTTCAACATGGTAGCTAGCTCTAATAAGTTTTATATCCACTACTACTAACCATGTGAACTCACGGGTTTAAAGCAACTGTGCATAACCCATCACATCATGGTGAAAGGAAATTAAGGAAAAAACATAACCGGCAGAATGTTATCCTAGAGTTATACCTTCGATTGAAGCTGTTGTCCTGTTGACACAAGAAGGCCTTCGAATGGCCAAGGGTGTGGAGGGGTTTTCCAACAGGTAGCAGTACAAACTTACTAGGATTGCCGGTGTAACAACGCCTGGGCTGGCTGTGAGAATGACCAAGCCGCTATTCAATTTTTGCCTTGAGAAGTTATAAAGATCCGTCGTATAAATAGCAGGAGATTGCGGTGACGATGAGCAGTAAGCCTGAGTGGGTTTAAACGGGCCGGGAAGAATAAACCTGATGGTAAAAAGACGTGACAATATATGTATCTATATACTTTGGAATACATTAATTTCTACTGCTAAATAATGCTATACAGAATGATTACTAACGCATTGAATTCCTGCCTCTCATCATTTCTGTAAGTTTATCTCTTTTTGTCCAGCTCATTCTTGTATTTAATACATTTATTCCATACCATACTAAAATAGGATCTTTCTTGGTATTCTTTAAATCATGATACCATTATACTTTGAATGCCAAATTAGTGTCATTATTAAGTATACATTTATTACTAAACTTTGTTTTGTACATTTGGCATGTTATATATACAAGTGCTGATCAATGTGTTTAGCAAGAATAATAACATTGATCTTATCACATCCAGACACCATAATACATGTGACACCCGGACCGTGCCTCAATTGTTTCGGCCTAGTAGTGGTCCATGAGCGTAGTGTGCACGTGTTTAGTACCACATTGCTATTTTTAGAGAATCACCCACATTGCTAGTTGAGGAAATATGGAGCCAACTTATAAGCAATTCTAGCTAATTTCGTTTCCATCAAGAGCGAGGTAAAGCTGGATTAATGCGTCATCTGCAGTTCAAAGCTAGTTCCCCTTTTCCGGTTGGTAAACATGAAGTATTCGGGTGCTCAATTGCTTATCAGCCGGTTGCTGCCTTTTTCCTCATCACTTAGATGGTTTGCTCATATTGTCATGAACATCCATACCGCGCGCCATCGTTCTAAGTGCTGTTTAGTTAAAAAGCCACCAGCAGCTTAACAACTTTTGAAGATTCTCTCAATTCCTAATGAGTCCGGCCCAGCACACCTCTCGAGGAAAGGCCAAATCGCCTTAAAAGACTAGTGCAATAGGAGAAGGGTGGCTCTCCCTTTTAAGATGACTTCACTACTACACAAAACCACTTTCACAAACGGGCTATCACAACCGGTTGTGATAGGGCTATCACAACCGGTTTTTAGAAAACCGGTTGTGATGCCCCCTATCACAGCCGGTTTTTATCAAAAACCGGTTGTGATAGTCGGCTGGCATATCACAACCGGTTTTTCTTACAAACCAGTTGTGATGCTCACTATCACAACCGGTTTTTGAAAACCGGTTGTGATGGTGAGCATCACAACCGGTTCTTACTAACACATTTTTGGAGGGCTAAACGAAATCAAATTTTGTAAACGATCTCGGATGAACTTTTGACCAAAACGAAAGTTGTAGATCTTGAAAAGTTATGAAACATTGTAGTTCACCACTTTTTTATTTGAAGACATTTAGAGCCTCAAATAAGCAATTTACACTCGGAAAACATTAATATGAGGGTAATCAAAATGGTATATAGACACAAATACTCTAGTGGTGCAGTGGTAGAGGAGGCTATGCACGAAGCTGAGGTCGCGGGTTCGAATCCCGCCGACCGCGTAGCGCGCGATTTTTCCGCGAAAAATGCGCGACTTGCTATTTTATTTTGGTTTATTTTAGGGTCCATCCCCAAATAAATAAAATATTTGCTATTTTATTTTGGTTTATTTTGGGTTTAGATGAAAACCGGTTGTGATGGGGTCATCACAGCCGGTTTTTGAAAACTGGTTGTGATAGGAGGGACTATCACAGCCGCTTTATCTCATCCGCCTCCCAAAACCGGTTGTGATAGGGGTTGCGAACCGGTTGTGATGAGGGTTTGTGTAGTAGTGCTTGGTACTCCCCTTAAAGAGAATCTCGACCTCGAGATTCGGATGGATTAACGAAGAGATCTGGAAATTGTGCCCTCAACTCATCCTCTCTTTCGCAAGTTGTCTCATCCTCTGAATGATGACTCCACTGCACCTTGCACATTGTAATTGACTTTTTCTGAGTAACCCTCTGCAATGTCTCCAAGATTCTGATTGGTCGCTCATTATAAGTCAGATCATCGGACACATTCAGCTCTTCCAAGGACAACTGCTACTCTGGCACCCTAAGACACCTTTTCAACTAAGAGATATGGAATACATCATGCACATCTGAGATCCTGGCTGGCAACTCTAACCGGTAAGCAACTTCTCCCATCCTCTCTAGTACCTTGTATGGGCCAATAAAACGAGGTGACAATTTGCCCTTCACCTTGAACCTACGCAAGCCTCTGATAGGTGACACCTTTAAATATACAAAGTCACCTTCCTCAAAGGTCAACTCTCTCCGACGAGTATCAGCATAACTTTTCTGTCTAGACTGCGCTGTCTTCATGTTCTCCCTGATAATCTGCACTTGCCTCTCGGCTTCCTGTAGAATCTCTGGCCCAAACACCTGACTTTCTCCTGCCTCACTCCAGAAGAGCGGCGTTCTACACTTTCTCCGATATAAAGCTTCAAACGGTGCCATCTTGAGACTTGCCTGATAACTGTTATTATAAGAGAACTCCGCATACGGCAGACTATTATCCCAACTGTTCCCATGCTATAAAGCACAGGCTCTCAACATGTCTTCCAAGATCTGATTAATCCTTTCTGTCTGTCTGTCTGTCTGAGGATGGTAGGCTGAACTGAAATTCAACTTTGTATCCATAGACTCATGTAACTTCTGCCAGAACCGCGACGTAAACTAGGTACCTCTGTCCGAAACTATCTTCTTGGGCACACCATGCAGACACACGATTCGGGACATATACAGCTCGGCCAATCTGGTGCTCGAATGAGTAGTCTTCACCGGAATAAAATGAGCTACCTTGGTTAGCCGATCCACAATAACCCATATAGAATCATAACCAGCCTGAGTACGAGATAGACCCACGATGAAGTCCATACTAATCTCCTCCCACTTCCACTCGGGCACCTTCAACGATTGGAGTAACCCTACTGGCCTCTGATGTTCTGCCTTAACTCTCTGACAGGTGTCACACAAAGCTACATACTCAGCCACATCCCTCTTCATACCATACCACGAGTACATCTGCTTCAGATCTTGATACATCTTAGTGCTTCCAGGATGGATAGAATAAGCGGAATCATGAGCTTCTCTGAGGATAGTCTGTCTAAGATGATCGATGTTAGGCACACAAATCCTCCTACCAAGCCAAAGTGTCCCCTGTTCATCTATTCAGTAGTCAGGTGCCTTCCCTTCACTCATCAGCTCCTTGATTTCCTTTACATTAGCATCCTCTAGCTGACCCTCTCGGATTTCCTGCTCCAAGGTGGACTCTATCTCTAGTGTGACTCCTTCAGTGTGAGCTACCATCCCAAGGTTCAATTTCTCAAACTCCTTGAACAATTCCTCTGGAAGCTCGTGCGCTAGTACCATATTGAACTGATCCTTCCTACTCAAAGCATCCGCAACGACATTTGCCTTGCCCGGGTGATAATGTATCTCTAGATCATAGTCATTAATCAGCTCCAACCAACGGCGCCGCCTGAGATTAAGATCCCTTTGGGTGAAAATGCACTTCAAGCTCTTGTGGTCGGTATAGATATTACACTTATTCCCCACGAGGTAGTGACTCCAAATCTTCAGAGCATGTACCACAGCTGCTAACTCTAAGTCGTGTGTAGGATAATTCTGCTCATGTTTCCTCAACTGCCTAGATGCATAAGCAACCACATGTCCTTCCTGCATAAGTACACACCCCAATCCCAGCTTAGAGGCATCACAATAGACGTCAAAGCCTTTACTGATGTCTGGCATCACAAGAATAGGAGTTGTAGTCAATAGCTGCTTTAGCTTCTTAAAACTAGCCTGGCAAGCTTCGGTCCACTTGAAGTCTGCATCCTTCTCCAAAAGTGACGTCAGAGGCTTTGCTATCTTGGAGAAACCCTCAATGAACCGACGATAGTAACCTGCCATTCCCAAGAAACTCCTTACTTGCTTCACAGAGGTGGGCGGCTTCCAGTTCAACACATCATTGACCTTCCCTTGATCGACTGCTACACCACCATCAGTAATGACATGACCCAGAAAAGAAACTTCCTTCATCCAGAACTCACACTTGCTGAGCTTGGCATACAGCTGATGCTCTCTCAACTTCTGCAACACCAACCTCAGATGCTCTTCATGCTCTTCCTCGTTCTTGGAGAATACCAGGATGTCATCAATGAACACCACCATGAACTTATCCAGATACTCCATAAACACCTTATTCATCAGATACATGAAGTAAGCGGGGGCATTAGTCAAACCAAAAGAGATTACTGTATACTCATAAAGGCCATATCTGGTTAAGAAAGCTGTCTTGGGAATATCACAAGGCCTGATCTTCATCTGATGATAACCGGAACGCAGATCAATCTTAGAAAACACTCTAGCACCTCTCATCTGGTAAAAAGATCAATAATACTGGGCAATGGATACTTGTTCTTGATAGTGACATCATTCAGCAACCTGTAATCCACACACATCCTCTCGGTGCCATCCTTCTTCTTTACAAAGATAACTGGTGAACCCCAAGGTGAAGAACTAGGATGGATAAAGCGTTTACTTAAGAGTTCCTTTAGTTGTTGTTTAAGTTCTTCTAAATGTTTAGCAGACAGTCTATATGGTCTTTGAGAGATGGGTGCAGTACCAGGAATAAGATCAATGAGAAACTCGACATCTCGGTCAGGTGGCATACCTGGTAACTCGTCTGGGAAGACATCCGGGAAGTCACACACCACCTTAATGCCTCCTAGTGACACACCATCCACATGGTTAACTGTACAATTGGTTGCACCTTCTGCTGTGGAGGGTAGAACAGCGGCATATTCAATCCTTTCCTCTTGTGATGTGGTGAGTAGTACTGATCTCTTCGCACACTGAATGACTGCATCATGCTTTGCCATCCAACCCATACCAAGGATAACATCAATTCCTTGTGACTCTAGAACTATCGGATCGTCCCGGAAATCTTTCCCCATTATCTTAAGGTTAACATCACGACACATGTAAGCTGCTTTCATCTGCCCCCCGGTGAAGATACTAACATAGGTCTAGGCATGATGCACATGGGAATGCTATGTCGTGCTACAAATTGGGTAATAACAAAAGAATGGGATGCTCCGGAATCGAATAGAACTGATGCAGGAGCTGAGTTGACAAGGAACATACCAAGCAGGACTTCTGGATGCTCCTGAGCGGTCTCCGCTGCAACATGATTCACCCGGCCTTGCATGTAGTTCTGGCATCCCCTGTTACTATGTGGTGTCGAATTCCTAGTCCTGGCCTGCTGAGTTTGTTGGTTCTGACCATGTGGAGTCTGGGCTTGCTTCCTGGGGCAGTTATTGGCCATGTGGTTTGGATCACCACACTTGAAGCAAGCACGAGGGGTAGAGGTGCTGCCTGGTGATGGCGCCTTCACTGGCGTCTGAGCTGGGGTAGTCTGACGGTTCTGCTGGAAATTCTGCTGAGAACCCTGCTGGAAAGCGGGACACTGAGGCATTGGCGCGGAGCACCGACCCTGGTTCTGCCCATAATTACCATTATGACCTCCAAAACGGAACGGGACGCTCTCCATTGGAACTTTCTCTTTTCACCCAGCTCATGGCGTTTGTGCTCCAGACCAATTGCCTTATCAACCAATTCCTAAAAGGTGGGGAAGGTGTGGGAGTACAATTGATAGTTGAGTGGCCCAATCAAGCCATTCAAGAACTGTTCCTGCTTCTTCTCATCATCTGACACATCTTCTGGTGCATAGCGAGATAACTGAATAAACTTGTCCCGATACTCACTCACAGACATTCCTCCATGCCTAAGAGCAAGAAACTCTGCCTTCTTCAGCTTCATGAGACCTATCGGGATGTGGTGCTTCCTGAAGTTGTTTCTGAATTCATCCCAAGTGATAGTGTCAGCATTAGCATCGGCAACGGTGTAAGAATCCCACCAATCTGCAGCAGTCCTCTAAGCGTCCAGAAGCATAAAGGACCTTCTCCCTGTCAGTACACTGAGTGATATCCAGCATCTTTCCCACGGTCTTCAGCCAATCATCAGCCTGCAGTGGATCTGCTGAATGAGAGAACGTCGGGGCCTGTGGCTCATGAACTCCCTATGCTTGTAACTGGGCGGCGGGTTCTGGTTTTGGTTGTTGTTCCCCTAATTGACTTGAGCTTGAATACCAGCCACAGTGTTGGTCAAGGTCTGGAGGAGAGCCATCTGTGCCTGAAGAAACGGCTCCATCCCTGGCGGGAGTGGTGGTTTTTGTTGAGGATTCGGGTTGGGATTGACGTTCCTCGACTGGCAGTGTGGGGACCCCTTATCCAAAGGTTCCCTAATTACCTGTATCAGGTCCTGGATCGGTCGTTGATACAGACCTTGTCACAGATTAGTATCAGAAAAGTAAATAACGTATATTTGAAATAGATTTTAACACCGTTTTTAGCTAACGGAGAGCGGGCAGGCACTTCATTCCTCCACCGGAATGGGCTGCAGCACCTTCTCGCCCTGAAAGCCTAAACCTGTAAATTAATGTAAAGGTCGGTCCTGGAGGGGCATTTCCTCCTTGCCAGTCCCGATATGTTATCCCGAACCTGATCAACGGTACCTTCGCCGTCTCCGGTTCCCCGTATAGAAATAGTAAAACTAATCATCGGGGGCTTTGAATAAGTTGACTCTTGCCGGAGTCGCGGCTATCCAGATAGATTCTACACTCTGCAGAGGTCGTACTTATCTACCTCGCATTCGGTCGGCCCGTGCCAGGTACCTCGGCGGTACCGACCTACGAGACTCGTACCCACCGGTGACCATCGCTGGTCAGCATTCCCTAGGTCCAGCCACGTGCATACTGGGGGCTAAACAGGGGCTACAAATCATCCGCCTCGCGGATATCAACCCGGGTTTTCTGATGAGCTCATCGGGCCTCTGGCCCTCAGGGTCTCTGACCCCGTATCCTAGTCAACCCGTGCCGCCCAGTCCTAGCCCTCTGTCTGGGGCTGTCTCCAGAATGCCCGTTTCCCGACTTGGCGTGTGCTCGACCCGGCACCGGGCGGTCCCAGTTCACCGGTCAGCACTCTGCGCCAATCATACGGCTTCCTTGGGATGGATTACTAGGTTCAGCTGGTGGGGTGTGAGTCAAGGCCTCACATAAATAGGCATTCCCGAAGGCTATGCCTTTTTGGCATGCGAGGTTGTACTGGGCACTAGAAAGACTCTCCCGTGAACCGGTCCTTAGCTGGGATCAGAGTGGCTCAGAATCCCCTTCCTTGGTATTTCCTTCCACTCCCAATCAGCATCCTATGCCTACAGCGATGCGGGGCATACTCTCCGGTCATGCCCCCCTGTAGCTTATGCTGTACATAAGGTAAAGTTTAGTGATTAAGGTGATATTATTGGTGAGACTTGCCTTCATTGTCGTCCTTAGGCGATTCTTACGTGGGCATATTCTGTAGGTTGACCGGGCTTGGGCTTCGGGTCTTCTGGAGCTTCGACGTCTCGTCGTCTCGGCGGGCCTGGACATGCTATCGATAAAAACACATAAAATAACAATCAGTATAACAGTACATCAATCAAATCGTAAAAGGAAAAGAAGAAAGGAAAGGGAGGCCGGGATTAAGGGATTTGCCTAAGGGCTGATGACTAGGGATTTGGATTAATAATCCATTAATTATATGAAATAATTAATGGATTAAAGGTTAAGAATAAGAGAATTATTAAATAATTCCCTGAACGGTGGCTGGAACGATGATCATCAGTATTCCGGGATTTATATAGATTTCTAATGAATAAACCTCAAATAATTGATATGGATTTCTAGAAATCCTTATGTGTTTGTGGGCAGCATGTCGGCTAGGGTTTTACCAAAACTCCGGGGTTTTGATCGGACGGCGAAATGACGTCCGTGGAGCTTAGACGGGGTTTTGGCGGGGCATCGGAAGTGTGCGACTGGGTTTTGAAGTCAGGGGGTGGATACCAGGGTAATAAGCATATGAAAATGCTTAGAATAATCCCTAGTATTTGTGGAAATTCCTGGGGATTTTATGGAGCTAAGATATGGAAAGGGGAATTTCCGGGGTACACTAATGGCGGTTCCTTATTGGCTTATAACTTAGCCTAATGGGATTTAGGATCTAATGAGGTGCTAAAAAGGATTGGATGGCACTAATAGGCTTAGGAATAATCCTAGGATTTTTGGGTATTTTTGGGGAATTTTTGGAAGTGTGGAAGGGCTCTAAATAACATTGTGTGTGCACTTACCGGGGTACGCGTAGCAATTTCGGGCCGGCTGACGCAACAGGGTGGGGCCCGCCAGCGGTACTGTTTCATGGGCCGGCACCGTTGGCCGGTGGACCGCGGTGTCCCCCGCTCAGGGTCCACGTGCACCGGGTCTATGCGGGGTCCGAGCAGCGGGAGCCCGTGGCCCGGCTGTAGACCGGCGCGCGGCTGGGTCTCTGGTCCTGGTGGACCGGGACCACGCGGCCGGAGATGGCTTGGGCCCGCTTGTCAGCGGTGCAAGGCAGGGGGGAGCAAACAGGAGGTCTTCTTCCTCCTCTTGCCCGCCCGCCATGGAAGGGAAGCAGGGAAGCTCTGAGCTTGGCCCGATCCCGGAGCTCCGGCCTCCGTGGCATGTGTGGAGGACACCCGCGTGAAGAGGAGGGTGAGGGGGTTTCAATTTGGGTGGTGGCTTGGGGGAAGAAGGAGGGTGGAGGGGCCGGCCATGGAGGCATGGAGCTCGGCTCGGCCTCGCTTGGTACTGGGCAAAGGGGGGGGGGGGTATGCCCCTCTATTTATAGGCGGGGCGATCGCGTGGGGTGCGGCCACGTAGCGCAGGGAGGATGAGGGCGCCCGGCGGAGTAGGACGCGCGGCGGCCGGAGGGGGCTCGAGCTCTGCCAATGGAGCTCGGCCGGCGGCGGGAAGAGGGGGGCTTGGCGCCGCAATCCTCGATCCTCCTAGCCGTGCAGGAACCATCGTGCGGCGATGGTGCATCCGTGGGCTTGTACGGAGTACCGTGGAGGGGAGGGGGCGCGCACGGCATGGGCACGCCGTCGCCATTAATGGCGCGGCGGCCGGGTGCCTCCGTGGCAGCGGAGGAAGGGGTGGGGAAGGGGTGCGTGGCGCTTGGCCACGTGAAGCGATGGTGTTGATGCAGGGTGCCAAGGCCAGTGCCAGCGCGCGGCGAGGTTTGGCTGGCGGCGACCGGACGCGGCGGCGGCGCCCGGGGAGATGGCGGCGGCGGCGCTGGGGTAGAGAGGAGGAGGGAGACGGCTGCGGGGCCACGTGGGCCGTGGCTAGCGGCCTGCCGGGCCGAGGCACGCACGGCCCACGGGAAGGACAGCGCGCGCGGGTGGCCCGTGGCGACCGGCGGCCTGGTGGGGTGGCGTGGTCCGCGGCCTGCTGGGCCAAGCGGAGGAAGGCGGGGACGTGATGCGTGGGTGGGCCGCACGGGCCGGGAGACGGTGAGCTGGGGCCCGAGGACGAGCTGGGCCAGCTGGTGCTGGGGAGGGGGAAAAATGGCCGGAAGAGGGAAATCAAGGAGCAAAGATGGACCTTGAGGTTGGGCCGCAAGGGGCAGTTGGACCAGAATCGAGGTTTCGGCCCAAAAACGTTTAAACACTTTTTCTATTTATTTGAAAGGGTTTTTGAAGGAGATTTGAATTCAAACTTAAACGAAATCTTCTTCCAATTTAATTCTAAGGTTTTAAAGGTTTAGGAACTTAGTTTAGCATTCAAGTTAGAAACATCCCTTTATATTTTCCCATATTTATTTATGGTTTATTATTTACATTTATTCCAATAAATCTAAGGGTTAACCTAAATAAATCCTAATTAATTCCTACTTAGTTTTGAGGGTGTCACTGGCAGACTCTTGGTGGTTGATCAACTCTCGAACCAGACCTGGTGTTCACCATCTGAGTGTTAGAGATACAAGTTTCAGATTGTGATAGATAAAGATATAATAGAAAGATTATACTCGACAGCATAATAGATAATAACAGAAAATTTCAGAACAGGACAGATTCTGACTACCACAATAGATCTGGTACATCTCACGAACAGAACATCTAGAAATTATGAGAAAATTATAACAATGGTTACTAAATTCTGAAACTAACCCAACTTGAATCATATAAATAGGATGTATAAAACTCGAGATATAAAATAAACAAGATGTATACGTCAGACAATAATGACAGATTCAGACTCTTGGAAAGACAGATGCATAGCTCTCTGTCCGAAAGTCCAAAAATCATGAAACATTGCCAGAATATCATCCATTAAATTCTGAATCCAACACACTTTGTTTCAGCTGAAACCGACTCCTGTAGCTCCTGAATAAATTTGAACAGTACCGAAAAGTCATGCAGTGACGCGAACAGATTTGCGTTGAACGAGATTCACAAGATAGATAAAGAATTAAATTATGAGACATGATAAAACCCCAAATAAAACTTTATTAAACTGATGTCGCTGTGGTAATCACTCCACAACACACCACACTCATTACAAAGAACCAAATCATCCATAAAGCAAAATAACAAGCACACATTCACTCTTAACAAAAGACGTAGTTCGAAACGACGACGTTTAACGCTAACGATTACAAGAACTTTAAACACTTAAACTTCTAGACTCCTAAACTCCTACGCTCCTCCAAGGCTAGTTGATGAAAGTGAAGGCTCCTCCATAACTAGTCTTGCGGCGAGGGGGTGAACGCGCTGGAGAAACTTCTCTATCTTCCTCCACTTCCGCTGGATCCTCTCCACGGAGTGTAGCTTGGAGCTTCTTGTTCTTCAGTCTTTCAGAAGCTAGCAGATCATAAGCATTGCTCAACTCATCCGTGGTGCCCACGGTGTAGGTGTGAACCGCTGCGGAGTACCTAGCATGGTCCCTCAAGTCCGCATTCAGTTGATTTTGGATATCAAGGATTATGCTACTCACGGCCTCCGGTGCTCTACGAGGGAAGAACCTCCAAATGGTGCCTTCTAGCTCACCATCTTCTTGATAAAGCACTCTTCCAAAAGCTTGAAGAGCGGCATCATCCCTACCTGCTGCAAAGCTACCTTTGAGTGCTATGGCATGAAACTTGGCAGCCTCCTTAGTCCCTCCATGCACATAATCAGCGATGCGGATCTGCACGGACACCTTCCACTCTGCTGGATATCTGGGGTGACACCACTCCTTGCCCTCGTACATAATCTCCACCTGGAGTTGGAGACACTCAAACAGCTTCCTGAGTAACGCCGGAAGATGGGCATTGCCACCGTCATGATAGTGGCAAGTCAAAGTCCAGAACTCAGGCGGAGGCGGCTGTGGATTCTCTGAATCCGGAGATGAGGGCGGATCTGGAGACTAGATAGCATCCTCATATTATCCTCCATCGCCTGGGTACTCCACCTCTTTAGGATCTTCCTCTTCGTCTTGAGCTTCATGATGCTCATCTCCCGCTGGGGCTTCAGCTTGGGCTTCTTGCTGCTCTTCCACTCCAACGGCGGCTCGAGGCACCTCCACTGGAGCCATTGGCTGGTCTTCAGCAACCGCTGGAGCAACATCTTCACCTTCCTCATCATCATCAAGCTCGATCACCTGCGGCGGTGGCGTGTGCACCTCCAGCTCAGGACCTTCTACCACTATCTGAGCATCAACCTCATCATCACTGTCTTCCTCCCACTCACGGACACGCTGAAGCAAGGCACTCTTACGGGCGGACTCACGAGTGATCACCATCTTCTGAGATAAAGAAAATTTTCAACAAGTAAGATACATGATAAAATGATAAGTCCAAGGATAAGATAAATCAATAACAAGAAGAAATAAAAATAAAGATAAAATAAAATAGAATAAAATAGTTTTATATCAGAAATAAAAGGCTTCTAAGCATTAGTATCCTTAATTCGACCATTTTCTAACTAGGCTAACGTTCCTAGAGGCAACACGGCTCTGGTACCACTTTTGTCACGCCCGTTTTCAGAAGAAAATGAACCATCTCATATGCAAGTCTTTAATCAAGGCAACTCACATATAATTGACAAAAACAAATATCACAGATTGCAAGAATAAATGGAGAGTATTAAATAACATTATTACAAGCCAAGGTTTGCCTCCATAGAATAAATAGAGTCTTTATTTAACGCTGTGAATGAATCTCCACTAAGACCTTGAGGTTGCCTGGCAGACACACAGCCTAGAACTCCTTGAAATCGTCGGGGAACTCCTCAAAGCTTTCCACGTCTGAACAAATCCGGATCGGTCGTTGCAAAAATAAATGAACAAGCGTGAGCACATGCCGTACTCAACAAGCGAAAGGTAACGAAATGATATGCAAGGCTCAAACAAGGATAGATTGAAGGTTTAAGCATTTAGCATTTTAGTTGATCCAATTTTAATTAAGCAAGCATAAGTATAAGTTTATACCACCCACATTTAATGAATAAAGTAGCATAAAAGTGAACATGAGAGCCTCAACAATAAATAAAGTGATTTAAATCAAGTTTCGATAGTATTAAATATGTGAGGATCCAGGCCGCTCGTCACCGTGAGCACGGCTATCATGATAGTTTTAATCCTTGCAAGGTTGTACAGCTTTACCCAGCAGAAGTGTCACCCTTTCCAGCCGAGGTTTGCAAAGCCCCATTAGACACTACCTTTGGTGAATGGCCAGGGATCCACTACGAGACCGTTACGAAGCTTCCCTAACAAGTGACAGCCCGCTAAGGTTCCAAGTCGAAGCAGGCATAACCCTCTCTGAAGAGTGCTCCTTAGCAAAGGCCGTTCCTCAACAGGGCCGGGCTATACAACGTCAACGCTTCCCCTCTTGCCCAGTCCAGGTAAGGTTGTCACAAGCTAGAGTTACTAGTTATTAAGTCAAGGCCAGAGCCCATTAGCACTGCGGTTGTTCGGGTGTGTCCTGGGTTGTCGCTCCATGTTTCCAATTAAATAAATGATCTTGTTACTGAGGCATAGCGTAATAAAGTCAAGATTAACATAGGGGTTCAATTAAACAGTAGAGCACTAGCAAAGGCTACAACAGATTCATTAACCCATGGTAAAGGCATGATATTCAGGATAGGGTGGCTAGGCATGTCCTTAGTAGGAAAACCCATCAAGATTAAATATTACATGCAACTAAGGTCGATTGTGCACAAAAGTAAGTTTTTAATTTAAATGGGACAAAGCATGACCAAGGCGACTTGCCTTCAGCAAAAACCTGCTGCTGCCCGAACTCCTCGAACTCTTTGAATTCCTCTCCCGGGAAGTCAGCAAAGCGCGGATCGTCTACCGGTATACACATGCAACAAGCAAGAGAAATAATAAAAAACTAGATTGTACATAAAACAACGATTCCAACGATATCTTAAACGCATAAAACGGAGTTAAGATGTAAAAGATATGGTATAAACAATATTAAGGGCTTGCTGGCAAAGAACAGGAACTTCCAGGGGCCTAAACAGGAATAAAAGGACTAAACAGTAAGAATATTTGAACTGCGCGAGTTCGATCTGCAAAAAGGTTAAAGTGCAGGGTCTTCTTTGCAAAACTGGCCGACGGCGACGGCAGACTTGACGGCGAGCGACGCCATGATGACGTCAGCGCTAATGCCGGCGCTCATGTCGGCGCGGGCGGCGCTGTGGACCACACCAGTGGACTCGGTCCACGGTGGACCGACGGCTTACCCCTTCGCGGGATTTAATCCCGGCCGTCCAGCCGATCCGACGGCTGGCAAAGAGCGCCGGCGAGCGGGCGGCCGGCGGCGAGCCCGTGCGCGGCGGCGCCATGGCTAGCGGGGCGGCGGAACTCGCGGGCGGCGCTAGGAACCACGGGAGAACGCGCCGAAGCTACCAAAACGTAGCAGAGCCCCTCGCGAGGCTTACCAAAGCGGCGAAAAGGCTAGAAGCTGACTCGAGGCGGCGACGGCGCTCGGCTAGGGTTGCGGAGCAGCAGCGGCGCACGGGGTGCTAGGGTTTGGGGCGAAAGGAGCGGAGCGAAGGCGATGCGCAGCTTAAGTAGGGCAGCACACGGTCTAGGCGTGGGGCCAAGCCGTGTGGAACGCGGCGCAACGCGCCAGAGTCGGGCTCGGACGCGAGTCCGGGTCGGAGATGGCGCGTCGGCGGGGATGACAGGCGGGACCCGCCCGTCAACGGCTCGAAGGGAGGCGGAATGGAGGCGGCGGCGCCTTCGCGCGGGGAAAGCAGAAAAAGGCGAGGCGGCTGCGGGGCGCAAGCGCGAGGACAAAGCGGAAAGGAGCGAGGGTGCCTTCGGCGCGGCTGCGCGGAGCGGAGCGGGCTGCGGCTAGTGGGCCGGCTGGCCTGCAGCGCAGGCTGGGCTGGAAGGAGCTTGCGAAGGTTGAACAGGCCAAAGAGTTTAGGGGTGAAAAACAGACTTGCTGGAATTAAACAAAACAAAACTCAAACTAAATTTGAATTATTGCAAAAGTTGAAATTTAGGGTGTCACACTGCGCTCGCCCGCCGCGGCCATGGCGCCGCCGTGCACGTGAGCTTTAACCCGGGGCAAGGCCGCAAGGCCAAGCCTTTAGCCTCGCTAGGGGTAGTTAGGTATCACCCGTGCCTAACCCGTGCCACGGGAGCCTCGCCGGGCTTCCCCGGCGAGCTTCGAGCGCCGCCGCCGCCGTCGCGCTTCGCGTGACGCCGTCGGAAGGTAAAGGCTTGGTCTTTGGGCACCCAAGCATCTGCCTTGACCCGTGCAAGACCCCTAGGCATGAACAAGTCGAGGAGAAACCGCCTCTGCGCAGTTTCGTGTCCACGCCGGAGCCGCCCATGCACCGCCCGCGTCGCCTCGCCGCTCCGGCCACTTTCACCGGGGTTAATCATGCCCAAGCTATCCGCCGTTGAGTTTTAGGCCCTAGCGGCGAGTTTGGGACCGAGCCGGACCTTAACGCCGCCGGGAGAGCCATCTCCGGCGAGCCGGTCCTGACTGCGCGGCGGAAGGGAGGGGGGAGAGCCAAGCGCCGCCGTCCGCCCTACCGCCGCCACGTGTCGCGTCGTCGCTGGAGCCACATCGCGGATCGCCTGGCTCAGCCGCACAAGATCCACCCGAGCCACAAAAGACCCGGTGGACGCGACTCACGCGGACCACCCTATCGGTCCACGGTAGACCGCGATCACCAGAGCCGGCCTGTTCCTTTTTCAATCAAGCCCCTGGAATCTTACACTTTAGCCCCTAGAGTTTCGAAATCCTTTCAACTTAGCCCCTGTTGCTTTTACTCCAAGCCCTCTGGACTTATTAGATTTTACTTCTAGGCCCTTCTACTGACGTCATCAGGGCCCACTGATGACGTCATCCTCCAGACCCACCTGTTAGCTTTGACCGTTGACTGGTCAACGCTGACGTCAGCAGGCCCACTGTTGACGTCAGCATTTCGGCCGACCTTGGACCTTTTAATGAAAACCCCCTAAACTTTTCTAAAATTACAAATAGGTCCCTGGTTATTTACAAATAGGTCCCTGACCCTTTTTCTTTTCTTTTTCGGAATTATTTTAAAATTCAAAAAATGATTTAAACTTAGAAAATCCATAACTAATTCATTTTAACTTCGAAAAATATGAAACCAGTTTCTAGATTTTTCTAAAATCATGACCAAGCCTTTGGTGTGAAGTATGAGTCTATTTGGATCTTTCTTGAATTGGTTTTATTGGAGTTAATTGCTATTAAGTTCCGGTATTTACTTTAATTACATATTTAGGACCTACCGACGGCCAGGAGCTGACCGAGGAGGAGCACTACCCAGAAGACTTCGTGGAGGAAGCGAACTTGCCCTCAAGTTCACGCCCAGCCCATCTCTTGAATGCCTATTAGACATTGCAACTAGATGAGCTAGCGCTTTACTTATTGCAATTGGATGATGCTTGAGCCTTGCATAGCCATGATTTATTCCATGATTGCCTTGTTACCTACCACTCTATATATGATATTGCTATGCTGCTGCTTGCATGTGTATGGGAACATGTGGATTAGGACTCTTGGCTTGTGTGGGGATTAAACCGGCAGGAGAAGGTGTTTTTGGGAAACTTGGCGGGGGTGAGCATTTTATAACAACTCAGTCTTTGACCGAGGTGCTGGGAGACCCCTGCTCTCGAGAGGGTCCCACACCGTACTTGTGGCGGGTACATGGATGGATAGGAGCATAGGAGTTGGCGGCGGTACCTATAGTGGGTACTGCGACTTGCGTTCTTCTTCGGAGGATACGCCTTTGGGATGATGACGCTTACCTCGGTCTGAAACCGAGTGGGGTAACCACTCTTTGGACCCCACGTACTTACCGCTTACCCATATGAACGGGTTCCAGCCAGCCTAATTAGCGCGATGCCCGGATTGCGAGAAGATCAGGTGGATGGTGTACGGGAACGGGAGAGACCGTCTCCCCGAAGGACTATGGCCCCGTCTGGCCCTACGAGGGAGAGTTCGACACAGCTTCCGAAGCATTGGATTGCGAGCCGATGGACCGAGACCGGAAGAGCAAGCGGGCATCGTCGCGGTTGGGGTCTGAGCTATGGGTTGCGTCTCGAGATGGCGGCCACCATCTCGCAGCCCGAGTGGGTCCAGTTGTACAAGCTCTCGAGAGTCTATAATCTGTACGTATAGCCGCGTCCTCGGTATGGACATTGTACACTGCACTGTTACCTCTGATATTTGGGATATTCTTCCTCTCCCCTTTCTAGCCAGATTTGAGAGTGACTAAGGTTCACAGCTACGGACGGGGAGAAGGGAAGTTTGCTCCCTTTCCTTTCAGGATCCGGTCATAGTTGGTGAGGTGCGAGGGGAGGGAGCTCTCGCATCGACTTAGATGAGTGTGGAGATGGAGATGGGAGTCCGGCGTGCCGGAATAGCCCGATGTGGTGAGATATGGGATGGATGGATATGGAGATACTTATTTTATTTTGCTGCTGCATAGGAAACCTTTAGCCTATCCTATATATACTTTTATCCCTTTAGATGATAGTCCACTTAAAGGTTGCATATACGGTTGGTGACGTGAACCTATCCCATTCCTTGGGGATAGCCTTTGAGTACGCAGGGTCTGATGATGAGCACGAGTTCAACCACGATGGATGGTACGACGGAGGCATCGTCTTGACGCGCAAGTTGCCTGTGGAAGAGATCGAGAAGATGGAGGCTTCTACGCCTAGTTCCGCTGCGTTGGATGTTTTTTTGTTTGCCGTTCAGCCCTGAGGGCTTGTATCAGACGTATTATCATGAGAATGATGTAATAAATGAGATATTTGTACTTTATTCGTGGTACTTGATCTAGGGAGTATCACAATTGTACAGGGAGTCGGGTTCTCGGAAATTGGAAACCCGGGTCATTACAATAGTGGTCCATGAGCGTAGTGTGCACCTGTTTAGTACCACATTGCTATTTTTTTTGAGAATCACCCACATTGCTAGTTGAGGAAATATGGAGCCAACTTATAAGCAATTCCAGCTAATTTCGTTTCCATAAAGAGCGAGGTAAAGCTGGATTAATGCGTCATCTGCAGTTCAAAGCTAGTTCCCCTTTTCCGGTTGGTAAACATGAAGTATTCGGGTGCTCAATTGCTTATCAGCCGGTTGCTGCCTTTTTCCTCATCACTTAGATGGTTTGCTCATATTGTCATGAACATCCATACCGCGTACCATTGTTCTAAGTGCTGTTTGGCTAAAAAGCACCAGCAGCTTAACAACTTTTGAAGATTCTCTAAATTCCTAAAGAGTCCGGTCCAGCACACCTCTCGGGGAAAGGCCAAATCGTCTCAAAAGACTAGTCCAACAGGGGAGGGGTGGCTCTCCCTTTTAAGGTGGCTTGGTCCTCCCAAGCTAAGAAAGGTGGGATAATTTGGACGTGCACGGCTTTGCCGCCTACACCGTCGTGCGCCTACACTGTTCTGCGCCTAGCCCATGGGCTGCCTACACCGTCGTGCGCCTGCACTGTTCTGCGCCTGGCTAATCCGTACTCCCGTTGGACACGATTGCCGCCTACACTGTCGTGCGCGTGGCCAAACCGTGCTCCACGGCTGCCGCCTACACTGTTGTGCGCGTGGCCAAATCATGCCCTGGGATGTCATCATCATCCTCCCCTTCTTAACAAGGGCCCAGCTGTGATACCAAATAATGAGTCCGACCCAGCACACCTCTCGAGGAAAGGCCCAATCGCCCCAAAAGACTAGTCCAATAGGGGAAGGGTGGCTCTCCCTTTTACGGTGGCTTGGTCCTCCCAAGCTAAGCAAGGTGGGATAATTCGGACGTGCACGGCTTTTCCGCCTACATCGTCGTGCACCTACACTGTTCTGCGCCTAGCCTATGGGCCGCCTACACCGTCGTGCACCTACACTGTTCTGCGCCTGGCTAATCCGTACTCCCGTTGGACACGATTGCCTCCTACACTGTCATACGCCTGGCTAAACCGTGCTCCACGGCTGCCGCCTACACTGCTGTGCGCCTGATCAAATCATGCCCTGAGATGTCCTCATCAATTCCTCGTTTGCTTTATTTCCAGCCGTAATTGATAGAGATAAGATGCAAAAAGTAGTGCACTGGTCGGTTCCATGATTGGCGGCAAAATTTATTGGTAGTTGGTTTTGTGCTGCACACATCATTTAACATCATCATGGAAAGCAACGAAGAAGGCACATATCTCCAACTGGGCCCACGCATGGAAATCGCCCAATACCAACCCTCCAATTTATAAGTGGTGCTATCTCCCAGTGGGGTTTGCAGCACCTTCCAGCATACCAACACCGCATCCCCAGTTTGCAACTCGCCAACATGGACAGGAGGGCGTGCGCCTCCTTGCTCGTGCTCGCCGGCGTCCTACTCGCTCTGGCAGGCCCCGTCGCAGGAGGGATGAAGGCCACGTTCGCCGCCGGCATGGGGTCGGCCGGAGACATGGCGGCGCTGCGGAGGCTGATGTCGACGAGGCTGGAGGATGGGGTGGCGCCGGAGCTCACCGTGGACCTGGAGCTCCACCGCCGTGTCCTGGCCGGCGTCATCAAGCCGGTTGCGTTGAGACCCGACCAGCCGGCCTGCATACGGTCGTGCCCGGCGCCTGGGAGGCCATACACCGGCCGGGGATGCAAGGCCGTGTACCAGTGTCCCCACTGATGATCAGTCTGCTTCTCAAGTAATCGCCATGGATCGATGCATGCGAGCTTGTTCGGTTTGTAGTGCCCCTGCTGGCTTGATCCGCCACCGGAGTCTTCACGTGGCTAGTTACAATTATTATTTGATGTATCTTGAATCATGTAAGAGTGAATCACTGTTCTTGAGAAACATCGGTTTGGTCATTGTTCTTGAGAAACATAAGACATCATGGGATTCTCCAAACAAGGGTAAGTGCCACGTTTCTCAACTCTCTTTGCAGTACTCACAGTAACAAATAAGACTCTTATCTTCTAAATCATGAAGGCCTGACCAACACCTACGTATGAACGCACTACTAATCGGACTGCGGCTTTATTAGTGCGATCTGACCAGACTGAAAATATATGCCCATGCCGATCACGCTTTTGCACACTGTCGGTCCAGCATCCACACACAACTTTTGAACCCAGTGTGATCGTCAGCGAGTAAAGAGTAGGTGCGATGCCGTGATCGGAGACCTACCAACGAATCCATGAAAGCAGCCACTTGAGTTGGGCCCCGGGGGAGTCAAAGCATAACTAATTCACTAATTTTCTGTATAGTGTTAGTGTGCTAGCATAAACGCTAATCGTACCTCAACCGACAAGATGGACAAATGACACAACTGAGCAGCAGGCCTGTTTGGATGAAGAGCCAATAAGATGGACCAGATATTATTTTAATAATTAGTCTGAAAAAGCTATTCCTTTTAAATAATTATTCAAAAGAGAGACCCTACTCCATTTAGTCTTAGGGGGAGACCCTTCCCAAAATGGAAAAAATCCGATTTCTGGGCTTTCCATTTTGGAAAACCATCCCTTTATAATCACCCTCCCCTCCCCCCCGGCCCCACCTCCTCCTCCTTCTTACTCCTACTCCTTCCCCTGACGCCCGCGCCTCCCCTGCTCCTCCCCCGGCTCCGGCGGCCAAGGGCCGCCTCCGCCGCCGCGGCGCCTATCCCTCCCCCAGATCCGGCGCCTCCCCCTCCTCTCCCAAGCGAGCCGCCCCCTCCCCCGACTCCGCCGCCACCGGCCGACGCGGCCGACACGAATCGGCGGCCTGCGGTTCCCGCCGCCGCCGCCTCGCCCGCAACCCTCCCCCAACGATGGCGCTGCCGATTTGAACCCCTGCCCCGAAGCTCCCCCGCCCCTCCTTGGCCCTAACCGTCGACCTCCACCACCTGCGGCCGGCGGCGCTCCGCTGCCTCGCCGCCCCGCTCACCAACCACCGGCCACCGCCGGGCCGGCCTACCTCCCCCTCCCTCCTCTATCTCCGGTGAGTGATAGATCCCAACCCCAACCCCAACCCCGAACCCCCCAACCCTAACCTAGCGGCAGAGGTTGCGGCGGCGGCGGAGGAAGAGGAAGAGGGAGGCGCTGGAGGAAGAGGAGGGCGCAGGAGGTAGGAGAAGGGGGGCCTCCGCTGAAGACTAAGGGAGGCCCCCCTCCCTTTAGATTTTGTGTTAAATATTTCATCGGACCATCCATGTGAATCTGGCAGCGATTTGTTCTACTTGTTCATGTTTCTTGAAATATGAGAAGGAAAATGCATTTTTAGTACAGAGGTTTACATAGGCTGAGGTAAGAGAGGCAGTTTTCAAATGGAACATATTAAAGTGTCGGGGCTGATTCCCTTCTGAGTTTCATCAAGTCTTCTGGAATTTAATTGAAGATGACTTGATGGCTTTGTTTGTGGAATTTCATAGGGGGTCATTAGCTTTACGCAACCTCAATTTTGAAACAACTATCCTACTACCCAAGATTAATGAAGCAAAACAAATTCAGCAGTACAAAAAAAGATTTATCTACTGAATGTTAGCTTTAAAATTTTCACAAAAGTGGCCACTAATATATAGAATTTCAAAAATAGCCCAAAGGATAATGAGACGCTCACAAACAGCTTTTTTACTCGGGAGAAGTATTATGGATGGTGCAATTATTTTACATGAAACTTGGCATGGATCACGCACAAATAAATATAATTAATAGAATCGTGTTTAAAATAGACTTTGAAAAAGCCTATGATAAGGTAAAATGAGATTTCCTTCAAAATGCCTTAAGAATGACGGCGTTCTCACCAATATTGTGTGATTGGATAAGTGCACCCACTAAAGGGGGAAATGTGGGTATTAAAGTTAATACTAGATGGGTTCTTTCTTTCAAACAAAGAAAGGCATTAGGCAAGGTGATCCTATACTATTCAATATAGTGGCTAACATGTTATAAATCTTCAATGCAAGGGCTAAAAATGAAGGATAAGTAAGAGGTCTGGTTCCACATTTAGTAGAAGATGGCCTCTCGTCAGTATGCAAACGATGTCGTGATTCACTAACCGCACATTGGTGACATTATATTGGTCAGGTTATAGACATCATTAACGTTCGTTAGCATTGAAGCCTCTAGACCGCAGCCGAGCCTCGGTAGCAATAACGCTCATTTCCAATGACAACTCAATGGTAACGGGTGTCAACACCGCCCGTTAAAAATGACTTTTGTAATGGGTGTCAGTGACGTCTGTTACCTATGAGGACCTTGTTGGTATTGGGTGTTATACAATGTCCATTACCAATGACATAGCTCCAGGATATATTGAAGCGCTCCTCCATTTCTGAATCAACAGGTCCAAACGTCTCCCTCTCTAGGATAGCCTATCCTAGCATCCTCCTCCCTGACTGTGCCACAGCCGCAGATCCGATCCGCCAGCGCATGGCCGCCTCCTCCACCCCCGTTGTGCTGAAATTCCTTGTACCTATTTGGGTCTACCAATATCATACAAGAAACTAAGGAAAGAAGATCTTTTGCCTTATGTGGAAAGGATAGGTGACAAGTTACCTGGCTGGAAGGCTAATCTGATGAACATGGCGAGACGAGCAACTTGGGTGAGGTTTGTGCTCTCAGCTCTTCCAATACATGTCCTGATTGCATTAAATGTCCCAAAATGGTTCAACAAAGTGATTAACAAGATTTGGGGAGCATTCCTATGGAAGGGAAGGTGAGAAGTACAGGGTGGCTGCTGTCTAGCTAGTAGCTTGGGAAAAAGTACAAAGACTGCTAGAACTCTGGGGTTTGGGCATTCCGAATCTACAGATCATAGGTTGGCACTACGGGAGAAACTAGTTTTTGTCCATGCATGTTAGTGCCCGTCGGCCGGGGCCAGTACTAAAGGGCACATTTAGTACCAGCTTCTGGGAACAGTAACCATAAAACCAAGTTAATATCGGCTGGGAGACCAGCCAGTACTAACATGCACTTCTGACCCTGGATATTCCTATACATGTGAGATGGCTTTGGGTCCGAAAAACTGATACAAGCAAACCATGGCTGTCCCTGAATATTCCTTTACACGCCAATGTGGCTGCACTTTTTCAGATTCCTTTGCAAACAACAACGGTAGCAGACCTAGCACTAAATTTTGGACGGACAAATGGATTCTTGGTAACTCAATCAATGATCTTGCACCAATAGTAGTTGCTGCGGTCCCGACACGTGCTCACAACATACGCCTAGTAGCATATGCTTTGGTCGATCACAAATGGGCGCATGACATCCAAGGGGGTTTATCTCTAGTCGGGTTGTATGAATTGTTTCAGCTGGGGGATATTCTGTCTGAATTTGTGCTAACTCAAGAAGATGACATGCATATTTGTAGATTAGATGTCTCGGGATAGTACACAACTAAGTCGGCATATTTGGCCTTTTTCAATGGAGCAATTATTTTTGAACCTTGGCGTAGGATCTGGAAAACATGAGCACCAGCAAAGTGCAAAATGTTCTTGTGGTTAGCTGTGAGAAATAGATGTTGGTGGTTAGCTAGGAGAAATCTTCCTCATCCTGACCTCTGTCCACTTTGTGATCAGGAAGCTGATGATGTTCAACATGTTCTCACCACTTGTGTATTCAACAAAGATTTTTGGTTTCGTGTCCTATCAAGATTTGGATGGCAGCTCCATGTCCCCTCAAGGCATGAACTTTCTTTCTCGGAATGGTGGAGGAAGAGCATCAAGAAGATCCAAAAAGACAAACGGAAAGGTTTCAATACTTCGGTCTTGTTATGTACTTTGACACTCACTCATTTTAATAAGTCGCTCAGTATCACTAGTGTAACACTGTCAAAAATTTAAACTCACCAAAAATAGGGACTTTCAATTTTTTCTTTCAAATCTAAACACTCACCCTTGCATATTCGAAATTATTTCTTGAATTATGGAACAATCAAAACCAAAATAATATGTGTGTACTTTTGTGTACAGCAAAACCCTAGAAAAAGAGCTAAATCCTCTACACTACTAGAGAAACTACCATTGGTCCCCAGTACATTAGTACCGGTTGTCTTATAACCGGTACTAAATGATGAATTTAGTACAGGTTTGTAAGCACAGTGCCTAGGGAGCGCTCTAGTACCGGTTGGTAACACCAACCGCACCAACCGGTACTAAAGTGCGCCTCGGGCGACGGGCCGCAACGGCTAGTGGCAGTTTAGTACCGGCTGGTGTTACCAGCCGGTACTAAACTGCCCCTGGTGGCGGGGAGCGGAAGCTGCTGCACGTTAGTACCGGTTGGTAAACACCAACTGGTACTAATTGACTGCATTTAGTACCGGCTGGTGTTACCAGCCGGTACTAAAGACTCCGTATATATACAGCGCCAGCTTCTTCCTCCTCGAGCCCGAGCTCATTTCTTTCAGAGAGCTTGCTCTCTCACTCATGGCGCCATAGAGGGGGAGTTGTTGCCCGATTTTTGCATATTTTGTGGATTTCTCCTACATAAGCGAACCAAAAGGTTAGCAACTTCATTCTATGTGATTTGACGATACTTGTGCTTAGTTTTATGCTCTATACTTAGAGAAATTTCAAAAATTATGAATGAGAAGGATTTTATATTTGTAGATTGATTTGAGCTAAATAGAATCATGACTTTAATTAGATGGTAGCTTTTAATAGTGAGTTCATACCCTAGATAATGAGCATGTTTTTTAGTGACAATATTTTGCTAAATTTTTTTCATTATCTTTTTTTCTAAAATGTGGAAGTCCATCATCTCCATTTGCTCCCCAACTTAGTCCAACTTAGGTTCGTAGAAATGTTTTGCTCCCCAACTTAGTCCAACTTAGGTTCGTAGAAATGTTTTTGCAACATGATGTATTGTGTAATGGATATTTCATACCTTTTAACCATATTTAATGTTGTGAAATGTTTTTTTTAAGTTTTGATTATATGTAATGTTGTATAATAGATTGTTCCAGCATTTTAATTATTACTAATAATTAATGAAATGTTGCAATATTAATGTTGTTAGGTATTTATATTTATTTTTTAATGATTTTTTATGATAGGATTCAAAATGGACCGTCAATGGATGTACGACGGTAGGAACACCATGGCCTGGATTATTGGCCTAGACGTTTTTCTCAATGCGGCTGAAGCCTCCAGGTCCACGAATGGTCTCATGTGTTGTCCATGCCGTATTTGTCGTAATGTGATACAGTTCCAGAAAAGGGGTACTCTACATGTTCACCTAATTGAAAATAGTTTCATGGATAGCTATAATGTTTGGACAAAGCATGGTGAACTTGGTGTTTTAATGGGAGACGATGAAAAAGACGACGATAACAACATCCCAGACTTTGCATACTTACATGAAGCAGGTGCCTTTGACGACGATGATGACCCAATGTAAGGGGTTGATGCAAATGTCGTAGAGGAGGAGGAGGCACCCGATGAGTTAGGTCAGGTCTTGCTTGATGCACAGAAAGATAGTGAAACTGAGAGAGAGAGTCAAAAAAGTTTGAAAAGATGCTGGAGCATCACAAAACAAAATTATACCCAGGCTGCAAGCCGGACCTGAAGAAATTGGGTAGCATGCTGGAGATGCTAAAATGGAAAGCAACTAATGGTGTCAGCGATAAAGGATTTGGTGAGCTACTACAAATCGTAAAAAACATGCTTCCTGAGGCTAATGTGCTGCCGTCGACCACATACCAAGCCAAAAAGATTGTGTGCCCTCTTGGATTGGAGGTACAGAAGATACACGCGTGTCCTAATGATTGTATCCTGTATCGTGACGCTGAATATGAGAAATTACAAGCTTGTCCTGTTTGTGGCGCGTTGCGGTACAAGATCAGGCGAGACGATCCTGGTGAAGTTGACGGGCAGCCAGCGAAGAAGAAAATTCCCGCAAAGGTGATGTGGTATTTTCCTATGATTCCATGATTGAAGCATTTTTTTAGAAGTAAGGAGAACGCAAAGTTGATGCGGTGGCACAAAGAAGATAGTAAGCGAGATGAGATGATGAGATATACTGCATATGGGTCCCAATGGAGAAACATTGACAAAGAATTTCCACAATTTGATGAAGATGTAAGGAACATACGGTTTGGTTTAAGTATAGACGGAATGAATCCATTCAACGACAATAGTAGCAGTCATAGTACTTGGCCAGTTACCCTATGTATATTTAATCTTCCTCCTTGGTTGTGCATGATGCGAAAGTTCATCATGATGGAAGCTCTCATCGCAGGTCCAAAACAGCCTGAAAACGACATCGACATGTTCCTAAGACCTTTGATCGATGAGCTTTTACTGTTGTGGAAGGACGAAGGTGTAAATGTGTAGGACGAGTACAAATAGGAAACATTCATCCTCCGAGCATTACTTTTTGTGACCATCAATGATTGGTCTGCACCTGGAAACCTTTCGGGACAGTCAAACAAGGGATACTCGGTCTGCACCCACTGTTATGATGAAACAGACTGCATTTATTTGAAGCACTGTCGAAAGTGCATGTATATGGGCCATCGTCAGTTTTTACCACCGAAGAACCCATTAAGACATGAAGGAAAACATTTTATAGGCGAGTCTGATAATCGATCTAAGCCTTTGTTCCACAACGGAAAGCGTGTGTTTTCAATGGTAAAGGATGTGCAGGTAGTATTTGGAAAGGGTCTTGGTAGCCAAGCCATTCCAAACGACGAGGACGGACATGCACCCATGTGGAAGAAAAATAGTATATTATGGGAAGTACCTTATTGGGAGATGCTGGAGGTCCGCAATGCAATTGATGTGATGCACCTCATGAAGAATCTTTGTGTGAACTTGCTAGGCTTCATGGGCATTTATGGAAAAGGGAAAGATACAGTGGAAGCAAGACGTGATCTTAAAGCGTTGGAACAACGAAAAGACCTACATCTTAAAAAGAAGGGAAAAGACCAGCGATACTTAAGGCCTGCAATCTACACTCTCAGCAAACAGGAGAAGGAAAGCACGTTTGATTGCTTGAACATTATCAAGGTGCCCACCGGATATTCCTCAAATATAAAAGGAATAATAAAAATGAAAGAAAAGAAATTCACTAACTTGAAGTCTCATGACTTTTATGTCCTGATGACACAATTACTTACTGTTATCGTGAGGGGTATTCTACTAGATAATGTAAAGTTGGCAATCGTGAAGCTGTGCGCTTTTCTCAATGTAATTTCACAAAACGTGATTAATCCAAGTCATTTAATAAGGCTACAGCAAGACCAATTTCTTGATTTATCTGGACATGGAGGGGACGGGGGGAATGGAGATGATGTGGAAGATGATGATGGGACGACCAAGAACAAGAAACTGGTCTTTACGAAGACAATGAGACCGAGGTATACATAAGGATTTTGATCGGGCATCTGGATTAATTTTGTATTAATTAATTTTGTATCAATTAATAGTTTAATTATTTTCAGGCATATGGATCGCAGCCTCCAAAACGGAAGCGAGGCTGCAAGAGAAAGATGACCGGGCATACCCTGGTCACAGCTGTGAAAGATGATGGTGAACCAATGGAACTGCATGGGATTAAGACGACTTATGTGAATCAATGTGGATATCTTGTTAGGGAAAACATTCCCATCAAGTACGAGCTTTGGAGGATATCTAAAAACAGCGATCCAAATATTTAAGTTCGACAAATAGTCCCGGAGTCAGAGAAGGAAATGTGATGGAAGCAGATCACTACACACTTCACATTTCCGGAAGACAAATTAGGGAAACTCAAGGATTGGATGATGAACAAGATGGTTAACCAGTTTTAGTCATTTAAGAAGACGTTGAAAGCCAATTTCGTCAAGAAGAATCTCACACCAGATTTTGAGAAGCAGTACCAGAACCAAAGGCCATTTTGGGATGAATTCTTGCAGAATCAGTTGTCGGCAGACTACCTGAAGCGAGTTAAAACTAACATAGAAAACGCCTCGAAGAAAAGTCAGTTCCACCATCTAGGACCAGGAGGTTATGAGAAGGCGATTCCGAAATGAAAGAAGGTGGAAAAAAATTGATTCAATGAGGAATCATACCGCAGACACTCTTGTGGCCGTTACGAGTGAGGTGGTAATTCTATGCTCATGGAGGCAGACTAAACATGGAAAATGGTGTGTTTATCACTAGCGATGTCATAGCCGAAGCGATCGACAGTAGACGAAGCACTGAAGAAAGTGCAACATGGATCTTTCAACCCTGATCAAGAGAAGGACGAGCTGACTTATGCTCTTGACAATCCGGAACACACTGGTCGGACTCGAGGCATGGGGGTAGTATCATAGAAACATGGCTTCAGCCAGGATCTATAGACGTACCGAAGCCGTTTCGAAAGCAAGAAAGCCATCCAAGAACAAATGCGTGAGCTCCATGACAGGCTAGCTCGGGTTGAAAATAGAATAGCCCAAGAAATAAATGAACGAGTCGATCAGCGCCTGGCAGAAGTACTTAGCCAACAGCAGGGACAACCTAGTGCTCCTGCAGGCGGCGAGAATTTGGAGATCAATCCCGCATCTCAGCGTCGTAGCAGCATTGCTTCCACCATGGCCGCTGAAAGATACCCCATGGATGACATCACTACGAGGACGGACCGTAAGCTTCTTTATCTTGTCAGGAAGAAGTTCAAGGTATGTGCTGAAGGTGTTGCTGAAGTACCGGTCCTGGGCGAGACACTTCAATGTCCTGATCCCTACAGGTGAGGGTGGAGAGGAACTGCGAGATGGGTTGCATACATGGATCTGTTGGCCTAAGGGAGACATCAGATTGAAGCCAGGAACAACAGATCGGCTGCAGCATCGACTACGAGGGACCCCAGCATGGATCTACCATCTCCATAGGGTCCCGACAACGACATGGAACCGCCGTCACCAACTGGTACAAGGGACCCTAGCATGAGTCCACCTCAGCCTCAGCCGAACAAGAGGTACGCCAAGGCTCCAATGACGTCGGCTCCTAAGCGGCAGAAGCAGAAGAAAGAGAAGCCTCTACCTCCAAAGCTCCCGTACGAGAAAACAGATGAGGAAACCGATGCGGCCGCCAACCAAGATTAAGGACAGGAGAAAGCCAAAGTCGAAGGAACCGGTTGACCCAGCAGCCATAAGACACTTTGTTAAATGGGCCACACCTGTGGTGAAAGCAAAGGTATCGGACTACGACCGCACAATCATGAAGTCGTACAAGAAAGTTGAAAATAGAATTAGTGCATCATCGTCGAAAAGCGGTCAGTCCAAAAGCAGTCCATCGAAAGGCATTGCACAGCTGGGACAGCAATCCAAGCAATTGATTCCTCCGCTTGTTGTGCTATCAGAGGTAGAACAACAATTGGTTGAGGTTATGAAGCAAACCAACCTCACAAAAGCTCAACTGCGAGGTGAAGATCATATTCCACTGCACGAGGGATGCAATCGAAAACCGTTCGAATTGGGGCAATCACTTGTATGGCCTAAGCTGCTACCACACCTAGGGACCAGAATGTATGAGTTCCACAATTGGTACATGCGAGAATCTGGAAATGGCTTGGTCATGTTCGCAGCACGGATCAGAAATTCACCCTATCGGCCGCCATGTGATATATGAATTGATTTCGGAGATATCTATTTTTTGTACCATCGAGATGCCCTTTCCAAGTCCCTCATGAGTGCATGGATTCTGTAAGTATTTAATGACATGTTTATATTGTACCTCTAGTTGTCAAGCCTATCTAACTATATGTTATTGTGTATCATGTAGGATGGAGTATCAACATTGCCGGAAGAAGGGATACTATGACATTGGCTTCTTGGATCCAGATATCTTACACATGGAAAATATTGCAAAATATCCCAATCGGACGACAACAAATATCTTCAATGCCTTGATGGCGCAACATACACGTTCATTCATACTTTTACCGTACCTCTTCGGGTTAATATTGAACATATTTTTCTATTTCTATATTCATTCATGTTACGGTTCTAAATTCAACAAATTAATTACATCCTCATATATAAAAGTTCCACTGGATCCTCCTTGTACTCGAGATTAATTGATGGCGGATTACGGTGTTCGACTCTTTGAGAAAGCTGATGACAGATTATCAAAGCCTCGTTGATATTCTTAACAAAGCGTGGAGTATCAGATACGGACGAGCTTGTATGGAGGCCTGACTTTCCGGTACGTTCAAAATTTCATATTATTCTTATTTCATTTAGTCAAACATCGAGAGAGTATTACATAACCGATTGTTCATATACGTGTATATATAGTGTATGAGACAGGAACCGGGAAACAACCTGTGTGGGTACTACGTATGCGATTTTATCCACGCATTTGTAGGTCCGAAGCAGATGACGGAAAGAGAATTTGACGTACGTAAAATTCCTACCATTTTATTAAATTTTTGTTATGCAAATCTGTTTATTAAGACTAACGAAGATTTTTCTTGACAGATTATGAAAATGTCAGAAGACCTCATTGAACCGGAACATGTCAAGGCAATTCAAGAACAACTTATGGGATTCCTGCTCGATGAGGTCTTGAATCCGAACGGCGAATTTTATGCGGACTAGAGAATAAGCATTGGTGCAATGGATCCTGATCGAGAAAAGGACAAGGAGGAAGAGGAGTTCCAAAAGAAGAAGAAAGATTAGTTTAATTAGTTTTTCTTTAATCGAAACACTAGAAACATTGTATATATATGTAATACTTTTTAGTAAGCTAACTAAGTATATGTAGATTATATATGATTGTAACGTAATATTACTTTATACGCAAGCGCATTAGAACAGATACGATACGAATACGCATTAGAACGGATACGATACTAATACGCATTAGAACGGATACGATACGGAATATGCATTAGAAATAAAATAAAAGGAAAGAGAAAAGAAAAAAAGTTTAGTACCGGTCAGTGCTAAACTGCCTGCCCGCGGCGCGGGGCAGGGCACGCAGTTTAGTACCGGCTGGTAACACCAGCCGGTACTACATGCGCGATATAGTACCGGCTCTAGAACCGGTACTAAACGACTGCCAATTTAGTCTCGAAACTTTAGTACCGGTTCCACGCGGCCTTTCCGACCGGTACTGATAGTCATTTTTCTTGTTGTGCTAAAAACATCTCAAATTTGAACCACATTTTTAAACAAAAGTAAAAGGGCATTATACACAACCACAGGCTGTCAACCTCAATCTCCTGCAGCCCACTCCACTCCCCCTCCTTCAACTCCCTCTGCCATCTAAAAACCTGCCTCCTTCCTTTTCTTTCTGCACGACCTGCCCGGCCCAACGCCGTGGCCCAGATCAGCTCCCCTTCAATCGTCTTTCTCTCGTGCACCAGTTCTTCTCCCGTTCCTGTTTAGAGGATATATATCTAGAGGATGAAATGTTCTCTTCCACTCAAACATTTTTTTAACATGAATACTTTTGCAGATCTAATTTCTTGTTAACTAGCAATGAAATAAATTAAATACAACCAAGGAAAATATTGGTGAGATTTTTGAGATGGGTCTGACATTGAATTTTGTTTTCTGAAAATTGATAAGTTTGATGCAATAAGATTTTATGTAATTGTTCTAGCCAACCCTAGAGGTAACAAAAGAGACGCACATGGAGGAGCTATTTTTCTAAGGCCTTCCCAAGGGGATTGGAGAGGGACGAGGGGGACTGAAAGAGATTCTGACTCGTTGAGGATTTAGTCTACTTCAATCCCCTGCAAACCGAATAACCTCTAACGTGGGAAGAAAACATGCAAGGTTATAGTATTAAAAACTGCATTGTCTAACTCTTTTGTGAATAAACATTAGTCATCCTATGCAAAACTATCTTCATCAAATTCTGTTAGGTATTATTACCTTTTGTGCTTGGATCATTATTGTTGTTGAATTATGACACATCTGTTCATTTTCCATAATGAACACAAAAAAATACATGTAGAGATTTTTGTTCCTGGTTATATCATTGTCAGTAGCTCTTTCAAATATAAGGCATCCCTGCTTGACACACTCTTCGTATATATACTCAGCTTTGAAGGATACATCCAACTTCTGTCCAACACATAAGGAACAAAAATTAGATGAATGAGGTGGAATGAAGGGATTGAAGTGGAACTTAGTTCATTTTAAGATCAATCCCCTTCATTCCACCCCAATCCTCTTGTACCCAAACGATCCCTTAAGGATTTTGGAAGTATTATTGGTTCCAAATCACTACTGCACACATGTAATAGCTGATCCCTGTCTCGATCCTTCCGTTTCATACAAAGAGAAGAGTAGTGAATGGATGACAGGACTTGATCCGCATTAAAGCACACTACGGGCCGAGGCCACGTCATTGCCGTGTGCCTCCCGCACGCGGCAAAGCCACAAATGCACACGGCAAAGACCTTTGCCGTGTGCTTTCAGCTTTGCCGTGTGCAAAATGGCACACGGCAAACACAACGACGGCAAAGAAAACTTTGTCGTGTGCCGCATCACGGGCACACGGCAAAGATCTTTGCCGTGTGCCACGTTGTTTTGCCGTGTGCCATGAATCTCATATGGCAAAGATTTTTGAAAAATATATAAAAAAACGTGCCCCGCCAAGGGGGCCACCACGCCGGGCTGCCGGGCGCCGCTCCGGCCGCCGCGCCTGCGCCGCGCCGCTCTGCCGGCCGCCACGCCGCTCCTCCGGTCGCTGCGCCACCGCCGTCGGGCTTCGGCCGCCGCCGCCTCGTGGGGAAGAGCCGTGGGGAGGGGAGAGGATAAGGAGAGAGAGGGGCCGGTGGGGAGGGGAGAGGATAAGGAGATAGAGGGGCCGGTCGGGGCATGGATCAATGGGTGGAATCTCTGGCCAATGGGAGCTCTCCATTTTGATGACATGGATTGCTGACATGGCACATTTGTGCTTGTTTAGTTGTCTTATAATACATTTTTAGATCTACAACTTATATAGACCGTTTTCACATTCGAAGTCATTTGAAATTTTTAAAATTTGAAATTGGGTAGCTTATAATGTATTTTTAAATACTAAACGATCTCAAATAGAAAAGTTGTAAACTAGAAAGTTGTATATTTTATTGAGCTTTACAATTTTGATATAAAACTTATTTACATCCGAAGTCATTTGAAATTTTTAAATTTTGAAAATTTGAAATCGGATAGCTTATAATGTATTTTTTAAGTACTAAAAAATCTCAAATACAAAAGTTGTAAACTAAAAAGTTTTAAATTTCATCGAGCTATACGACTTTGGTATAAACTTTTTTTTCATACGAGATCATATATAAAAGTTTGTACTCAAAAAAATACATCTACTAACTCCCTCACATACACAAACTCATGAACTTCTTATGAGATGTTTAGATTCTGTAAACATCGTTATGATAAAATATGCAAAATCGTCTCAACTTTATCACAGCCTCCTTGTGCTATGTCATCACATCATGACAAATTTCATGATTTTCAAACTTTATTTTTTTTATTTGAATTTAATAATCATTCGAGCACATGTTAGTGGTCATATTGTTTGAACAAGATGTTCAAAATTTATTTTCATTTCATGTGCATGGTCTCAAACTGGGTTAAATAACATGAATATTATTTTTTCACTCATTTTATTCTATTATTTCAATCACTTGCTGTTCAAATTTGACTCGATTCAAAAAATTGCTTGAAATGTAATTAATTAATTAAATATAGCAAACAAGTAAAAAAATGTACCAAATTTTAATATGGAGTAACACATATTGTATGTGGAGAGTAGAAAAAATTTTGGTACGAAAAGAGAAATTTTATTTATGAATTTGCCGTGTGCTAAAGAAGACACACGGCAAAGTCGCCCCTTTGCCATGTGTTAAAACAAAACACACGGCAAAGAGCCCTCTTTGCCGTGTGTCAAGAAGAAGACACACGGCAAAGCTCTTTGCCGTGTTTTTTTTTGACACACGCCAAAGAGCTCTCTTTGCCGTGTGCCCGATACGCCGCACACGGCAAACATAAATTTTCCCGTAGTGGCAGTCCGCCCTATCTTTACCTAATAGTAAAGCAAGCAATGCTTCTGCCAAAAAAATTGGTACGTCATCCAAATTGAGTAGAATTCGGTACAAAACCGGACCAAAGCCGCCTATTTAGACACTGAACCGGAGAAACCTGCTATTTAACAGCTAAACCGGAGAAAACCGCTAGGCTTAGGCGTGTGCACGGCAACCCGACCGGAAGGGGACGTGCGGGCAGGAGGAAAAAAACGCTGGAATAACCGGACCCACCTGTGAATGTGCGCGCATGCAAGGGAAAAAAAAGGAAGGCAGCGCAGGGAGAAAAAAAGAAGGCAAAATGGAAATGAGTTACACAAGATTTGAACCTACAACCACATGTATCTGTATAAGAGCATACACTACCGCATGGACTACACTTGCTATCGATTAAAACCAATCCTTAAATTATTTAAAATTTCCCAACAGATTGAACCCTCCAAACAGAGTTACATTGTTTCTCAATAGGTTCTTTCTCAATAGCAACGACATTTTTTTATTACAAATTTTGTGTATACGCTCATATTTGAGTGATCAATACATTTTTAATTTTTAAACATATATCGTTTATCAGCAACAAAGAAGGGGCATACCGCATAACTGGAGTGTTCAACGTATAATAGATTATAAAAATTACATGTGGCTAGAAAATTTGCATGTTGATCAGCGTGGGTTTGGGACACTCATGGTTTGCTACTACGCTTAGAAAAAGAGCAAAGACTAAAGAATAGCAAGCCTACGGATACATGTACATGAATTGCTGACTTGGATAAAAAATAGAATTGAAGATATGGTTATGCTATATAGTACAATATGAATGTACTTATTTTATCTCTAGCAGTCGTGTTTAAATAAAAAAGCAGTAGTCTACCTTAAATAAAATGGAACAGTGAGTACGGAGTATTTAGTAGAAATGAAATATATTAAGTAACAATTATATTTATTTGCTAGGAAATAACTATTAAGTGTAATAAAAATAGAGCAATAGAAATAAAAATTCATGAGTTTTAAAAAACACAATCACCCGTAGCAACGCACATGCATTTTGCTAGTCCATGGGTAAAAAGAATATTCATGGCACATGAGATCGATCAATAACTGTGACCATGGTAAATAATAATAATTATCCATGGTTCAATTCGTAAAAAGAATATTCATGGCACAATAGCCTTCTAGGATAACCAAGTATTACTAAAAGATCCAGCCACTACAGGATGCCTCCAGTCATTGTCCGTAACAGAAAAATTAACTTATCTCACATGGTTCAATTCGTAAGTAACTGTGACTGACAAGTAAACTAGTGTATGGATTTTTGAAGGTGGAGTGTGTCTTCTAACTCAGCCAGTCATGGACAACACCTAGCTTATGGGGTTTGCATCTCTTAATTAATCCAGTGTGTCATTTATCTATTGCATTTTATTATTTTTATTGTTTACTATAATTTATGATTTGTTTATTTGATCAGGAATGACATGGTAAAAGTGCCTTGATCAGTGTCTCTTGTGTAATTAAACCAAGACATCCCACATATCAAAACCATACACATCATATTTATGAATGGAAGGCATGAAAATACATTAGAAGCCACTATATACGGGTATATATAAAAGAATACATATGCCAAATATCAAGCTCATTTAATTATCTCAGTTCGTCAACAGGTCACAGATATAGAGTTTGAACATACAGGAAATGTGCCGTCATCTCTGATTAACAAAGCTAACGAGTTGAAAATCTTATATTATGATGAGTAAAATAAACTACTTAGTTTAGTATAAGTTTCAAACACTAATGATGATGATAAGATACTAAGCTACTGACTTTTAATTTTGTTAGAGACCCAAAGAGTTCACCGGAGATGGAAAGCTTTCAAATGGCTTCATTGATATGCAATTCCCCCAAAGGAAACCACCATTTTAAGGCCAGCTCTTCTTGTGAGACTCTGGAACATTAACCAAATCAGCTACAAGGGCTTAAAAATATTAAGATAATGAGGATGGGTGCAAAGGTGTATCTTATTTGTTGAAACTCAAAAACAGCAAGAAGATTTTAAGACAACCCGATATTGGGTGCAAAGAAGGACCCCACTAGGTGTTCTAGTGCATTGAATGCCAAGGTAGCATTGACAACCAAAAATCGGTGATTCTTGGACATATTTTGCACTACAGGAAAAAACACTTTTAGTACCGGTCAGGAAGGCCACATTAGTATCGGTCGTTTGGAGACTAACGTGGTGGTCGTTTAGTACCGGTTCACGTTTCGAAACTAACGTGGCGGTCGTTTAGTACCGGTTCCAGAACCGGTACCAAAAGGCGCACGTTAGTACGGTTGGTGTTACCAACCGGTACTAACGTGTGTGCCCTGTCGCGCGCCGCGGGCAGGCAGTTTAGTACCGGCTGGTAACACCAGCCGGTACTAAACTGTTTTTTTTCATTTCTCTTTTTTTCTATTTTATTTCTAATGCGTATTCGTATCGTACCCGTTCTAATGCGTATTCGTATCGTATCCGTTCTAATGCGTATTCGTATCGTATCCGTTCTAATGCGTATTCGTATCGTATCCGTCCTAATGCGCTTTGCATATAAAGTAATATTACGTTACAATCATATATAATCTACATATACTTAGTTAGCTGACTAAAAAGTATTACATATATATACACCGTTTCTTAAAGATACTCTAAGGTCATTTTTTCTTCTTCTTTTGGAACTCCTCTTCCTCCTCGTCCTTTTCTCGATCAGGATCCATTGCACCAATGCTTATTCTCTGATCCACATGAAATTCACCGTTCGGATTCACGACCTCATCGAGCAGGAATCCGATAAGTTGTTCTTAGACTGCCTTGACTCATTCCGGTTCAATGAGGTCTTCTGACATTTTCATAATCTGTCAAAAAAAATCTTCGCTAGTCTTAGTAAACATATTTGCGTAACGAAAATTTAATAAAATGGTAGGAAGTTTACATACGTCAAATTCTCTTTCCGTCATCTGCTTCGGACCTACAAATGCGTGGATGAAATCGCATACGTAGTACCCACACAGGTTGTTTCCCTGTTCCTGTCTCATACACTATATGTACACGTATATGAACAATCGGTTACGTAATACTCTCTCGATGTTTGACTAAATGAAATAAGTCTAATATGAAATTTTGAACGTATCGGAAAGTTAGGCCTCCATACAAGTTCGTGCGTATCTGATATTCCAACTTGGTGTGTAACAAAGCATTTCCATGCTTTGTTAAGAATATCAACGAGGCTTTGATAATCTTTCATCGGCTTTCTCAAAGAGTCGAACACCGTAATTCGGCATCGATTAATCTCGAGTACAAGGAGGATCCAGTGGAACCTTTACATATGAAGATGTAATTAATGTGTTGAATTTAGAACCGTAAGATGAATGGATATAGAAATAGAAAAATATCTTCAATACTAACCCAAAGAGGTACGGTAAAAGTATGAATGTACGTGTATGTTGCGCCATCAAGGCATTGAAGGTATTTGTTGTCGTCCGATTGGGATATTTTGCAATACATTCCACGTGTAAGATATCTGGATCCAAGAAGCCAATGCCATAGTATCCTTCTTCCGGCAATGTTGATACTCCATCCTACATGATACACAATAACATATAGTTAGATAGGCTTGACAACTAGAGATACAATATAAACATGTCATTAAATACTTACAGAATCCATGCACTCATGAGGGACTTGGAAAGGGCATCTCGATGGTACAAAAAATGGATATCTTCGAAATCAATCCACATATCACATGGCGGCCGATAGGGTTAAATTCTGATCCTTGCTGCGAACATGACCAATCCATTTCCGGATTCTCACATGTACCAATTGTGGAACTCATACATTCTGGTCCCTAGGTGTGGTAGCAGCTCAGGCCATACAAGTGATTGCCCCAATTCGAACGGTTTTTGTTTGCGTCCCTCGTGCATTGGAATATCATCTTCACCTCGCAGTTGTGCTCTTGTGAGGTTGGTTTGCTTCATAACCTCAACCAATTGTTGTTCTTCCTCTGATAGCACCACAAGCGGAGGAATCGATTGCTTGGATTGCTGTCCCAGCTGTGCAATGCCTTTGGACTTGCTGCTTTTGGATTGACCGCTTTTCGACGACGATGCACTAATTCTGTTTTCGACTTTCTTGTACGACTTCATGATTGTGCGGTTGTAGTCCGATACCTTTGCTTTGACCACAGGTGTGGCCTGTTGAACAAAGTGTCTTACGACTGCCTGGTCAACCGGTTCCTTCGGCTCTGGCTTTCTCTTGTCCTTAATCTTCTGAAAAAAATCCGCAACCTCTTCCTCAGCGGTTTTCTCGTAGGGAAGCTTCGGTGGCGGAGGCTTCTCTTTCTTCTGCTTCTGCCGCTTTGGAGCCGGCGGAATTGGAGCCTTGGCGTACCTCTTCTTCGGCTAAGGCTTAGGTGGACTAATGCTGGCGTCCCTTGTACCAGTTGGTGAGGGCGGTTCCATGTCGTTGTCGAAACCCTTTGGAGATGGTGGATCCATGCTGGGGTCCCTCGTAGCCGATGCTGCAGCCGAATCTGTTATTCCTGGCTTCAATCTGATGTCTCCCTTAGGCCAACAGATCCATGTATGCAACCCATCTCATAGTTCCACTCCACCCTCACTTGTAGGGATTGGGATCGCAAGGTCTTCAGCCCAATCAGCAGCCACTCGGTCAACCAAAACTCGAGCGTACCCTTCGGGAATCGGCACATTGTGAATTGTCTCGCCCGGGACCGGTACTTCAGCAACACCTTTAGCACATACCTTGAGCTTCTTCCCAAAGATAAAGAAGCTCACAGTCCGTCCTCGTAGTGATGTCATCCACAGGATATCTTTCAGCGGCCTTGGTGGAAGCAATGCTGCTACGACGCTGAGATGCGGGGCTGATCTCCAAATTCTCGCCGCCTGCTGCAGCACTAGGTTGTCCCTGCTGTTGGCTAAGTAATTCTGCCAGGCGCTGATCGACTTGTTCATTTATTTCTTGGGCTGTTCTATTTTCAACCCGAGCTGGCCTGTCATGGAGCTCACGCAATTCTTCATGGATGGCTTTCTTCCTTCTAGAATGGCTTCGGTACGTCTGTATATCCTAACTGAAGCCATATTTCCATGGTACGACGCCCGTGCCTCAAGTCCGACCAGTGTGTTCCGGATTGCCAAGAGCGTAAGTCAACTCGTCCTTCTCTCGATCAGGCTTGAAAGATCCATCTTGCACTTTCTTCATTGCTTCGTCTAGCCTGTTGACCGTGGCGCCTATGGCATCGCTAGTGATAAACGCACCATTTTCCATGTTTAATCTGCCTCCATGAGCATAGAAGTACCACCTCACTCGTAACGGCCACGAGAGTGTCTGCGGTACGATTCCTCGTTGTATCAATTCATCTTCCATCTTCTTCCATTTTGGAATCGCCTTCTCATAACCTCCTGGTCCTAGACGGTGGAACTGACTTTTCTTCAAGGCGTTTTCTGTGTTAGTTTCAACTCGCTTCAGGTAGTCATCCGACAACTGATTCTGCAAGAACTCATCCCAAAACGGCCTTTGGTTCTGGTACTGCTTCTGAAAATTTGGTGTCAGATTTTTCTTGACGAAATTGGCTTTCAACTTCTTCTTAAATGACTGAAACTGGTTAGCCATCTTCCTCATCGTCCAATCCTTGACTTTCTCTAATTTGTCGTCCGGAAATGTGAAGTGTGTAGTGATCTGCTTCCATAACATTTCCTTCTTTGACTCCGGGACTATTTGTCGAACTTGAATATTTGGATCGCTGTTTTTAGGTAGCCTCCAAAGCTCGTACTTGATGGGGATGTTTTCCCTAACAAGATATCCACATTGACCCACATAACTCGTCTTAATCCCAGGCGGTGCCGTTGGTTCACCATCATCATTCACGGCTGTGACCAGGGTATGCCCGGTCATCTTTCTTTTGCAGCCTCGCTTCCGTTTTGGAGGCTGCGATCCAGATGCATGAAAATAATTAAACTATTAATTAATACAAAATTAATTAATACAAAATTAATTAATACAAAATTAATCCACATGCCCGATCAAAATCCTTATGTATACCTCAGTCTCATTGTCTTCGTGAAGACCAGTGTCTTGTTCCTGGTCGTCTCCATCATCATCTTCCACATCATCTCCATCATCATCTCCATTCCCCCGTCCCCTCCATGTCCAGATAAATCAAGAAATTGACTGCCGTCAAACTCTACGGGGTCTGTACCGTCTCGAATCATATTATGAAGCAACTCCTCCTCCTCGCTACGTCTCGTCATTTATCCTAATATATGATAGGACATATTAATTTTTTAAACACATATGAAATTTTTCTAACACATATTAATTTTCCTAGCACATATTAATTTTTTCAAACACATATTAATTTTTTCTAGCACATATGATATTTTCTAGCACATATGAATTTTTCTAACACATATTAATTTTTTCCAACAAATATTAACTTTTTCTAACGCATATTAAATTTTCTAACACATATGAATTTTTCTAACACATATGAAATTTTCTAACACAAATATTAACGGTGGCCGGAGACTGCACGGGACCGCAGCGGCGTCGGAGAATTGCGGTCGGACGACGGGGAGGCGCGGGACGGCGGCGGCGGCGTGAACGGCGGCGGAGGGGGCGTGGCGGCGGCGAAGGAGGCGTGAAATTTGGCTAAGTGCGGAGGAAGGAGAAGAGTGGGGTTTTCTAACACATATAAATTTCACTAGCACATATTAATTTTTTCTTACACTTTTAATTTGTTTCTAACACGTATTAATTTTTCTAACACATATGAAATTTTTCTAGCGCATATGAATTTTTCTAACACATATGAATATTTTCTAACACATATGAAATTATTCTAACACATATAAAATTCTCTAGCACATATGAATTTTTTCTAGCACATATGAATTTTTTTCTAACACATATGAACATTTTCCTAACACATATGAATTTTCTAAATCTATTAAAAAATTGTGCTGACGTCAGCACCCAGATGGGCTGACGTCAGCACATCACGTACACGGCGGAGCGGGCGGAGGCGTCGGGGGCGCGACACAGGGCGCGAGGAAGCCGGGGCGGAGGCGGGCCGCCGGCGCGATGGAGGCGCCGGAGAGGGAGGTGGGGCCGGCCACCGGCGTAGAGGACGATCACGGCGAGGAGGTGCCGACGCGGGCCGGAGGAGGAGAGGAACAGGCACGGCTCGGCGAGGATGGAGTGCGGACGACGAGGGAGGCGCCGGCGCGGTACGAGGTCGACGGCCGGTGATGGCGGCGGCGGCTGTGAGGGATGGCGGTGGCGGCCCGCGGAGAGCGAACGGCGACGTCGCGGAGAGCGCACAGCGGCCGGACGACGGGGAGGCACGGGACAGCGGCGGCTGGCGCGAACGACGGCGGAGTGGGAAACGGAATTTGGCTAAGTGTCGAGGAAGAAGAAGAGTGGGGTTTTATACCCCAGGCTGGTTAGTACCGGGCCGTGTTACAAACCGGTACTAACCTGCCACCCCAGGCACGTTAGTACCGATTTGTAACACAGCCCGGTACTAACGTGCCACCTCCAGGCGGGAAATGAAAAGGGGAGGCACGTTAGTACCGGGCCTTCTTACAAACCGGTACTAACGTGCCTCACCTATTGATCCGATCGATGGCACTTGTACTGGTCGGATCAATCGACCTGTTGTTTTCTCTCGGTCACGGTCAGAGCATAGGCGATCAATCCGACCGATCCTTTTCATGACCGATCGGATCAATCCACCCGTGTAATTTTCACTGATTGGACCTGTTGTTTTTCTCTCAGTCACGGTCGGAGCATATGGCATAAATCCGACCGACTTTTCATATACGGTCAGATCAAACGACCCGTGTAAATTTTGCTGAAGTGGCACGTTAGTACCGGTTCGTAACACAGACGGGTACTAACGTGCCAGTCCAGGCGGGAAATGAAAAGGGGAGGCACGTTAGTACCGGGCCTTCTTACAAACTGGTACTAACGTTTTTATTTTTCTCTTATTTTTCTTTTCTATTTTGTATATTAATTTTATTTTCGTAAAGGCTACACTTATTATAAATAGTAAAGGCTACACTTTCAAATTACTTATTATGTACTATCACATTGATGTAATATTGATGATTACATGTTTAATGTCAAATATGAAAATACACACACTTTGAGTAATTTATAAAATATCTCACATGCATATATTAAATCTGTAAAATACGAAGATGTTATTATTTTTTTACAAGCAAAAATATTTATAAATAATAACTTTCAAATCTCATATAACTGTTTCTTCAAATCAAAAATTAATTATTTAATTAACGTCAAATTTCAATAATCAACACTTTTCATAAAAAAGGAAAAAAGAAAATTAAATTACATAAGTCCATAGTAATGTCACACACACATTACATTACATCACTTAATAGAAAATAAATAATTGAGGCCATTAATCTTCATCTTCATCATCTTCTGCTGAAACAAAATTAATCTTCCTTCTGACGAATGTCCCCTGGTTGTGATCGTGCCATAAGTACGGAGCGTCTTCTTTGGATAACAGGATGCTGGGATCAACATCAACTGAGAATGGAGCACGGTCATCTAACTGATCATAGTCTTCTGATTTGTCCGTAATGTCTTCAACTCCAACTATTTTCTTTTTCTTGGAAGAACTATGTGACGTTTAGGCTCATTATCTTCTGGTTTCTTTACCGTCTGCTCCTTTTCTGTCTGTTCCTCTTCCATCTGCTTCTTCTGTTTTCTCTTCTTGGGTTTAATTTTTTTCTTCTTGGGCTTGCTTGCCATGTCTTTCATGTAGAACACTTGGGTCATATATTTGGCTAGGACAAATGGTTCCTCCTTATATCTAATCTTTTTTAGGTCCACCGTTGCCATCCCATATCTGTCTATCGTTACGCCGGTGCGGCTCACCCATTGACAGCGGAACAGGGCAACTTTTATAGGTCCATAGTCAAGTTCCCATGTCTCCTCTATGACGCAATAGTAGATGTCCTTTATTCCATCATTTCCTATTGCGTCTATACGGACACCACTATTTTGGTTAGTGCTCTTCTGGTCTTGAGATCTTGTGTAGAATGTATACCCGTTTATCTCGTAGCCTTGGTATTGCAAGATTGTGATTGATGGTCCCCTAGCCAGCCATTGAAGTTCTTGATCAATCGTGCCATCACCGATGAATTTTCGTCTCAGCCAATCTCTTAAAGTCACTATGTGATGACGGGTAATCCATGCTTCACTCTTGTTTGGGTTTTCGGATCGTATAATATCCTTATGCTCCTCTATATATGGAGCCACCAAGGTCGAACTTTGTAGAACCGTGTAGTTTGCTTGGCAAATTTCAATTTGAGGGAGGTCCATAATAGCTTTTCTCCCAAGTGTTCCCTTTCCGCAGAGTCGTCCCTCATGGTGTGACACGGGGAGTCCAACCGGATCAAGATCCTCAATAAAGTCTACACAAAATTCAATGTCCTCCTCCATTCCGTAGCCTTTAGCGATGCATCCTTCTGGCCGAGAACGGTTGCGAACATACTTCTTTAGGACTGCCATGTACCTCTCGAAAGGGAACATATTGTGTAGGAATACTGGCCCCAAAATAGTTATCTCTTTAACTAGGTGAACCAGGAGATGTGTCATAATATTAAAGAATGAAGGTGGGAATATCATCTCGAAGCTTACAAGGCATTGGACCACGTCTTGATGTAGCCTTATTAAATGACTTGGATTAATCACCTTTTGTGAAATTTCATTGAGAAACGCGCACAGTTTCACGATTGCCAACCTTACATTATCTGGTAGAACACCCCTCAAGATAACAGGAAGTAACTGTGTCATCAGGACATGGCAGTCATGAGACTTCAAGTTCGTGAATTTCTTAACTTTCATTTTTATTATTCCTTTTATATTTGAGGAATATCCGGAGGGCACCTTGATATTGTTCAGGCAATCAAGCATGCTTTCCTTCTCCTGTTTGCTGAGAGTGTAGCTGGCAGGCCTTAAGTATCGCTGGTCTTTTACCTTCTTTTTAGGATGTAGGTCTTTTCGTTGTTCCAACGCTTTTAGGTCACGTCTTGCTTCTACGGTATCTTTCCCTTTTCCGTATATACCCATGAAGCCTAGCAAGTTCACACAATGATTCTTCATCAGGTGCATCAAATCAATTGCATTGCAGACCTCCAGCATCTCCCAATAAGGTAGCTCCCATAATATACTCTTTTTCTTCCACATGGGTGCATGTCCGTGGTAGGCTCTATTCTAGCCTAAGCACTACGTCGTGGTATAATCAAAGTGGTAGGCTCTATTAGTAAGGGTTGTTGATCTTCTGTGTGTCATCCTTCTGTCTCATCTTGATTGGGTTACGAGGGAAAATTGCTTTGACGTAGGCAAGATAGAAGTTTTTCAAGGCAAAGAGAGGTAGATTTCAAGATATATCAAGGGGGTTCATAAAGTAGAGCGTTTAGAATGTCCTGAAGCTAACGACCAGTCTATGGTAGCGTGCTACGGTCAAGTATGGCTTTGATACCAACTGTAACGTCCCAGATTTTCGTAATCGAGAATCCGGCTCTCTGTACCCTTGTGATAGTCCCTGGATCAGTAGCTATCACGTACAGATCTCGTTTCAGCATAATATCATAGTCATACAATTAATTTAGATTACAAAAGGGGATTTACATCCATACCAACATGAAAATACGAGTATAATACAAGCCTCTCGGGCTGAGCGACAAGCAGAAGTCCTGCGTAGCGGTAGCTATGTCTTCGAGTCTTCATCCTTGATCCACAGGCAACCTTGAGCGAAGCAGCGCTACCCATCTAACACATACGGACTTGAACGCCAAGTCCTAACCTGCAACTCACAAACTATCCCCAAGGAATGGGATAGGTCCACGTCACCATCTGTATGCAAGCTTTAAGTGGCCTATCATCTAAAGGGTAAAAGTATAACAAGGAATGGTTCGAGTTTCCTATGCAGCAGCAGTAAAGAGTAAAATACCATCATCATTATCCCAAACTATATCGCAACACCTCAGGCTGTTCTGGCACGCCAGACTCCCATCTCAACCTCACCACCTTCTCCTCTCGAGTCGACGGGGAAAGCTTCTATCTTTCCCCATCTCAATGGCACATGCCGGACCTTATCCTGAACTAGTAGCTCTCATCCCAACCTATAAGTTTTAGAAGAGGGGGAGATAGAAATCCCAAAACACTAATCAGCGAACAGAACGCAGGGGTGTCCATGACCGAGGACGCGGCTATACGTATAGTTTTAACTCTGCAGAGTGTGTACGCCAGGACCCACTCGGGCTACAGACGGTGGCCGCCGTCTTGAGACACAACCCACAACCATGACTCCCTAACCGGATAGCACCAGCCTGAATTCCCGGATTTGGACCCATACGAGTAAACCCGCACGATCCGGGAGCGTGAGTCTCCAACACCACACACGGGCGCTGAGAGTCTCGGAAACGAGGGCGAGAATCGCCGGGCGCTGAACATCCCGAATGTCCCATGGGCATGTTTGGAAACCGCCCAATCCTAACACACTACTCCCTCAGGACTGGTACCACCGAGAAAGAGAATGGCTGGAACCCCTCCCATAGGGATAAGCGGCGCGCACGTTTACATAGTCCCGCGAAGCATAGTTCAACCGATACATCTAGACCAGAGTAGCAAAGTCCTCCATTGGCAACCTTCATAGGTAAAGCCCGCCTTCTCCTCAAATCCTGCCATGAGGTGTCCAAAGTTCCTCCCCGACCCGAGGGTCGGTTAATGTCTGCTTACTCCAGCCGGGGGTTTGAAACTCTCCAAGTTTTTCCCATCCCAAAACACCCACGCCAAGAGGTTTTAAATCACCACTATATCCCCCACATGCAAGCATAGCATATCATATATAGTAGTGTAGTAGGCAGTCAAGGAATCAGGATATATAAATAGGCTATGCGGGCTCATCATCATCTCATCAATGCAATAAAGCGCTAGCAATTCTACTTGCAATGCCTAATAGGTAAAAAGTATCAGATGGGCGTGAACCTGGAGTATCATCCTTATCCTCGTCTTCAGCGTAGTCGACATCGTCGAAGAAGTCCGGGTCCTCCGGGGATCCTAATGGACGCATACATAAATAAATATCGGCATCTACTAGCAGATGAACACCGAATAAGAGCCAAATCAGAAATAAAAGAGATTCAAATGAACTCAAACAGTACACGAAGGGCTTGTTCATGATTTTAGAAAATATAGAAACTGGTTTCATATTTTTCTGAGCTACGATTGATTTATTATGATTTTTCGAAGTTTAAATCCTTTTTATAAGCCTTTAAATCAATTCCGAAAAAGAAATAAAAACAGCCAGGGACCTAAATGTAAAACTGCCAGGGTGGAAGGACCTATATGTAAATTCTCAGGGACCTATTTGTAATTTTGGAAAAAGTCAGGGACTAAACTGCAAAAGTGAAGTGGGGCCGGGTTTTGCTGACGTCATCGTGGGCCCGGATGACGTCAGCGTTGACTGGTCAACGTTGACCAGTCAACGGTCAGCGGGTCAACCGTCCAGGTGGCGCACGCGTGGCGCTGAGGTGTCAGCCGCGTGGCGCCCAGGTGGCACACACGTGTCGCATGGCCACTGGCCGATCATAGAAAAGGTCTAGGGGTTAAAGTGAAAAGCTCAGGGGTCCTAATGTGAAACGAGAAGTAGATTCAGGGAGTTAAAGACAAGAAACCAGGGGTGTTCTTGTAAAGGGAAAAAGGAAGACAGGGGGCTGAGCGAAAAAGGGCAGGGGCTTGATTGAAAAGGGTCGGCGGAGGTGCGTAGATCCGGTCCACCGTGAGCCGTGAGATCGGCTCACGTGAACTGCGTCCATGGGATCCGGTGCGGCAGCTCCGGGATCCCGTGCGGCTAGTCGATCTGCGGCCAGATTGTGCGTCTGGGGTCGAAGGGACGAGCGCAAGGTGTTCGACGAATTGCCTTGGTCGAAGCACATGGCGGCCGGCGGGTCTTGGACGGCGGCGCGGCGATCCTCCGGCTGTGATTGGCCACGACGGCTCCGGCGAAGGTCGGTGTTGGTCCTCCAGCGACAGGCGGCCAGAAAGGTTGGGCCCTGGCCCGGTTCCTCGTGCGGGCGGCGACGCTCGCGGCTCGGCGCAAGGCGCCAGAGCGTGTTCACGCGCGCGTAGAACGACGGCGCGAACGGCGGTTCAGCGAGACGGTGCCTAGCCAAGGTTTGGCCTTGGGCGCGGTGGCACGAAGGCCACCCCAGAGAGTGCACACGTACGGGCCTAAGGAAGCCCAGGCCACGGCGGCGACCGGCGGAAGGCGGCGCGGCGGCACAGAGCGGCGTACGACGCGAGGGCCGGTGGACAGGCGGGCAAAAGGCTACGCACACCACACAAGCAAGCAAGAACAGGAAGAAAAGAGGTGGCTTCCGTGCGTGATGCTCACCGTGGGTTCAGGGGGAGACGAGATGGCGGCGCCGTGACGAGGTGAGGCCGTGTCGGGTTGGAGCTATGCAGGTTGGGCTCGTGGTTCGGCTTCGTCGACGGCGGCAGTGGCGTCTCCTTCGTCGAGCAGCTCGGTGTCGTTGTTCACACGGTCGCCGACGCTCCGGTACGGTGTCCTTGGCTCCGGCTCGTTGGCGGCGCCCGCCGGCGGTGTGATGCAGCTCCTGGTGGCGGCGGCAGCTCAGGGTCATCGTGCTCGCGGATCCTGGCGAAGGCTCGGCGTCGGCGGCGGCGGCACTGGTCCGGCTTGGTGCTCCGGCTTGTGGCGGCGTCGGCGTCCCAACCCGGTGGCGGCGACGGCGCTTCCCTTCCTGGCGTGGGCGGTTCCTCCTCCTCCTTCCTTGATTCCTCTTCCCCTCTTCTTCCTCTTGGTGGCGGCGTGGACAGGGAAAACCCCAAAGGGGGTGGTTTGGGGAAGGGAAGTGGAGGCGCTCTGGTTTTAAAGGCGGCGGTGGCAGGGAGCTCTCGTGGGGAGGTTGATCAGGGCGACATGGACGGCTGGGAAGTGCTCGGGGACACGCGGCGGCCGATCCTAGAGGGCGAGCTAGGGTTGGCGAGGCGGAAACGAGATGGCGGCCGGTCTTGGCGTGCGGGCCAGCCGGCGGCCAGGGGTACAAGGGGAAAAATCCCGTAGCGGGAGCTTCTAGAAGGGACCCGCGCTAGGTCTAGGGTCAAGGGGATTAGGGGTTAGGTTTGTTAGTCTTTAAGTTTGTATTTGAAAGGAGTTTCAAATACAAACTTCACTCAAGCAATTCCAAATAAATCCAAATGGAATACCACAATTCCAGATAAAATCCAAATCACGCATGCCTGAGTATGAGAAATATTTTATGCACGAATTTATTTACTAGGAATTTCAGAGAGAGCAATCATCTTATATTACAAATGCTTCATGTCTCACATCAATTCACACAAAAATTTTAAATTCTGATTTTTCATTACAAGTAACAGACTGCAAATCTGCGGGATGTTATAGTCTCCCCCCCCCCTCACAAGAATCTCGTCCTCGAGATTAAGTTACATCTAGTCTTCGAACAAGTGAGGGTACTTCTCCTTCAGGTCGGACTCCTTCTCCCAAGTGGCTTCACGCTCGGTGTGATTGCTCCATAGCACTTTGCAGTAGGGGATAGTGGTCCTCCTCGTCTGTTTCTCTGCTCTGTCAAGAATCTTCACCAGGTACTCCATGTACTCCAAGGTATCTTGCAAATCCAGAGCTTTTGGTGGCACTTCTTCTTCCGGCACTCTCAAACATTTCTTCAGCTGGGAAACGTGAAAGACTGGGTGCACTCCTGTCAATTCTTCTGGTAGCTGTAGCTTGTAAGCTTGCTTCCCGATCTTCTCGATAATCTCATAGGGACCAATAGCTCTAGGGGCAAGCTTTCCTCTGATGTGAAATCTTTTCGTCCCTCTAAGTGGTGACACCTTAAGATACACACGATCTCCGACTTCAAACTTGAGATCCTTCCTTCTCTTCTCAGCGTAGCTCTTCTGTCGGCTTTGAGCGGCTTTCAGGCTTCCTCTGACCTTGGCTACATTCTCCTCAGCTTCAACAATGGATGCTGGTCCAAAGAATGTTCTTTCTCCAACTTCTGACCATGCTAGCGGTGTTCTGCACTTTCTGCCATAGAGTGCTTCGAACGGTGACATTCGTAGGTCCTCTTGGTAGCCATTGTTGTATGAGAACTCTGCATATGACAAGCTCTTCTCCCAATCTGTCTGGTAAGTCAGCACACAAGCTCTCAATAGATCCTCCAATGTCTGGTTCACTCTTTCGGTCTAACTATCGGTCTGGGAGTGATGAGTTGAGTGGTACTCCAATGAAGTTTTCATGGCGTCATGTAGGTTTCCCCAAAACTTCTCAACAAACTGGGGTCCTCTTTCAGAAACAATACTCCTTGGTGCTCCGTGTAACTTCAGAATGTTATCCACATAAAGCTCTGCCAGCTTACTCACGGGGTGTGTGGCCTTGATAGGTATGAAGTGAGCCACTTTTGTCAATCTGTCTGTAATGACCCAAATGGCATCATTTCCTTTCTGAGTTCGGGGCAATTCCTTCACGGTGTACATGCTGACATCTCCCCATTTCTAGACAGGGACGTCCTTGGGTTTTAGCACTCCGGCTGGTCTTTGGTGTTCGGCCTTAATTCTTTGGCAAGTGTCACATCGAGCGACATACTCGGCTATATCAACTCTCATGTATTTTCACCAGAAACGGTTCTTCATGTCTTGATATATCTCAGTACATCCTGAGTGATCTGAGTTTCTCGGATCATGTGCTTCTGCTAGAATCGTCTTCCGGATCTCTTCATCTTGAGGGACACAAATCCGGTCTTTCAACCATACGGTTCCTTGCTCATCAATGTGGTAATCCGGGGCTACTTCTCTCTGAATGGTCTTGATCAACTCTTGTATCTCTGGGCATAGCTTCTGCGCTTGTCTGATGCGGTCTTCTAGGTCGTTCTTGACTCTCAACTCGTTCAGTTGACCTGCTTCAACAATATCAAGCTTTAGTTTTTCCATCTCCTCGTACAACTCTGGCTGACTTTCTTTCACCATTAAGTTGTTACAATAGCTTTTCCTGCTCAGGGCATCTGCTACAACATTAGCTTTGCCGGGGTGATAGTGAATCTCCAAATGGTAGTCCTTGATCAACTCTAACCATTTCCGTTGCCTCATGTTCAACTCAGACTGAGTGAAGAAGTACCTCAAGCTCTTGTGATCGGTGTAGATGTCACACTTGTTACCAATCAGATAATGTCTCCATATCTTCAATGCATGCACAACAGTAGCTAGTTCTAGATCATGAATAGGGTAGTTCGCCTCATTCTTCTTCAGCTGGCGAGAAGAATTAGCGCCTTGTTATCTTGCATCAACACACATCCAATCCCTTGTCTTGAAGCATCACAATACACTACAAAGTCTTTACTGGTATCTGGTAGTGCAAACACTGGGGTAGTGATAAGTCGGGTCTTGAGCTCTTGAAAGCTAGATTCACATTTGTTTGACCAAACAAATGGTATGTTCTTCTTTCTGCACAACTCTGACATGGGTCTTGCAATCTTGGAGAAGTTCTCGATGAATCTTCTGTAGAATCCTGCCAATCCAAGAAAACTTCTGAGCTCTTCTACGTTTCTTGGCTGCTTCCATTCTGGTATGGCCTTAATACACTCCTTGTCAACTGCTACACCTTCAGATGAGAATACATTGCCTAGGAAGGCAATTTGTTCTAGCCAGAACTCACTCTTGCTGAACTTTCCATATAGCTGGTGTTGTCTGAGCTTCTCTAGCACGATCCTCAAATGCTGCTCATGTTCTGCAACTGACTCTGAATAGATCAAGATGTCGTCGGTGAGGGTAACGACAAACTTATCTAGCTCTTCACCGAACACTTTGTTCATCAACTCCATAAAGCAGGCATGTACATTGGTCAATCCGGACGGTACCACGGTAAATTCATACTGTCCATATCTGGTGACAAAGGCTGTCTTGTGAATGTCGGCTGCACAAATCTTCATTTGATAGTAGCCTGATCTGAGATCAATTCTGCTGAAGAACTTTGCCTTCTTCAAATGCGCAAGCAAAATATCAATCTTGGGCAAAGGGTACTTGGTCTTGATGCTGATTGCATTCAAAGATCTGTAATCGATATGCATCTTCATGGATCCATCCTTGCTTCTTACGAACAACACAGGTGATCCCAAGGCGAGGCACTAGGCCTAATGATCTTCTTATCCTGCATATCCTTCAATTGTCTTTTCAACTCCTCCAACTCTTCGACTGTCATGCGATAAGGTCTTTTCCCTATCGGTGCAGTTCCTAGCACTAAGTCAATCGTGAACTCCACATCTCTGTCTGGGGGTAGACCGGGTAGTTCTTCCGGGAACACGTTTGGGTACTCACAAACCACTGGTATTTCCTCTAGGGTCTTGGTCCTGAGACTGTACACCATGGATACTTCTCCGGGCTTCGAAGGCTCAAACAGTATGTCCCCTGCACTCGGGTGTTCCAAATGCACAAGTTTGGGTGAGCATGATATAACTCCTTTGTGCTCTGTCAACCAATCCATTCCTAGGATCACTTCTATTCCATCCGATTTCAGCACTGTCAAGTCTGCTACGAACTCGTGTCCGTCGATCAAGATACGCACGGACTTGCAAATTTCTGGGCACTTGATATCTCCAAGTGGTGAGCTAGTGATGATGGGCTTCCATCTTAATGCCGTTGGAATTGACTGCTTTGTGACAAACTTCGAAGATATGTATGACCTTGTTGCTCCTGAGTCAAACAGAACTAACGCTTTCACGTCATTGACTAGGAACTCTCCCATGACCACTTCCGGTGCATTCTTGGCATCTTCCTTGGTCAGGTGATTCAATCTTCCGTGATCCACTCTATCACGAGTCACATCTTCTAGCTGTGGTGTTCTACTCATGGGTGCTCGGGTCTTGACTGTCTTCTTCTTGCCTCGTGGGTTCCTCCCGGGGCATTGCTTCGCCATGTGTCCAAGTCTCCTGCAGTTGCGGCATTTGATCCTCTCAACTTCCGTTGGATTGTCTTCCCAAGTATCTCCTTCCGCAATTGGTTTGAAGTCTGGTTCGAAGTCACTACTCTGGTGGTCATTCATCTGAGGGTCTCCACCATAGCTAGGTTCCGGGTGAGCGGCAACTCTCGACCAATATCTCTGTCTTTCTTCGGCTCTTTTCCTTTTAGCTCTAAGGCTTTCTTCCATGCTATTTTGCGCTTTCTCAACTTGCAGAGCTCGATTCACCATCTGCATAAACGAGGGGTATTTCATTCCTGCCAAGATGATCCTAATCTCGGGCTTCAAACCTTGGTGAAACCAAAACTGCTTCTTCCCCTCTGTATTGGTCTCGTCGGGGGCATACCGCATCATCCTTGTGAAATGTTGAACATATGCTTGGACATTCATCTTCCCTTGAGTCATCTCACGGAATTCTTCGGCTTTGTTGACCATCAGCTGCTTCGGGAGGTGGAAAGCACGAAATCTTTCCTTGAACTCGTTCCATGTGATACGAGCGGGGTTCTTGTGCAATCTGCAAAAGTTGTCCCACCAATCACTAGACACTCCTTCCAGCTGGTGTGCTGCTAGAGCGACACATTCTTCATCTGAGCATGCGGTGATGTCCAACTTCTTCTCGATTATCCTCAACCAATCATCTGCTTCAAGTGGATCGTCGGAGTGGTTAAAAGTAGGTGGCTTCAGTTTGATAAATCCCTCAATCTTCCTCCGAAATGTTTCCTCAGGGGTTTCTTGCTGTAGAACCACTGCATCTGCAACTTGCTGAAGTATCTGAGTCTAATTTGCCAATGCTTGCACAAGGCTTGGTTCTTGATTCGGGCCTCGGTAGGCTTCATCTTGTTCTTCTTCCATGTTCTACAAGGCAAGGTGGAGGGCAAGTCTAATTAGGACGGTTCGTTTACTAACTAATAGCGGAAACAACACAAGCAAGAAAAACAACTAGTAAAACAACCCTACACTCATGGTGAAGAAGCATGAGAATCACGAAGTTCCAACAAGATCCATGCACTCAAGCAATGAGAATTCTAGCCTAAGCACTACGTCGTGGTATAATCAAAGTGGTAGGCTCTATTAGTAAGGGTTGTTGATCTTCTGTGTGTCATCCTTCTGTCTCATCTTGATTGGGTTACGAGGGAAAATTGCTTTGACGTAGGCAAGATAGAAGTTTTTCAAGGCAAAGAGAGGTTGATTTCAAGATATATCAAGGGGGTACATAAAGTAGAGCGTTTAGAATGTCCTGAAGCTAACGAACGGTCTATGGTAGCGTGCTACGGTCAAGTATGGCTTTGATACCAACTGTAACGTCCCAGATTTTCGTAATCGAGAATCCGGCTCTCTGTACCCTTGTGATAGTCCCTGGATCAGTAGCTATCACGTACAGATCTCGTTTCAGCATAATATCATAGTCATACAATTAATTTAGATTACAAAAGGGGATTTACATCCATACCAACATGGAAATACGAGTATAATACAAGCCTCTCGGGCTGAGCGACAAGCGGAAGTCCTGCGTAGCGGTAGCTATGTCTTCGAGTCTTCATCCTTGATCCACAGGCAACCTTGAGCGAAGCAGCGCTACCCATCTAACACATACGGACTTGAACGCCAAGTCCTAACCTGCAGCTCACAAACTATCCCCAAGGAATGGGATAGGTCCACGTCACCATCTGTATGCAAGCTTTAAGTGGCCTATCATCTAAAGGGTAAAAGTATAACAAGGAATGGTTCCAGTTTCCTATGCAGCAGCAGTAAAGAGTAAAATACCATCATCATTATCCCAAACTATATCGCAACACCTCGGGCTATTCTGGCACGCCAGACTCCCGTCTTGTTAGCAAATAATGCATAAACAAGATCGAACACGAGACACAGATTTAACGTGGAAAACCCTTGCGGGAAAAAACCACGGGCGCCAACCGGCGATCTTCACTATAATGAGAGAGTTACAACGCAGGGAATACAATGAGTCGTCTCTTCATCCCTTGCGGCTTACAAGATGTAGATATGGGTGGACTAAACTGACTGCAGTCAAATACGGAAACAAATCCGCTAAACATACAACCCGAACCGTGGGCCCTCCAGGCGTCCCCACAAGACACACGTTATAATTTGGATCATATCCAACAAACTCCACCTTGAGACGAATTCCATCTTGTAGCAAATGAAGTATCAACAATGAACTCACTTCAATAATAATTGATCACCGACGCCAAAAGTCACTAGGACTTCAAACTTTAATACCAACTAAGCGTGAGCATAGCTCAAACTTAGCTGTAGGAACAGGCTTAGTCATCATATCAGCGGGATTGTCATGAGTACTTATCTTGCATACCTTAACTTCACCTTGAGCAATAACGTCTCGAATAAAATGATATCTCACAGCAATGTGCTTTGTTCTTTCATGAAACATCTGATCTTTAGTGAGACAAATAGCACTTTGGCTATCACAATGTATAGTAGTGCAAGAAGAAACCCCGCAAAGTTCAGAGTATAAACCTCTCAACCAAATAGCTTCCTTACAAGAATCAGAAACAGCCATATACTCAGCTTCAGTAGTGGACAAAGCAACAGTAGCCTGCAAACTTGCTTTCCAACTAACAGCACAACCACCAATGGTGAAAACATAACCTGTGAGAGACCTCCTCTTATCCAAATCACCAGCAAAATCAGAATCAACATAACCAACGAGTCCATCTCTAGATTTCCCAAACTGCAAACAAGCACTAGAAGTACCTCGAAGATATCTGAAAATCCACTGAACAGCTCTCCAATGCTCTTTGCCAGGATTAGCCATGTATCTACTGACAACACTCAATGCATGAGATAAATCAGGACGAGAACAAACCATGGCATACATAAGTGAACCAACTCCACTCGAATATGGGACTTTAGACATGTATTCGATTTCTTCATCTGACACTGGACATAAATCAGAGGATAATTTGAAATGTGCAGCTAATGGAGTACTCACTGGTTTTGCATCATGCATATTAAAACGACGAAGAACCTTTTCAATATAACCTCGCTGAGAGAGGTATAACATACCAGATTTTCTATCTCTGATAATTTCCATACCAAGAATTTTCTTAGCTGCACCCAAGTCCTTCATCTCAAATGCTTTACTCAATTGTGCCTTCAATTTCACTATTTCTGATTTATCTTTAGCAGCTATCAACATATCATCAACGTAAAGAAGCAAATAAATAGCTGAACCATTAACTGTCTTCAAATAAACACAGCTATCATAATCAGACCGCTTAAAACCATGAGAGAGCATAAACGAGTCAAATCTCTTATACCATTGCCTAGGAGATTGTTTCAAGCCATAAAGAGATTTCTTTAATCTACACACAAGGTTTTCTTTTCCAGGAATAATAAAACCTTCAGGTTGGTCCATATAAATGTCCTCTTCTAACTCCCCATGTAAGAACGCAGTTTTAACATCTAACTGCTCAAGCTCATAATCATGCATAGCAACAATACTCAAAAGAGTGCGAATAGAACTATGCTTCACAACTGGGGAAAAGACATCATTAAAATCAATACCTGGAATCTGGCTGTAGCCTTTAGCAACCAACCTTGCCTTATACCTTGCTGGCTCAACCGGAGAAATACCCTCCTTCATTTTGAAAATCCATTTGCAACGAACAGGCTTTTTATTCTTGGGCAATTTTACTAAATCCCAAGTACCATTCTTTTCAAGCGACTCCATCTCATCTTGCATAGCGGTCATCCAATTGTTAGAATCAGCAGAAATAATAGCCTCAAAATAATTAGAAGGTTCTGCACCTTCAATCTCTTCTGCAACGCTTAAAGCATAAGCAATATTGCATTCTTCAATTAATCTTTTTCTTGGCTTAGAAACTCTTTTGGGCTTATCAGCTGCAATAGAATGTTGTGGAGGCTGCACAACTGGAGAAGAATGCTCAACAACAGAAGAATCATCAACAATTGGTAAATTATCATCAATAGGTGCTTCTTGTACAGCAACACTATCATTTTTTGATGTATGGTCAGAATCAATAAAATGCTCCACCTGCACACTTGTTTTCTGCTGAACAGGAGCACTAGTAGATAGGTTGTCAGGCAACATAACAGATTCATTAAAGATAACATTCCTGCTAATCACAACCTTCTGAGTTTGTGGATTCCACAATTTATAACCTTTAACACCAGGTTGATAACCAAGAAAGATGCACTTAATAGCTCTAGGCTCTAATTTACCATTATCAACATGAGCATAAGCAGTACAGCCAAAAACTCTCAATTGCGAATAATCAGCAGGAGAACCAGACCATACCTCAATTGGAGTTTTCTTATCAATAGAAATGCTGGGTGAACGATTAACAAGATAGCAAGCAGTGGAAGCAGCTTCAGCCCAAAAACGTCTATTCAAGCCAGAATTAGACAACATGCAACGAGCCTTAGAGATGATAGTCCTGTTCATACGCTCGGCTACACCATTCTGTTGAGGTGTATAAGGAACGGTGTAATGCCTAACAATGCCTTCAGCTTTGCAATATGCTTTAAACTCGTATGAACAGAATTCCATACCATTATCAGTACGAAGCTTTTTAACCTTCTTTTCAGTTTGATTTTCAACCATAGTCTTCCACTCTTTAAATGCTGAAAATGCTTCTGATTTATCTTTTAAGAAATAAGGCCATACCTTTCTAGAATAATCATCAATAATGGTCAACATATAACGAGCACCACCAAGAGAAGGCTTGCGAGATGGTCCCCATAAATCAGAATGCACATAATCAAGCATACCTTTACTTGAATGAGTAGAGGTATTAAATTTCACCCTTTTGTGTTTGCCAAACACACAATGCTCACAGAAATTCAACTTGCTGATGCTATGCCCATCGAGAAGACCTCTCTTACTTAACACTGCCAAGCCAAGCTCACTCATATGCCCAAGACGCATATGCCAAAGATTAGTAGCATCAGAAGTAGATAATGAATTAGAAATTACAGCGGCATCACCTGTAATTGTAGTACCACGAAGACGGTACAAATTGGCAGATTTCAAATCACCTTTCATCACAATAAGAGAACCTTTTGACACTTTCAAAACTCCATCTCCACCGGAGTACTTGTACCCTTTGCCATCAAGAGTACTCAAAGAAATTAAATTCTTGCTCATAGTTGGAATGTGTCTCACATTTGTTAAAGTTCTGATAATACCATCATGCATCTTAATCTGAACAGATCCAATGCCTATAATGTGGTGTGACCTATCATCACCCATACGAACAGAACCACCTTGGACAGAATCATAAGTGATGAACCAATCTCTATTAATGCACATATGAAAGGAAGCAGCGGAATCAAGAATCCATTCATCACCACTATTTGCACATCCAGCAAAAGCAACAAGAACATCTCCACCATCTGAATTAACATTGGTGGCAGCAACAGAAGCATTACCTTCATCATCAGATTTACCTTTCGGTCTGTATGTGCCAGTTCTCTTTTCCTTGTTCTTCAATTTATAACACTCAGAAATAAAATGAGTGTCTTTCTTGCAATACTTGCAGAATTTGTCATCCTTGCCTCTAGACTTTGAACGGCCCCTGTAGCCATTCGAGCTCTTGCCTCTATAACCATTATTAGAATTCTTTTGTGTCCTGCCACGAACAGACAAAGCTTCTCCAGTGGAAACGGAACCTTCAGAAGACACCATCAGTTTCATCTTCTCTTTGGCTTGCAATGCCTCATAAACATCATGGATGGTTAGAGAATCACGACTATATAGAATAGTATCTCTGAAGTTTGCAAAAGAACTAGGCAGTGAGCACAAAAGAATAAGACCCAAATCTTCATCATCATAAACTACCTCCATAGACTGTAGGTCAGCAACGATCTCCTTAAAGACCGAAAGATGGTTAAGGACAGAGCCACCTTCTTGCAACTTGTGCGTATATAACTTCATCTTCATATGCATCTTGCTTGTCAAATCTTTTGACATGCAAATTGACTCCAATTTGAGCCATAGAGCAGCTGCAGTTTTCTCCTGCAAAACCTCTTGCAAAATATTATTTGAGAGATGAAGATGAATATGAGACAAGGCCTTACGATCTTTTCTCCTCTCATCATCGGTCCAAGTCTTTGAATCCTTGTTCCCGAATTTTTCAAGCGCATCATCCAAATCAGCTTGCGCTAAAACAGCTCGCATCTTGACTTGCCACAATGCAAACCTTGTATCTCGATCCAGCAGCGGAATATCATACTTCATAGAAGCCATTGAGAAGAATAACCAGAAGAAAATAATCTGCAGTAAATAATCTAGGTATAGGTGAAACCCTAGCAATAACCTGCAGCACGTGTACACCTCCCGTGTACGATTAGCAAAGATACAATGAATCTCCTGGTAGACTTCCCGTGTGCACGAAGCAAAATTTCACCAAAATCCTTTTTCAACGGCAAGAAATACCGGCTCTGGTGGCCTGATCGATGATGTGGCGCACACAACCTCGATGATGCACGTGAACGAACAACCGTTTGTCCGCCAGGAAAAAATCAGGATTGATTTCCTGACCTGACGATCGCTCCAGCAGCCTGCAGCAGGGAAACGGGAACGGCAGCAGCGGCGCAACAGGTTTTGTAGATGGGAGCAGGCGACTTCGACTCGGAGGAGCGGCAACTCGATGACACGAGTCGACTCCCCCTGGAACTTGACGATGACTCGCCGAGAGGATCGATCCGGAGACGGCGATTGAAACCGTCGAATCTGCCTCGACGACCAAGGCAGCACAGCGCGTCGGTAGGTGACCCGCAGAAGAAGCGAACGGCGGCGACGCACGACCGAACAGGGACTGAAACCCTAATTTTTTTCTCAATCTCGTGCCAAGCTCTTGATACCACTTGTTAGCAAATAATGCGTAAACAAGATCGAACACGAGACACAGATTTAACGTGGAAAACCCTTGCGGGAAAAAACCACGGGCGCCAACCGGCGATCTTCACTATAATGAGAGAGTTACAACGCAGGGAATACAATGAGTCCTCTCTTCATCCCTTGCGGCTTACAAGATGTAGATATGGGTGGACTAAACTGACTGCAGTCAAATACGGAAACAAATCCGCTAAACATACAACCCGAACCGTGGGCCCTCCAGGCGTCCCCACAAGACACACGTTATAATTCGGATCATATCCAACACGTCTCAACCTCACCACCTTCTCCTCTCGAGTCGACGGGGAAAGCTTCTATCTTTCCCATCTCAAAGGCACATGCCGGACCTTATCCTGAACTAGTAGCTCTCATCCCAACCTATAAGTTTTAGAAGAGGGGGAGATAGAAATCCCAAAACACTAATCAGCGAACAGAACGCAAGGGTGTCCATGACCGAGGACGCGGCTATACGTATAGTTTTAACTCTGCAGAGTGTGTACGCCAGGACCCACTCGGGCTGCAGACGGTGGCCGCCGTCTTGAGACACAACCCACAACCATGACTCCCTAACCGGATAGCACCAGCCTGAATTCCCGGATTTGGACCCATACGAGTAAACCCGCACGATCCGGGAGCGTGAGTCTCCAACACCACACACGGGCGCTGAGAGTCTCGGAAACGAGGGCGAGAATCGCCGGGCGCCGAACATCCCGAATGTCCCATGGGCATGTTTGGAAACCGCCCAATCCTAACACACTACTCCCTCAGGACTGGTACCACCGAGAAAGAGAATGGCTGGAACCCCTCCCATAGGGATAAGCGGTGCGCACGTTTACATAGTCCCGCGAAGCATAGTTCAACCGATATATCTAGACCAGAGCAGCAAAGTCCTCCATCGGCAACCTTCATAGGTAAAGCCCGCCTTCTCCTCAAATCTTGCCATGAGGTGTCCAAAGTTCCTCCCCGACCCGAGGGTCGGTTAATGTCTGCTTACTCCAGCCGGGGGTTCGAAACTCTCCAAGTTTTTCCCATCCCAAAACACCCACGCCAAGAGGTTTTAAATCACCACTATATCCCCCACATGCAAGCATAGCATATCATATATAGTAGTGTAGTAGGCAGTCAAGGAATCAGGATATATAAATAGGCTATGCGGGCTCATCATCATCTCATCAATGCAATAAAGCGCTAGCAATTCTACTTGTAATGCCTAATAGGTAAAAAGTATCAGATGGGCATGAACCTGGAGTATCGTCCTTATCCTCGTCTTCAGCGTAGTCGACGTCGTCGAAGAAGTCCGGGTCCTCCGGGGATCCTAAAGGACGCATACATAAATAAATATCGGCATCTACTAGCAGATGAACACCGAATAAGAGCCAAATCAGAAATAAAAGAGATTCAAATGAACTCAAACAGTACACCAAGGGCTTGTTCATGATTTTAGAAAAATATAAAAACTGGTTTCATATTTTTCTGAGCTACGGTTGATTTATTATGATTTTTTGAAGTTTAAATCCTTTTTATAAGCCTTTAAATCAATTCCGAAAAAGAAATAAAAACAGCCAGGGACCTAAATGTAAGACTGCCAGGGTGGAAGGACCTATATGTAAATTCTCAGGGACCTATTTGTAATTTTGGAAAAAGTCAGGGACTAAACTGCAAAAGTGCAGTAGGGCCGGGTTTTGCTGACATCATCGTGGGCCCGGATGACGTCAGCGTTGACTGGTCAACGTTGACCAGTCAACGGTCAGCGGGTCAACCGTCCAGGTGGCGCACGTGTGGCGCTGAGGTGTCAGCCGCGTGGCGCCCAGGTGGCACACACGTGTCGCATGGCCACTGGCCGGTCATAGAAAAGGTCTAGGGGTTAAAGTGAAAAGCTCAGGGGTCCTAATGTGAAACTAGAAGTAGATTCAGGGGGTTAAAGACAAGAAACCAGGGGTGTTCTTGTAAAGGGAAAAAGGAAGACAGGGGGCTGAGCGAAAAAGGGCAGGGGCTTGATTGAAAAGGGTCGGCGGAGGTGCGTAGATCCGGTCCACCGTGAGCCGTGAGATCGGCTCACGTGAACTGCGTCCATGGGATCCGGTGCGGCAACTCCGGGATCCCGTGCGGCTAGTCGATCTGCGGCCACATTGTGCGGCTGGGGTCGAAGGGACGAGCGCAAGGTGTTCGACGAATTGCCTTGGTCGAAGCACATGGCGGCCGGCGGGTCTTGGACGGCGGCGCGACGATCCTCCGGCTGTGATTGGCAACGACGGCTCTGGCGAAGGTCGGTGTTGGTCCTCCAGCGACAGGCGGCCAGAAAGGTTGGGCCCTGGCCTGGTTCCTCGTGCGGGCGGCGACGCTCGCGGCTCGGCGCAAGGCGCCAGAGCGCGTTCACGCGCGCGTAGAACGACGACGCGAACGGCGGTTCAGCGAGACGGTGCCTAGCCAAGGTTTGGCCTTGGGCGCGGTGGCACGAAGGCCACCCCAGAGAGTGCACACGTACGGGCCTAAGGAAGCCCACGCCACGGCGGCGACCGGCGGACGGCGGCGCGGCGGCACAGAGCGGCGTACGACGCGAGGGCCGGTGGACAGGCGGGCAAAAGGCTACGCACACCACACAAGCAAGCAAGAACAGGAAGAAAAGAGGTGGCTTCCGTGCGTGATGCTCACCGTGGGTTCAGGGGGAGACGAGATGGCGGCGCCGTGACGAGGTGAGGCCGTGTCGGGTTGGAGCTATGCAGGTTGGGCTCGCGGTTCGGCCTCGTCGACGGCGGCAGTGGCGTCTCCTTCGTCGAGCAGCTCGGTGTCGTTGTTCACACGGTCGCCGACGCTCCGGTACGGTGTCCTCGGCTCCGGCTCGTTGGCGGCGCCCGGCGGCGGTGTGATGCAGCTCCTGGTGGCGGCGGAGCTCAGGGTCGTCGTGCTCGCGGATCCTGGCGAAGGCTCGGCGTCGGTGGCGGCGGCACTGGTCCGGCTTGGTGCTCCGGCTTGTGGCGGCGTCGGCGTCCCAACCCGGTGGCGGCAACGGCGCTTCCCTTCCTGGCGTGGGCGGTTCCTCCTCCTCCTTCCTTGATTCCTCTTCCCCTCTTCTTCCTCTTGGTGGCGGCGTGGACAGGGAAAACCCCAAAGGGGGTGGTTTGGGGAAGGGGAGTGGCGGCGCTCTGGTTTTAAAGGCGGCGGTGGCAGGGAGCTCTCGTGGGGAGGTCGATCAGGGCGACATGGACGGCTGGGAAGTGCTCGGGGACACGCGGCGGCCGATCCTAGAGGGCGAGCTAGGGTTGGCGAGGCGGAAACGAGATGGCGGCCGGTCTTGGCGTGCGGGCCAACCGGCGGCCAGGGGTACAAGGGGAAAAATCCCGTAGCGGGAGCTTCTAGAAGGGACCCGCGCTAGGTTTAGGGTCAAGGGGATTAGGGGTTAGGTTTGTTAGTCTTTAAGTTTGTATTTGAAAGGAGTTTCAAATACAAACTTCACTCAAGTAATTCCAAATAAATCCAAATGTAATACCACAATTCCAGATAAAATCCAAATCACGCATGCCTGAGTATGAGAAATATTTTATGCACGAATTTATTTACTAGGAATTTCAGAGAGAGCAATCATCTTATATTACAAATGCTTCATGTCTCACATCAATTCACACAAAAATTTTAAATTCTGATTTTTCATTACAAGTAACAGACTGCAAATCTGCGGGATGTTACACTACCCAGTTTCTTCAGGTCCGGCTTGCAGACTGGGTATAATTTTGTTTTGTGATCCTTCAGCATCTTTTCAAACTTTTCTGACTCTCTTGCAGTTTCACTGTCTTTCTGTGCATCAAGCAAGACCTGACCTAACTCATCGGGTGCCTCGTCCTCCTCTACGACATTTGCTTAAAACCCCTTCCATTGGGTTATCATCGTCGTCAAAGGCTCCAGCTTCATGTAAGTATGCAAAGTCTTGGATGTTGTTATCGTCGTCTTCTTCTTCATTGTCTCCCATCACAACACCAAGTTCATCATGATTTGTCCAAACGTTATAGCTATCCATGAAACCGTTTTCAGTTAGGTGAACGTATAGAGTATCCCTTTTCTGAAACTGTTTTCCATTACGGCAAATACGGCATGGACAAAACATGAGACCCTTCGTGTACCTGGTGGCTTCAGCCGCATTGAGAAAAACGTCTAGGCCAATAATCCATGCCATGGTGTTCCTACCGTCGTACATCCATTAACGGTCCATTTTGAATCCTATCATAAAAAATAATTAACAACTAAATATAAATACCTAGCAACATTTCTAATAGTGCAACATTCCATTCAATATTAAGAAATAATAGAAAAGTTGGAAAAATCAATTACACAACATTAGAATCAAAACGTCAAAAAAATTCATTACACAATATTAAATATAGTTAAAATGTCCGAAATTTTTTCTAATACAATATGAAATTTTTGAACACATGAAATTTTCTAACACACATATTAATTTTTTCTAACACATATGATTTTTTCTAACACATATGATTTTTTCTAATACATATATTTAAAACGTTCGAAATATCTAGGGTACGAACTCACTACTAAAAGCTACCATCTAATTAAAGTCATGATTCTACTTAGCTCAAATCAATGTGTACAAATAAAAAATCTTTCTCCTTCACAATTTTTGAAATTTCTCTATGTATAAAGCATAAAACTAAGCACAAGTAACGTCAAATAACAGAGAATGAAGTTGCTAACCTTTTGGCGCGCTTATATTGAAGAAATCCACAAAATATGCAAAAATCGGGCAACAACTCCCCCCTCTATGGCGCCATGAGTGAGAGAGCAAGCTCTCCGGAAGAAATGAGCTCGGGCTCGGGAGGAAGAAGCTGGGCGCGGTTTTATACTGAAACAATTAGTACCGGTTGGTAACACCAGCCGGTACTAATTGGAGCCGTTTAGTACCGATTGGTGTTACCAACCGGTACTAACGTGCAGTGGTGCACGGGCCCCGCCACATGGGGCAGTTTAGTACCGGCTGGTGTTACCAGCCGGTACTAAACTGCCACTAGCCGTTGCGGCCCGTCACCCGAGGCGCACGTTAGAACTGGTTGGTAACACCAACCGGTACTAACGTGCTCCCTTGGACACTGTTCTTTCAAATCGGTACTAAATGCATCATTTAGTACCGGTTATAACACAACCGGTACTAACGTACCAGGGACCAAAGGTCGTAAAAAGAATATTCATGGCACAATAGCCTTCTAGGATAACCAAGTATTACTAAAAGATCCAGCCACTACAGGATGCCTCCAGTCATTGTCCGTAACAGAAAAATTAACTTATCTCACATGGTTCAATTCGTAAGTAACTGTGACTGACTAGTAAACTAGTGTATGGATTTTTGAAGGTGGAGTGTGTCTTCTAACTCAGCCAGTCATGGACAACACCTAGCTTATGGGGTTTGCATCTCTTAATTAATCCAGTGTGTCATTTGTCTATTGCATTTTATTATTTTTATTGTTTAATATAATTTATGATTTGTTTATTTGATCAGGAATGACATGGTAAAAGTGCCTTGATCAGTGTCTCTTGTGTAATTAAACCAAGACATCCCACATATCAAAACCATACACATCATATTTATGAATGGAAGGCATGAAAATACATTAGAAGCCACTATATACGGGTATATATATAAAAGAATACATATGCCAAATATCAAGCTCATTTAATTATCTCAGTTCGTCAACAGGTCACAGATATAGAGTTTGAACATACAGGAAATGTGCCGTCATCTCTGATTAACAAAGCTAACGAGTTGAAAATCTTATATTATGATGAGTAAAATAAACTACTTAGTTTAGTATAAGTTTCAAACACTAATGATGATGATAAGATACTAAGCTACTGACTTTTAATTTTGTTAGAGACACAAAGAGTTCACCGGAGATGGAAAGCTTTCAAATGGCTTCATTGATATGCAATTCCCCCAAAGGAAACCACCATTTTAAGGCCAGCTCTTCTTGTGAGACTCTGGAACATTAACCAAATCAGCTACAAGGGCTTAAAAATATTAAGATAATGAGGATGGGTGCAAAGGTGTATCTTATTTGTTGAAACTCAAAAACAGCATGAAGATTTTAAGACAACCACCCGATATTGGGTGCAAAGGACCCCACTAGGTGTTCTAGTGCATTGAATGCCAAGGTAGCATTGACAACGAAAAATCGGTGGTGATTCTTGGACATATTTTGGCTTTGATACTGTTGAAGACAAAATATCCCTTGAACACATAGAAATATGAGGTCCAGTCACATATGTGAGTTTTTTTTTTACTAATGAAGTCCTCGTCGATACAATTGAAAATTGGTTTGCCTAATTTGAAGTGCATATATATATATGAGAAGCTATACTGATCGGAAGATACAGATAGTTGGAATTCCAGGTATTCCCAATGATAATTTCCACTGCATCTTTTGAAAATTTTACGGGTCCAAAATAGAGTTATAAATTAGGATATGTGTCAGTTTTTGACGCGTTGTAGGTTTGACTTATAACTAAAGAACGCCAATTTATCCAACAACACAGAGGTGATGAAAAACAATCTATCGTATCATTTTTCCTTTGTTCCCACTTTTCCAACCATAGTTGTTGAACAATTTTTATGGTAATTTGTGACATCCTAGTGTCAAACAGATCAACCTATATGCCAAAGCGCATTGTGGTGCACTCTCTAACAGGATCCATTCATAGCGTTTGGTATCAAGGTACTCCAAGTCCTTCTCTATAGCTCATGCTCATTGTTACGTGCATGTCATTTGTAGCTCGTATTCTTGCGCTATACCATTCCAATCTATTAGCGCTATACCATTGTTACGTGCATGCCATTTGTAGCTCGTATTCTCACGGTATACCAGTCATGTCATTTGTTGCATAAATCTATAATATATACCACAATTGTATGCCATTCTCACATATACCATTTGGCATACATCTATAATATATAAAATTAAAAAAAGTGTGTTAAATGTATACATCTATAATATATACCATTTGCTGCAAAACATGTTATATGAGGGGAAATAATGTTCAGGACTTGCTATGGAAAGGCATTTTAACATCAAACTGAGTGTATCAAATAACTAACAAGAAACCTAATTAAACTCCACAATAATATGGGTCAAAACCTACAATTATAAAACTGAATTCCAACTAACTAAAAGACAACAGAATTCACTGGGTAGTTTCTTGGAAAACAAAGCCACTCGGTACACATTTTAATTTGTTCCATCTTGATTTAAGTTATTGCAGAGACGACCATGCAATGCATCATGTCAAGGAAATTTGGGACTAGGTGAGCCCATATTTAAATGTTATTTGTTCCACCATTCCAAGATCGACCGAACCATAATAATACATGTCCAGCATAAAGCCATGCATCATGCTGGGATAGCAATATCAGCCCCAATGGCAGCCAGGATTTGGTTTATCGCTTGGCAGACACGATTTCCAGCATCGTCCAAGGTCTGTGTAGCATGGTTGGTTATGGAACTAGGCAACAGTGCCTGGTAAGCCGCGGTAAGAAATGAGCCGCCAGTGTGATTTTGGCTGGTGGGAGCACTGGAAGAGGTGGCAATAGCAGCAGCGTTGTGAGGCGGTCCATGACCATCTGGGAGGATGGCGAATCCGGATGGCAGGAGGTAGACGGAGGTGCTGTCACAGCCATTCATGACACCACGCATCGTGCTCATCTCAATAAAGCTGTATACCAACAGCGAGCACGAAGCGTCACTGATTGCCTCTTGCAGGATCATCATGTTGAATTTAGTCTGCATTGCAACCTGCAGTATAAGAAAAAGGGATACGAGTCAGCAAGTGTTTGTCGAAATAAGAAATAGAAAAATTGGATATGTACGTACGGTTTCTTGACAAGTGATTATGCGATGATTAGTTGAAGCGAACTCATATTGTGCCATTATTTTTCAATAAAGCAATGTACACAAGTTTTACTCTTCCTCAATCGCATTTTTCCAGAAGAGAAATATGCATAAAGTATCTACTAAGAAGTGGCAAAATGATGGAAAACAAGCAAGATGGCAGACTCACGTCACTGGGTTGAAAGACGGAGACAGCATTGCCTGGTAGTGGCCGGCACGTCACAACAGAGCTCAACTCCTCCACGGCATCACCATAGACAAACATATCCCACTCGCCGCGGCGCTGCACGTTGCAGAGGTACTCATGAACACGATGTGGTGGCATGCCCGGCAACCATACAGTCGTGGTGGCACTCAGCACCAGGGAGGGTGGCTGCTCCATGGTAGAACAATCCCATATGACCATGCGCACTGTTGCCTCAAAAATATTGGCGCCAATCTTACAGCTACCACCCCATTCGTTGACAATGTTGCTTGAATCCAGAGCGACAGTCTTGGACACAGCAGTGTAGAAACTTTTCATCATCCGTTGGGCCAGCTCCAAGACGCTCCTTCTTCCTAGTGCAGACATGGCTGCCGCTGGGTTTTTAGAACAAACCAGAAGGCTTACTGTTAAGTTGATTGTCAGTACAAACAGTTAAGTTTTTCATTTTAGCTGACTTACCTGAGGAATGGCTGGAGTGCAGAATGGCCATGTACTCACACTGCCTCTGGAGCGACGCGAGCCATCGGCTCGCGCCAAGGGCCTGCCCGGACTGGAAAAATTGTCTGAAGATCGGTTGCACAGTGGTCTCATCGTACTCCGCATGCACAATCCATGTGACCTGTAATAATGCATGAGAAAATTTGAAGTCCCGGACGGGTTACATCTACTTGAACTTTTTGTGTCACAGCCATTAGCAGCAACTACATATGATACAGAACATAAATTATGGCTTCACTGGTTAAAAATTGGATTAGAGCTGTTTGTTTTTGCCCAGATAATTTTAAGGGTTAGAAAATTTAGCTAAACACAATCGACTGTGGTGGAATCAGGACAACCTTTGCAGCAAATTTATTTGTTTGACACATAATTATAACTATGATGCAATCCAATATTTCTTTACTGTGGTGGAGTACCTTACAACGGCCATTGCTCAGGTCCTCAAGGAGGCAGCCAGAGGGCAGCAACCTGCAGCTCATGTACCCGATTTGGCTGCCATATGTTTCAATTCCATGGGTGCCATCCATGGATACGTCCACCACAGCCCACTGGCTGTTTTCAATCTGCTTGCTATACCTTAGAAATTTCACGCTGCGGTTTGGCAGGCGTGGCGACTGCATCCAAAAATCTACATCCATCTGAGAAGCTCCATACATTAGTCAAGTCCATCAACCTAAACATCAATGTAAAAGTATGCACTTATGTGCGGTGCATGACCTCACCTCCTGAATTAGCCCGTCGTGCAAATTAAGAATGCCGTTGGAGACAACACAACTGGTCCTCACACCTCCTATGATGCCAGGAAACATACTGGACCAGCGTGACTGGGAAAATAATAAGATGCATAAACATCATGAGCATCCTCAGTGGCATTTCTCGAATGTAGCTTTAGATATATGTGTCTTACTATGTCAGTGAGGATGCCGACAATGTTGGAGGCAGTTCCCCTCACAGTTGTAGTCCACTTGCTGGCTTCCATGACAAATCCCTGCGGGCAGGACCCAAGTAGTTCTGGGAACGTAGTATGGCTTTTGTACTCCTTGTCGTTTAGGATTTTGCCGTTAGAGCCAGGCAGCCACATCGGCTCAGCCTTCATTGCTAACATTACGAACTCGTTCAAGGCACGTTCAGCGTATGAGAGAAGTGTGGCCTGGTTAATGCTGTCATTATCAATGAATGGCACCAGGTTCAAGGATGCTGATTCCAGATGCTCCAGCGTCTCAGAGTGAGGAAGCTTTCCAAAGTGCATGAGCTTGAGCAGGTATTCCTGGGCCTGCCGTTTCGTGTCCTTGAGCCTTGCATTTTCATCGAGCAGGCGACATTTCTCGTCATTTGGGTCACGGCATCTGCCACATAGCAGTTTTTTCTGGAGTATCATGTTCTCTGCTTGCAGCTGAGCATTTTCTCGCTTAATGTCCTTGTTCTCATCTCCAACAGCCTTCACCTGCACATTTCATTTAATTATGGTCCTTACTTTTATTTTCATAATGTGTATCTATACATTTAGCCTTAATTTGTGATGAACTCTGTCAATCAGTGGAAGAACAACACTGCACTGATGAATGTTTTTAGAGATATACCTTAGTCTTAGTGCGTCGGTTTTGAAACCAAAACTTGACTTGCCTTGCGTCTAACCCAATCCTGTCGGCAATGTCCTGACGCTGCGAATCATTCGGATGGGCACCAAGTTGGAACGAACTGTGTAGCAATAGAAGAGAGGTAAAACTAAAAGAAAAGATGGACGATGATTCAATGTCTATATGCTGCGAATAATATTTGGGTTACAATTCAAGTTCTATAATCTGCTGTGCGGTGAAGCGTTTCCCACGCTTGGTCGATTTCCTGCCCTGGAGGTTGTGTTCCTCGTCTTCGTCATCTCGGTCAGTGTACACATGGTGGTCCTCGGCTCCCAGGAGGGCATCCATGTCGTACTCCTCTACGCTGTCGATCAAGAATGGATGGATTGTCTCGTTTCCAGGGTTAAGGCTGGTGCCTTGTGCATCGTTGTTCAGCTGCCACTCGTTGTCCATACTATAGTATCCTGACAACAAAAAGCAAAAAAAGCAATGACAAAAGTAATATATTGCAGAGTAAATAGTATATATGGATCCTAGTCAGACACTTAATGCATCTAAAACTATTCAAAAGATTATAAATCGCTGAATTTTAAGCTTCAACGTTATTGGTTTATAAGTATAAAAAGATTATTAGCAGAGTTGATGGAGTATTTTGTTCTATTCTGGGATAAAAGTATCGCAACGGAGCTAGTGTACCCTGGAGCGTGGAACATTAAGTGGACTGGATGTTCTTTGTATGGAGAAAAACAGGTCTCAGACTGTCAGCCGATGTTGCACCTTGCACCTATGCTATGCTGCATCAAGCCAAGATCTGTTGCTGTGTCATCTAAAGGAAAAGGTTGATTGCGCTGTACATGACGATTGTTGACTTCAATAAATCAAGAATTTCTCTTGAATCATTGACCAAGGATCCATACTAAAGAAAAACAACGTGGTGCTTCAAGCATTTCTCCTTGATTCTCTGACCTGGGATCCCATCAACAAATAGAATAAACTAGCAATATGTCAAGGATCCCAGCAATATGTTCAGTTTGCAAGAAAAGAAAAGAAAAACGTTAAGCGAAAAAGAGAGGAAAGAAGATGGCAGCAGGTATGAGGGAGATGAAGACATCATCTAACAATAAGCTTTCTTTCTGATTAAAAATGTTCCTTTGCAAATATCCACTGCTAGGACCAGGGAGGTGGGAATCCGATGCCTCTTCTTGACATGGTCCAACAACAATTCACAGAAGAGATAAACAGTAAATTTTGCAAACTCTTCACGGATGAAGATATTTCGTGTAGTGTATTTCAGATAGCGCTTAGTAGTTCTCCTCTGTTGGACAAAGGCAACCTGTCAATTCTTTGCTGATGAAAGGATGTTCCTGGCTGTGAATGAAACATCTACGGTACATTCTTATCCAAAAAAACAACAAATAGTCGACATCTACTGCAACACCGGTGAAATTATTAGGAGGTACCTATATACCAGCAGATCCACCAACCTCCTCAAATTCACTTTAACATCATATGCCATAGAAAATCGTGTAGGGATTTTACAGCGCTGATGGACTGTATGCCTATTTTTCTCTAGAACTCAAGAATCTGATTCTACGAGGTAATTTCTCAGCTTATTTATTCCGTGGAATAAATAGTAACTTGGTGACTGGAAACATGGAGAATAAAGAAACGTTGAGTCGAAGAAATTACCTTTCTAGAGCTCTAAACGTCCTCTGCACACAAGTGGTTCAGAATTGCAGTGACAGGAATTGAACTTGACTCAAACACCTGAATGGAATCTGATGTCGAATAATTTAAGGCCGGTGCTCTCAGGGTACAAAGAAAACAGCACGAGGTTGGTGTGAGATAATTTTGAAAACCAAATCGGGTCAAAACACGCAACAAGGAATAAATGCCCTCCTATAAAATATAATTACATACTAATAACATTAATACACTGCTAAATAATATGCAATACGAAACATATCCTGTACAAATCTATCTATATCTATTTCATTAAAGCGCGCTCCATTTCCAGGGTGTCACCAGTAGTAGTGACTCACAACCTTTATTCCGTCGTTTCAATGTACATATTACTAAGCATGTGAATAGTTTGGACGTGAGGAGGGACGATATGGTTCAGTTTGGACACAGTTGTGTATTCATTTTGTTTATTTGCTATTAGGGATTGGGCTGGACCGTCTTTTCAAATATGATGGCCACCATTGGTGGGATACACTTGGACCCAGGTTTTTTCTCCCCATTCCAGCCACAGCCACAGCCACCTGCTACCACTGCGGTGTTCGGACTCTCCCCATACCCCGCGCTTGCAGCAACCAGGAACTGCCCTCGCCCCCACAACACGTGTTCAAAGTCATTCTCTCATGTGCCGCCCATATCTATTATCTACGCCCGTGCACAAGAGGTAGAGAGTGGTATAAGCCATTCGCCCAGAAAAACCTGGTCCCTTCATTTTAGGCATCTGGAGGGTACACTAATGGATATTTCTCATTTGTTCCATTACTAGTCACTGGAAAAGTGGGCTCGGCTCATGGCATTATTCCATATCGTCCTGCTAACGAAACAAATAATAACACCCGCCAAAGCGGGTTCGGCTAATGACTTTCAGTATGCTTTAATAACTAACTACCAAAATTGTGGGCAATAAGTTGGTCGGCAACTAGTTTAATTTCTTAGTTTTTAGTAAAAGTGTTTAAAATAATATAAATTTTACTAGAAAAACTGATGGCCACATGAGATGAAATGCTGAAAGTCACTGAAACAACTGTCAGGCAGTCATATAAAAACGGTAGGAGAAGATAACATCTATTGTAGAGAGTGCGAAAATTTGCAATGTAAAGTACTATGTATAGGATGCTAGTTCCATAGTTGGCGTACAAAATTAATGGGTAGTGGTTCATATGCTGCTCTAATCCATACAGGGTGAGGTGAAAACGCACCCTCTGGCGACTGTTCGTCCAATCAACCATGCTCGCATCATACAATCACTAAAAGCTAGGAGCCTTTAAACTACTGCGCTATTCCCGTAGTCGATTCAATTCTTCACAGAGTGAAGTCACATTGTGACCCGCAACCTATAATTGTTGGATCTGTGCCTAGCTCTTACCTGGACATTTTTCTAGTTGGCTGTGCATGTGCAATCAGAGTTTCCAAAACATACATATTTTGGAGAAACCAAAATTCAGGTGCTACAAATGGAACAGTCCCACAAATTTTACAACCGTTAGATTAAATTAAAGGATATCACATTAATTTGGTGACAATAGGGAACCAGAAAACGACACTATATACACTGAAATGCAAAGATATTATCTAACCAAGTGAAGCACAACTTATACTCACATTAAGATATATACACAGACATGACTGTAGACCATAGTCATAATAATAATGTATCAAGATGTTCGACTTCAATTACATACTACATATAAACATGCACACTAACAGCCCCGTAAAGATTCATACTAACACAACAAGTAATATGAAAAAGTGACAATGTGCTAGAACTAATGGCAGCATCTGGTTAAAACTAAATCCAAAATCTTCAGATGACAAAATCTTGCATACTTATATCAGCAACATATGAGTTGTTGAAGAGACCATTTGTTAAAACAAGAACTAAAATCATCTTCTGATGACATAACCTTGCATTGCATACTCTGATCAAGAGCATATGAGTTGAAGAGTTCTTGGAACTTCAAATGCATTTAAAAGCCCTGTCTTGCTGGTTTAATTCCTCAGCAATTAATGTCCACGCATAGCATTAGCTGTCTCATTGTCAGGGCAGAGTATAAAGCCAAAATTTTGGGCAGGATCAACATTCAACAGCAAGACGATACAGAGGCATATCCTGGAGCCAATAAGGGCATGTACAGCCCATAGACAAGATGTACAGACAGCTCATACAACCCATAGACAGAGAGGCCGTCTGTAAGCTGTTTATGATTTGCATGGCCCTTAAGATCAACTACAAATGAAATTGTGTATACTATTGTGTGGCTATTCGATGAAAAATTAGATTAGTGAGTTTGTTATTTCATTTGAAATAAAAATAATTCATCTCCAGTCATCTCTATCCGTTAGCAGTGTAACATGTGAATAAAATAACAACCCTTTCATTCTTATCCTCCAGTCATCTCTATCCGCTTGCTCTCTCCCCCCGTTGCTCCTCATCCAAGAAGCACCACCAGCTCGGATCCATCGGGCTTGTTTTGTCAACACCACCAGCAGCCCCCTCCGGCGGCCATGGCCAAGCCATCGCCGCCCGCCGCCCCCAGCTCGGACCTCACCCTTAAGAAAGAAGGCAAGCATAACCAAATCAGAGATCAACAGTTCCAAATCAGAGGCCAAAACACAACACCAACAGATAAAAAAGAAGAACAAAGAAAGCTTCCTCCTCCTCCGGCCACCGCTAGCGTGGCGCCTCCTCCTCAGTCCCCGCCGGCCAAATCCGCCGCCTCTGCTCCACCTCCCTCAAATCATCGCCACGCCCACCTCCTGCACCTCCCTCTTGCCGACCACAGTGTCGGAGATTCGAGATCCCGTGGCAACTCGCAGCGGTCGGGGGCAGAGCCCGCGGCGGCCGGGGGTGAAGCAGCTGCGGCTGCCACCGAGTCCGTCGCCACCGCCACCGGCTCGTCCTCGGCAGCCGCCCCAGCAAACAACTTGTGCTCGCGGGCAATGGAGGATTTGGCGCTGGAGTTTCCCGCGCTCGCCTGTGTGCACGCGGGATCCGAGCGTCGTAGCCAGGGGAAGACGGGGGTGCACAACGGTGTTGAGCCTGTCTCGTCGTCCTCTCGCGAGGCGACGGAGACCCCGTCTGTTCGGCCTAGCGGGGTGTTTTTTGCATATTGGCCATCACAGAGACGGGGTGAAACGACGCGCTGTACATGCCCTAATGCTCCTCAATGCATGCACAATAATTAAAATATTCAGATTTTGGTTGGTGGTGAAAGCGCGCAATAACAATCAATCCTGAAGGCCTTCTTCAATGCCAGTATACACAAAGTTGTGACCCGGCATTAAAACCATATATATATATATATATATAGATATATATATATATATATATATATATATATATATATATATATATATATATATATATATATATATATATATATATATATATATATATATATATATATAGATATATATATATATATATATATATATATATAATAATAATAATAATAATAATAATAATACTATTCTCTACCTGGGTACCAAATATTATTTCATACCCGAGGCCGCCCACCCACCGACCGGAAACTCAGCGCCCCATCCGGCGCCTCCGCACCGGCAGACCCGGGTCGTCGCTTTTCCAATGGGCTGCCCGGAGATCGTGCGCTATTTTTTCGGGTCGAAAGAAATTGACGGTTCCGTGGCTGTCCCGTCCTCCGTCGTCCCCTCTCATATCTTGTTCCGCTCTCTGGTGCCGCCGCCGCCGCCGCCACCAACGCCACTTTCGCACGGGAGTGCCTTTGCAGCGCCATCACATCAGAGCCCAACACGAAGGTCATGGAAGGATGCGGAGCTGAGCCACGACGACCGCTAGGAGCGTGCATTGGCACGTGGTCGATGCCAGTACCGTGAGGCGGCGGTGGCCGGAACTACAGGAATTAGCTGCCTCCCGTCCCTCTCCGCCCCTGGTTCCGAAGCAGGTTCACTCTTCCTCCCTTCCAAATGTCTCGTTCGACCTTCTGTGTTCGTCCAGCTGTTTTCCCCGGATCCCATCTCGGCTTGGAATTCGAGATTTCTGCCCAGCTTGCAGGCATTGGCCATGCGCTAATAGAATTCTCTCATGTTTATGTGGATGAGTAGAAAACTAATTGGGACTATTTATTTGGCCAATCTGCTTCATCAGGTGTCGGGGGTCTGCATTCCAGCAGTGGCTGATCCGCCAGGTAAGTCCCCATCTCCGTGCCCCATCCCTGACGGTGTCCAACATTCCTTTTTTTTTTTGCCACCAACATATCTGACTAGTAGCAAGAATGAGATGCTTATGAACTCAAAATCTCAAATAGGAGTTCACGTCCCTAAATTTCTTTCAATTCTTTATGAGACACTCCATTGAATTCGATCTTTGCTGTACCAGGATATTGAGAGAGCCGTGGGAACAAGCTGGAGGACTAACGGTTGAGGTCTTGAGGCTACATTTTGCAGGTACAATCGAATCCAGTTAAATTAACTAACCAATTAGTCTTCGGATATGATGCTGGGCACATCGATCGATTCAGTTCAGTGTTTTCCATTTAGTGATTTGGATGGAAGGGAGGCCATACAGTGAGATGGGCTAGCGCAGGGCAGGAGTTATTCTTCTTGTCAATTCAGGGGAGGAAGGCTATGAACTTGTTCACAGAAATGCACCGATTACTTGTGCTCCAGGAACACTGAAGTTGCTGGTGCGACTGTTCTGACCTGCATTCCGTCCCTGCCGACGATTTCACACAGGTATGCACAAATTTAGAGCAGAGAACAAATTTTGGCTGGACCACCTAAACCAATTGGGAATGTGACTGTAATTTTGCTCCAGTGATAAATCTTTTCTTAAGTTACATTTCTGTAGTCTGAAAAAAATCATTGATCCCTTGACCTCCAGGTATCAGCAGTTTGGTGTCATCCTGTAGTCAGGCATAGTTATTGTTGGTTTTTCTGTTTCCTTGAGAACTTAGAGAACTATGCAGCAGTTCAATAGGTTTTGTATGCACATATTAGTCGGATAGTGTGATCTGGTCAGTAGATTGTTGGTCAAGGAAGATAACTACAGATTGGTCGGATGTATGCCTGTATCTTCGGCTGTTTTGTCATGGAACCAATTGCTAACTGCAACTCCACTTTCACAAACTGACTAAAAATTAATCTTTACCCTTCTAAGAAAATATGTTAAATGGACCTCATATGTAGCAAATATGTTTGTAGCTGGTCGGGTGTCCTTGTCTGCTCTGAATATAAATGCCCATATCCATGACCCTGTTTCTGAAATGAATCATATTAAGCAAATAGGAATTTTGTGTGTTAGCTCTATGTTTTTGCCATTTACACAAGACGCCATGCAATTCGTGATAAACCATAGTTCCTGTGCATCATTGTATGTCATCTGTATGCGTGATGCTAGTTTTCTTTCTAGAGATTGAGTTCAGTATGCACACCTATCTATTTAGGCAAAATTATGCTAAACAAATCCATGGGGCTAAGATAGGATTAAAGCAACTTGCAGTGGATTCTACCACGAAAATGCATGATTGTACTTATGCTGATGTGTGCCACAGTTAGCTGTTCTTGTTGTGGTGATAGAAATAGATGTGCCATCTTTGTGCATTAGCACTCATGCTGGTATCACAGTATTTGAATTTTTTCCTCCTTTCAGCTATATTTTTGTGCAGGCCTCACCTGAATTTCAGACATAAACAGGGCTTTGAGTCGATGTCAAGCTGGATCCATTTGTGGTTGTGCTCGCAGTCGGCCTGTTCCACAATGAGCTGCTTCTATGGCCTTTAGTATAGAATTTTTATAGTTTCAGAGTGCAAACATGTGATGTTTTGTAGCGAAATCTGTAAATAATGTTAGAATTGATATTATATCTACAATCATTTTCACAAGTATTTGTAAACCAAACATAGCATGTTGCCTTACCGATGCCTTGCCTTGCCTTTGCCTTGCCTTGCCTTGCCGTGCTATGATGAAATAAAATGCTAAAAACAATAAAAAAAATAAAAATAAAAGCTCCAAAAGATGTCTTTATGTATGGAATTATGGTTGAGAACCTCTGAATGATGAATAGTTGCTCTGTCTATGCCCTCTAAGTGCCTCGTGCTTAATCCTTTACTCTTGAATATTTGAGTTCGTTGGCATTTAAGGATCCGCCATGATAAAACTGTGGGAGCAAGAGCACTTGTTCATTGTTTAAGTTATTGTGAGTTTTGATATGGTTTGTTTCAAGGTATAACTGCATGCTTAGTAAGGAACCTCTCGGAAGTTTTTATAAAATGTTACATGGTGAATCTTCCTCGATGGTTTGAAATGTCCTATCCAGAGCCTAAACAGTTATACATTTGTTGAAACTACCATATGCTATCTTGAGTTGCTTTGAGTCTTGTCGAATGGTGAAGTCCGGTTGCGGAAGGTACTTGACATTTACCGGTCTTCCCATCCACCTCAGCCTCAAAATGTCCGACTAGTCAAAGTCCCGCTCCGGGGTTGACGTCCACCGTCGATGACATACACTCATCTCATTATAAAGCTCACCCCAAAGGTCCTCAATTACTCCATACAAAGCTGAATTCCTCTCTGTTACCAAAGTAAGAGAAGAGATGTATTCGAAAAAAAATGGAGACAAATGCTCCATTTGAAAAAAAAAAGAGAGAGAAGAAACATCTCAAAAATATGAGAGAGAAGAAAAAAATAAGGAGTCCCAAGACCTTTGAGCATCACACCTTCTCCCTCGCCATTTGAGACCCCATGAATTCCAAAGACCGGAATTTGCCGAGTGCCATCGCTCGCGGACCACTCTTCGACTCGACAACAGAAGTAACCAAGGTATGCCACTCTTACCCTACCTACAACTCCACTTCAGCCTTAGTGTAGGGAAACATTGGTCAATCCCGACCAAGAGTGAGGATTAAACACCTTGAGTGACTCGAGAGTACCATCGGGGAATGAATCAACCATCTTTTGAAAAATTCATATCTCCGAGATGGAACCTGAAAAGTTGCAGGAAATACTTTAGAGATGGCCGTTCAAGCTCTCAATAGCCCAAAACTTGAATCAATGCAGCCCCACGTGGAACCATGGTATGAGTTCTCTTTTACGCCAACCTGTTCAAGTGATTCGTTGAGTTTTGGCTTAAGCACAAGGTACTTTAAGAGTATACACATTGAAGCAACTCCTGACCTACCGAACCTAGAGTTTTAGCCTTGCTCGAGGACGAGCAAGAGTCTAAGCTTGGGGGCGTGTTGACGGCCATTATAACCTCATAGTGACTGTCAACATTTCGGTAAAATGAGGATGATCATACAATACTCCATGCATAAAAGTATTTTTATTGACAAATTCCACAAGTTTTGGATGAGTTGTGCTTGCAGGATAAACCAGGAGAAACAAGGGCCACACCTGGCACAAGGCCAGGCCGGCCGGCCTAGGCCAGGCCAACCGGCCTCCCCTGGCCAGGTCTGGCCACGTCATTGATCCACAAGCCATGCCAAGTGCCCAGGATGATCAAGAACCATGCAAACAATGTCGGTTTGATCCAAGGACCCGGAAGGCCTAGAGGTGAAAGCACATGGATTGAAGGGCCCACATCCTAGGATTCTCGGACAAGCTTCAACTAAACGCAACTGTTACCGACCTTGGGAGAGCATCAGGACCGTTCATGCAGAGGACGGTGCCAAGTGGCACCAGGGCCAGGTCGGCCGGCCTAGCCTAGGCCGATCGGCCTCCCTCTGTGGCTGCCACGTCTCCTCCTTCGCATGAAGCTTAAGCAGATCCTTGGCGTGCTAATGACGCTGACATCCACCCCTTGGAGGCTATAAAAGGCAGCTCATTCACCTTGGGAAGACACACACCACATATCTCAAGTCTTTACTTGAAGGGAGCTCTAGTATATTTTTCATTTCTTAGATTAGGATTAGAGTTGGGAGTAGAGTCGAGTCGAGCTTAGCTCGGATCTTTGGAGTCTTCGGAGTTCTGGTAAAGCTCTTGTATCCTTTCCTTCTTTTGAAGAGTATATTTATATAATTACTTTCTTACTTCAGAGCTTAAGTTATCTTTTATATTTCTCTCTTGCTCTTCTTTTAGAGTAAAGATCTTGCTCTCTTTAGAGCAAAGTCCTTTCCCCTTTAGTTTTAGTATAGAGTTTAGTTTAGCTCTACCGGGCTTTATCTCGCGGGTTTGCTCGCCTTGACCGGGCCGTAAGACGCTTTAGGGAAGACGGGGATTTCTCTTGACAGGCCTCAAGAGAAATCTTAATCATCGAGTACAGACGTGGTGTCTGGCTTGTTGGTTAACTAGGAAGTGTGTTGCACCCCACGAAACTGCAGTGGTAGGCAGCAGGTGGTGACAGCCCTGTCCGTCCTTCGTAGTCCACCATGTTCGGGTGTACTCATAACAGTAGTGCTGAGCCCGGAGAACCCCCTCTCTCATCCCGTTCTGAGGTTCTCCCGTTCTAGCTGTCGAAGCGAGCTCTATTTCTGGTATCTAAGCTAGGGTCTAGGCTAAGGCTAGAGTGCCTTTTGCTCTGAGTTAGAAAGAGTCTAGGTCCGGTCTCTCCCAACGTCTTTCCTTTTCTGTAGAAATAGGTGCTCCGTGTGTCGCTGGTCTTTCCGACCTTCTATCCGGTCATTAACTTGACCATTATCCACCCAAACCTAGAGTTTGTGCCCCTGGGTTTGTGGCTTGATATTTCTGGCAAGATATATCATTTCATTCTTCAATACACTTTAACCATCTGCTTCCCTGCGGAAATATAAATACGATACCCTGGGGTTACACCCAAGGTGAAGTGCTACAACGAGATATATTCTGTGCGCTTGCAGAATTAATTTTGCATACAACAACATATATCAACGCGCTCTTGAGCGTTGCTAAAACGTGACGCTAAGGAGTGCCAACAAGCTACGGGAGGAGCATTCCTCTCGCTAGATGTGGGCAGGGCCAAAGCGCTCATCGAGAAGATCGCCTCTCACCAGAGTTGGGTGGGAGAGAGACAAGCTACTCGTACCAAGGGAGTCCATCAAATTGACTCCATTGATACGCTAGCCGCCAAGATGGATCTCTTACTGAAGAAGATAGAATCTCCTAATCAGGAGATGAGCCAGATCGTTGATGCAAGAATCACATGTGAGACATGTGGTGAATCAAGACACTTGGGCAACCTATGCCTGATGACACAAGAATAAGCCAACTTCATTGGGAATGGAAATCCCAACAATTCAGGCTTCCATCAGCAACAAGGTTGGAATTCTAAGCCCAACCTCCCCTTCGGCCAACAGTCAGGTAACAATTCTAATGGCAGTTTTTAGCCATCCTTGAAAGATATCTCGTATGGCCAGAAACAAATAAATGATAGCATTAGTAGGAAATTTCTTGCTAATGATAAAGTTTTGGAGTCTCTGGCCGCCCAGATAGAAGGATTTAGTTCTGTCCTTAAGAACCAGCTAAATTTTAACAAAATGATAGAAACTCCAGTAGCTCAGCTGGCTGCATTTTGTCCTAACCCCAACATGGGAAACTACCCAGGCAACCGGAAGTACCCATGAAGGAAAATGTTAGTGCGGTGGCCACGCGGGCTGGTAAGTCCACGCGGGATCTTCCTTTGTCTCAAGGTGCAGGTACTCGGCGTACCGAAGCTGAAGCCGAAGATAGAGAGGAGGATGACGAACCCAATCCTGCCTCTAAGGGGGAGAATTAGGCCCCGAGAGCCTCTAGCGACTACCGTGACCCGACTTTCCTGCCGTTCCTAGAACGGAGGAAAAGACCAATGGCCCACGAGCAGTATGGCAAGTTCCTCGAGGTAATCAAGAAAGTTTATATCAATATACCTCTTCTTAACGCTTTGTAGGTCCCCACCTATGCCAAGTATATCAAAGATATTCTTGGTAATAAGAGAACGCTGCTGACCACTAAAACGGTACAGCTAACAGAAGAGTGCAGCTCGGCTATACTCAGTCCCCACCTTAAGAAGAAGAAGGACCCAGGATGTCCCACAATTTCTTGCTCAATAGGAGGCCAAGACTTCAACAATGCCCTGTGCGACTTGGGAGCAAGTGTCAGCGTGATGCCAAAGGCAGTCTTTGACAACCTAAAATATATCTCGCTAGTATCTACACCCATGTGTTTGAAGTTAGCGGATCAATCAGTTCGCTATCCAGCTGGGATCGCGGAAAATGTCCCGGTGAAAATCGGAGATTTTCTTGTTCGAGTCGACTTTGTCGTTCTCGACATGGAGACTGACGCAAGGAACTCTCTCATTCTTGGGAGACTATTCTTGAGTACTGCAAATGCAACAATTGATGTCGGGGCCGGAATCATCCAGCTCAGACTCAATGGGGAGACGGAGAACTTCGCTTTCCATCCAAAGGAAGAGCAACCCCAGGTCAACATGACTGAGGAAGTCAAGGTCCAGGCTCTGAGTGCAGAAGCACTCGAGAGGATGCTAGAATATCTCTCTCTTCGAGAGAAGAAGGAGCATGATCACTATCATGCACATTGAAGGATATCGTGGAAGAAAGTTCTGGAGAAACAATCAAAAGAAAAAGTTGAATCTAAGCCCCGCAATATGAGGAAGGTATGGTGGGTGAAAGCACAAAGAGACCCGAACAAGACTTCGAAGTGTCCCACTCAGGACGATAAATCCGAGCCCTCGCCATAAGGTATGTGGTATGTATCCATGCATTGCATATAGATTAGGTTTATTTTCATGCATCTCAAGTTTTATTTCTTTCTAATCATGGCATGTTTAAATTTTCGCAACTACATGTTTTAATTTCTCTCATTTGCATATAAAAAAATTTGGCTGAATTTCAGGTCTACCGGCATTGCCTAGGCCGGCCGGCCCCGCTCGTCATTCAGTCAGCCAGATGCTCATGCAGTGGTGTGGAACTAGTCATGCAGGCATTCCACGACGAAGTGCACCACCGACGGAGCACAGGGCAGGCCGTTCAGCACCATCATGGCTGGCGGGCCCTCCTCCACCACTCCCGTCACGTCGGCACCTACCGCAGCACGTTGCGCAGTGCACAGGCCACCGACGACGAGGATGGGCACCAGCGGTGGCACATGGAGGCCGATCGGCCCCATGTAGGCTGGATAGCCTGGCCTGGGCGCCTCTCTATAAATTCCGACGTCCAGAGCACTCATCCCTCGCCCCTCAACGCAGGTGAACGAGTTTCTAACACTTGCATTCTTTCTTTCTCTCGTTCCTAAGCCTTAATTGAGTTTAGAGTTAGCTACAAGAAAATGCTGCTCAAGTATTTTCCATCTAAATTCCTGTGCTAAACAAACCCTTGCCGGCTGAACGAGAACGTTTGTGGTGGTTGATTCCCCGCAAGAACGATTAACCTTGTTGTGGTGATTAACATCCCACAAGAACGTCTAACTGCTGACCGCTAATCCTTGATTCCTTCGGGTATTGTAGAACTAATCCTTTGCAGGAATCATGTGGACTAAGGCAAGACAGACGGCACGTGGAGTCATGACCAAGCTCAGCTCCCCAAGTTCCAGACGCTCTCAAGGATCGTCCACCTCCCGAGACACTATGTCTGTTGACTCTGTTTGACAGGACACAACGTCCCAGGAGAGTGAGAGGCAAGAGGTGCCTAGGAACAGGCTCCGTATCCGGATCATGACCCGGATCGAGCATGTGGTTCCTAGGACCGACGAGGAGAGGACGCCGCTCAACAAGCTGCAAACTCGAGAGTACGGCCATGCCAAGTACTTCGACCCCATGCTGCTGATAAGGACGGGGTTGGCACGAGATATGGAGCAAGCCTTCGGCAACGCTGGATGGCAAGACTTCTACCCATCACGGAGACAGGTTCGCACTTTCTCACGATGGAGTTTTTGATGAGCTTAAAATTTGAGGTTGTTCCCAGGGATTTTCGTTTCTTCAATGAGGAGTTCGTTTTGAGCCCAAAGCAGTTGAGTGATGCTCTTGGTTTCAACAAGAAATGCATCATTGACGCTAACTTGCTGGTGACTAACCACCGGTACGATCGTGCCACATGGTGGGATAACATCACGAACGAACCCCTCACGAGAAAGAACAGCATTACTGCCATTCATAACCCCACGCTTCGGTTCTTAGCGAAGTGGATTACTATGGTAGTCCACCCTCGCGCTGATCTTCAACTATGCCTTTTGTCTGGTTTGGAGTGTCTTTTCGCCATGGTCAAAAAGATTTGTTTCTCTCCTGTTTTGAGCATGATCGATAACTGGCAGAGGTTAGTCACTGGCCAAGCCACAGTTGACATAACCTCTTTGCTTACCCGCATTGCCACCCACGTTGGTGCAATGCAGGGAGCTCAAGTGACCTTCTTGCCCAATTCGGCAGGGTACCAGACTTGTATAGGTCTGGATCATTTTGTCCGGGGTCACCTGATGCGAGAAGGAGTTGGACATTCTCTTTACATGTGTTATCCCAGTTTCATCGATGAGGTCGAGCTACCTTGCTCAGTCCTCACGCTGAAGTCGGCGAAGAGCTTAACCTTGCAGCTCAGGAGGAAGGAACCCGCTCGCCATAGTGTCGCAGGACCTATGACACGTGGCAGGCAAGCCAGGCATGACAGCGAAGCAGGACCGTCTACCGAACCGTACCCACAGTATCAGCAGCAACCGCAGCAGCCGTACGAGAATCTGACCGCCCACATGAACTTCGAGGAGACCTTCGACCATTTCCAAGGTATGAATCTTGGACCGCAGGTGGGTCCATCGGCTTCACCAAGGTACAACTTCGAGAACCCGGTAGCTCGGGAATTTTCAGAAGTCTGTACCCAGCTGGACACGGTGAGTCAGCAGCAGCAGCAGATGAGCGAGGACGTCGCCCACAACACCGATCTTACACAGCAGAGCTAGGGGATGCTCACATCCCTTCAGTACGACATGACATGGTTCTTTGACCACATGCATTACGACCCCAACCAGTACTACCGGTGAGTGTCAGCGAAGCTTGGGGGAGAGTCCGCCGGTGAGAACCAAGGTAAGTCTTTCTGTCCGACCCGTTTCAGTCTTTCCAGTCTATCCGGTGATGCCATGCCATGCCATGAGATAATAATGGTAGTAGTAATAATAATAATAAAAAATGTGTATGAATAAAATGCTCCTGAAATTGATATGCATGAAAGGATAAGTGATCCCTTCTCGGAATGATGAATGGTTGCTCTGTTACACTCCTCAAATGCCTTGTTCATGAATCATGTATCTCCGGGTACTTGAGTCTTTTGGCATTTGAACCCTCGATGTCTACTCTGTGGGAGTAAGGGCAACATGTTCATACTTCAAACTGTTGAGAGGTTTGATATGGTTTGCATTGCGGTATAACTGTATGCTTAGTAAGGAACATCTCGAAAGTTTTTATAAAAAAATTAACATGGTAATTCTTCCCTGATGGTTATAAAAGTCCTATCCAGAGCCATACAGTTCAAACATGACTAGCCACATATGCTATCTTGTTTGCTTTGAGTCTTGTCGAGTGGTGTGTTCGCTTGAGGAAGGTACTTGTCATCTGCCTGTCTTTCTCCTTTGTGTACCCATTTTTCTACTAGCCTCAAACGTGTTCGGCTTGTCAATTTCCCACTTCGGGGTTTGACATCCACATTCGCCGACACATTCCTCATGCCAGCCAAAAATATCCACTAGGAACCCATTCCATTCCTAAAGGTCATGCAATCACTCCATCAAAGTAATCCTCTACAAAAAAAAAAGAAAGAGAAAAAGAAGAGAGGAAAAATGAGAAGAATAGTTGGAGAAAAAGCTCCACAAATAAATATCTCAAAATATTCAAAAGAGAGAGAGAATAAGGAGTTCAAAATTACCGATCATTCTCATGTGTGAGTCCATTCTCTCCCTCTCCACTGAAAGTTAAGAATTCCAAAGATTGGGAATTGATGAGTACCACTTCTTGCGAACCACTCTTCGGCTTAGCAACAAAGGTAATCAAGGTATGTCGTTACCCTTCCTATAAACCCACATATCAAACTTAGAACAGGAAGAGTTGGCTAAAGAAAGAGTGAGGATTATACACCTTGAGTGACTCGAGAGTACCATCCGGGAATGAATTAACCATTCTTTTCAAAAATCTATATCTTCGAGATGGAACCTGAATAGCTGCAGTAACTACTTCAAAAGCAACCGTTCAGACTCTCAACCACTCAAGACGAAGAACATGAGCTGATAAACCCCACAGGTAACGAATGTATGAGATGCCAACTTACTCAATCTACCTGGAGTGGTGCCTTATGACCAAAGTGATTGTTGAGTATAAACATTGATGCAAACCCTGACCAACCGAACCTAAGATTTTAGACTTGCTCGAGGATGAGCAAGAGTCTAAGCTTGGTGGTGTGTTGACGGTCCTTAGAACCACTTGGTGACCGTCAACTCTTTGGTAATAATTGAAGAATCACACTACGTTTCATGCATAAAATGTTTATTTCGCATGAATTCCACAAGTTTTGGATGAGTTGTGCTTGCAGGTGAAAACAGGTCAAAAGGTGACCCAAATGGGCACAATACCTGGCCGACCGGCCTAGCCTAGGCCAGCCGGCCTGTCTGTCAAAATAGGCCAAGCGACTTCTTCAGAGCACAACAGAGTCAGAGGAGACGATCATGAACGTCGAATCTAATGGTGGTTTGATCAGTGAACCCGAGGGGTTAACCATGGATCAAAGGGCCCACTTGCATGCAAATATCGGGACGATCCGTGTGAACTCCAAGGTGGTATCCATCCCGACATTCAAGGAATACGTCGGTGCAACGAAGGGACGAGACGAGCCAAAGGGAGGCTGACTGGCCTAGCTTAAGCCGGTCGGCCCCTAACTGCCACAACTGCCTTGGATCCAACCACTACCGACCTCAGGAGGAGATGAGAGACGTCCACTGCGAAGGCGGTTGCAAGAAGCGCCAGGTGGAGGCCGATCGGCCTCCCCTAGGCTAGCCGACCCTCTGCTGCAACTTCACGCAACCAGCTTTGGCGTGGCGGTTACTCAGGTCGGTAGCGTGGTAGCTACGCTGGCTACTGACCCTGGGAGGCTATAAAAGGCCACCTCTTCTTCACTCCAAGACACACAACACAACACTCAAGTGAAGCACTCAAGAGAAATCCTAACACTCAGATACAGACGTGGTGTCTGGCTTGGTGTTAGCTAGGGAGTGTGTTGCACCCCATGGAACAGTTATGGTAGGCGGCAGGTGGTGACAGTCCTGTCCGTCCCTCTTATTCCACCACATTCGAGTGTATTCATAACAGTAGTTGCTAGTGCCATGAGTAACCCCCCATCTCTCACCTTATTCTGTGGCCTCCCGCACTAGTCGTCGAAGCGAGCTCTGCCTCGGTATCTAAGCTTGAGTCTAGTTAGAGTTAGATCGGCTTGCTCTGGGTAGGAAGTGTCCTAAGTCCGACATCTCTCCCAAAGTCTTTCCTTTTCTATAGATTTGAGTCTCATGTGTCGCTGGTCTTTTAGACCTTCTATCCGGTCATTCACTTGACCATTATCCTACACCTCGGTGTATTTTGCCTAAGTTTAGTGGGTTGATATTTCTGACAAGATTTATTATATCTTTCATCAATAATCTTTAACCACTCTGCTTCCCTACGGAAATATAAATACGATACCCTGGTTTACTCCATGGTGAAATGCTACATCGATCTATTCTGTGCGCTTGCGAAATAATATTCTACTAGCTACACGATAAATCAGAGCGTTCTCGAGCATTACTAAAAAGTGACGCTAAGGAGTGCCAACAAGCAGCTATCTCCAATACATACTGAATGTTAGGTACCAGGGGTGCAATGATTGTCCGGTCAAAGGAAGCTCAATATTTCAAACACAATGACTCCAATAAATTCAATACATTTAGGGTCAGTTTGGGGGGAGGGGGATGACACGCGAGGGGCACTTCCCTCTCGGGGGGGTCTAGGAGGCCGGAGAGAAAGGCCCTGTTCCCTTCCTCTTTTTGGTGAACTCTAGGTGAGGGGAGGGGGGGAGGGGGACTCCACTGGACGCCTCCGGCATGAACTTGGCGGCGATCAGGAGCAACACAACCATGAAGTGGTGGGGCTCGTTGGTGAACGCCGCTAGCAGGTGGTGAGGCCACAGAGCACGATAAAGGCGCCGAACTGGACCAGCAGCCACCGGAACGGGAGCAGGTCGCGGAGGCCGGCGAAGTAGAGTAGCTCGAGGAGGGTTGAGAAGTAGGCCGCGACGAAGAGTAGGCCGCTCACCTTCTATCACCTGAAGATGTTGTCCAGGCTCCAGAAGCCGCCGCTGTCGCCGCTGCCGACTCCGTCACAGGCGCAATGCGCGTACCCCATTTCGCTGTTGGTGATAGCGGCGGCGGGTGCGGCGGCGAGCACTAGGAGGAAGAGCTGGTGCTTGGCGATGGGGAAAAATGGCGTCCGGATGGGCTTCTGAATCATGGCTAGAGCATTGTCTGGTCCAGTTCATTTGCCCTGCTGCTTACGCAATCGCATGGAAGTAGACGACGCCATCTGATCTACGTTCTCAATGGCGCGGAGAAGGAGGCATAGATTGGGACGCGGTGACGAGTGGAGGGGAGGCAGTGCCGGCGACATGATGGCGGCGCTGGAGGTGAGGGGCCGTCGACGTCGTGATAGAGGCAGAGCAGATGGGGAGGCTAAGCGGCGGCGGCGACTCTGCCTGGGGAGACAACGTGGCGGGTCGAGTCACTCGGGGAGCCGCAGAGGGGGAGTGTCGCCCGGACCCTCGAGGTGGTGTAGCGATGCCCCAGGAAAAACGCGTGGATCGGGCTGGCGCACCCCGCGACGTGGGCTCCCAAATGGCGGAGTGATTTGTCCCGTGGTTAATTTTTCCGTGGGCTTTCAGCTCGCGGAAAAGGCTGGGATCCCTCCGGGGCAGGGGCGGAGCTTAGGCTTGTCGTCAGGGTCCGCCGACCCCGACGGAATTTGGAAAAATCAGTGTAAATTACTATACCTAGCTGTTAAAGACCCCGTTCCATCGTGCATAAGACCCCGGTGATCAATTGTTCTAACTTCGCCCCTGCTCCGGGGTTTGAGGTTCCCAAAGGGGCCTTATGGTATTTTGGTGTACAGATTTCTACAAATTGCAAATAATAACGTTCTACTAAAACAATAAATACATGGTAACTTATATTTTTCACTATATTGTAGAATGTTTTGTACATATTATTCATTATAGATAATCACCAGGTCATTGCTCTGAAACAATTGATGCAAAAGGATTACCGGTTATGCAGTATGATACTTTATAGTTTCATAAAAGTTGTAAAACTTTTCAAATAATGTTTTTTCAAGTAATTTAACTATTAACATTATACAATTAGTAGATTTCGCGGCAAGCCTGTGAGAATGCACAGGTTGACGGCTAGTGTGACTAATCATCAGTCCAACAACCATACCCTATGCCTCCAATACATTTTTTAATTCGTCGACAACTAAATGCTTATATATTCCCATCTTTCCCACGTTGTTTGTGCATAATATTTCTACATATAAATATAAATCTTTTGTCAAAGCGCTTCCATGTATGTGTATGTGTTTGACAGTGGCCTTACAGTTAGCGATGTTTCATGGACTTCTCCGATGTCCTCCAAACTTTTCTCGTTTGATACGCAATCAGTTCAAGTAGGTATGGAAGGCATCGGTGTGGCAGAACCACCCCAAATTATGTCAGCTCAAGTGCATTGTCCCTTAGCTAATGCAAGCAGTACAGCACACTCGCACTTCAACTGACATAACCGTGTAGTTGCTGTCGGGTAACTCCCGATTACACCACTGATCACATTGTCGAAACCAATACGAGGCATGTCTCACTCCACAATGAGCACAGATGATTAACGAGTCACAAATTTTACAACACAGTACACGTGGATATAATTTACAAAACAGGACATTATAAAAGTTATTACAACACAGAGTTTTTAAAAGCACAGCGGAAGTTTAAAACAGTACGAGTCTACGACGATAAAAACATGATAATGCACAAGTAGCCCAGCTGGCATTATCAATCCCTCGGCTCCACACCCTGCGAAGCCGGAACGAACTGCAAATGAAAACCTTCAGGGACACCAAACGGAAAAGCTTCAGCGGCCTGCTCTGCTAAGCCAGACTCAGACTCTGAAAAAGGGTTAACACAAGCAGGTTGAGTAATTTAATACTCAGCAAGACTTAACCGACTGAAGAACACTAAGACCCCTAGTATGCAAGGCTTTTGGCTGGGTTTTTGTTTTGCCAAAAAGAGCAACTAAAATAGATCCTTACTTTCAAGTTTTAGCATTCAAATTTTATTTGCGCTATTTGATCTAGATTAGCACTTATAAAAACTTTTACAAATGAGAGCAAGAACTTGATTAATTAACTCATACAGCATATGATCATCAACAATATTCAAGTTCTTAACTAGCGATGCTGCCCAGTGATCAAGAGCTCAATACCGTGAGTACGGCGAATCGATTCGGTTTTATCCCTTGCAAGGTTAACCTACCCACACGGCACAAACGAGCCCCGTCGAGCTGCTCATGCCAGCCGTTCCTTCAGCCAACACTAAATACTTGACCTACCCTGCTACCCTCAAGTACCAGTCCCCACCGATACCAACGACGGGTCAGCCATGAGTTACTCTAACCGGTACATGAATAGGCAGTCAGGCGTAGTTCAACATACCCGTGCGAGCTAAAGTACATAAGTTACCAGTTTCAACTACCTCTTACTCCCAGCATGTGAGGTAGTACAATTCAATCTTGATCCCAGAGCTAACAACGAACGGGCCTTAACTGGCACAGGCGGAGCTACAACATTCCATTCTTTTCCCTACCAACATTCTCCGCCCGGCCTAACTTTCTTTTCCAGTCTAGATGACAGATTAATATAACTTTGAAAGAACCCTCTTAGCATCTCGCAAGTAACAAGCAATTACTCGACTTCTACCGTTTAACCAGCCTAGCAATTCTATCGACCTACACATACTAGAAAAACTCTGGGTTTTCCTATGGATCATGCAACTAGGTTTTCAGTCAACTCCTATGAAAACTTAAATGCATAAGGTAAATACTTTGTAAAGTAAATAAATTAAAGTGTGGCTGCGTTAAAAAGGTTGTATGCACTCCGGTGCTTGCCTTCGCTGGCCTTGGGCCCTTCCGAGTCTTGGCTCGGGTCTTGTTCTGCCTCAACTACAACGACCTCGGGCTCTGGCTGCTCAACTTCTGACTCAGGCACCAAATTGTACACCCCGTCAGCTAGCACGTTCTCTACATGAAAATGCACATGTGTGAGTTTGGAATAACAGTGAGAAAAGATACAAAATCTTACATGCAGCAATTCAATTATACAGCTTAAGTACAAAACAAGATATGCACATGAAATCACATGAAATGTTGCAAAAACCATTTTTAACATTTTATAGAGTAAGTGCATATCTCTTTAAGCAAGATTAACTTATCACTAAGAAAGAAATATAACAACAGATTCAAACTTTACTGAGTTCACCAAAACTGTTTAGAAAACATTTTATTGGCAAAACTATATTTATATAACCATTTAAACACACATATAAAGCGGTATTTAGCAACTAATTAAACAAACAAACCTATACAGGTTATCTAACAGCACAAAAACCTCTCTGAGAAGCTTTTAACTCAAGATTACCACTGAAAATTTTTCAACACTTAAATCTAACAGAAACTAATTATTTTGAAAAAGACAAAAAGGCTATAAATCTACCAAAACAACAAACAGCAACAAGATTATGCACAAAAATGCAAAACTTCACAGAAACACTATCTACACACTAACACAGATTTACCATGATTTATTGAGCTCAAAAACATATTCACAACTATTTTTAACAGCACAAACAAGCTAAACATGGAGAAAAAGCTTAACTTAAACTACACAGATAGCATGCAACCTAAAAATTTACTGTGCTCACAAAAACACACTTTATAGCTACTGTGATTTTCTCAAGATTTTTGGACATGCAGAACTATTTATTTTGACAGAAAGCTAATAAACTAACTAAAACTTCTACACAGAAAACTGCATATAAACAACATGATTTTATATTTTTCTGCTGTAGCCAAAGATGCAACAAGTACAACAAAATTGGTTTCACAATTTTCTCACACTCCTATGATTTTCTATGCATTAAACAAGAAATACATGTATGCTGAAATGAAAAACAAAAGAAAAACCGAAAACACTTTTACGCTTAGGCCCCTGGATCTAAAAGATCTATTACCAACCAGTCCTTTCTTCACATATAAGCCCCTAGATTTTCCAGAAAACCCCCTCGATCTTTTCCACCTTAACACTTAAACCCAACACTTTTGCACATAACCCCCTGGAAAGAAATCCTCTTCTAATTGAACACCCCTCGCCGGTCTTCGCCGCACACAGCGCGCCGCCGCGCGTTTGACCGGCGTGAACTCGCCGGAGAAGCGGCCGGAGCAGCGCCGGAGTTGCTCCCTCCCCTCAGGACCCCATGCCGCACCTCCTGGTCAAGAAAAAGCTCAGGATTAGAGTGCGCGCATGCGTTCCCCTCGAGCGAGGCGGCTGGCCAAGCAAAGGCTCGCCGGAGAGAGCTCACCGTTGCCCGAGGATTGGGGAAAAGGATGCGGGCAGTATCAGGGGTCCAAGGGAACTCCAATTGAGTGGCTTGGAGAGGCAGAGGAGGATGGGAAGGCTAAGTTCCACGGCGAGGTGGGGTGGCGGCAATGGCGGCCGGAAAAGTGGCCGGCGACGGCTCTGGAGAGGGTGGCAAGGCTGGCGGAGTGGACGAGGACGACGAGGGCGATGTGGAGGAGTTACTGGGGCAGTGAATTGGATAAACACGGCTTAACCGCGGTGAATTCACCGAGCTGGCCCACGCGCGGCTGCAGCTGCGGTCAAAACCCGCCGCTGAAGCGGTGTTGCCGGCCGAGCTCGCCACCGAGGCAGTGCGCATGGCAAGGGCACGTCTTGGCGATGCACAGCGAGGGCGCGTGGCAAAGGCCGGCCGAGCACGGCGCGTGGCACAGCCGGCGCCAGCGCACGAGCGCTCGCCCCTGCGCTTTACTGAATCGACGAAGTCGATTCAGTAGCAACAGTAACCGCGAAACCATCTCCCAATTTTGATTCAAAACTCGAGATTTTGTGTATAAACTTTCCAAAACTCCAATACAAAAGTTGTAGAGGACACCAAGGGGAACAACTTTTGTTAAAGTCACTAGGTTCAAAAAGATTTGGTTTGAGAGATAAACTCGATCAAACATCGGCCAAAAACTCGAACTCAGAAAATTTTCTAAGTCCCAGAACTGAATTGATTTAGCTGACTTTGATCATGAAAAAGAAATAGCTAGAGTTTGAGATCCTGGAGTTGTTCATGATTTTTGAAGAGTTCAAACTACCAGCTTTCAAACCATGAACTTGATTTGGTTTGGATAGATTGAAAAATAAAAGATATAGAGCTCTAAAGTTGGCTAAGAGCTGCTGTCAGAAATTAGACTTAGCCAAATTTCAGAAGTGCTGAAATCAGCAGTTTGACCACTATTTGACCAAGAGTTTGAGCAAGCAAAAGATGTTTTTGCCCCAAACCAAAACTTCTAGCTGAGAGTAGATAGTTCACTAATGAATTTTCAAATTGGCCAAAAGCCACTTGTTTAAACATTTTTAATTTTAAACAAGCCCCCAAAAGGGTTAAAAGGAAAAGGTTCTAACTTAACCAAATTTGAATTCAAAGGAGTTTAAAAGCGAAATTTGACTTTTGGGAGTCCATTCAAACTTGATACTCAGTTCAAAAACATGATGAGCACCATGAACTTTGTACAATGAGTAGATGTGCATGCTAAATTTTTTCAAAAGTGACACGGGGTGTCACAATCGGAACATTGCATAAGCCGATAAATCATCATTGTGGTATATATCCAAGGTCAACCTGCTGTCAGCGGCGAATCAAATTAGCCCACGAACTCGATCTTTTGCACTCTAGCCAGAGTTGGCGCATTTGTTGCAGATGTTTCAGGGCGGACACTCGGACAGCATCAATGTGAAACAAGCGTGCGGCGATCGTAAAGTATATGTTACCGGCATAGATTTGGTAGAGAGCCTCTGATCCTAGAAGGAATTGGGACTAATATGTAAATATCTCCATGTATGCACAATAAGCTTCATATCAAAATGAAATGATCTATTATAGTCATTAGGGTTCAATGGTATTTCTATAACCATTGTAATTATATGGTTTTGGTATATTGTTTTATTGAGAGATGAGGTTGTGATAATAAGGCACATGATCAAGGGAGAGAATGTTTGATCATGTGAATACTCTAGATGTGAAAGCATTAATTACTTAATGGACGGTGTGTTTAAAAGGGAAAAATGATTTGGTTTCTACTAGTGACAACTAATATCTAGCAGTTATTGGACAATCCCAAATTGGCTTACGAGGCTTTAATTGGAGGCACTGGAAGGACCTAAATACATCCATAATGAGGTCTCCCAATGCACAACAGCCCTATCTAATGAGAGGACCCCTTGGACCTCAAAACTAATCCAAGAACCCTAAGCTACCAATCAAGCGGTTGTTGGAGCATTGGGAGTTTGGGACAGGGTACACTATACATTCTTCTTCAATTAGAGCCTGCTGCATCAAGCAGACACGTGGAGTTCAGCGAACTTCAATGGCTAACTCGTCGAATGTGGTATGCATGCATGGGTTCAGTCAAGTTCTTTGTGTTCTACCTAGAGTTAGTGATCCTATAAATGAACATCGAAAGGCATCACAAGATTGCCGACACCGAAAGCATGATGCAGCAGCAGCAGCTCTTAGCCCCCCCCCCCCCCCCCCCCCCCCCCCCCCCCAGGCGGAACAAGAGTGAAGGGCGGCAATTGCAGAATCAGAAATACCTTGGAATGAGTGGTGAAAACTGAAGTCACTGCCCAACCGTGACACTATGACAACGGAATAACATCTCACACGACACTATTATTGTGATGCTGTTGTTCATTCACCACACCATTGCTCAACAATTGCTGGCACCGGAACTTTGTTTATTGATATTCTTTATTCATCACAGTATGTGAAAAGGAGAGCTATATGGAAGTCCAATTAGTCATGAACTGGAGCACAGTTTGTTCCTCATTAATAAAAGTTTAGACTCTCAGGACAGTTACATGAAGCGCTGACAAGATGCACAAGGAAGTTTTGGTGGGGGGAGAAGGGGGGAAAGAGAAGGACTCATTGGATATCTTGGGATAAATTCACAAAATCGAAGGGTCAGGGTGGTTTAGGGTTCAAGGACTTGGCCCTATTAACCAGGCTCTTCTTGGCCGCCAAGCTTGGAGGTTAATTGAGCGCCCAGGGAGTTTATGTGCAAGGGTTCTAAAGACCAAGTATTATGCTGTGATCCGTGTAATCCTGAATTCAGTTAGAGTTAGTTTGTTTTGGGTCAGTTAGTTGAGCCCGGCATTGGATGAGATCCTCCCGGGCGCGTCCTGTATTTTCGGCCACGACGCGAGTGCGTTCGTGGCCTGGCCGGTGCGGCACGATCGCGTGCGGGATGGCGCACGCGCTGAGATCGTGGCGAGCTTGGCGGGCGACTGGAGACTAGCTCCATCGCTCTTCCTTTCTGCAAACTAGTAGCTAGTAGCTCGTGTGTATAAGTAGGAGCTCTTAACACAGAAAACGCTGACGCAAACTTTGCCCAGCACCAAAATCACCGAGTTCATCCGTTGTTCGTGAGTTCTTGATTGCCACTGTTCTTGGCCGGAGGAATTCCGGCTGACATTTGGTACCAGAGCGAGCGATCCACGTTCCTGTGATGGATGCCTTCTCTGAGCCCCGCGGTGGCCGGTCTCAGACCCCAACGCGACGCCGTCGCACCTCGCTTTCGCCCACACCACGCCGCGGCCGTCGCCCCGTCGAAGTAGTCATCCGACGGACGGTCAAGGAGACCGGCGCCTCCGTTCAATACCCAACGCTCACCCGCTCCAACTACCAGGAGTGGGCGATGCTCATGCAGGTAAACATGGAGGCGGCTGGCATCTGGTACGCGATCGAGCCCGAGGACGACGAGGAGGTGGAGTACCGCGACGATCGTCTCGCCATGGCGGCGATCCTCCGCTCTGTCCCGCCAGAGATGCTCCCATCGCTGCGTGGCAAGCGTACGGCACAAGCTGCGTGGGAGGCGGTGAGGACCATCCGCGTCGGCGTCCAGCGCGTGCAGGGAGTCCAACGCCCAGCAGCTTCGGCGGGAGTTCGCAGCGCTGGTGTGGAAGGAAGGAGAGACGGCCGAGGATTTCTCCGTCCGGATCACCGGGCTGGCGAACAACCTGAGGATCCTCGGCGACCACATCGCCGACGTCGACATCGTGAGGAAGATGCTGCAGATCGTCCCCGAGCACCTTTCCCAGGTGGCCATCTCCATCGAGACTTTACTCGATCTCAACACGATCTCCGTGGAGGAAGTCACCGGACGACTTCGCGCCGTCGAGCAGCGGCGCAAGCCCCCTCCCGTCACCGACGGCCAGGGGCGGCTCCTCTTGTGCGAGGAGGAGTGGCGGGCGAAGCTGAACATCCGCGACAAGGGCGGTGCAGGCGGCGCCGGCGGCTCTGGTGGCTCCGGGGGCGGCGGCAACAAGCGCGGCGAAGGAGGGCGTGGCCGCGGCCGCGAGAGTGGCGGTGCACGCCAAGGTGATCCCGCTGCAGGCGCTGGCATGGGCCGGCCCAAGAAGACGGACAAGTGTCGTTATTGCGGGAAGAAAGGCCATTGGGCCAAGGAGTGCAGGTCGAGGAAACGAGACGAGGCCCATCTGGCGCAGGTGGTGGAGGAAGAGGAGAACGAGCCCACACTTCTGATGGCTCGGGCTACTCTCTTCCCCAACGCGCCGCCGCCGCCTGTCGAGGCCACCGCAGCTCCGCCGGCGAGCCGCCCCCTCCGCATCGTCGAGGCAAAAGTCTTCGCGCAGCTTGATGGGGAAACCAAGCGCGACGACACCCTGTGGTACCTCGACAGCGGCGCCACCAACCACATGTCGGGCTCCCGTGACGCGTTCATCGACATCGACCCGGCGATCCGCGGCACCGTCAAGTTCGGCGACGGCTCGGAGGTAGGGATTGAAGGATGCGGCACCGTGCTGTTCGAAGGGAAGACCAGCGAGCACATCCCGCTGACGGGGGTGTACTTCATCCCCAGGCTGACCACCAACATTGTCAGCTTGGGGCAACTCGACGAGGGCGGCTGCGACGTCCACGCCAAGCACGGGGTACTTAAGATCCGCGACGAGAACGGCCGGCTTATCGCCCGAGTCAAGCGCTCGGCCAACCGGCTGTATCTACTTCGAGTCAAGATCGCGCGCCCGCTCTGCTTGGCCGCGCGCGCAGCTGACAGTGCGTGGCTGTGGCACGAGAGGTACGGCCACCTCCACTTCGACGCACTGCGCAAGCTCGAACAGCAGGACATGGTGCTTGGGCTTCCCCACGTTGAGCACGTCCACCAACTTTGCGGCGACTGCATCACCACCAAGCTCAAGCGCAGCCCCTTTCCGTCACAGGCGAAACGGCGGGCTGAGGGGCTGCTCGACCTGGTGCACGGCGACCTGTGCGGCCCCATTACACCGGAGACACCAGGTGGTAAGAAGTATTTTTTGCTGCTTGTTGATGATCGGAGCAGATACATGTGGGTGTGGATGCTGGCTGCCAAGAGCGATGCACTTGCAGCCGTGAAAGCCTTCCAAGCGAGGGTGGAGGTGGAGACTGGCCGTAGGCTGCGTGTCTTGCGCACGGACAACGGGGGAGAGTTCACCTCCGTGGAGTTCGAGACCTATTGCGCTGAACGCGGCGTCACGCGACAGCACACGGCGCCGTACACGCCGCAGCAGAATGGCGTGGTGGAGCGGCGCAACCAGTCCGTTGTCACCATGGCGAGGAGCCTTCTCAAGAGCCGGAACATGCCGGCGACGTTCTGGGGAGAAGCCGTGGCCACAGCAGTCTACCTCCTCAACAGATCGCCCACCAAGGCGGTCGACGGCATGACGCCGTACGAGGCATGGCACGGGCGGAGGCCGGATGTCGCGCACCTGCGCACGTTCGGTTGCGCAGCTTACCTGAAGGTGACGAAGCCGCACTTGAAGAAGCTCGACGACCGCGGCACTCCGGCAGTCTTCATCGGCTACGAGCCAGGAGCAAAGGCCTGGCGTTTTATGACCCGGTGTCACGCCGGGCTGTCGTCTCCAGGGACGTGGTCTTCAACGAGTCCGCGCCATGGTGCTGGAAGGACGAGGGTGAGCACCTGAGCACCGGCGAGGAGCTGATCGTCGAGTACGACACTCTGGAGCTGGAACACGTGCACAACGACGCTGGCGTTCCAGGAACGCCCGCACCTGCGCAGGATACTCCTGGAACACCTGTTCCCGCAACACCAGCACCGTCGATCACGCCCCTTCCGCAAGCTGAGTTCGTGTCACCTCCACCGAACGCCGAGGAGTACCTGGACGACGACAACGACGACGTCGAGCCCCGGTACCGCATCGTCGACAACATCATCGGGGCTGCGACGCCACCAGGCCGAGCTGTTCATCAGGTGGCGGCAGCACTCCATCTGCAAATCGAGGAGGAGCCTGCTTCGTTCGCTGAGGCTGAGAAGCATCAGTCCTGGCGGAGTGCCATGGAAGAGGAGATCAGCTCCATCGAGAGCAACAAGACCTGGCGGCTTGTGCCACTTCCTCCCGGACACCGCCCGATCGGGTTGAAGTGGGTTTACAAGGTGAAGAAGAACGCCGCCGGTGAAGTCGTCAAGCACAAGGCGCGGCTCGTGGCGAAGGGGTACGTACAACAGCAGGGGGTGGACTTCGAGGAAGTGTTCGCTCCCGTGGCGCGCATCGAATCAGTCCGCCTACTGCTCGCGCTTGCTGCACAGGAGGGGTGGCGTGTTCACCACATGGACGTAAAATCTGCCTTCCTGAACGGCGACCTGGCGGAAGAAGTCTACGTCCGCCAGCCTCCTGGCTTCTCCATCGCCGGCAAAGAAGAACTGGTGCTGCGCTTGGACAAGGCGCTTTACGGGCTCCGTCAAGCTCCACGCGCCTGGAACGAAAAGCTGCACGACACATTGGAGACATTGGGCTTCACCCACAGCACGTCGGAGCACGCTGTGTACGCCCGCGGCAAGGGAGACTCTCGGCTGCTAGTGGGCGTCTACGTGGACGACCTCATCATCACCGGGAATGACGTCGCGGAGATCACTAAGTTCAAGAAGCAGATGTGTTCCAGTTTCAAGATGAGTGATCTGGGTCTCCTCTGTTTCTATCTTGGCATCGAAGTGCGGCAGGGCAGCGACGGCATCAAGCTCCTGCAAACAGCGTATGCCGGCAAGATACTGGAGCGCGCCGGGATGAGCAACTGCAACCCGTGCCTCACCCCGATGGAGCCGCGCCTGAAGCTCTCAAAGACCAGTACAGCACCGCCGGTGGATGTCACTGAGTACAGAGGCCTCGTCGGTTGCCTCAGGTACTTGGTGCACACACGGCCGGACATTGCCTTTGCCGTCGGGTATGTCAGTCGCTTCATGGAGCGGCCTACCACCGAGCACCTCAACTCCGTGAAGAGGATCCTGCGGTACATCGCGGGAACAATCGATTATGGGTGCCACTACCGCCGTGGTGGCCACAAGCTGAAGCTGCTGGGGTACAGCGATGCGGATATGGGCGGGGACGTCGACACAAGGAAGAGCACCACGGGTGTTCTGTTCTTCTATGGCGCATGCCCAGTGACTTGGCAATCTCAGAAGCAGAAGGTGGTCGCCCTTTCCTCCTGTGAGGCGGAATACATTGCTGGGACCACGGCGGCGTGCCAAGGAGTCTGGCTGGCGCAGCTCCTGTCCGAGCTGAAGAATGAGCAGCGCACGGCCTTCATCCTCAAGATGGATAGTCAGTCAGCCATAGCCCTCAGTAAGAATCCCGTTTTTCATGAACGCAGCAAGCATATAGATGTTCGTTTTCATTTCATCCGTGAATGCGTTGGTGACGGGAAGCTGGAGATTGAACATGTTCGCACTGAGGAGGAACTTGCAGATATTCTGACGAAGCCGCTGGGACGCGTTCGTTTCTGCGAATTGCGTGAGAAGCTTGGAATCGTCAAGATTGGTCCAGAAGTTCAGGATTAGGGGGTGAAATGTGATCCGTGTAATCCTGAATTCAGTTAGAGTTAGTTTGTTTTGGGTCAGTTAGTTGAGCCCGGCATTGGATGAGATCCTCCCGGGCGCGTCCTGTATTTTCGGCCACGACGCGAGTGCGTTCGTGGCCTGGCCGGTGCGGCACGATCGCGTGCGGGATGGCGCACGCGCTGAGATCGTGGCGAGCTTGGCGGGCGACTGGAGACTAGCTCCATCGCTCTTCCTTTCTGCAAACTAGCTAGTAGCTCGTGTGTATAAGTAGGAGCTCTTAACACAGAAAACGCTGACGCAAACTTTGCCCAGCACCAAAATCACCGAGTTCATCCGTTGTTCGTGAGTTCTTGATTGCCACTGTTCTTGGCCGGAGGAATTCCGGCTGACATATCCCAATGGAAACTTGCTTGACACAGCCTTCCCAGTAAACCAATCCCCTACTTGGAATGCAATTGTGCACGGGCTTGAGCTGCTAAAGAAAGGGGTATTATGGAAGGTGGGCTCGGGAGAGAAGATTAGAATTTGGCGTGACCCATGGTTACCGAGGGGATGGTCTCTCATGCCGGCCGGAAAAAGAAGACCATGCCGCCTCAAATGGGTGTCCCAGTTAATAGACCAGGACCGCATGGAATGGAAGCAGGAGGTAATTCGGGACGTTTTTAGAGACTTTGATGTACAGCATGTCCAGGTGATAAGACTCCCAACGAGGCCAAGGGAGGACTGTGTCACCTGGCACTATGAGAAGAGTGGGATTTTCTCGGTGAGGAGCGCTTATTGTCTAGCTAGGAGTTTACAGGAGGATGCACGTGGTTCACACCAGTCAACTTCTACGAACCAGGACCAAAGAGCTGTGTGGAAGGAATATTGGCAGATTCCATTCCCTCATAAGATTCTCATTTTGGTTGGAAGGTAATGAACAATGGTTTGGCAACACAAAGAAATAAGAAAAGGAGGACAATTATCCCTATTGAGAGGTGTGAGGTGTGTGGAATGGAGGATGAAACCGTGATGCATGCTCTCATTCGGTGTCAGCATGCGAAGATGCTTAGGGAAGCTATGCGGCAACACTGGGATTTGCCGGATGAGGAACAATGCTATAAGCTAGTGCCGGAAACCTTACTGGTTACAGTGAATGGTCTGGGTGTGGATGCAGGTGCGAAATTGCTGATGCTGATGTGGCGAGTATGGCAAATCAGGAACAACATCACACATGAAAAGGAGAAGCTGTCGATCATTGCTTCTGTTCGTTTCCTGCAGAAATATTGGGCGGAGCTGTGTGCTATCAGACAGCAACAGGGCTTCAGTGACCCGCATGGTAAGAACCCGGTAACTGATTCTTTAAGTGCAAGAACAAAGAAGATGCGCCAAAAGGTGAAGTAGAGATGGGAGAAGCCAGAGGAAGGATGCATCAAGATCAACGTCGATGGTGCCTATGATAGTTCCAAAGGGGATGGTGGAATCGGACTTGTTATTAGAGACAGTGGCGGCACTGTCTTACTGTCATCATGGCGCTATATACCAAGACGAAGGGAGGCGGAGGAGATGGAAGCATTGGCAGCAAGGGAAGGACTGAGGCTAGCTGCAGAATGGCTTCCCCATAAAACGATAATTGAAACAGATTGCAGCGTTGTAGCAAGTGCTCTGCATCGGAGAGATGGTAGACGCTCTATCGTGCAATTTATCCTGGAGGAAGCGATAGAAGAGGGAGCAAGGCTCCCGGAGTGGACAGCTGTGCACACAAGAAGAGAGCGCAATGGTGCGGCACACGAGCTCGCGCAACTGGCAAAGCGGACGAAGCATTCAGCAATCTGGCATTCGGCCATACCAGTTTGTATTGAGCAAATTATTGCTCATGATTGTAATCAACTTTCCGAGTAATAAATAGAGGTCTTCTTCGGTGCTCCATACTACTCTATGGTAGTATGGAATATGGAGGGATGGGCAATTTTGTAATTAAACTGTAATATAATTTTTTTATTGGAGCTCCTAACCTAAATGAACATATGTGTAAAAATAAATAAATATATCGGACCAAATGAGTATAAAATAAAAATAATTTTTCTCATAATACCCCTATACCACTGTATTACTCAATCTATACCACATTATATCACATGTTAAAAATATTTTTTTCCCATAATACCTCTATACTACTATACTACTCGACCTATACTACCTTATACTACAGGTGAAGGTCTAGTAGTATACAACTAATTTGGACCGTCAGATACTTTTATACTGGTCCTTTTTGAACAACAGTATAAGGTAGTATGGAGCACCGAAGAAAACTTCAATAAATAAAGCACTCTTCTTATCGCAAAAAAGAAAAGTTTATTCAGGTCTCCCGGAGGCATTCCGTAAATAAGTACTCTCGCTGTCGACGAACTTGTCACATACAACTTCTAGGAACCATGATAAACTCTATAATATATAGAATTTGAGTTAACGATACAGTGGATAAATAAAGACAGTGCTGGAGATCTTGAACGGTAGCTTGCCGGTGCCAAAGCCGATAGGTTTCTCCTCCAAGCAGATAAAGAATTACAGTGCTGGCGATCAGGCTTTGTGTTGGATCGTGTCAGAACTCCGTCATGATAGCTTAGCCCAATACCTTCCATCCCTAACACCTGAACAAGATCCATTGCAAGCGGGTGACAAAATGGCCATAGGAATGGGAGAGAAAGGATGCTTGCCATCTGTATAAAGTGTTGAAAGCCCAACCTTAATGTCTGTCAATACGTTGAATGAAATCACTTCATTTCTCTCACCCACAACGTATCTCAGATGCAACCAATTAGGTACAATTGAAACGTACGCACTGATGAAATTCAGTAGGTAACACATTACCAAAACCGTTTATACATGAACCCAAAACTGTAGACAATCTCAAACAGTTAAGTAAAACAAATTAAAAGATACATGCAAACTTTGCCGAACTGTCATCACTACAAGAAATATGAGCTTTTGTGACAAATTTCAAATGACGTTACGTGGATTCGTCGTTATGGTGTTAAGTTTTATGACGTTTTATATGAGCCCATATAGCTTAATGACAAAACTGAAGTTTTTGTCATTACCAGTAATTAAAAATCGTCACAGAGTAGTTCAATATCAAAAATGTAACGAACTTTATTTTGTCATTAATGTCAAAAGCTAAACGTCACAAATTTCTCAAAACAAAAGGACATATTTAGAGATGGTCCCACTGCCACTTAGGCTTTACATGGCAATTTTTTCCAACCTTTTTTCTTTTCTTAAAATTTGTAATGTTTTCATATAAAAAAGTCGGCAATGTAAATTAAATTCTATCATGTTTTTATATGAGAAAAAGTCAGCAATCTAAAATATACTTTTGCATAGAAAAAAACAGTTGGAACAAAGTGAGTTCAAACCGTGGTCATGAGAGAGATCAAACAAGCACCCCCCACGCACCATGAATTGGATTGCGCTAATAATTGGAAAAATAATAAGCCCTCGTCACCAGCCAATAATTTTTCCGTAATAAGCCCCGTGCTCACCACCGAGCCCCCCTCGCGCCGGCCAGAAATTTTCGCGCTGCTCCCATTGGAATTCAGCGAGGATTTGGGTTTGTCACGTGCCCCTAATACATCCAAAATATTAATAAAAAAACTGCAAGGCAAGGAATCGAACCTGGGATTTCATAGAAGAAATCATCCCGTCTTACCACTGTATCATTAGTTTTGAGCTGTAAAGTTTTGCCAAGGCGACTTTTATGTACGTAGATTTATACCACGTGTAACACGTCACCGGCCCCCTGCGCAACGTCAACCGGCCTATGTCCTCCTATTCAGTACTGGCCATACGCAGGAATTGCAAACAAGTAGCCATGTTGGTTAACGATTTGAAATTCAAGAGTTCGCGGGTTGCAATATTTGATTATTTATTCCAAATTTTTAAACTCAAATAAGACAATTTGGATTAAAAACGAGGTGTGACGAGACTCACTAGCCACCAGGTTACGTATTCCTCAGCTTCCGTAAACTCCTCCCTTCCCTTATTGCGCCAACAACAGATCCGTCGAGTGAACCACCACCGTCCCACGACAGATCGAGCCGCCGGACCCGATGGCGTACCCCGTGCAGCTCCTCCACCCTCAAACCCTAGCCGCCTCCCACCATCTCCTCCAGATCCGGCCTCTGTGGCACCGGCGGACGCGGAGCGACGAGGCGTCCACGGCGGCGTTCCAGGGCCTGGAGCCGCTCGCGTTACCGCTGGGACAGCGGCAACCGCGCGCGGCGTTCCAGGCGACGGCGAGCACCGCCTGGGCCACGCGCGCGCTCTTCCTTCCGTTCCACGGCCGCCTCCGCCGCGGCGGCGACGGCACAGGCGGGGCCCGGCGGCGCCGCGCTCGTCACCGTCGGGGAGGGCCGCTTCTTCTCCAACGGGCTCGACATCGGTAACTTGGCAATTGCCCTGCAACAATAGCTTGGCAATTTCAATAGCTTGGCAATTTCAATTTTGAACTGCCCACCATTTCTTGCAGTCGTGCAGAACTGACTTGGTACTTACTTTTCTTGAAGAGCATATATGCAAAACAAGTACATATTACTTTTCCGGCACTTGTTGACCTGAGGTAACAATTTTTATTAGTAGACAAGGTGTTTGAGAAAATGCCAAGGGTCTGTATGAGAATAAAGTCTGTTGCTTCCTTCAGTGAATCTAGCTGTTTGCCCGTTAAGTTTGATTCTGGACTTAGTCTCCACCATATATATTAGTGTTAGGTGCTCCGTGAATTTTGTTGGCCATCTTAGGTGCTCCATGAAGGTCATTTCTAGAATATATCTGCAGTATCTTTGATTCTTTGTTTCAGATAAGTTCTGTTGCTAGCTATCTCTGTGACTTTCAACATAGTAACTTGGTCGGTTTCCCATGGCTACCAACTTGCCCAAGCTGATGCAGTCAGCTATTATTTGCAGAAGACAATAATTTATATTTTCATGTTCCCACATTGATCGTAAGTTGTACTTTTAGGATCTATTTCTTTTATAAAACATTCTGCTGTATTTTTCTCATGTTTGTATACCAGGGAAAAATGTTAGTTGGACTTGGACAAAGCCATTCACAGATGCACGAGGATCTTGAAAATAAGGTACTTCATTTTCTTAATATATTGTGCTGTACTGTATCCATGAAACCACTTTTTATTCAATTATATGGGCTAGGTGTAAACCCATCATTAATTTCTTTCTTTGCCATACTCCGTCCATTCAAGCTAGCATTGCTTTGGGCAAATTAGAGGTGCAAACCTGCTAGATATGAAAACATCTTAAAAATACATATGGAGGGTAACTGGTATGTAGTTGTTTGCTGGTACTCGGGATCAGCCATGGGCTTTACTAGCCTGCTATTTGTGTTTTATAGTTATCTGTTTCTGTGTGTTTACTAGCTTGGATGGAAAGTTTGGTGGGCAAGTATGTTGCTTTCTGTTGCACACAAGCCTTCCATTGTGGTGTAACTAGCCTTCCATTGTGAAAATTATTAATTTGGACTTGTAACTTTCATACAGGAAGAGAAGGCCAAGGCCAAAGATCTCCACACTGAATTGATGTCATTGTTCTTCTTGCCTTACAAAAATAAATCTTTGAATGGTACTGCTCCCAAAACTCGTAACACTTCTAGCCATGTAATATCTGCTATTGACCACTGCAGTTTGAGATTTACTTGCTGTTATTTGATTCACTGTTTCTCTTTTCGCTTCAGAAATATTTTACTGATCTGGTAATATTATTGGAGGAGGATGTATGCGGCCAACCATAAACTCTGGGCAAGTGCAGTCTGCAGTGTTTGCTGGTGAGCTGCTGTGACAATCTCATTTTTTTGGCTCTTTGTAGAGAGCCTGTATTGATGAAGGAACTAACTAATGATGCTCTATGCTAATTGAGTGTATAACTGTATATGTCTGGTAATCCCATTTTTGTCATATAGCGATGTTACGGAGTAGTTTGTCCAAGACCATTTGGTTAAGTAATTAGTGTTTGAGCCTTCAGTATGCTTCATACCAATGGACCTCAAAAATTCTGTCACTATTGTACAGTAGGCAACTAATGAAGTTTTGAACTGAGCTTGCAGCAACAACGCGTGGCTTAGTTAGGCTGACTAGCTGTAATTATATCAACACTTATTGTTCTTATGTTCCATGATTGCTGGCTGGCTTATGCGTTCTGAAAATTAGGCAGGACTCTTAAATTGCCATCTCTGGAAATGCCAACACATATAGTTATACACACTGTGACTAATGCTTTTCTTCCCCTAAATATTAGCACTTTATTGATGTATGCTGTTGTATCATATATTATTACTCAAGTAAAGTATTTGAACTTGTGCCACTCTGTTCTGTAATTGCATTGTGCAGACTCTGTTCTTATTTACCTTTGTTTGCATACAGGAACTAGGAGCTAGGTGGCAGCTTATCAACAGCAAGGTTGACAAAGTGTTGAACTGTTGATCGATTACTGCCTAAGTTGTTGCACATGTAAAACTCTTAGTTACCTGGCTGGATAAATTTGTTTGTGACTTGGCTTCGGCTGTTTATTTTCAAAAACAGTGACCTATGAATCTGTTTTCTTTGTATTGATGAGTTTGATGTACGTCGGCTGTAATGGGCTGTGATGTGCATTTTGGTTGGTCACACTCCTGAACTGGGATTGAAGATGGTTTAGGCCCAATTAGAGAATACTGGTTGTATAAAAGATACTGGGCTTGCAGTAGTTTAGGGCCTATAGAATTGTGTCGACATTAGTGTAATATAAAAATATTAAAAATAAATAGGCTTATAATTGGGCTTAGCCCACTAATAGATTGCTCAACATGGGCTGGGCCATTGAATATTTTTTGACGAAAAATATCGTCATGTGATATCCTAATCGCTGCCACATCATCCGCATACAAGGTTTTGTGACATTTTATATATTTTTATATCGTCATAAGCGCGTTGCCACGTCAGCTCCAAGTCATCGCCACGTCATCCGTATACAAGGTTTTGTGACGTTTTATAGATGTTTAATGACGAAACAGTGTTGTCATTAATTAGTGACGACACAAGAATCGTCAAAAAAATTGTGACAAAAAAAAGCGTTTTCGTCACCTAATACCTTTTATTACGGGGAATAGGTGACGAACAAGTTTTCGTCACGCGAGTGTCACAAATTGCGATATGTGACATAAATTTGACTTTTTATGACATAAATGGAACGTTATAAAAGCCCACGTTTCTTGTAGTGCATTCCTCGAGTGAAGTATGTCTGGAAGTCGTGCCAAGGTGTATATGTTTTTACAGAAACTTTACTTGAGATCAGTTGGCAGAGCCCTGCTCCGGCCATTGTAATGGAACTGACTTTAATCACAAAATCCGGTAAAAAAATGCTGGTAATGAACCGACTCTAATCACAAAATCCCGTAAAAAAATTCTGGTTGAAAGTGCAAATTTATTTTTCCTACCTACTAAACGGGTTAATTTTATCATTAAATGTATATATGCTCTCATCTTTTTACATTGCTTGAGAGTCCTTTATACATATATATAAATATATATCGTCTGGCAATGCTTCCATGCATGGATATGTGTTTTAATTTGCTGTGGTTAGCAGTTAGCTATGTATCTCATGGGCGCCTCCGATGTCCTCCATACTTTTCTCGTTTAATCTTAATCCACAATCAATTCAATCAGGTATGGAAGGCATCGGGAGATTGCAGAAACCAAGAAATTGCTCTGATGCGTACCTAAGTCCACGATACTCTCAATGGCAAATCAAATTAACCCACTAACTCTGCTACACGTTAGCAAGAACCAGCGCATTTAGTGCAGCTGGTTCTCCGGCAGCAGCATATCAAGGGCAACAAGCGAAGGCAGCAATAGCAGATCAGAAATCCTTCGATGCCCACTGTGGGCGTTGCTGCAGCTGTTCTCTTACCACAGACTATAACTTAGCTATACATGTGGTGAATAATTACTCTCAGGCTCGTTTGTTTAGTCGCATTTTGGAGGAATTGGAATCTAGTAATAAATTATACAATGTGTGGCTAGGAATTTCACATTCCACAACTTTTCTAAACATACAAATAAACCTATCCCAAATTCATAGGTTGTGAGATGGAAACGAATTTTATAGGGTGGAAGATGAAAAGTATAACACCATCAAAATTAAGTAGAATTAATTTAGGGTTTATTTAGATAAACACAAGGTTTATTAGAGTAATTATAGACTTAAAAGAGTAAATAAGAACAATAAACTATAAATAACTATGGGAAAATAAAATGGGGGCTCTGTAACTCAAGTGCTCTACTAGGACTAAAACAAGTCTCTAAAAATCTTAGAATCAAATTACAGAAGATTCGATTTAAATTTGAATTCAAATTCCTTTTAAAAACCCCTTTCAAATAAATAGAAAACTAATTAAACACTAAACGGGCTACAGTTCCATTTCTGGCCCAACTCTCCTTCGAGCCCAGCTCCAAAGTACGGTTTTCCCCGTTCTATTCTCAGCCTCGGCCGCTTCCTCTCCCTCTCCTTCCGCCGGCCCAACACCCTACGGCCTAGCTCTCCTCCCGCTCGCACGCCCGCTCGGCCCACGCGGCGCAGCCCATTCCCGCCGGCGTGACATCGGCTGACGTCACCCGTACCCTTCCTCCCTCCTGCTCCTTCCTCCCGCGCCGCCGCAATCCACCGTCGCCGCCCGATCCGCGCCCCACGGCCGCAATGCCGTTTCGAGGTGCGTGCGCGCCGCGTGTCCGCACTTCCGCCCTCCACCGCGACACGGAGACGGCGTCGACCACTCCTCCGGCCGCCCGAACCCAAGCTCGCTGCCGCCGTGATGTCACCACTCTGGCGCCACTCTGGCCTCCCAGCCATCCTCCTCCGCCGCGCACGACGTGGTGGCCTCCGGCGTACCCCGGCCGCCTATAAATAGGAGGGTCACCCGTCCTCCTCTCTTCACATCACCGGAGCTGAACTCGAGCTCGAATCTCCCTCCGCCGCGGCCTCCCTGACACTGCTGCGCTGCACCACGCCGACGCCGACGCCGCCGCTGCCTTGCGTCGCGCCGCACCATGCCTCGCCGTGCCGCAAGCTCCGCGCCGCGCCGCGCCTTCCCGTGCCACGCGCCCCGCGCCGCCGCGCGCGTGCAGCGCGTGTGCCCCGCGCCGCCACTAGCGCTGCTTGGCGTCGCGCGCCAACAACCGCTCCCCGCCGCTCGCCGACCACCCTTTGCTCCCCTTCCCCTGCTCTGCCGGCGAGGGGGGAAGAAAGAAGGCAGGCGCCGGCCGTCTCCCGGACGCCGTCCCCTTCCCGCCTCCACTCGCTGCCCAGTGCGCCGGGTTGTACTTTATTCGTATTTCCATAATGGTATGGATGTAAATCTCTTCTATGTAATCTAAATTCATTGTATGGATATGATATTATGCTGAGATGAGTTCTGTACGTGATAGCTACTGATCCAGGGACTATCACATGGTACAGAGATTCGGATTCTCGATTTGAAAAATCCGGGTCGTCACAGCTGGTATCAAAGCCATACTTGATCGTAGCACGCTAGCCTAAACTGGTCATTAATTTCAGGACAATCTAAACACTCTATTTTATATATACGCCCTTGATCCTATTTTGAAACTACCTCTCTTTCAGTTGAAAAACTTTCATCTTACCTATGTCGTTGAAATTCTCTCGCGAACCAGGCAAGATAAGGCGGAAGTTGTCAAGGACGGCAAGAGAAGATCACTGACCCCTCAGAGTAGAGACCACCCGATCTAGGTTGAGTCACGAAGTAGTGTTTCACTAGTGTTTCTTTTGCTTGAGTGCTTGGTTCTTATTGAATTTCTTGACTCTTATGCTTCTTCACCATGAGTGTAGAATTTTATAGAGTAGCGTTTTCATGCTTGCTTTATACTCCACCTTTAGTTGTGTGACATCTCTCTTAGTTGAGACCTCCACTATGCCGTGCATACTTTGGATGAGTGCCCAAGCAAGTCGATCACACTCAACTCAAGGGACCAATAAGGACACCGTTGCAGTTGATGCTGAAGATCAAGATTACTGAAGATCAAGATTTTTAGAATAAGTGACACATGAGTATCGGAATAAGTTCTTCGATATGGAAACAAGTGCCAAGGTGTTGCGGCTTAACCATACGAGACATGAAGCTACATGTGAGAAGAAGGCAGAACAGAAGCAGAAGTACCCACACCTCTTCGAACCCCTGCTGCAACTTTAATCTCGAGGACAAGATTCTTGTGAGGGGGGAGTCTGTAACATCCCGGAATTTTGCCCAGAATGTTATATGTGCAAAAATGTGGATTTCAAAAAAAATTTTCGTGCATTGGTTGTCTCCTAGCTAGAAAACCTTAAGAGTGTCTTCTTATGGCTTTATCTAATTCCTAGTAATTAATTAAACCCTTAATTTGTTTTTAAGGCCATACATTTGTTAGTGCGGATTTGGATTTTATTCGGAATTTCCATTGCTTGTTTGAGTATGATTTATATTTGAAAGCTAATTTCAAATATAAATCAAAAGCTAGTTACTAACTACCCTATCTAATTTGGACCTTGCCCTCGAGACCAACCTGCTAACTCGCTAACCCAGCGTGGGCATTTATGCTAGCCCGGCTAAATGCCCAACTCGAAGCCTACTAAGTAAACCTACCCTGAGCGGTTAAGTCATAAGCCCTTTTGAAAACCCTTACATGAATTATGACTTTATTTATCGACTCTTCGAATTAATTCCTTGCTAATTAATTCGATTTCAGAAAAATAGTCTAATTCATTTGTAATGGGCTTTCACTGGCATACTTTGAATTATGACGTCATTTTTCGGCTTTTCGAATTAGTTCCTTGCTAACTAATTTATTTTCAAAAAATAGTCTAATTCATTTGTACCAAGCTTGTACGAAATAAATTACTATCAATTTATTTCGCGAGCTGTAAATATCTTGACCCAAACCTAGGCCCATCTAAAAGCCTATCTAATCTAACCCTAACCATCTTCTGTAAATATCTCTCGCACCTCTCATCTGTCCCTCAACTCCCACCGCCGCCGCAAGCCTCTCCTCCCTCTGCTCTTTTCTTTTTTCCACCGCAAGAAGCTGCTGCCGTCTCTGTAATCTCCACCCGATCTCTCCCTCTGTTCTTCACCGTGAAGCAGAGCTGCTTTCCACCCTTTTCTTTTCCACCGAGCAACACTCCAGCTTAATCCTCTCCCTCCGCTCAAGCGCACCAGGCAGACCATCGCATCCACCCCTTTTCCTCTCTCTTATTGAGGTCCCGTGCAATCGAGCAAGCAGCTCAAGCTTCTCCCTCCGTGATTTGTTTTTCCACCAAGAAAGAAACCGCTAGCGTCTCTACTTTCCTCTGTTTTTCTCGATCGAGCTAACGAGCAAGCAGCAGCCTTGCTCTCCCTTCTTCAGAAGCCGCACCACCACCACGCCAAGGCACCCAAGGACGCCACACCAAGCTGAGGGTAGGTACTGTGAGCAGGAGCCGGACACGAGCACGAAGATGGAGGCAGAAGGGGGGGAATGCCATCCACGACACCAAGCCAAGCTGGAGCTGGTGAACAACGACGCCAAGCTGTTGCCTTTGCCTCTCTTCTACCACAACATGGCTGCTGACCACCTCGCCCTCAACCTGTTTGGTGAAATGCCCGAACGGCACCACCGATCTGCAAAGGTGCTGCCCGAGCTGGGATTGCCTCCTTCAAGCTGTCCCCGTGTCGCCGTGCAATGCTTCACCAACGCCAAGCTGCGCCGCCTTGGACGCCGCCCCTGCTTCCCCTTCGCCGAGCCGCTGCGCACCGCGAGCCTCCACCAAGCATGTGTCCCTCTCCTTCTTCGCCTCTTGGTGAGCACGGCACAACCCCTATCCTCTCTTGTCTCCCATGCTGTACGGCGCAAGGTTTTGGCGTTTTGCCTCGCCAAGGAGCCCTCTTAGCAGCTCGCCGCTTTGCCGCAGCCTGCCGTCGCTTGTGAATTGTGATGCATGCTCCCTTTTTCCTTGCAGGCCCCACTTGCCATCACCGCCGTCGAGCCCCCGCAGCTGTGCGCCGTCGTGGACTCGCTTTGTCGGGTGCCCGCGCGTGTGCCATAGCCGTGACGCGGCCATGCTTTACCATGTGCCCGCGCATGCGCACGCACCCTTGACTAGCCGAGCTGAACTGTGCGACCAACCCACCACCCATCGCCGTCGCGGCCACGACCATGTCGTGTGCCCGCGATCTTGCCTCCGCTTTGCTTTGCCGCTGCCACGACCTGTCGTTCCGTCGTGGCCGAAGCCGGACTCCGTGTCCGCGCGCAGTCGACAGCTTCACCGCCCTCACCCTCACCTGAGCCAAGTCGTCGCTGAGCCCTTTTCTCCAACCTCACTAACACGTGTCCTTGTTTTTTCTTTTCCTTTACAAAATGATTTAAAAATCCATAATTGATTTAAACTTCAGAAAATTATAGTAAATCAACCGTAGCTCAGAAAAATATGAAACCAGTTTCAGTATTTTTCTAAAATCATGACGAACACGATAGAATAGAGTTTGATGCTATTTGGATTTCTATTGGTTCTTATTTGGAGTTCATTTGATAGTAGTTGCCGTTGTTTATTCATTTATGTACCCGTATAATAGGATTCCCGGAGGACCCGGACTACTTTGACTACTACGACTACTTCGACGACGTCGACTACGTTGAAGTGAAGAGATAAAAAACCTTGCTCCAGGTTCACGCCCATCCTGATTCTTTACCCTATTAGGCATTGCTGTGTAGAATGCTAGCGCTTTGCTTATTACATGATGATGATGATTGAGCCATGCATAGCCTGTTTATTATCCTGATTCCTTGATTGCCTACTACACTATATATATGATTGCTATGCTGCTGCTTGCATGTGTATGGGATATTGTTGAATAGGATTCTTGGCGTGTATGGGGATAAAATCGGCAGGAGAAGGTGGTTTTGAGAAACTTGGCGGGGGCGAGCATTTTATAACAACTCGATCTTCGGATCGAGGTGCCGGGAGACCCCTGCTCTCGAGAGGGTCCTACACCGTACTTGTGGCGGGATAGGAGCATAGGAGTTGGCGGCATTACCTGTAGTGGGTATTGCGACTGCGTTCCTCTTCGGAGGACACACCTTTCGGACGATGACACTCGCCCTGGTCTGAAACCGAGTGGGGTAACCACTCTTTGGGCCCCACGTACTTACCGCTTACCCATATGAACGGGTTCCCAAATATAACACCAAAGATACTGAGACGTGGGATCAACGTCGGTTTGATCCAAGGACCCGAATGGCCTAAGCTATACTTGCATGGATTGAAGGGCCCACCAACCTTGGATTCTCGGACAGCTTTGATCCAAAGCAACCGTTACCGACCTCAGGGAGCAATCCAGAGCGTCCCTGAAGAAGGCGGTGCCACGGGGCAGCCAGGCCAGTCCGATCGGCCTGGCCTAGGCCGGCCGGCCTCCCCCAGAGGCCGCCACCTTTCCCCCTTCGCGTGGCAGTTAAGCAGAGAGTTAGCTTAAACTTGACGCCTGCAACCGCCCTTGGAGACTATAAAGGGACCCCTTCACCTTGAGAAAGCATCCATCAATCCATGCAAAGGAGAGAAGAGAAGTGTAGAGAGGAGTTTTCATCTTTAGAGTTAGATTAGGGAGAGAGTGGGTGAGTTGCTTGGGTGACAGCCAAGCTTTGTAGAGAGAGTCCGGGATTTCCTCTCGGTCTCTTCTCAACATTTCCACCCCAGAGGAATATACTTCAGGAGTTATATTCAGTAAGTCCTCGGTCCCTTGCCTTTAGTATCTCGCTAGTTTACGAATTACTTTCAGCAGTCTATCTTATTTATATTTGATCTGCGGGTACCTAATTCTGCATGAGTGACAGCGACTCTTGTTTGGGGTTTCCTTTATAGCCCTTCGCGTTGGAGCCCGGAAGAACCCCTCTCTCACCCCGTTCTGAGTTCTTCCCGTTTTAGCCGTCGAAGCAGATCAGATTTGATATAGATAGTTTGTCTGGGGTAACGAGTAGCTAACTAAAGTCAAGCTCTCAACCCGCTTACCTTGTGCTCCCTGGTGGGTCCGGTTAGAAAAGTTCTAGGCTAGTGGACAAAACAAGCCAAAGATACACAGATGAACACAAAAGTGTACAATGGATATACTCACAATACATAGTGTACAAGGGTCACATCGGGACGATCCAAAAAGGTGTGGAGAACCATCAAACCTTGATCAGGCAAAAGACCAAGAGTCACCAAGCTCATGTTCTCTATACCTCCCACCTGCACAATAAAAAATGAGAGCGAGAAAGAGCGAACGACTCGACACTGGGGTTAGCACAAAAAGAGTCAAACTAGTGTCGGGCCATCTGCTCAAAAGAAGGGTTAGCAAAATCAACACTACCATGTGAAACCCTCTCGTCTCTCACCATCGGACCTATAGCACCATGCGGGGGAAAACGTGGCCTAGACTCTCTCCTAGCCTCAAAGCTACGGACGAACCTCCCTGCACCAAACTGACCACGAGCAGGAGGCCGCCTAACAAACTCACCATGAGCTGGAACACTACGAACACCCAACGAAGGAACTGTACGCACAAAGGCCTCTCTCCTAGGCAAGGGAGAACGAGACAAAGGCACACTACGGGAAGAGTAGTACCAGTCCCTGTTACCCATCTCCTTCTCTCGTCTCACCTCCCTCTTCTTCCTCCAGCAAAACACTTCTAGGTGACCATCCCTCCCACAATGTTCACAATGGAAGCGGACTAGCTTTGGCTTTGGGGTTTCTCTCGGCTGTGGCTTCTCTCTCGGCTGGTAAACCTCACTCCTCACAAAGGTCACTCTCCTTTGGAAGTTGTTTGTCTTTGATGGAAACTTGGGAGGATCTGGAGTGGTGTCAAGCTTGTTTAACAGGTGGTTGGGCTTAGGTGCAAAGCTGTTCTTTGGTGGGGTTTTCTCTGGTGGGATTGGAATGTTTGTGGTGGAACTGGATTGCTCTTTCTCTTTCTCAAACCCACTCTCATCAAGTTTCTCAGAACCCAGACCACGACCATCAGCTCTCTTGAACCCAGCTATCAACGTCTTAAGCTGAGGCCCACGACCGGACAACCATCCCAAACACTAACACAGCTCATCATTCTCATCTTGCAAACGATCAACAGATTGTGCCAGCTCAACATTCTTCAAAGCAACAACATCACAAGCAGAACAAGAGTTTGCAATAGAAGATTTCAATTCAGCCTCAAGAGAACTAATCATGGTACGAGATTCAAGCAACTGAGCATGCAAAGTAAGACAAGAAGTACAAGCACCTAACAAAGATGATCTAGACTTCAACTCAGCAAGCTCAACCCTAGCACCTTCTAGTTCATCAAGGCATGTCATGTGTTTGTCTTTAAGAGCTACCAAATCAGCAAGATGCACATCACAAAAAGAGCATTCAATCTCATCAGAAACAACAGGAGCATCTTTCAACACACCAATCTCAGACTCAAGCTCAGCTATCCTCTTGCTAGACTCACAAAGCAAAGACTCAAAATCCATCGCCTTCTTTCCAGTCTCAGAAAGTAAGGCCTGAAGCTCAGCTATTCTTTTTTTTGACTCTCCTAGCAAAGACCTAAACTCTCTATTCTCCTTGTTGGTCTTCCTAAGCACATCATCACGGTTATCGACCAACTGCTCTAGCCTAGCAATCTCCTTACGCAAAGAGGCAGGATCGGTCAATACCTCATCCACAGCGTCGGAGTCGGAGTCGTAGTCAGAGATGTTCTTGTTGTTGGAGTCATGCGCCATGGTGCAGAAGTTCATAGCGGCGCAGGAAAGCCCGTTGAAGTTGCGGTTCCTGTGCTTCTTCTCCTTGCGGTGGCCGCGGTCTTCATCCTCGCTGCTCGAGCTCGATGAGGTGTCGGCGTTCTCCTCCTTGTTCTTGTGTTTGGAGTGGTGCTCGTACTTGAAGCGGTGCTTGTGCTTCTTGATTTCCTCCCGGCACTCGGCGATGAAGTGGCCCTTCTTGCCGCATCTGTAGCACGTACTCCCGGCACGCTTGAACCCTTCCGGTTCTGGTACATGCGCTCGAACCTCCTCGTGAGCAACGCGAGATCCTCCTCGCTCAGCACCTCATATTCCTCATCTGGAAGAGACACAAGAGAAGATAAAGCAAAGTGTCTGGGAGTGTTAGCATGTCCATCACCAAAGCCACCGATTAGAGCCAGACTATGGGAATCAGTCAGACTCTTCGCCTTCGCAAGTAGCTGTCTATCAACCTCAGAAGACTTCAACTTCGAGAAAAGCTCATCAACCGACAAAGTTTCATAGTTAGCCGACTCCATGATCGCCTCAACCTTGGCACCCCACACGGATCTATCAAGTGCTTGCAAGAGCTTGATAGCTCTGTCATGATCCGAGTATGGGAGGATGGTGATGTTGGCTTTCATGTTGTTGACTATGACAGTAAAGCGCTGAAACAAAGCATCAACAGACTCTCCAGGCAAATGAGCAAAATTTTCATACTCTCTGCGATACATCGAGAAAAGCCTAGCCTTCACATGACTATCACCACCGTGGGCTACCTTGAGATTCTGCCAGATGTGGCTAGCTAGGTCCTCGCCCAAAACTCGCTCAAACTCCTCAGTGGCAAAGCACGGAATAAGTAATCGACAGCCCTAGCGTTGGCCTCGAACTTATCTCTAGCATCCTGGGCATCTAAGTTGGTGGGATTGACATAGTGTTCATCTTTGGTCACATCCCATAACAACTTTCCTTTGCCTCGCAAGAAAGCGCCCATACGCACGACCCAATTCGGATAGTTCTTCCCATCGAAGTGCGGAGGCCCGAAACCCCGATCTTGGTACGCCATCTTTGGATCTTAGACTGGTTAGAGTCGCAAAGACCCATAACCCGCTTTGATACCAATTGAAGACCGATTAGGCGACGAGAGAGGGGGGGGGAGTGAATGGGAGCCGATAAAATTTCTTTCCCAAATCTGGCTTTTCCAAATCAACTCCAAGCCAACCAAACGATCTAGCCAAGATCACGTAGCTACTGACCCTAGGAACTAGATCAAAGCAGCGGAAAAAGAATCGAACAAATTGAGCACAAGACGCGGCCTCAACAGGAAGAGTTCCGTGAAATTTACACGGGTCGTTTGATCCGACCGGACAAGAAAAGTCGGTCAGATTTATCGCCTATGCTCCGACCGCTATCGTGAGAAAACAACAGATCGAATCAGCGAAA